>OY728162.1:543366154-544616154 GCA_963277665.1 Viscum album
ATCTACTACAACTGGATCAACTCAGAACTGTTTTTTCTTGAAGGTCAATATTTTTAGAGACTTTGTTCCCTCTTCTGTCCCTTGCATTCTGTTGCAATTGTGAAGATCAACCGGAAATTTCATTCTGAAATTATTTTTTTATTCTTGAGTGACCAGCTTTTCTTTCTAAGTTGTGTAGGTTCGTGTTTGAATCAGAAGGTTTTTCCTTAGATTGTAAAGGTGTCAACTGCCTGTACTCAATTTTTAATCGGTCTGTGGAATAGAGGACATGATAGTGAAAATCACCAACCTCGTGGAGTAGAGCGTTGGTGGAGTGGACTAGGGGATTTTTGTTCCCCGAACCACTCTACATCTTTGTGTTCTTGTTTTTACTTTTTCCACTATACAATCAAATCTGATAAAGTTTAACAGACAAAACTCGTTCAAAAGAAGAGTTATTGAAAATTTGAAAAACACACAATTCACCCCCTATTATTTATAATCTGTAGATTCAGATCCAACAGTTTATACGTAATTATCTACTAGGACATCTTTATCATCCACATCCATTTTTCTTAAAAATTTATTTCAAAACAATCTTAATATTTTATAGAATATGGGTTAAAGTAATTTATACCCTTGTCTGACTTTTTATATTGTATTTATAAAGTAATCTTTCTGTCGCTTTCCAAAGAAGGCCCTTTTTAAAATTTTCAACAAAATTAAGATAAGAATGTTTTTTTAACTTATTCAACGACTGCAGATATTTTCCACCATTATAACATCGTTGAAGCTTCCCTTACAAGCTTATATGAATATTTTCAAAAGAAATATTTTCATTATGTGACTCGTAAATGATTTCAAAATATAAAGAGATATGTCTCTAAAAAAAAGGTTGGATTTCATCTATGTCATCATACTATGATGGATTTTATGTTTATTTGAAGTTTATTTATTGTGATTCAAAACATCCATATTGTGTTGAAGTTTTTGTGATATGTTTGACTACAGATGTGCTATTTTTATACCATTCATTTTTTATGGTTATAGTATTTTCATTTCGTATGCTAGTTTTAATATGAATTTTTATGATATGAATAAATAGTTTCATATGAAGAATGTATTGGACTTAGTAAGTGACAGGTGGAGCCAGCTATAGCTCCTCGATGCATCGATAGGTCTAATGAGACAACTAGATGTGGAATTTGCCGAGGCCCTTTCCCAATTTGATTGATGGTTTTGGCCGAGGACTTAATCATTTTAAACGTCTTGGCTGAGGCCTTGAAAAATATTTTAGAATGTCTGGCAGTATACATTCCCTCATTATGGAAATAATATTGATGGTTCATGTTTTCATTCGACTAGTAAAATAACCATGATTGTCTTTTTATTATGGCATTATTTACTCAGCTCATAATCTTTCCAAAAAGTAATTCATGTTTCTTATTGCTAAAGGCATGTGGTTTTCAATTATTTACCATGCTTAATATCTATGTCATTCTATGCTATATTACTTTCCCTTACTGAGCACTTGAGCTCACCCCTTTCTTATGATTCATTTTACCTAGATATGAAGAAGTTAGTTATGAGTGACCTGTAGGAATAATCTAGGAGGATTGAATGCTTTTAATGAAATATATTATTGTTGTATTTCACTTCAAGCTGTAATGTGGATCATATGTATGAATCTTGTTTCCAATAATACTAAACAGATCGGTTTTTCGAAACATGATTTCCTTGTAATCCGGTCAATGTTTTGTAATAATGCACCGACTCTGGGAAACTGGGGTCGGGGCGTTACAATTATCATAAATATGGGATAAATGTTGATTATTTGATCATCAATATTTGTTCCATCCATTTTATTATTTCCCAATTATATGTTTTCAATGCACTAATTTAATGTGAACCACACCCTGAATGAGTTTAGGATGCCCCAAAAATAATTATGGGATGTTTCAGTTTCTTCACTACCAAAGAGAATTTCCCCCACCATCATTGCTCTTTAACGACACTTTCCACTTTGGGATCTCAAGAAAATATTAAAATTAGGTGTGTATGAAACACGTGATCCTAATTCGACCTCATTCACGTCTTTGTTTTATTCTATGGTGTTTTATATAACCTATGACTATGTGTTTTCTTTAGTCCATTCATCATGAATTTATGATGTTATCCTGCTTCTGTGTGTTATGACCGTAAACTATGTGCAACTTCATATTCATATGAAATTAATAAATTCCTTTCATCATCCTTGTAATATGATGATAAACTACATATTTATCATCCGTACATGCATGATGTAACATTTCATGTAATCAAAAATTCTCTATAGATAAGTCCTTTCTGAAACTATGTTTTCTCTTGGTTTAGATGGATACTCTCACAAAATGAGATTTCGACATAGTGGCATAATATGAAGAGTGCTAGAATCCAATCAGAAATTCCATAACCCCATCGCCACGCATTATAATCCCTTTATTTGTATCCTCATTCGAGTTAACATCTAACGGGACCAACAAAAGGTGTAGATTCCTAGTGGCATGGCTTGCTTACCATGCGAGCAAACATTTTGGATGATATTGGAAGACACATTGAGTTTGGACCCATGTTTTTGAATTCAGTCAGTGTTGGGATGTCATTTATCTATCCCCAATTTATGATAATGCGATATGGATGCTGTTTTTTGATTATTGTTAGGGTCTTTCCTCTATCATCATGGTGCCACCAATGTATTCCAAATTATAGATATCGTGATTTAAACATTTCATTACCCTTTATTTGGATTTATTCCAACACCCTTGGAATTATACTGATCTTGTATTAGATAATGGATGTAATGGTAAATTGAATACCATTACACTCCTATTATATAGTAATATCCTCCCTCTATCAACTAGAATACTCTAGGTTGTTACCCAAAAAATAGCATACCTCGATTGTTCGATAGTTGGATAGTGCTCTCGTATCCAAAGTGAACAATAATGTGATCATCCATTTTTTCACAACCTGCATTACCCATGTGATCATAGGGATTGAATTTCATTTTCTTCAAATTTATGATAAAGATAATGTAATTAAAGATGGTATGGAATATATCCATACACATAGTTTAAATAAGGAGGTATGGAATGAGAGTATGTTTCATGAGGTTGGGAAAAATATGACCCATATAGATTTCTTCCTTCAATGGAATTCTTTAATTAATCTTCTATGTGGCATGTAGATTACAGGGTTTCCTACAACTTCTTAGTATATTAGTCCTTGTCAACAGAAACAAAGAAATGCTCATCAGCCTTAATATACATCCAGACCGATTTATCTCAGAGTTATTCTCCACGATTGTTCGCCTGTGATAAATACACTTGGGATTCCTCCTATAGGACCTTATTTCATTCTATGATCCCTAACTACTTCGTGATAATTGTAAAATTCCCTATAATACTCTTTTCTCGGTTTTCGATATCATGCACGAACAAATGGATATTCTAGATATGCCTGGATTTCTTCCGGTAGCAGGCAGTGTCCAATTTCTATCTACTATCTTGTAACTTCTCAATGAGGTAGTCTCATATTAGCATGGGATTTATTTTTCATCCCCCCATTTCAGAGAATATCTCACATAGAAAAAGAAGAAGTGATCCTATATGTCCTATCAACTATGCTTTCATAATCTTCTCAAGAAATAGATTGATTTGTTTTCGTGCTCGACATTAGGTCTACTTACAGCTCTCTACTGCATCAGAATCATATTTCTACTAATACATGGGATAAATTAGTTCATACTCAAGGAATACATCCAGAAACATAGAATACAGATCTTATTTGAGAATCAAATCCCAAGAGTTTGGCTACAGGTCTTCTTGATGGACCTCATTGGTTGATCCTTTAAATTTGGAACTCCGATCTCTTGGTTCTTCCCAGCTAGTGGCATCACCCAAAATTATAGTTTGTTGCATATCAAGAACCATTTTATGGAAAACCTAGATACGTGGTTCTGTACAGACTATTATTTCACACTAGAGAGGGTCCTCATATCCCCTGGCCATCCTCACTAGTAGGATTCCCGCCGCTCTAAGAATTCTCCAAATAAAGGTTGTGTTAGTCATGTTAACTAAGAAAACAACAGGTATGGATCCCTGAGATAGGATGATTATGATGGTTGAGTAATGGATTCCAATGCACTTACATTTATATCTTTATCATTGGGATAAAATGGAATGACCCACCATTTTTGATTGTGGGTTCTATGGATTTTGAGGTTACCGTTATTGCCTCTCTAGTGTTCTTGGACTCTGCAACTATTAATTTTTTGAATGTGCGTCTCAGTTCTTTCTTCTCCATGCCTATAGCTATTACTTCATCCCCATTAGTAGGAATTCTCTACACAAGATCCTCATACACTGGTAAATGTGAGTTTATAATCCCTATTATAGTTTGAAAGATAATGGAACTTTGGGTATGAGTCAGAGATTACTTCAAGAGATGTACAAAATACACCTTGATAATATCCCCTAAAGGAAACCATCTATCCAAATTCTAGAGAGGAAACACTAGAAGATAACTCTTCATAATCCATACGAGGTTCATCATCACTAACCTCTCCACCCCTACGATCCATATATGATTTCATAGATGTGTAGCACACCACTAGCTGAGTTGCCGAAAACATTATGGGGGATGTCCTATTAAACGACACCCATACTCGGTTTGGAAAGGGCCTCATGATGTCATGACCATGAAAAAGTTCTTCCAATTATGTCACATATTCTATCCCCATGGTTAGGGCCACATTGAAGCCACCTTTCACAAGGATTATTTACCCGAATCTCCATACCTTGTATGTGCAGGTTTACCCATAGGTCTTTTACACCAAGTTACTATTTGATAAATTCCCAGTCATTCTATGCCTTCAGATTTACAATATCAAAATTAATCACATCCTAACACACCTTCTTCCACAGAGCCCAGGTGGGTGCCTTTAAAAATCCCCTCGATGATTCTCCTCCCTCCTGGTCCATCCTGTATGGAGCCACAAGATTTGGAAATTCTATATCCCTTTCTTCACCTTCAGTCGGTGATGGATCATGGTATGATACCCTTACATCCATTGCCTCTTCACCCTGACCAGCAGCTAAAACACCCTAAAGACATCCTCTATCTAACTCTCCTCACTGAATTCAATGGGAAGGTACCACTACATTACAGTATCTAATCATTGTCCACATTAATGTATCACCCAGGTAGTAGCTTCCTAACTCGGTGCATATTCATGAATAATCCAAAATGTAGTGTTGATTAGTGGCACTGCATTGCACATATTCCAGTATTCACATGTGATCATCATCCAGAGATTCCACATAATGCAAGGGTGGTTCTCATGATGTACACCTAGATACACCTTTATAGTCATCTTGTGCATGAATTTGAACTGTTTGGAAAATCAGTGTGGAGTGTATTGTACGCATATCGGTTCACAGTCGACCCACACCACTAGAACTATAACTTGGATGGAAAATAGATATGATCACTTATCTGGGTTGTATATTCTATATTTAATAAATTCTACACTTACTAGATAGAATGGGTGAAGTATGAATTGGTCTGCTTGCACAATCTTTCTTACCATAACCGCCAGACCTAGCCTGAGATGGATGCTCTCCACAATATTTAGTATTGTCGGTCATAAGATTTTACAAGGTGGAGATATGGGATTATGTTATTTATATCCACCCATTTGTTCTATAAACCATCTATACAAGAAGTTTAATGTCCTGTACATGTGGAATGGCCAATTCCCATCACTGGTGTGCCGAGATGGTGACACAACTTCTCTACCACTAGTATATTCTAGATGATGCATTACTCAAGGCCCACATCACAACCACAATGAATGTTTTCGGCCATGATAATGTATTTGAATCCACCACTGGGAGAATCCATCCATAGATGAGCCATGAAATGAATCCGAAAAGCCTGACTATTGGCTAATTCTCATCCCTAATTCGAAGCCCCACATTTGTCACTAGCTATTCTCCAAGATCAACCAATAAGAACCACCCCTACCTCGCTGATAACCACGTGGACAAGTGGGGGTATCACTAGTAGTTTCTTTGTAATGATGTTCAAAAAGAAATCAAACCAGTATTTGATTTTGACATCCCTGGTGTTTTTTTATCATTGTTAAATCCCAGAACCTGGTTTAGCAATGTTTCCTCCAATGGGTGTAGCTATTATATATCTTTCCAGGCATTCTCAGCAGGGAGGAACTCTTCATACATGCCTCCGAAAATCAGGATTCCCAAGATCTGATAATGACCCAACTGGATGATTCCATCCTCCCAATGAAGAAGGTGAATGGTGTTGGTAACTGGATACAACCCTCTAAGAAACTTTTGTTTTGAATTCCTTATGTTGGGAGACATGGAATGTGGAAGGCCATGATACTTCGTATTGGCCTATTCATCTTAGCACAGTCTCAAACTCACCATAGGACACACACACCTAGTAGGAACTAGCCAAATCATTCAGGTAATTTTCTCCCTAGAGCAGATCCCCTCTTTTTATCGGCCCATTTTCTAGCATCCCAATCCATTCTTTGATAATTGTGTTATTCCTAGTAGGGGAAGTCTCTTACTTCAATTCCTTTCCATTGATGTGGTTGAGGTGGTTGTAGATATAGAGCACTGTGATAAGACTATAGTCAATCCCAATATGGGCATCCACACCCCCATTACCAGTTATGTTGTCCTACTGTCCTCCAAAACAAGTAGGCTAGTTCATATCTAATAGCTTATAGGATGAATACTTCATCATGAAATCCATATATTTAATGTGGAAACTTTTTTTATAACAGTTAGACACTATACACATATGACCAAAGTTTCATCAATGATTTTTTAATATAGTGGTTTAAAACTAACTCCCATATCATGATGTTGTTCACTATCTCTTCCCACTAAGTGGAATCGACAAGACCCGCATAAGCAGCCTCTTGAACTTCACGAGTATCCTCTTGAGTATCCATTCGTCATAGACTTATATATTTTTCTATGTCCTTATGAGAAGAACAATTATAAAACACACTCATATAAAAAGTTCATGAACTATCAACCCATGGAGAAACTTTAGTCTCGACCTACGTTGCGAAGGATATTAAGATCACAATGCACAGGTTCCTTGGAAAAAATTCACATAGCAGCAGACCATAGAACTCGTTTTACAAAATAACATTTGTGGGGCTGATCACATCATGAAAAGAGATTTTTTAAGTAATTGTTCATGGAGATTCGGTATGGACAATGGGCCCCTATTTTTCTATTTATAGACATGGCTTTCCCGAGCATTGTGGTCACCTTATCTTAAGCTTCATTGCAATGTTCGACCACTCAATCTCTGAGGCACGCCCAACACACATGATTCACGAGCCACCATCCTGATCCAATAAGGTGACATATTTTTTCAATTACATACCCTTATAATATGACCCTATTTTCTCTTGGATCCCATTCTTAGGGTGGGGGAA
This sequence comes from Viscum album, assembly GCA_963277665.1. Lineage (NCBI taxonomy): Eukaryota > Viridiplantae > Streptophyta > Magnoliopsida > Santalales > Viscaceae > Viscum > Viscum album. The sequence continues at coordinate 543,373,659 of OY728162.1, forward strand.
TTTTTAGCATCAAAATCCATTCTATTGAACACATGAATAAATCCATGGCTGGTTCGATGCTAATCCAAGTCCTAATTGGCCTCACAAGAAATCAAAATCATAAAATGGGTATGTTTCATTATTCTACTCAATGGAGACCCCTCACCAACATGACCACAAAAAATGTTTGCAGTCGCTTCATGAGTCCAACATAGTCTGACACTACCCCATCGCTCTATGACATAACCCTTTTATGTGGTAACCAAACCGTAATACTTCATGAAAAATGGGGGATCAAAACCCATTGGTTGCAGGTTATTGAAGTTGTAACAAAGAAGTACTGTAGTAGTGGAAGTACTGTTGATCGGCGGGTACTACTCTGGCGGCAGGGGACTGTAGCAGCGGCAATACTATGTGGGTACTATAGCAGCCAGGTTACTATTCATAGAATGGGATATGGGCCAAAAATTTGGTCCTGCTAGCTATTTAATGGGCTAAAATCCAACTAGTACTTTGAGATATGTAATGGGTCTCACTCTACCAAGTTAAAAGAGGTATTTTCTTTGCATTCTTAATAAAAATGTACTTCGGCCCAAACCTTTAAAAAAACATGATTGCCTATCCTCCATAGTCATGAGCATTGGTACAATGTCTTTAAATGTCTGACAAAGTCCAATGGAACCTTTCTGCTCTATAATGTCACCCTTTATCATTGATGATACCTATGATTCCCACAATGAAGGTACATTGGAGAGTCTAAAAAACTAAAATGGAAACATTTTTCTTCGTGACATCTCTTTTTCATCTAGTTACCTACATTGTTCTTCACCCTAATCCCTGTAAGTACCAAAAATACCCATTTAATATAAAAAGAAGGCTCAACAGCTCTCCAACCCATTTTTACTTATTCCTTTCTCCTGTTGACCTCCCATTTCTTGAATCTCTCAGGGAATGTGAAACATTGAGAAAAATGGATCTCCCCTAGTACTTGAGAATCTTGAACAGTTATTTATAATGATCATCATGGTGCCTAAAATTAGAGATTCAATATGTAGATTCCTTCATCCTTCATGAAGGACTGAACCGATTTTGGATGCTCGAGGATCCATGAATCATTACAATTTCTTAGATAACTCTCTAAAGAAATATCTCTTTTCTATAGTGATGTTATCTCTACCGACGTCATTTCTTCACGAAGCTCCCTTCTTTCAGGAATCATGTTTCCGTTGTAAAACAACTATTAAAAAAACATTGGATTTGTAATCCACTTCTCCTTGCATCCCCTAGGCTTCTATGAAGATATTTCATTGATCCTCAAGTAGTCTTTCATTTTGTGTTGCCCTACCTTGTGATTATTCTCTTAGATACATGAAAAAATTTTAATTATACACATTAATATGAAAATGTAGACCCCAAGATTGACCACTCCTCTCTCTCACTCCAAACAGAAATTTCTTGTACCTTACCTTGCCCAAATGTGGGTTGGTAAAAGTTAATTCAATACAAGGGATACGAGTGAATCGACATATTCCATGATGCATGATGTTATACTACCAAGAACCCACATCCTCAACACATGATGTTAAAATATATGTTTTCATTTTTTGTTCCATTTCTGAGAGTATTATATAGTGTATGGGACAAGGACCCATTAACTTTCCACATTTTCAATCATCATTCTTTCTCCCTTTGTGCTTTGCCTCCATTTTTACCTTAGGCAGTATCCATGTAAGCCCTGAATGACTATCATAGGCTTCCCTCATGATGTAAGTCCCAATATCTATATCCACATGATGCAGGCTATGTGAATTCCTCACACAAACCCTTGTGACCACTATCATTGTAAAAAAATCTTCTGGTCTAATTTTACCTCTTGATCCTCATATCAAGAACATCTAACATGGTCTTAGAGTAAGAAGTGACCATGAAATATTCTTTGGTCATCTAAATACATGTATTCCCCTAATGTGTCCATGGGTATCATTCCATTGTGTATGCCTAGATTCAGTTCCCCCATCCTAAACTATGTGTACTTTGGTCCCTTTCTTTCCAATAGTTTGCGTAGGAATCCTCTTAAAGTTCCAATACCTTCAGTCCTCATAATCCATTTGTCCCAAATATTTCACATCATCTTGGCTTCATCTTGCATGACGTTAAACTATACCATCCAAACTGTGTGGGTTTTGGACCCTTTTAGGTATATTGTATTCTCTATTGAGGATAACCCTCATCCAATAGTAAACTATGGTTCTCCATTATATGGATGTACCATATTGATGTGACATCTCCCCTTTTGGGACACTTATCCCGAATCTATCCTTTGAGTTGTTTTGATCCACATGGGTAGCTAACCATGCATAATCCCAACACCTCACCATTCTCATCCAACCAAGAGTTCCCCTTTTACGAAGGGATGCTAACCACGTATAAGCCCATCATGCTTCTTTAGGATGATTTACTTTGTGTATTCCCCAATTCTATGCCCCCATTCAGAACTACATAGACTATGATCCCTATCTTTCAAAATTGGTATGTAGGAAGCATCCTCAAGGTTCATGCCCATCAACGATTTCACATCCTGCTCTCCCCTATTATCCTTTGAGTATCGGGGAGATCATGCACCAAACCAACCATTCTAATTCCTTTAGATCCTTAAAAATGTGATACATTATCAGTGGCCACCTCCCTAGGTATCCCATCTCCACACTAAAATATGTGGAATTTGATTCAAAATGTACAAGATTTGTATGAATCATCCCTATGGTTCAGGCGTAGCACCTTCATCTTCACATCGATTCCACCTCATTCAGTCCACCCACACCACACCAATCATCCATCATCCATCCCTATCCTTATATGGGCATACACATCATGGTGGGATCAAGCCATCCATTCAGGTAGCTGACCATTAATAAGCCTCACTAATCATATCCATCGAAACAAGAGTGCCCCTCATGTGAAGGGCGGATAAACATGCATAATCCTTAAACCACCCATTAATATTACCTAGATTTTGATCCCAGTATACTAATTGGGGTACTTAAGAAGCCTCCATATGGTTCAATCCTAGGCAATGGCAATCATTAGCACCCCCCCTAATTGGGGTTCACTAACTTGATTCGTCTTTTGTGATGTCCAGATCATGCTACATGGTGTAAAACCATCTCATTTTCATAAATTCCATCCCAAGTCTGTAATTATTGGTTATTTCGATCCATCCATATGGAAAAATATCTAGGTTTTACCTGAAGAGAATGTACTAATCCAATCCACTCTCATTATTTTCTTATTAGTTTGATCCATCTCTGCTATACAGTAATATCACAGCATACCCCATGTTAAACATTGGAATCCGAGGAAAACCTTGAAGACAGGCCTCCAACATAGGATAACCCATAATGGTTTTGTGATGACTCAAGCTTACATGCCCTCTAGAAGCCTTCTAATAAGGTATAATTCTGGTGTACCAATGTTCTAGTGTTTTGACATGCCCACGATATCAAACAAGACTAATCTCTTAAACAAATGTTGATTCCCAAACTTGAACCATTAGAATGCCCTGCCAGAATTATCATAATTAACAAAAATCCAAAAAATTATGGAACCATGGAGTGTTTCATGGAAAAAGTCTTAATCTCTAAGGGATACTCGAACAAGAAGATGAATTCTGAGGAGGAATCCATGGAAGGAGGATCTGAAATCCATTCATCACATTTCAATCATAAAGCAAAAATAGTTAAAGAAGTGATGAATTCCACCCCTTATTAGAAAGAGGTATAGAGGGGTACCATACAACTGTCAACAACATCAACACATGTGCACATGCAGGGAGTACCCCCAATCACAAAGTGTCAGAAACAACCATTACAAGTATCCTCGCATTTCATTTTTGGATTTATTAATCAAATGAAAAATGAATTCTAAATTAAAGGTTATAACATAATTGATATAAATGTAACTGGGACTTATATATGTGAATTTATGAGGTGTGATGAAAGTCAATTTGTGACGCCCTTTATATAGGATGAAAAAGAAACAATTGTAATTTCTAAAATTATCAAAATACAATATATTCATTCTAAAGAAAAATGAATCTAAATGGAAACATATTAAATGAAAATGAGTCCAAGGATTATGTTTCATCGCCCTTTATAATTTATATTAATATTGGATTCATTTTAATCATTATCTATTTTTAAACCCTTCCTTAAATAAATATAATAATAACCATGACAATCAGTTTGTTAATATTAATGAATTAGAATTTTACATAGAAGACAACAATTGGATCATAAATGAATAATGATTGACAATTTAGACCCATTCTGACACTACTTATTTTATTGAAAATTATAATAATTATTAAATGTTATTGTAAAATATTTTTATCATAAAATTGGATTACATTGATTTTATGAGCTGTTAACATAATTTTATTTTGAAAACAATATAATAGAAATTGAATTAGAATATAAATATTTCAAAACACTATAATATATTATATTATTTTAGAAAATTCATGAAACACAATCCTTCAATCATATTTTATTTCTTTTAGTATTTTGAAAATCCTTTGATTTATTTTTATATTAATGGAATAGAAAATGTACCATTGATTAGTACTTATTTTAGGAGAATATATAACAATTAGACGTTATAAATAAATCACCATAATAAAAATAATTAATTTATATTTAAAATAAATATATAGAAATAAACATATCCTATATTAATCCTTATTTAAAAAAATATAGATATTAAAATCAATATATTGAAATATTTAATTTATTATTTCCTTGAATTAATATAAAGGTGTAAATCAATTAAAATTTCAACCAGGTTTCCTTATATTTGAGGAATTTATAGAAATGGTCAATATAAGAATATAAAATTTGATAAATATAGAAGTTTTATTGATTTTGAGATTTTATCTCATTGCATTATCCTAATTTTCAACATCTTACCCTCACTATAGGGATAAATATTTACCACATTTACTATTATTAATGACCAAAATTAAAATGGAAAATCATTAAAAAATTACCTCATAATTCAAAATTTTTTTACCATTTAATAAGGTTCAATCTATAAAATATTTAAAAATGAAGAATAATATAAATATATAAAACGAAACAATAAATATTCTCTAGGAAAATGTCTTTCAAACATAAAAAATTATCCTATATAAAATTAATTAATATTTCAGATTAAAATGTAATCAAATATAACATTATCAATAAAATGGATCTTATTAAACATAATAGTCAACATAATGTTATTATCGTAGTTTTAAATAAAATTATTTAATGATAATATATAGAAAATATATTTTTTTAATATTCACTGAAAAAAGAAATCATTGTAGATAAAAACAAAATATCACTCAATATTAATTTTCATTTGATTATTTCAGTAATTCAGTTTATATTATTTGAATTTAGTTTATAAAATTTTCATAAATTAGTTTTTCATTCCCCCATAAAAGAAATTAAAATCATTTTTTAAGAAAAATCTATTTTAATTCGTAACTTATGTGTACTAAAAATGTAATTTTTATTTACTGTGAATAAAAAAATATGGTTTGGTTTATTAAGAGAAATATAAATTTATGTCATAATAATGTTATTAATACACCCACCTATTCAATTAATATGGTACATTTATATAAAAACATATTTATAATACATCTAAATTCTTATAAAAAATTTGATTGACAGTTAATCAATATATAGAATCCGTATTTATCTTTATTATAATTTTCTAGAGTATCATCAACCCACCCCCTGAATAAATAAATTTAAACCTTTAAATTTCATCTCCATTCTAGATAGTTCAATATTTTAAAAATCCATTACATAAATCCAAAATTTACCAAGGGATAGTAAAACTTCCATGGAAAATGGGATGTTGGAAAAATAAGGTGTAACAACTAAAAAATTTATTAATGAAAATTAATCTTAATCTAATTAAATGTCCTATTATATAAAATGGTTATTAAAAATATCTGCTTCTTTGAATTTATGATTTTTAATTTTAAAATACCATTATGAAATGTTATCATTGATAATACAAATGTTGAACAGTGAATGCATGATTATTATAAATATTTGGTTTTAACAACTCTAATTTACTAAGAAAAATGAAGTGATGGCCTCATCCAGTAGATTTTATCCATATGAAGTCCATTTGTAGAGAATATATAGGAGGTATTTTCAATGTTCTTCTCTCTTGACCAAGTCCATTTCGAGCTTCATCACATTAAGCTCGAATAGAACCGCCTATGGGAGAAGTGGAAGTTGATAGAGATTACCACCAAAGTGATATTATCCAAGAAACCCCAACACTTTGTCACCATCACACACCTTACCCTGAGGACATATGTGGGTGTTGTAAGAGGTTATGTAACAATAACTTATCACTGGGATTTTTACATCATTATATTATAGATAATATACATTCATTTTATTATTGTATCTTTGTAAATAGTTATTAATGTAAAAATAATTTTTTTAGTTAATATTAAATTGAAAAATTAATATTTATGAATTAGTGGATTTTTGAATTAAATAATATTTTAATGAAATATTATTATAGAATTACCTTTCATTTAATATAAATGTTCATATATTTTTTTTTTAAATGTGAATTTTTATTAAGGTTTGAAATCTGTTTTTGTCAAAACCCATGAATAATTGATAAATACCAGTATTTATTTTAAAAGTAAAAATTAAAATATTTGAAATATTATTTCTATTATATGAATATAAGTTTTTGAATCATTAAGTCTAAATTATACAATGGTTAATTTTTCATAATTTTCCTGAGATAATTGAATTCTTGGGTAAAAATTAAATATTGTTTAATTATATAATGTGTTTTGTGAAATCATAATTACCCAATAGTTATGTAATAAAATAAAATAAAATTTACTTTGGGCCAATATATATTTTATCTTTTAAATAAATTTATTTTAGGGTTTATTTTTTTATACAAAGCTTTAGTGGACCCTCCAAGACTTATAAAGCATTTTAACATTTTAAAATGATTTCTTTGAGAGTGTGACTCACCTCCGCATAATCAAGACTATAATGATAATATGTTCTTCCATTGGAGTTATAAAATAATTTTTTCCAATCCCCTTTGGCAAAAAACATGTGAAACAACCATTTTTTGTTTTTTATTGATCATTTTAATGTGTGGTTTCCAAAACCTAAATAATAAATAATTCCCTCAACTTCCCTATATAAACACACACAATCTCCAACATCCTCTTAACCCAAATCCATTGTATCGCAAACATACCTTTACATCTTATCTCTATAATCCACCCACTGTTACCCAATCCCCCAATAAGTCTATTTCAATCCTTTCCTAGGGTTTTGGGATCACACTACCATGTTATTGATTTCTTTCTTTCTCATTTTTTCCAAATTTTATTATATTTTTATACTGTTTTGTATCTAATTTCAAATGTTGGGGTATGCTTTTTCACTTACCCAATACTTCCATATTTATGTTTGAATAATTAGAGACCCCTTTCTCTCTCATTTATGCCTCCCATGTACACCAGTTAAAATGATGAAATTCCAAAAGGGATCTTTACTTTCCTTCCTTCCTAATTTATGTCCATGTTTCCTTATATTGTTATGTAATTTTATTTTCAATTAAAAATTTTGGGATATGATTTTGAACCTCCCAAATACAATAATTCATATTTTTTAATGACATGATTCCACTTTCCCTCTCATTAATACCTCTCACGTACACCCGCTACCACGCCGAAATTCAATAAGGGATCCTCACATTCCTTCCTTCCTTATTTATGTCCATGTTTACTTATATTTTTATTCCCTATTATTTTAAATTTAAATTGTGGTAGTATGATTTATCACCTCCCCTATACATCCCTCTTTATTTTTTAATGATGAGATACCCCTTTCACTCTCATTAATGCCTCCATATAAACAACTATTACAATGCAGAGATTCCGTAATGGATTTCCATATCCTCATTTACATATAAGATATTCTATTGTGTTATGAATCTAAATTACATCACAAATGTTGGAATATGTGTCCATATACCCCCTTACTTTTCATTTATTTTACATATGATGAGTCACCCCTTTCTCTCTCATCAACCAATTTTTTTGAATTCTTATATCACATCGTTATTCTAATGAAACTGCACGGTGATTTTCTATACCAAAGTCATTGTGTAGTGAATACCATGGCCATTTCTCTATAAAGGGTAATCACCATTATAAAAATTTAATAATTTATTATATAGATTCATTTATTAATTCAAAATTACATTATTGTGGAATAAATGATAATGTTTAATGAATTTGTGTTATATGATCCAAGTGGAACACTTATGTATGAAACAATATGTTTAAGATTGGTGTGCCCTGACAGAGCTCTAATGCATTTGATGAAGAATAGCATCATGATATGTCAAGTTAAATGTGGTTTTAATAATTCTAATTCAAGTGAAAAGAGGGTTTACTCATGCTCTATGTGCTATAATTCTTGGCTCGTAGTAATATCATGTTTAATGTTGATACCACATTTCAATGTTATGATAATCATGATATATCATGCATTAATGTTCATGCTTCTCTTATTCTCCATTGATAACCCTATTTCCAAAAATGTACTGTATTCTTCATTTTATGCTTTTTTAATCCCTTATTTTGCATTATAGATCACCCTTTTCTTATGAATGTCTTTAGGTTATACCATTAAATGCTAAGCACGAAGGAATGTGTGTGGTCATGTAAAAGTAATTTCCCATAAAGATGTGTATTTAATGTGTTAAGTTTTTATGTAATGTTACTAAGCCCAAAAGACACCAGAACTCTATGTATTATATGTTTTATCATGTGAATGTTTTATGTAATAAATAATGTTAATGTGTGTAATAATGAGCAGTGTTGTTGTAGTTGTTATCAGATGATAAGTTTAGTTATTTTTGGGAATAGGATTTTATATCTCATAGTGAAAGCCTCAGGGTAATACTAAGTTTAATAAAAACATAACTATATTTTGTTGAGTATTGAGTAAGTCTTTTATCATGAAAATAAATCTCTGTCAGGAAATGATCATGTAGAGGTGGCTCTGGTATAGATATATCCAGGGGTAAAACCCAAAACTTCCACTTTAAGCTGAACATGAACGAGATCTAGTGCATGACAATGGGCCCTACTACACTATTGGTTATTACCCTCCCAAGTCATATTATTTGGTAAATTCATAATATTAGTATGAACCATAATTAATTTAATAATAGAAATTCCCCTAATAATATATATTGGGAAGTGGATGATGGATAACATAGACTGATGCCCATAATTACATATGTTAATGTAATAAATGTAATTTATAATTCACCAATTTATTTATTTGGATTACCCATTATATGTTACCCCTAACTTTCATTTTAATCCAGCCAATAGCTGGTAATAGGAGGATTCATGCTAAAAATGTATACGAAGATCAATGTGATGTCTATTCTAATGAGATTCCCAATCCGATGGGATTCGGAATCGCAAACCTTGTCATGATAATATCTAACATAACTCATGTTTTTAATTGAAACATGGTTCAATATGAAAATTTATCTCCCACCCCCCATAAATTACATGTCAAAATCAAGTTCTTTATGAGAAAAAGGCCTCCTTCATTTAATGGATCATATGATCCCTCAGTCACCAAACAATGGATCAACTTCACAAAAAATATCTTCTCTATCCTTCAATTTTTTGAAAAGGAAAAGGTAATTTTTTCTCCTTATTGTATCGAGGTTGAATCTGATCCATGGTGGAAATTAATAAATAATAATAATCCTGATGAGGAGATCAATTCTTTTGAATGGAATGATTTCCATAAAATCTGTTTCGAAAAATATTTTCCTTGGACCCTCTGACTTTAGATATAAAGGGACTTCATTTACCACATGAATAAAATATGAAAAATCCATCAGATCGTATGATGAAAAATTCACAATTAATGCATGATATACCTCCTTCTTTTCCGTTACCCCTAAATGAAAGCTTGACTACCTCATTGGTGGGCTAAAACCGAGCATATACAAATCCATATAGGACTTCAATAGATATGCGTAAATCGTTCGATGTGCCCAAAAATTTGAAATGGATATCGGATAATCTTAGGGGTATTATGGGGATAAGTAGTGTAAGGTGGAATTTAATTCTAGTGATCCATAAAATAAATCTAACAATGCTAAGAAAATACAGCACCCCACTTTCCAAAGGTGCATAAAGGAGCACCCAAAAAATTTTCTAAAGGGGGCGAGGAAATGGTTTTTGTGTGGAGAAGAAGGGCACCTGTCTATTAATTGACAACTAGAAAAACCCACTACTGCGACATATGGAATGCTATATTTGACCCTCAAGGTATTTTTCATTGCATTAACTATAAAAGAAACTGTGCACTTTTTAAACCAGTTCCCTAATATAGGGGTTTTCGGAGGAAACCAATAACCTCCAAGGTAGTAAGGGAAAGCATTTGTCATCACTACCACAAAAATGATCCCCGAAAACAAATTTGTGATCGGTACAGTAGTTATTCATTAAGAAATTTAGAACATGCATTTTTATTCTGGTTCTACATATTTTTTTATATCCTGAATGTTTATTTGAACAATCCAGACACCACCACAAATCATGAATTTTTAGTTGAACAATCTAAACACCACCAAAAATCACGGAATTAATGATTCATGTGAGAATAAAAAATATGGAAATCATTGCATCCCATGAATATAACTCCTTCCCATTCATAAGTTGTTGATTTAACATCTCAGCAAACCTCATCATACTCCCCTCAGTGGTATTTGATGCAATTCATGGAATGGATTGTATTTCCTTATGTAGAGCCATTATTAATTTCTATGAGAGGTAAACCACTATCTCTCTGGTAAATCGACCCGCAATTCTGTACATGTGAAATTATGAAGATGAATCTTAAATAATACTATCATATTATCAGTGGATATTACTATATTATAAGCACAAATAACTTTTTCAAATGATTGAGTCTATGGAAGAAACCATCCTTGAGGACATGCCTATTGTGAGGGAATTCACTAAAGTGTTTCCCATAGAATTGTCCAGTCTTACTCTATGAAGAAATGTTTAATTCTCAATTAATATTATACCTAGGGAATATCCAATATCCAAGACTATATATAGAATGGTTTTTTTGGAGCTTGAGGAGTTAAAGAAACAACTAGAATAGATTCTGGATAAAGGGTTTATTTGCCCATGTTCTTCACCATTGGGTGTATGAGTCCTCTTCTTTAAGAAGAAGGATCGGTCAATACATCTTTTCATTGATTATCGTGAGCTCAACAAAATCACGATAAAGACCAAGTATCCTCTTCCCTAAATTGATGACTTATTCGATCAATTACGTGGAGCACAATTCATCTTTAAGGTGGATCTACAGTAATGATATTACCAAGTAAGTGTGAAGAAGGGTGATATCCCCCAGACAGAATTTCGTACAAGATACATGTACTATGAATTCAGAGTTTTTCCATTTAGTCACACTAAAGATCTAGAAATATTCATGGAATTGAAGAATGGATTCTTTAATATTTCATTGAAATATTTGTTATAGTCATTACAGATGATATTATAATATACTATAAATCAAGGAAGAGCTTCAGGATAATTTATGCATTGTACTAGAGACCTTGAGAAAGAAGAAGCTTCCTGAAAAGTACCTAATGTTAGAGTTCTTGTTGAAGGGGGTATCATTCGTTGGTTATATCATCACAGGAAATGAGATATCTGTAGATCCCTCCAAGATAATTGTAATTTTGGGATGGATGAGTCAATCATTGGAAATAGATATTCATAGATTCTTGGGTTTAGCTGGATATTATTGCCAATTTCTAAAATCTTTTCACGATTTTCCAACCCTCTTTCCTAGCTAACTCAGAAGGGAGTAATGTTTTCTTTGTGTGATGAATGGGAAGAAAGTTTCAAGGAGTTGAAATATAGGCTTATCAATGTTCTCGTGCTCACACTACCCAAACATGGATAATTTTTTTGGTATTTAGTGATTCTTTTAATAATGTTATGGGATTTTTGTTGATGAAAAATGAAAAATTCATAACCTATGATTCAAGGAAATTAACATTTCGTGACCAATACTACCCAACACATGATTTGAAGTTATCTGTGGTGATATTCGCTTTAAAATTTTGGTGAAATTACCTATTTATGGAGAATTGTGTAGTATATATGGCCACAAAAGGCTCAAGTATATATTCACGCATAATGAGTTGAATATGAACCAATGAAGATGGTTATAACATATGAAATACTATGTCTTCTCAATCCATTACCACCTTGGAAAATAGAACATGGTGGTGGATGCTCGAAGTATAAGGGACATAGCGAGTATATCATTGATGATAATTGAAAAGGATATAATCATCATAGATTTGATAAATATGGGAATTTTAATCAAAAAGAAGGTAACATAATCAATCATTTCACAAATGATTTCTCAACTATCTCTTTTGGAAAGGATAAAGGATGGTCAGAAGGATGATTTTGGAATTCAGAAGAAAGTGGAATATATCAGAAAAGGGAAATCCTAAGAGTTCAATGTTAATGAAGAAGTAATTGTGAGAGTTGGGGCAAGACATTGTGTTTCATCAAATTTGGAGTTAATGAATTAACTTCTGGATGACACACATAGTTCAAATTTCTCCATTCTCCCATGAAATAGAATGATATATCAAGATATCTAAGAGAATTATTGGTGGGATAACATGAAGAGGGAGATTGTGGAGTATACATCAATGTTCCTACTATGTCAGCAAGTGATGTCTTAGAGGCATAAGTCTATGATGATGAAGAAACCATTACCCATAACAGCATGGAAATGGGAGAACAACACCGTGTAACATTTCAGTGGACATCCAAAGACATTAAAATGATAAAATTTTATCTAGGTTGATTTGGATTCTCTTACAAAGAATGCAGACCTCATTGCAATTTTAGAGGATATATCATTGGATGAACAGGAATGTATATATATTAGAGAAGAGGTAAATATTATTTGAGTAAGTCTATTTATTGTATTATATTGTGATCCAAGATTCACCTCTATTTTCTAGAAGAATATTAAACTTTCCTTAAATACTGAAATATAATTAACTATGACTTATCATCCTCAAACTGATGGCCAATCGGAGTAGACAATCCAAACAAATGGATATTTTTTGGGGATCATGATCAATGGACATCGAAGGAGGATGGGATCAACAACTTTCTCTAGTTGAGTTCTCTTACAATAACAGTTTCCACTTAATAATCGAAATGGCTCATTATAAAGAAATTTATTGGAATAGGTACAGAACCCTTGCCTGTTTGGATGGATTTGAGGAGAAAAAAATCCTATGTCAAAAAATGGTTGAAGAAATGGTTGAAAAGTATAAGACATTCTAGCAAAAAATTAAAGCTGCTCAGAGTCAACAAAAGGGCTACACTAATAATCATCGACAAGACTTAGATTTTTATGTCAGAGACATACTATTACTCCACATATCATCACTGATGAGAGTTATGATATTGGGAAATAAGGGAAATCTTATTCCAAGGTACATCAGCTCTTTTCTTATCCTGGATCACAATATAGATGTGGCTTATCGACTAGAACTCCCACCGAAACAATCTCATGTACATGATGTATTCCATGTATAACTCTTGAGAAGGTGAATAACTGACCCGTCGCATGTACTGAAAACATTGGTGCTACCATTTGATAAATATCTCTCTTATAAATAGTATCCAATGAAGATATTAGATCATAGATAAAATGTTCTATGAAATAAGACAATTCCCCTCGTCAAGGGGTTTTGCAACAACTACAAGATTGAAGAAGCATTGTGAGAATTACAGGAAGTGATGAAGCAGAGTTAAAAGCATCTTTTTTAGTACGGGAAATGGAAATTTCAAGGGAGAAATTTATTTATGGGGGAAGACTATAACGACCAAAAATTTTATTAATGAAAATTCCACTTGATCTAATTAAATATCTAATTATGTAATATGGTTATGTAACATATGAAATTATTCTGTTTTATGTTTTTGATTTTAAAATAATATTAAGAATTGTTACCATTTATAATATAGTAATTGAAGAGTGACTACATGATTAGTATAAATATGTGGCTTTAACAAATCCAATATTCTCTGAGAAAGGAAGCGATGACCTCATCTTGTATAATTGATCCATACGGAGCCATTTTATTAGAGCGTAGAAAGGAGGTAGCATCATTGTGATTCGTTCATGAGAAACCCCAAGATGAGCTTCAACTATTTAAGCTCAAACACAACCTACTATGAGAGAAGTAGAAGTTGATAGACATTACCACCTGAGCGATGTTATCTGAGCCACCCAAGCGTCTTTCACCATCGCAAACCTTACCCTTAGGTCATATGAGTGTGTTATAAGGGGTTATATAACAATACCCTAGAACTATTATTATGTGCATTATTTTTGTATATATAATACACATTTATTTTATTATTGTTACTTCGTAAATAGTTTTTAAAGCACAAATATTATTATTAGTTAATAGTCAATTAATAAATTTATTTTTATGAATTAATGGATTTTTTAATTACAATTTATTTTAATAAAATATTATTTTTAATTTAATTTTTATTAAATATAAATGATCATATAATTTTTTTGAATACAATAGTGATTTTTTATTATGTTTTGAAATCTGATTATTTAAAAACTCATGAATTATTTAATAATGTTTTTTTTATTTTAAAATAAAAAATATCAAATATATAGACATTTATTTAGATAAAATGCATATTATTTTTGAGATTGGGACATCAAAATTATCCAATGGATATTTTTTCCTAATTTTTTATGAAAGTTTAATTTTTATGGAACAATTATCTACAATTTAATTATATAATGTGTTTTATAACATCATAATTTCGTAATAGGGATGTAATAAAATAATATAAATTGGTAGTTCGGACAATATAAGTTTTAAATATAAAATAAATTTATTTTTGGTTTGTTTTATTTATTTTACAAAGAATTAGTGGTCGTTCCAAGACATATAAAACATATTAACATTTTAAAATGATTTCCATGAGAGTGTGACTCACCTCTAGAAAATAAAGACTAATATTTTATGAATCTCAACCATTATTCATATTAAATAATGTCTTCCACTCCCCATTGGAATAACCCCTGGGTAAAAAACATAGGCTGGTTTGTGGTTTTGATTAGTATAATGTGTGGTGTCCAAAACATAAATAATAAAGAATTATTTTTTTTCCTTTATAAACCCACAATGGATCCCACATTTTCTTTACTCAAAGCCTTTGGAACTAGACCAGACTCTTCCCTACTCTCACTATAATCCTCCCTAGGCAAACCATTCTCTTAAGAATCCTATCTCAAGCCTCTTACAATCCTTTGGGATCACAGATCCATGTAGTGTATTTATTCATCATAATTATTTTATTTTATTAATAATTGGAAAAAATAATTCAGTACACCAAATATCGAGAGAAAAGGAGGCCATAGAGGCCTTAAGATGTGAATCTCAAGGGCGACCTCTCTATTGAGATTATTCCCTTCATTAGAGAAGGAAAACAAGTCTGATAGTTTGAAGATCATGAGACCTTGCGAAGCCAGAGAGGCAAGATGATCTATAAACATATTACCCACCCTCCAAGTGTGAAGGATGGCAGTTCCATCACTGATAAAAGATCTTCACCCTCTAATAATATATAAGATAGAACTAGAAGTTTTGAGGTTTCCATAAAAGGAGTCATGAATTATTAAAGAATCAGTCTCAACTGCAGACAGTTCGATACTCCTAAGAGGGAAAATATGTAGACTAGTTAGGATTATGAGAGCCTCCGTCATAAGAAATTCCCTCTAACAAAGTTAAAGATGAGGGATAGAAAAACACTGCCTCATGTGTCCCTGACCACACCACTACCTTTCATGTTATTCAATCAGATGGATCTGTAAATATTTTGCTTGAGTCTATGAAGGTGTGGGAATCCTCTAACCCAATTACCAGTATTCCATGGACATTTTTCATCATCCCCCATATAGAATGGTCTAAGGGAAGTAGTATCAATATAGTTTCTATATGGTCAGACAATATTAACCCGCAGTAAATTCATCCATGCCACCAGTGCTTGACCCGAGCACAAAATTACTTCAGGCCAAGCCTTGTTCCTTGCCAACCAGATACACAAACATCCAGTCTCTAGAATGATGGAATGAGATTTCATCTCTAGACTAGCATCCCCCATCTTATGGAACCTAAAATCCATGAAAGTAGAATCCCTTAATACTAGATCAAATATTCCCAAGAAATCCCTAAAGGACCACCACACATGGAGAGCCCAATCACTGCTGAAAAACAGACGCAATGAGATCTCCTCATTATAGACACTATAACACAAGAAACATGAAACCAGGAAAACAGAAGTCGTATATACATTCTAATATATTGGAAGGGAATTATTAATAATGTTCCACATCATAAAATTAAACTTAACAGGAATCTCCTTGATCTAAAGAGAAGAATCCCAAGTACCATTTTGAGACGTTGTACTGGTCACTCTCCGGTAATACATGGAAAAGAAAGCACATGAGGAACCCTATAATGAAATCCTAATGATTTAATGATGAGATATCGATTTCTCTCTCATTAATGACTCCCATGTAAAACCATTACCGTGCAAAAATTACGTACGGGATCTTGACTTTCCTTCATTCCTTATTTATGTCCATGTTTCTAATATTGTTATTCCCTTTTATGTTCAATTAATAATGTTTGGGTATGATTTCGCACCTCCCCCATAAGGCCCTCCTTATGTTTTAATAATGTGATACCTCTTTATATGTCATTAATTCCTCCCATGTACACATGTTACCATGCTGAAATTATATAAAGTATCCTCACTTTCCTTCCTTCCTTTTTTATGTTGATGTTTCCTTATAATGTTATGACCTCATATTTTCAATTAATAATTTTGGGGAATGATTTATAACCTCCCGTATAGTTTCCTCCTTATGTTTGAATAATTAAATACTCCTTTATCGACCATTGATCCCTCATATGAACACTAGTTACAATGCGATGATTCATTAATGGATTTCTCTCACCTCATTTACATTCAAGAAATATTTTGTATTATGAATATAAATTCCATTGTATATGTTGGTAGGTGTTTCTTTATGACCACCTTAATTTCCATTTCATGTAAATGTGTTGAACCACCCCATTCTCTCCCATCCACCATTGTTTTGAATTCTAATGTCTAAGAGTTACGCTGCCAATATTACACAGCGATTCTCCAAGCCAAAGTCATTGTCTAGTGAATACAATTCATACTTCTCTATCAAGGGTATTCACCCTTATTCGCATTTACTTATTGATTATAAAGTTTTAGGTAATAATTCTACATTATTTTATCATGGATGAAGTGATTATGTTTATTTAATCCATGTTATATGATCCACATGGAAAACATACACATGAAATGAAATGTTTATGAAGGGTGTGCCCTGATAGCACTCCAATGAATTAGTTAAAGACTATTATCATGATATATCAAGTGAAATCAGGGTTTACTCATGATAAATCATGTTCAATGAGGTTTTACTCGTTCTCCATGTGCAATGATCCTTGGCTCATGAAAATATCATGGTAAATGATGATGACACATTTCTATGTTATTATGATGATGCTATATCATGCCTTTATTTTAAGGTTTATCTTGTGATTTATTAATATTCCTATTGCGTAACATGTACTTTATTTTTCATGTTATTCAGTTTTTACTAACTTTCTAGGATTTATAGTTCAAAATTTTCTTATAAATTTTCATAGGTTATCCCATGTAATGCTTAGCATGATGGAATGTGTGCGGTCATGTAAATGTAGTTTTCAATAATGATGTGTATTTCATGTTTTATGTTGTTTTTTAATGCTCCTAATCCCCAAGGACACTATACATCTTGATATTTTATGTTGTATCAAGTGAATAGTTTATATAATAAGTCATGTATAAGATTGTAATAAAGAGAAGGGTTTTTATATAAGGTTACCTAGAATTCCAAATATATGTGTTCCTATATTTAGAGAACATTAGTGGGAAATAAAAATATATACTTGGAGAATAAATCTACCAACTATGGACTAACAGAGAGAAGCATAAAAATTTTTACTGGTAAAATTAATGATAACAGAAGCATAAATTAGTGAGGGGTAAAAATAGCATAAATAAATTTAAAATTATTGTATGTGGAATAATTTTTTATTTCAAGTTATATTTAATTATGTTGAGATATTCTATTACAGTGAATATAGATAACATGGTAAAAAATACACAAATGATTTATTTACATTTTATATTCACAATTCCATCATTTTGATGTACTTATATCAATTTATACATCATATTTTACCCCATGAAATGAATATTAATGATGAAAATTCCATTATGGAGAAATAAACATAATTTTTAATAGATTATAAGAAGAAAAAACAAGTGAAAATTCATTCCTTATTTCTGTAAATATTTATCAAAACCAAATTTGGATGAATAACATAACCAATGTAGATATATAAAATATATTAATCTCTAAAACTACATTAATAACTCCAAATTATTGACTTAATATATTCCATGAATATATATCCTTAAAAATTATCCAAAATATGATCAACCAAATTAATGAAATCTCAAATATTTGATCACATATTAGTGTGATATGAATTATAGAATTTTTCCCCAACAAACATTCATAAATCATAAAGTCTTATACAAAAAATGTATATTCACAATCATATAGTAACCAAAATATGGAAATATTTCTAAAAAAATACCTATATCACCATAATTTCACAATAACATCATTTATTCATCGAAAAGATAACTCAACATTTAACCTTCAAGTAAAATAACATAAAATAAATTTATTCCATATATAAAAAAATGAAATAATCTTCATTAAATATAACATAAATTTGGTTATTATAAAATCACAAACAAAATTCGAAGTCACCAATACTATCCCACATACTAGATGAATTGAAATAATTTATTTATTCCAACTCAAGAATTATTAATTAAATATCATGAATATGTTATGTTTTATCATTCCCATAATCAATTGTTATAAAAAAATATCACCTTAAAAAAATCAGTTCTCAAGGTTATCTGTACCATTAAATACATCCTTTCAAATCCTTAAAGAAAACCTACATAATAAAAATACTTATATGTTTCGTGAATCATATAATTTTAATATTAGTAATATAACACATCTATATTATATATATTGAATAACAATACCCAAATACAGAAATTATTGCATCTCAATGGTATAGAATATTTTGTTCATTAGTCTTGGAGATAACACTTTGATTTGATCATTAAACCGGGAAATTCACAAGTTCACAACACATACAAAATTGAACAATAACTATTCTCTTGTGATTAAATTTATATTTATTCATTTAATGTTATATTTTCAATCAATTATTAATTTATACATGACCTTTATTTGAATATATAAATCATAATACCCTTTCTTTGAGATATTCTCTGTGGTGCTTCTTCCCACATTTATATAATCAATGAAAATGATCTATAAATTTTCTATCATTTTTACAAAATAAAATTACCAAAAAGTTAAAATTTATCTTATTTAAAACGTTTCAAAAAACACCAAATTTTATTTTTCAAATAATGTAATTTTTTATATGGTTTGTAAAAATCATAAGGTTTCACATTTTAGATCCCATTTAATTCAGTTTCTCAAGAGAACAATCATTTCTTAGTCTTTTATAATTAACATTGAAATGACTCATTAAAGATACATAAATTTAATGTAACCAAATAAAATTATATTTTGAGAATAAATTTTGTAATCATATAGTAATAAAAAATATCTCCAAATTGTAACATATTCCATTTAATCTATGAAACCTTTGATTTAAACATGGTCATCGATTTTCATAACTTATTCAAATATTTCATTATGGTTGACAAATAAAATGTGAACTAACCCATGAATACCTTTTGGGAGTATAAAACTAGTTGTGTAGTAACGAGAAACTCACCATGGATTATAATTATGGTAATCATATATTTTTACCAAATCTTTTCTGGGTGGTGACCAAAATATTAATCATTTCTGAAACTATGTCCACTTGTAGTATCCATCGATTGATTTTTTCTCAAAAAAACAAAAATATATTGAACATACAAAAACATCAATAGAGTATCCTTTACCTAATATTTACCATAATGTTTATCATAGGATTGTGTTCCCCAATATATGACCTCCTAAATCTAGTTCATAATGATTCAACTAAACTATCAATGATATCAACTGTAAGGACCCCAACTCATGTAACCCAAATCCAATGGTGATATTATTACATTTTCATTGTATACATGCAATCACATCCCAAAATAATTGATATATTATTTTTATTTCTAAACTATATAAATATATTATTCCAATATTTTACAATGGAACTAAAATATAAATCATTTTGAAAGCAATTATTTTTTATCCTTGAAATCATTAAAATATTTATTCTTCATATATTTGAGAAATGATATAATAAATTGTTAGAAAAAATTCCCATTATGTGTTAAGTATTTGAAATCATATAATAAATAAATATGGAATAATTATTATTGAAGTTGAAATAACATAAACGAAATTCCATTCAATCGATAACATGAGCAATAAATAAATTACTGGATACCATTAATGTGGTAATCTCATCAGTAATAATAAATTAATTAAAAATGATAGAAATTATAAATATTGAATTTCACGATTTCATTCAACATTATATCATTACCACCAATGTTTTTCAACCATATATATTAATTTATGAGGTTTTATACTCTAAAAAACCCTTTAACAAGGCTATCCAATTTAGTTTCTCATGAAATCATTCAATGGATTGAGGGGATATATAATTTTTTACCCCACACATAAATTATTATACATTGATGTCCTCATGTATTGAATGATAAATTTAATTAGTGAACAAAATTCTTGATCAAATAATTAATTTACTAAGAAATGATTATGTAATATAAATATCTCCCCAAATAATGAAAAAAATTCACTTGTTAATCACCATATGTAGAAATGGTGTACTGTTTATAAATTAGAATATCCTTCACATAAAAAAATATATATATTTATGTTCAATGTAATATAAATTGTAATATGATTATCTGAAAGTGATTCTTTGAAGATAATTTTAATAACCAAAATATTAATAAGAGAGAAAACATTACCATCAATTTATTATAATAGTAGTTTTTTAATTAAATCATGTACATTAGATAAATAAAAAACTAAAAGGGAAGAAGTAAAATAATATATCATTTATTTACGTTGTTAAACCATTTAAATCATGTATAGTAATCATAATAGAATAAACATTTTATGATATTAATAACATTAGTTAATTTCATATACATTAAAATAAAGACAATCCTTTTCAATTTTAGTAAATATTTAATAAATAAACCCTTTGTAATAATTTATAAATATTAGATAAATTAATTTTATAATGAAAAATATAACATAAAATATCCTTGATAAGTTTTTTCATTAATTAAAAATTAATTTTAAAAAACAATATTAAATAACATGTACATGGATGAAAAATAAACCATATGAAAAAGATAAATATTAACGACATTACTTTTAAATATTTATTTTATTGATTCAAGTATCAATTAGAGAAAAATATGAAGAAAATATGGAAACACTATAATTATCCAAAATATAAAAAAATATATAGAGTTTATAAAGGATTTATTATATTATTCGTTCAACTAATATAAGAAATTTCCAAAAAAATGAAATAGTAAAAAATAAATATTTTCTTATTTGGTAAAATTCTTATTATAACCCCTTGAAAGAATAAATATAAATTGAAAAATTAATTAAAATAAATAAACATATATTCTTATTAAATACTATGAATTTTATGTATATACACTACATAAATTAAAATAGGTTTATAATTGAAAATATTTCTCAATTGAGTTTAAATTTTGATGAAATCTTTTACAAATATCTTATCAATATAGTTCAAGTTTAATCAATGAATTTATTATGTAAAAAAAAGTAAATAAAATAAAAAATGTATAAATATAATATAATACAATAATATTAATATTAATATATAATCCCAAAATTATTGATGAATTTGAAGTGTATCCCAATGACATAAATAGGGTTAAGAAACCCCTCATCTTTAGAATTGACTTAGTTGAACATGAACTAACATCCTATATTATTATTTTAAACGTTAATTTAATAAAAAATAACCACATCTATCTTTGTAAAATCATATATGATCTATTTATAATATTTAAACATGTGTTTATTTTTAATTCATTATTACCATCACTATTTTTGAGTGTAAACTGTATCCTTTTTCTTGTGAATTTTAGTTTGATTGTTTTATTCCTTTCATTGTTATCATGGTTCATTCAACTAAATAATTATAATAATGAAATAAATTTCACATATATTCATTTTATAGTTATTTATAATCATAATTTAATGGTATATATATAAATATAAATTACATCATTCATAGATACTGTTGGTTGTACATATACAGAAAATGAGATTTAACTCTTAGGTGGATGGAAAGAAAGAAATACAATTAATTATTCAACTACAAAGAATAACTTTTATATTATATATATCATATATATATATCGTGTGTATCCTTTTTACAATCATTTTAAAATGGAAATGAAATATAAATCACATTAATTTACTAAGGTGGTAGGGCACACATACAGAGTCGATGTATTATTGTTTAACAATGCATTGGAAGGTAAGAAGGTAGATATGATATTTTAATTACATAATAATAATTATTTCATAATAATCATTAATTTTTTTTAAACCCACCATAATAACCATATATGAAATATTGCAACATAAAAGGAATTGTACCGCTACGTGGACGCAGTAGTACATACATAAGCATGAGAGATATAATAACATCCTATTTAATGGAATAGAGGGAGGGTATTGGAATGTAAAAAATAATATTTATTGTTCAATATATTTAGGATACATGATTTATAATTTTATGATGAATGAAACTTATTTAATGGTGGTAGACAAAGAAGTATATTGAAAGAGGTATTGTAAAATTATTTCTTCTTCTTTGGTAGGCCTCCCTGGTTTCAGTTAATAAAGACCCTTATAATGGTATATTATGATGAATAAACATCTCAAAAATCTATATAGATGATTAAAATATAATATTATATGGTTTGGTAGAGATATATCCCTCAATAAGTTTTTAAAATGGATATGTGGTGTCCTTTTATAAGAGATGGAAAGGTATGATATGGAAATAAAAAAATTAAAATGAAATTAATTTATTCAAAATATAAATAATTAAAAATGGATATATATTCAAATAAAATTTGGATAATGTAGAAATAAAATTATACAAAAATAGTTTTTAAATATTGGTCTCATTATACACCATATCATTTAGTTTAACACTGTGGTTAACTAAATTTAGTATAATCTATGTGGAAAATTCTTATAAATATTAATATGTTATAATATTACTTATAAGATAACAATTGGATCAAAAATGAATATTTTATGATATATTTTTCCAATTTTTAATCTAATTTTCCCATTTCACTATTTTTATAATTTTATTATTATTTAATAATATATTTACTTGATAACATACAATTAATGTAATTTTCTGAGCTATTCACTTAATTTTACTTTGAAAAAAAAATTAAATAAATGGAAATAGAATATAAATAATTCACACAAATATAAAATATTATATTACTCTATTTAATTATTGGAACAAAATAAATAACCAAAATTATAATACCTCTCATTATTTTAAAATAAATTTTTTAATTTTTATATTATTTGAATTAATGCTATATTATTATTTCAAAAGAATTTCCCCTAATTATGTAATCACTAAAAAATAAAAGTAAATTTTAGTGATAAAATTTTAAAATATATTTCAAATATATATTTATTTCCAAAGAATTCCTATTTTTTATTAAAGTTGAAAATATAATGATATTAAATTTGAGAGTTACAATTTATTAATTCTTTCCTTGAATTAATATAATGGTCATAATAAAACGAAAAGAGAACCATTTGGCCTTATATTAAATAAATATTTAAAAATTGCTGAAATACACCTATACAATATGATAAATATAATTTATGAGTGGATCTTAACACCTTATAATAGTATTTTTTCTATATTTTACCCATTTAACTCAAACTGAGATGAAAAATATTTACGAAGGATCATATTTATAAGGAACAAATTTAAAAGGTCAAACTTACAGAATTCTACTTTAATGTTTTTTAATATGGTATCGATTTTTCAGTATTTAGTTTATGTTAGTTGAAAATTTAAATTTTAATTTAAATTAATAAAATTTACTAGATTGTTTTTAGAAAAATGAATTTATAAGCATAATAATAAATAATATGAAAAAAATATTAATTTTTTATTTTTTATTAAATTAAACTATTCTAAGAAAAATTTATCATATTCCACTTATATATAAAATAAAAAATATATTTGAAAATTTAAATTACTTGGTATATGTAATTTATTTGGAAAATATGCATTTTTCATGATTCAATAAAGAATAAATCATTTTTAAAAAATTACATAATTTCAATATAATATCATTATGATATGATGATTTAATAAAAATTTTATTTCTTCAAATTAATTTTATGAAATTGGAGTGAAATAATTATATTTTTTCCCACTATAAGAAATAAAATATTTTATAAAGGAAATTCATATTTAATGAATTAAATGCATTAACTGAACATTTAACTCTTATTTCTTTAAATTTAGACATCAAATAAAATTAATTGGGACATCTATACATATATTTAATGATGGTTTACTCATATACCATTCAATTTAATTTCCATCTAACATTTTGGTAAAAAAACATTCTTATACATCTCCATTCATTTAATTTTTATTATTTTTTGTTAAAAAAGGTACTGATCTTATTGCAGTTTAACATAAATTTTCATGGTGTTACAGTGGGGAATATAGATACTATATCAAATAATATATCAATAATGATGTAATATTATTATCTTCAAACAAAAATCATATGTAGTTAACCCTAATTTTTTTAGTACTTCTCTATACAAAAATACATTGATTAAGGGGAAAATACATTTCAAGGGGGTGAATCACTATTGGATGGGTTTAAAAATTGGTTTTCAAGGGAGGATCCCCTTTTTTCAGTCAGAATATATATAATAATAGGTTTTATTTGGTTTATATTTCCTTTTTTTCTAAAATGACATCCCATTAAATTCTTTGGCTTTTATTAACAAGGGATATAGGGGATCATGGACCTTGGCATTGATTAGGTAATTAATATTTACCTATTTTTAATCAATATATGATTCATTATTAATGTTTCATTAGATGAATATCACAAGGATATTATGGTCATATATGGTCGGTGGGAATCCTTTCTTATTGGATCCCACTAGATGGAACCTAAGTGACAATTAAAATATACAAAAAAGATTCAACGATATATGTGGTGGTATGAACTAACTATTACATGAATCCCATAATATTTTGTTAAGTCATATTTTATTGGAATGTTCATAAGAATAGAAAAAAATTACATCTATAAAATGGTGATGAACCCTAGTTTTAAAAATAATATGTGCCCAGTCATAATTTTCATTATTCATTAGAATATAATGATGATCCTACAAAATGGGAGATTTAATATTATACCCCTAAAAAATCACTATTAAAGAGATTCAATTTTATCCTTTATCACCAAGAGTAGGAATACATGAATGATTCATATTCTCCTTTATAATATTCTGATGGAAGATTTCCATTTGTGTAGACCAAATATTAGTGGAAGATTACTGAATAAGAATAAATATTTAGTCCTAAACATTCTTTAACTTTAGAATATGTTTCTATAAATATGGTATATTATTTGTAGCAATATACTCCTGTGTTGTGGTGACTCTTACATTATTATGATGAACCCAAATCTAAATTGGAAATAAATTTGATCTTAAATGACAACATTCACAAGAAGATGTTGTTGAAGCTTGTGAATGGGATAAGGGATATGATCTTTATCGAGAGTAAAAAATGACCATGTTCATTAACTAATCATGTAGATGGTGTAGGAATATGAACATGTACCATTAGGATTTTCAAAATATTCTTATAATCTTCCATTATCAATTCATGAATATTGATGTGGTTTTGAATTATTTCAGTCGGAATGTTGGATTACTAATATGATGTTTCTAGAATATACTAACAGATCCTTGGATTGAAGTGGTAATATGTGACCACTCTTGTCCACATTATATTTCCAGAGTATCTTGATGTGTTTGGTATGTGGTAGGATGAATAAATGTTTTCAATTGATTTTATTCCATATGCATGCTAGATTTGTCAATATGAACAAGATTATGAGAGGGTTCATTGGGTGATTCCATGGTATTTGGTAATACATTATCTATGTGAATAATACTACATCCCAATTGAAGTTCATTATATTCCAAATAGATTCCCCAAATGAAGTAGGTACATAGGCCCATCCCTCAAATAAAACAACCCACATTCAAACCATATTCCCCCATTATATCTTATAACCAGTAGTTAGGATGAACAGTTTTTGGATATATTAGTTTCATAATAATGAAGAGTAACGTTTTTCTAGTGTTATCACAAGGTGCTCATAGTGAATCCCCAGTTTGCACATCCGGAGGGATGATGATGGGGAGGGGTTCCCCTATCTCCCTTAGAAATGGGAGGTATTCATTATCGCATTCTCAATAAGGAATTCCAAAAATGGATGAAGGTGAAAATGGTTTTCAATTCTCTAGTAGAAAGTGTACATTGATAGGACGACTAATGTATTTTTGGTTAAAGAGTTTTTTTCATGGGGCCTGCAGGGTCATTTGGATACTATTTATAAGTTAATCTTTAACATGGATAGTAACAACATATCTATCAAGATACTATGTGGATGATAATTCCCCATATCTGATGATTACATGAAATTTAAAAAAAAATTACGAGTAACAAAAGGCCGTTAATGACGATTCAATGGTTTTGGATTAAAGTGAGTTTTGATATAATTCATTACATTATCATGAAACAACCAAATAATAATAATACCAATTAAGGAATCGTCATTGATATAGTTTATATTAGATAAACTATTTAGCCTTATTCATGATTGTGTGGTTCACATCAGGTTTGTCATTTTTGATTCCAATGTTCTTGTTATCAAATAGATAATTTGATTAACAAGTTATCATATTGACACATTATTCCTTATTGATTACATATTTCATTTCAAATTCATCATTTTTTTATTCTTGATGTATTTTCAAATTTAATAGTTGTCCTCATGCTCGATACTGTGACAGGATTTATTACTATGGGTTTGAAATAAAACATTGAACATTAATAATTCAACATTCATGTTAGGATCACAATTTTTTTGATGTATTTCATGGATGTACTCCTTTATATTAAATTTGAACCTATATTAAATGGGTATGTTTTCACTTGGCCATAACCAATGATATCCTTTAAAATACATTGGAGAGTAATAAGGGATTTTAGGCATACCATTTTTTAGAGGTATTATTTCCTTCCGGAAGGCTCTGTTATATATTTAAGACACTTCTGAGAAACATTCCCAATAATTGTTGTAACACAACATGTTACCCTCATGAATTATAAATGACTAATTATGGAATGTTATATCGAATTAAATATACATTATCATGGTACCTAAAAATTTATTTTCATCCTTGGATATACATTTCACTATATACTGGGATCAGTCCTATTAAATGTGTTTTATATTTACCCATGTGAAGTGAATCAAAGCCGACATAGTATAGTGCCATTAAATGGGGAACATCATAATTTTTATGGTTTTATGAAAATAATAAATCGATTAAATTTAATGATTTATAGTAATGAATATAAGGACAAATGTGCCTAGAATTTGTTTTTCATGATCATACACACAAGTGGTCCATTCTGTTTGTCAATGATTTAATACTACCAAATGATATGAAGTTGGTATCACAAATAATATGACCCTATTAAGGTGTATTCAAGAGTAAGTATGTCTGAAATATGATTAATATTAATGGTATTTTATTGAATATGTCCCCCCATACAAGAGTAATATTGTAATGGTTATATATCAGAATAAGCATGTAAGGGGGGAGTTAATGATGTCTAGATAAAACATAAGAGAGGAATCATGTATATCCTATTGATATGTAAATAAAATTAAACATGTTTCTTATAAAAGAATTTTGTGTCATATTATAGGACCATACGATGTATTTTAATATCACGATGTCTGGATATTTTTGTGTAGTCTAATGTCGTGTGATTACACCATCAGTGACATACATGATTTGAGAGAAGTTTGATTAAACAGAAATGAAAAAATTAGATCTATAATCCTACATTTTTCATATAAAATGACAAAAAATAGATAGGTGAAGATTGGGTGAATTAGAATAGATACTGATAGTGGATTTGGATGTGTCTTAAACACTCGGGCTTCCATGAGCTTGTTCTCTCTATATATCACATTTATGAGCTTCTGATTGATTGAATCATCAATGTAAACCACTTAAATATATTAGAGGACAAAAGAACATATATATATCCATATTATTTCATATTTCAAGGCTAGTAAAGGGTTTGAGACATGGAGGAATAATGACAAGTTCATCTTGAAAGAACTACTAGGTTCTTACTCTAGGAGGGATTCCCTACATTGAGCCGACCCATTAAAAGAGGATTAAATATTTCACAGTCAAAGGGAAACTTATCTAGTGTATCACTAATAAATAACATCATTATCAATGGAATATATAATTGTTATTTTTTGATGAGGCTCTTATATATCTTGGGTGACATTAAAGATACTCACACTATAAAGCGAATACAAAATTGATGTGATCTATAGTAAATACATTCCTTGAATGTGTAATTTTTGTGGATCAATAAGGGGTTAAATGATTTCATCTTCAATGTTTTTAACCATGTAGAAGAATGATCATGGGGTGTTGTGGAAAACATGAATAGGCGAGATACATTTTATTTTGGAGTTCCTTGGACATTGGAAGAATATCACATGATGACAGGGGCACACATGGGGTGTCCATTAAAGTATATCCACTGAAGGAAGAACCTGAGAGTGGAAGTTGTGAAAGGATGAAAATGATAAGAATACCTTGAATGGGTAATAATTAGAGTGGGGTGATCACACTATCACATTAGGAGGGTTTCCACATGTTTTGACATTATGCATCATGCTCTCATATATGAAAAGGCACTCATGGATTGAATCTAGTGGATGGATTCATACAAGAATAGATCTCTATATTTTATAAGCAAAAATTAATTCCTTGAAGTTATTGTATTATTTACCCTCTATATTACCAATGGAATTTTATAGAGTCTCCAAATTTGGATTGTCCCCATGCCACTAACCACTTATGACTCTTTGTTTCTGTCCCTTTTTCCACCAGTGTCCTTTTGTCTCCCTATTTTCATCATCCTCTTATTTTTTAATCTTTTTGGAAATATAAATTGTTCATTTGTGTAATATCTTTGGTAACATAGATGGGGTATCCAATTAATAACATTGAGGTTCTTTGGAATCCCATTTGAGTGTAAAATAAATGAGATCAATAAAGCGGTTATAAATGCGTTAATGACAGTGGAGGATTCCTATCATCGACCCAAAAAAATCCATAATTTCTTGATGGTTCCCATGAAAGATGAGATCATTTAGAGTCTTATTTATGGTTACATGTATGATCTATATAATGTATGTTGATGATCTCACATAGCAACTATAACACCCTATACTTTCATACAATGTTATTACATCATAAATGAAGCATACTTATTACAACATATAACAAAACCATGATAGGACCATATAAGTATAGTGTCTTTAGAAAATGGGAAGCATAAAAAATAGGTTTATAAATCATCGACATTGTCTCCTGATTATTTCACCATATCTAGAGTCCCTTTTTTCATATCCTCCTAAATACCATTCTTCCTAACCTGGGAAAAAGAAAACATACAGTATGGTGAGCTCAAATGCTCAATAAGGGTAAATAAAGGATATTTCAATCATATCATATTCATAAGAACATAAAATTTCGAAAATCATAACCTAAAAAAGAGGTCATAATATCATGACATGGGATAAATCATAGTAGTGACATGTAATCCCAATAATAATAACATTAAACATGAAACATTGTTGCATACAAACATAATCATGGAAAATCATTTCTTTTTAGTCAATACTCATTTCCAAGACTATCATAGAGGAAAAAGTCCATTTCTGAACCGAGTTCACTCCTCATTCCCGTCATCTATCACTGAACCAGATTAACATGCCATTCTAGTCATGTCTATCTCATGAGATATAAATATTTAATCAATGCACTAGTGGAATATGTAGGTCCCACTCATCACATAATTAAACCATTCTTATGTGTGCCACAAAATCATAAATCATAAATCATAGCATAACCCATGTAATAAAAATAGGATTCTTAAACATCATGTCATCATAGCATAATCCATATATGACAAAAGAACTTCATAAAAAGAATTCTAGCATAACATAATCAAATAAATGTAAAAATAGAGATAGAAAAAGAACCCAATTTTATCTTAGATTGAAAATAATTTTGATAAAACACTTGAAATCCATTCTTGAGGAAAATGTTCTCTCTATATCAAATTTTTTTCCTTTATTAATATGTCATTCAAATTTAAATTGAATTAAGTTAATTGAAAATAAACTTGAAAACTTTTAAAGGTAACATCATGGAAATAATGTTCCATGAAATCATAAAAATCTATTCATGCAGTATAATTTAAAATAAATTCTTCTCGTACATTTGCTGAAAAAGTAAAATAGTATCTGATGTATATGAGTGATACTAATGTTATTACTTTATACAGAAACCAATAATGAAGAGGAAGTAGAATAAAAAATAAATTTTTAAAGGATCAGTGAAGGATATTACCTCTTCTTTGACGCGCTTCTTCTAAACCTCCTTTTAGGGAACTAAATTTGTTCTTTGAAGAAGACAAAGACCTATATTTTGTTTCTAAGAAATTGTAGAAGAGAAATTGGTAGGGTTTTTCCAAGCATGAAGGCACAAAATGGTGTGAGGAGGAGAGGGGGGAGGTTTCTTTTTTATAATGGAGGAGAGGGGCACCTTTGCAAACATAAAAAATATTAATTTATAATAAATTCCAACCCCACTTACAAACCTCCGAAAATGAAACAATTCGAATATGAGATGATATAGGAATGTCATTTCATCAACCAATAATGTTTATACATGTTTTTAGCTTATTTTAAACCTTATGAAATTTATTTATCCTTATTTAATTTATTTAATTTTATTTGTGGTAATAATATTCTAAATATTAAATTGTTTTAAATAATTACTTATGTGGTGTGAAATGTCTATAATTGGATAATTTATGAAATTTAAAACCATATAAATTTAAAATAATAAATTTTAATTATTTTTCGATTATTTAATCAATTTTATAATATGTTATTTTTATAAAATAACAATAGTGTCAATTTTGACAGTATTAATTTATTTTAATTTAAATAAAATCCATAGAGAGGATATATTCAAAACAAATATTTATTAGATTCCTAATATTTCATATTCATCTATAAAATTCTTGTATCACATTAAATAGATCATATAATATTTATTTTAATATTTTTCAAACTATTTATTTGATATTTCACACAATAAAATAATTTCAACATCACTATTGTGTCTTTATTAATGATAATTATTTAATCCCTAAAAATTATAAATAAATTCACATTATGTGGATAATTTTTTTATATTTTTGGAGAAAATTCATGTTCAATGTTTTATGAAGTTTATCACTAAATTAATATTAAAACAATTATAACATATAAGAGAGTGACATGTTGTCACTTTCATTGGTATTAATTATAATTATATTATTTTCATATTTAACAGTCCATAAAACGAATATATTTCGACCCTTAGGTGATATGGGTCAACTTATATTCATCCAATATACTTTTGGTAGGTGTTAGGGTAATTTTATAATCTTATTTTTACCCTTAATTACCTGATTTACCTTTAACTGTAGTAAATAAAAATTACCGTAGTTACAATTCATAATTTCAAAAAAATAATAGTAACATATTAAAATAATATGGACCCACATAATCCAAATATGGAGTCCATTTCTGAGAATTTTAAACATAGAAGTTGCAGTAATCAATTTAAAATTAATCCTATTGTTAAGAAAACGTGTTTTAAAAATTAAATCTTTGTCAAATATTGAAATATTTTTACATATGAATTCAATGTAAAATTAATGGTAAGGAAATGCATTATATTAAATGGTAAAAATAAAGTCTATTTATATTTTAAAAACATTAAATTTTATCATTTAACCATCTATATTATCTTAATGGAAAAAGTTGTTTTTAAGAAAAATTATTCATATTTTTGCTATTAATCAAAGTAGGAATGTTATTAGAAAAGTATAAAAAATTTATCCAATATAAATTTTTATATAATGATTTAAAGGAAGAAATATATTTTTTAAAATTGAACTTATTAACTTGTCAAAAAGTTCATTTAAAATGGGTGGATCATCAAAATGCAGTAAAACTGCATTTTTTTTAAAAAACTTTTTTTATCAGAAATGTTGATTTTGATTTCATATCTCATTATATAAATTGAGTAAGATGAATTATAATTTTATAACATTAAAAATTCAGTAAATACTATTCATAATGGCTAGTTCATAATATTATAATAATATATCATTATTTAGTGAAACTTGGTATTGCGTACAACGCAAGCTATTGAGAAAGGTTGCTCTTGCGTGTAACACAAGACAAGCCAGTGTTATATACAGGGAAAGATGACTTTGGTGTTTCGTATGACATAAGTCATTAGAAAAAATATTTCTCATAAAATTTAAGGGTGTTACATTCTAATCCCCTTAAAATGAATTTCTCCCTCTAAATTCATCACTTCATAACAAACAGATGAGGATTCCTCTCCGTCATCATATCCTCAAGTTCCAATGTAGCTTCTTCTAATTGTTGGTTCTTCCATAAAACATTAACCAAGCTAGTGGTCTGGTTTCTTCAAACCTTTTAGATATGATCTAGAATCAATATCAGTTATTCTTCATAAGAAAGATCGTTCTCCAGTGGTACAACTTCTAAGCTAAGTACATGTGAAGGATCTGACCCAGTTAAAAGAGGTCTTTGCTTTGATTTAATAATAAAATGAGGCTTCAGTCCCAACCTTTTAAAAAAACATGTGAAGATCGGGTATGTACTTTCACTAGAGGGATACATGGAACACATCATGAACTTGAGAGAGATTCAGTGGAAGAACCAATTGGTAATCTATCTTACCAACACGATCCAGTATTTTAAAAGGACCAATATGCATAGGGCTCAGCTTGCCCTTCTTTCCAAATCTCATTACTCTCTTCCAAGGAGATATTCGTAAGAACAGTTTATCACCCACTTCAAACTCTAGGTCTTTTCTTGTGTTGTCTGCATAAGTTTTCTGTCGACTCTGAGCTGCTCTTATGTGTTGTTGAATAAATCTGACCTTTTTTCCATCTCATCAACTAGATCAGGTCCCAATAGATTTCTTTCCCAAACATCATCCCAGCATGTTGATGTTCTACATTTCATTCCATAGAGATCTTCATATGGAGCCATCTGAATACAGGATTGAAATCAATTATTATAAGAAAATTCCAAAAAAGGAAGGTGTTGATCCAAAACACCTTTGAAATACATAGAGAAAGCTCTTAACATGTCTTCTAGAGTTTGAATTTTCCTCTCAGACTGACTGTCTGTCTGAGGATGATAAACAGTGCTGATACACAACTCTATATCTAGAGTATGCTGAAGACGTCAACAAAACATCATGATGAACCTTGGATCCCAATCAGATATAATGCAAAGTTGAACACCAGGAATTCTTTCCACTTCCTTTTCAAATATCTTGTCAAGATTATCAAGAGATAAATATTCTCTAATAGCAATGAAGTGTGGCGACTTCGTAAGATGATCAACTATAACTCAGACAACATTATTTCCTTTAGATGTCTTAGGATGTTCAGTGACAATGTCCATAGTGATTTTTTCCCATTTCCATTATGGTATGGATCATGTTTGTAACATCCCCTTGAATTTTATCTCTCAATTTTAACTTCCTGACAAATCAAGCATCGAGAGACATTTTTAGCTACATCTCTTTTCATGCCATCCCACTATAAGTACTATTTCATGTCCCTATGCATCTTTGTTCTTCGAGGGTGAGTAATGAATGATGAAATATGAGCCTCATCCAATATTTCCTTCTTTAATTCTGAGATAGTAGAAACACAATCCCAATTCCTGAACATTATTATTTCCTCACAATTAATGAGAAATACATGAAAATTTCTCACCTTCTTTTGTAACTCTACATCTTCTTTCAATGCCTTTATAATCTTCATATGTATAGATGATTGAACATTAATTTGAGAAGGATAAGAATTTTCCCCTTACATTATAATATAAATATTCATTTTGTAAATCCATAGATATTGGATCTTTTGTGATCCTCATCATCGATAACCTAACATGGTCTTATCGACATAATGCATATGCCACCTTATTTTCTATCCCAGGGTGGTAATGAATTGAGCAGTCGTAATCCTCAATCTGCTCCAGCCATCTTCTATGGTGCATATTCAGCTTGTTTTGGGTGATAATATACTTTATGCATTTATGATCAGTATAAATATCACACCTTTCACCATAAAGATAATGCCACCAAATATTTAATGAAACGATTACCGATGCTAACTCCAAATCATGAGTTGGGTAATTTTTCTAATGTATTTTCATCTTTCGTGATGCAAAAGTTATCCACATATCATTTTTCATAAGAACACACCCCAATACCTTCGTGGATGCATCATTGTTGATCACAAAACATTCTCTACGACAAGTTAGTTTGAGCACAAGTGCTCTAGATAACTTTCTTTTTAACTCCTAGAAATTCTCTTCACACTCTTCCATTCAAACAAACATAACTCCTTTTCGAGTCATCTTGGTGAGTGGATTAGATAATCATGAAAAATCATTCACAAATTGTCTATAATATCCATACAAACCACGAAAACATTGGCTCTCAGTTGCTGTTGTTGTTCGTGACCATCTTTTGATAACCTCTATTTATTCTAGATCCACAGATATCCCCTATATTGAGATTATGTGACCCAAAAGATGAATCTTTTTGAAGCCAAAATTCACACTTGGTAAATTTTTCATAAATCTTCTCCTTTATTAGGGACTTTAATACTATTCTCATGTGATCTTAATGTTCCTCCTTTCCATTTGAATAGACAATAATATATTCTATTATTACTACCAAAAAATGATCAAGATAGTCTCTAAAAACTCTATTCATTAGATTCATGATGATAGCTGGGGAATTAGTAAGTCCAAATGGCATCACTATAAATTCATATTGTCTATACCTTGTACGTAAATCCGTATTTGGAATATCCACCCTTTTGACCCTTAATTGATGATA
Organism: Viscum album; assembly: GCA_963277665.1. Classification (NCBI taxonomy): domain Eukaryota; kingdom Viridiplantae; phylum Streptophyta; class Magnoliopsida; order Santalales; family Viscaceae; genus Viscum; species Viscum album. Next base: position 543,409,478 of record OY728162.1, read on the forward strand.
CCCTAAACAAGGATCAATCTTGGAAATGTATTGATCTTCATGTAGTTGGATAAATAAGTCTTCAATGTGTGGGAGAGGATATTTGTTCTTGATAGTGATCTTGTTAAGTTCATGATAGTGATATATTTAAGTTCTCGATAATTAATGAAGAGTCTCATTGATCCACCTTTCTTCTTAACAAACAGAACATGTGCTCCCCAAGGAGATGCACTAGGGTGTATTAATCCCTTATCAAGATTCTATTGGAGTTTCTTCTTCAATTCCTAAAACTGAATTGGGGTCATTCTATAAGGTGTATTTGAAATGGTCATAATATCGATATGAGTTCTATTGAAAACTCAACTTCAAGATTTGGTGGAAGACCTAGGAAATCTTCTAGAAAGAAATCATCAAACTCCCATACAATAGGGAATATTCTTAATCGTGACTTTCTCTCCAACCATTTGTGATAAATAACCTTTATATATTTGAATCAAGTCCCATAAAATGGATTAAATTTCCAGTGGAAGGTTATATTCATCGTCGCATCGATAGATGATCATATATTGATCAGGAATATGAAATGTGACATCCCTTCCTTGGTAATCGATATGAGTTCCATATAAGGAAAGCCAATCAATGCCACAAATCACATCAAATTCTACTATAGGATGGATCATAAGATTTCTAGGAAGCACATTCCAAAAAACATCAATTGGAGAAGAATTATAAACTTTTGATGCAATCATTGTGCCATTAAGAGTTTTCACAAATAAATAAACAGCTAATTGTTTAGGTAGTACGATGATACCCTTAAAAAATTCTTCAGAAATAAAATATTGGGTGGTTCCAGAATCAAATAAAACATGGGCTACTTTAGAGTGGATGGTAATTGTACCTTTCAACACATCGTTATTGTAATCTACATCAATGATTGAAATTTCATGTGAATTTCCATTCTCTTTGTCCTTAAGAGTTTTTGACATCGATCATCATAAAAAATCCTTGGATTAGGGCATTTATTTTCATAATTCTCCATTTAATTAAACTTGTAGCATTGAAGTGTAATAGGTTCATTCTGTGTAGCCTTTTCATTGTTCGCATCAGTAGACATCTTTTTCCAATCACTGCGGTATTCAAATGCCCAATGACCTTATTTTCAACATTTTAAACATTTAATTGTCCCTTTTAGACAATTCCTTCCATGTTTCTTTCAACACATTGAGCATAAGGAAAAAATCATCTTTTTTTCAGTGTGGTCCTTATATTTCCCTTTGAATTCTATTTTCGTCTTCTTATCAATCCCATATGACTGATTGGTTACTCCAATCTCCATCTAATCCATGAGAGCACATCATACAATTTCCTCATAGCTATTGAAGTCCCTTATGGCTAATGCTCTTCAGAGACAAGGCTTTAAGCCACTAATGAATCGATCTATCTTACTCATAGGTTTGATAATAATCCTAGAAGCGTACCTTGAATGCCTTGTAAAATTTTCTTCGTATGTACCAACATATTCACCATCCTTATTCTTTAGTTCAAGAAACTATTTCTCCATCTTTGTTCGAAGAATACGAGGGATGTACTTATTCAAAAATATGTTTTTGAACTCATCCCATTCCATAGACATGATTTCGTCTCTTTGAATTGTATTCATTATAAGATTCCACCATTAATTAGCTTCACCTTCCAATTGATACACTGCTAAGATGACTTTATCATGTTCAGAATATTGTAGAACTGAAAATATCTTTTCAGTGGTACTAATCCATTGTTCAAGCACAAATTGATCTGAAGGCCCACTGAATGAAGTTGGAAACTTCCTCTTGAAGGATTCAATAGAATTTTGCTCCTTCCTTTCCTCCTTCTGAAGTCATGCATAATTCATATCTTGAGAATGTTTTGTGAGCATGTCTAGAAGATTTTTCATTCCAGATCCTATAACAATTGGTTGATCAGGGGGAAAATCATTACAGTACCCTTCACATTCATCATCAACATGGTTTCTTTGGGTTCCAACCATTGACTATAAACAATTAGCATAGTGTGTGAAACACTTATCGTAATAGGAAAACAACATAATCAAAAATAAAATTTCACATCTTAGGTCATATAATAGGTTATTCATGGCCATTTTTAACACCATAATATTGTGTTCTATGCTTAGACATATCCTTAGGGTTCTTACTAAAGCATTCACATCCTAGTTTCCAAAGGATGACTATAACATTCCTCTGATACCAACTATAATGACCGATACTTTACATACAATGTTATTATTTAGGAAATGACGAAAACTTATTACATCATATAACATAACCATGATAGGACCGTATTGGTATAATGTCTTTAGAAAATGGGAATCATAAACAACTGGTTCAAAAATCGTCTATATTGTCTTCAAATTATTTCATCATATCTAGAAACCCTTTTGACATATCCTACTTAATACCCATCATCCTGATCTGGGGAAAAGAAAACATACAAAAGGGTGAGCTCAAATGCTCAATATGTGTAATCCAAGGAAATATCAATCATATCATATTAATAGGAACATAAAATTTTAAATATCTTAACCCGCAAAAGAGATCATAATATCATGACATGGGATAAATCATAGTAGTGAAATATTATCCCAATAATCATAACATAAAACATGAAACCTTGTGTCATACACACATAATAATAGAAAATCATTTCATTTTAGTGAAGAATTATTTATAATACTATCATAGTGGACAAAGTCCATTTCTGAACCGATTTCACTCCTTGTTCCATTCATGTATCACTGAACCAGATTAACATGTCATTCCAGCCATTACTATATCATGAGATATAAATCTTTACCCAATTCATTTGAGGGATATATTGGTCCCACCAATCTCATAATGAAACCATTCTTATGTGTTCCACAGAATCATAAATCATACATCATAGCATAACCCATGTAAGAAAAATAGGATTCATAAACATCATGTCATCATAACATAATACATATAAGATAAAAGGACTTCATAAAAATAATTCCATAATAAAATAATGAAATCAGTGTAAAAATTGGGATAGAAACATAATTCTATATTATCATAGATGGAAAATAATTTTGATAAAACACTTGAACTCCATTCTTGAGGAAAATATCCTTTCAACTTCAAGAACATTTTTCATTTCGTAGCATATCATACAATTTTAAACTGAACGAAGTTAAATGAAAAAAAATTAAAAACTTTTAAATTAAACTTCATGGAAATATTGTTATATGAAATCATAAAAATCTATTCATTCCGTATAAGATAAAGAAACATTCTTCTCATACTTTGGCTGAAAAAGTCAACTAATATCTCGTACTAAATATGACAAAAGATTCATTTCATAAATTTTACTAAAAATTCACCAATATGTAAAATTGGATTTAAACCATTGTTAGAGAATAGAAATAATATTAAATCTGGTGTAAATATGGATGTGGATGATAAATATGCCCTAATAAATTCTGAAGTAAAAACAATCACAGATGAAAATGAGATTGCATGATTTTCTATTACCTTAGGCCCGATATGCTAAGTAAGTATCTGAACCTCTTGTATAATTATTTAAATAATGTCATTGACATATTATAGAATCATACTCATTGTTATTATATTGTATATTGTTATATTCGTAGCTTCTTATTAGTAATATTAAATTTTTTACTTGTTATTCGGGTGTTCATTTCATTATGTTCTTATGCGTGTTTTGTCGAATAAAATCTTTTTCCTCTTTTTAGGTTATAGATACATAATTTACAGAATGGTATTAGTATAATATATATCAGATTGATACATTCAATTCATTTATATAATCATGGTTTAATGAAGATCATGTATAACGAATCACATCACATCACAGAGACGGTAAGTCGTACGTACGCCCGAGCGACGATATCGATCCCATAATTATTGAATGGTCTTGGAGTGGATGATAGAATATCTCAGAATTATTATCATGTTATAATAATAATATATAGTTATTCTTTACTCTATTATACACATCCAAGTAAAGAGATGGTGGAAAACAGATTACACCACGACATGGAGATAGTATTCTATACGTATGCACACGTGGTGATTTCATTTTCCATAGGATGGATAAAATGTGATGTAAGTTATTTTTAATATTTATAATAACATATTAGTATATGAGTGATATTGATGTTATTAATTTATAATGAAAAAAAAGAACAGAATGTATGAGAGGAAATAAATCATGAAAGGATTCGTAATGGATATTACCTCTTCTTCGACGCGCCTCTTCTAAACCTCCTCTTAGGGAAGTATAAGTGTTCTTTGAAGAAGTAAAATACATCTAGTATGATTCTAGGGAATTGGAAAAGAGAAATTAGTAGGGTTTTCCGATCATGAAGGCTCATAATGGTGTGAGGAGGAGAGGGGGGAGGTGGCCTTTTATAAGGGAGGAGAGGGGCACCATTGGAATCATAAGAAATATTAATTTATAATAAATTACAAAACCACTTAAAAACCCCCAAATATGATTCAATTTGAAGATGAAATGAGATAGGGTTGTAATATCATCATCCAATAATATTTTGAAATGTTGTAAATTTATATTAAACCTGATAAAATTTATTTATCATTATTTAATTTTATTTTATTTGAGGTAATAATATTATAAATTTTAAATTGTTTTAAATAATCACTTAAGGGGTTTTAATTATGCATAATTTGATAATGTATGACATTTTATACCATATAATTTTTTTTTAATGTTTTTTTTATTTGTAAAAAATTTTATAATATGTTATTTTTATAAAATAAAAATTTTGACAATTTTGAAACTATTCATTTATTTGAATTTGAATAAAATCCATAGAGAATATATATTCAAACCGAAATACTTAATAGATTCCTAATATGTCATATTAATCTATCAAATTCTTGGATCACATTAAACAGTTATTAAAATATTTATTTTAATATTTTTAAAACCATTTATTTGATATTCCAATCAATAAAATAATTTCAACATCACTATTATATCTTTATTACTGATAATTATTTAATTATTAAAAACTTTAAATAAATTATATTTATGTAGATAATTTTATTAGATTTCTGGAGACTATTCATTTTCAAAGTGTTATGAAATGTATCACTATATTAAAATTATTACACTTATATGATATAAGAGAGTGGCATGTTGTCACTTGCTCTGGTTTTAATTATAATTATATCTTTTTCATGGTCAATTGTCCATGAAACGCATCTATTCTATCCCTTAGGTTATATGGGTCTACTTTTATTCATCCAATAGAATTTTTGTAGGTGTTCGGGTAATTTTATAATCTTATTTTTCTCTTAATTACCCGATTTAACTTTAACTATAGTAAATAAAAATTCTCGTCGTTACTATTAATGAAGTCAAAAAAATAAAATTAACCTATTAACATAATATGTACCAACTGAATACAAATATGGAATCCATTTTTGAAAATTTAAAATATAGAAGTTGTAGTAATTCATTTAAATTTAATCTCGTTGATAAGAAAATGGGTTTTAAAAGTTAAATCATTGTCAAAGATTGAAATGTTTTTACCTATGAATTCAATGTAAAATTTATTGTAATGACATTAATTATATTAAAAGATAAAAATATATTCTATTTATAATTTAACACCATTAAATGTTATCATTTAACCATCTGAATAATCTTGATGAAAAAGATGGTTTTTTGAAACAATTAGGGTATTTTTACTATTAATCAAAATATGAAAGTTATGAGAAAAGTATCAAAACATTATGCAATGTAAATGTTTTTACCCTGATTCGAAAGAAGAATTTTATTTTGTAATATTTAACTTATAAAATTTTCAAAATTCATTTTTAAAATGGGTGAGCCATCAAAAGGCAGTAAAACTGCATTTTAAAAAAAATGCATATTTTATCTAAAAAATTGATTTTATTTTAATATATCATTGTAGAAACTGTGTAAGATGAATTATAATGTTATAAAATTTAAAATTAATTTAATACTATTTAAAATGGCTAGTTCATAATATTATAATAATATATCATTGATTAGTAAAACTCGGTATTGCGTAGAACACAAGCTATCGAGGAAGGTTGCTCTTGCGTGTAAAGCAAGACAAGATAATGTTGTGTGTAGTGAGAGATTCATTTGGTGTTTTGTACAACATAAGACATTAATAAAACATTTGTCATAAAATCTTAGGTTTTTACAGCTACATTAAGTCATTTTATTTTCTTCCTTCAACATGATTAGGTGGGAGAGTGTCATTTTTTCATGTGATTGGTTCTCTAGAACAAATATTCTCCTATAATTATAAAATTCATTTATAGTTGATGAAATTTAGGATAACATCAAATATTTATGTGGTATATTTATCCCAAAATCAATCTTTTTTATTTCATTTTTATAATAATTTCCCATGAACAATGGAATTTTGAATTAAAGAGCTGATGGTAAGTTCGCCTTTCAACACTTCATTCTCATGACCCACATCTGAAGTTATTATTGGATGATACTTCATTATTCATATTGAATTATGAGATTTATAACACAAAAAGTATTAATTAACCATTATAATTGTTCTCTAATTTCTTAAATCTCTTTACTTTTTGTAATTATTGAATTAGAATGTGGGGGAATATTGAGTTGATATTTATCACCACAGATTTCATTAACTTGTCACTTGAAATTACATGAACATTTTATTTATCAATGAATGTGTTATCTAAACATTAATCTTTTAATAAACCCTATAATGAAATTTCACTCACATATCCTTCTATATTTCTAGAATTAAGGGTGTTTATGTTTTTATTCTACATGGGTCTTGTTATTGGAATATCCTCAAAATATAAATCATTCTAATATTGTCTGAAAATTGTGAATAAATAGAGTTAAGAATATACATTTCAACATTTTAAATAAAATTTAATGGTTTCATTATAGAAATCAAATTATATATTTGAAAATTCCACTTGCTAGCCTAGTCTTAAGCCCTAAAACAATCGGTCACCTTTACTGTTCGGTTTTATAAAAAACCCTCATGCATAAAATTATTCTTATATAATATTTTTATTATATTCAAAAATAGATTAATAATAAATATAATTAATCTTAATTAATTAGATTTATTTTTTGTGATGGTTTTTTTGAAATTACTTAATAAAAATACCTTATAAGCACTTCCCATGTCTTGGAGCTAATTTCCTCCGCATTCATCATATTCTCTATAAGATTCCAACAGTAATAATATTCTCCCTAAAAATGATATAAAACCAAAATAACATTATCATGGTAAATGATATAAGGAATGGAGAATATATTTTCTATAGGATTGATCCATTTATCAACAATAAGCGGATCAGAGGAAAAAAATAAAGGAAGGTGGATTTTGTTTGGAATAAAAAACTCAATTGTGAGTTATTTATTCTCTTTCCCATTTGGTTGTTTACTATGGTTGAGATTAAAGTTCATATCATGAGAAATTTGGTGGAGAATAACAATATTATTTTATACACCATTTATAATTTCATATGGCTTTTCATGAGGATTTTTGTTTCAGTAGTGGTCTCATTCTTTGTTCCTATATCTTATCATGGTTCTAGCCATTGAACAAAACCAAAAATACTAGTGTGAGTATCAATCATCAATAATAAAATTAAAATAGAATATGATTCCTAATAACATTCTTATAATTTCTTAAATTGTGAGACCTTATTTGAATCCATGACACAATAGGTTTATCTCATATCATTATGGAATAAAAATATTGTTATAAATTTTATCCTATAATTCAATAGGATGGTTCCTAAAAAAATGTCAATTAACTAAATAATATCCATTAAGGGTTTCGAATAAGTATCTCATTTAGGCATATATTTTGTGCATCAGGAAAAGAATGATTTAATAACAAAGGAAATATCTTTTTTTATTATTTCTAAGTGCATATGTTCAAAAACCATAATTTAAGTGGCTGTATCTAGGCAAATATTTCATTTCTAGGAAACCAAAAAATCTATACTTATCAATAGCATCATGATGTTATCCTATATTTAAGATTTTCCCAATAACATTCACCTATGTTTACTAATGAAAATCTCCAAAATTTCTTATATAATTATCTAATACCTAATTATTAGATCCAATCAGTAAATGAAAAGGTACTATTAAAATTTTATGAATATTTAAAACATATCATAATAATACAAAACCAAAAATCACAAATTGTTAATTTATTTGGAGAATAAATACAAAATAAAAATATTTATTTAATGATCATCATTATCTACCAAGATTTTCTTATAATATAAAACCTTTATTAAGAATATCCTACATAAATCCAGTCCTCTTTAAACTAAAAAACGGTTATATAAGAATGTGTGCGATGAGTTTCTCTCTGAGGGTAAATATAGGACATACCAATCGATGATCAAATGTGAGCATAAGATAAGATTATTTTATTCTAAACATGATCATATCATTTGAAAGTCACACCCAATCTTTGATGATCACTAATCATGAGCCCTGAAATAGTTCTATTTCATACCTATATAAATAGATTATATTTGTGTCAAATAAATTGCAATAAAAAATGATCTGTGAAAATATATCACAAGGATAAGACATAATTTTTTTGAAATGAGCATATCTAAACATATTGATTTAATTATTAAAGGATTACTACAAATAAAAAAAATTGTATCGAATCCCATTGTAAAATGGGTTCACTCCCGATTCCATCATTTTCTCTGATAAGGTTAACTCTCAAATCATTTAGAGTGGATATAGCACCTTTCTGAATAAGGTTCATTTCCAATTATAGTTCATATTATCTAATTAGTTATAAATCATTATATAATGAATCTTAGGGATATATGATTCTAATACCACGAGTTAGAATATAAAATCCATATACAAGTTTACAAAAAATTCATAAAAACATTCAGCATTCCATCAAATAGTGACATATTCAAATGAAACAAGTGTTATAAAAATTTAATCATAAACTAATTAAGTAATGGGAAATAAAAAAGTTTCAGAAGTCATATATAAAAACTAATCATCATAATACATATAGAGAAAGAAATTTTTTGGTATCATAATATCAAATCATATGTTAAACCTAAGAAATATATAAGGATTCATACATAGATAAAAAATAATATCAAACGAATATTAGGACATTTCATTAAATACTAGATGAAATATTATTTCCATTTATGTGATCATGAATATAAATTCCCAAAACAATGATAAAATTATTTTCATAGAAATTGAAAATAGAAACATTAAAAATAATCTTCCAAGAAAATAATTATCATGATGGTTGGAATATAAATTTTTTCAATAGATGTTAAAAAAGATATTTATTGTCATACATATATTAAAAGAATAATGTGATACATCTGTATCCCTTTCGAAAAAAGAAAATTTTTATAATTCATAATTACATTAAAAGGTATTAAAACTATTATTTATCACAAATTTATGTATAGGTAAAATTATCTAAAATATTGTCTGAATAATTTGGATATACATGAAGCAATCCATCAACCGAAGAATAAATAACATTTGAATTTCATAATAAAAACATTATTTATAATTTTGTATACTAAATAGCAGAAAATGATTATAATGATTAAATATTAAGTAAATAAAATTTGATTATAAATATATACTATCTTTCACAAAAAAATATCAAATAATTTCTCTTAATGATAATTTAATATTTTATTACTAAAATGATAATATATTGTAATAAAACCCCTTCTTTTATCATCATTCATCATATTTCGTTAATTTAATTATGTAATAAAAATATATTTTTACAAATATACTAAAAACACATATTAATATATATTACTATATTTCATTCCTTTATAATTTCAAATTACCTATTTATTAAAAATTAATCATCAAAATCAATTTTTAGTTGGAAACTAATTTGTTTTCCATTAATATTTCAGTTCAACAGTTAAGGTCCTTAAACCACCATCATGGATTAATAATCTCAAAGCTTAAATTGACTAATAAAGCCCAATTTTTTTATTATATACCATTTTATAACAATTTATATTAATTTTAAATGAATATTTAATTACATACCCTCAAGGTGACTATAGTCTGTATGCACACATGAATGATGTTCTCACATTGTAATGTGTAAAATGAAATAATGTAAAATAATAATTCTTATTTATATATTTTTTAACACACTGAGATTTTATAAAAAATGTTCTTTTTAATTTCATTAATGTCTTCTGTGTTATGCTACACAAAAAGGATCTTACACAACACACATCCCTAACTTGCCTTGCATTACACGCAATCGCGACCTTCCTCGATAGCGTGTGTAGTACGCAATACCGAGTTTCACTAAACGAGATATTATTATAATATTATTATAAACGAGACATTATGAATAGTAATACCCAATTTTTGAAATTTTATTAATTTTATCTTTCAAAATGGACTTCATTTTTTGTTGGGAATTTCTAAATTAGCTTAGGGTGATATTTTGGTACTTTTTGGATAACTTTTATATTATGATTAATAGTGAAAATTACTAAATTTTAATTAAAAACAACTTTTTTAATCGAAATAATTAATAGTGATAATTTATTAATTTGAGTGTTTTAAAAGTATATTTATAATATATTTTTACAATTTAATGCAATGTTGGTCATTGGATGTAATTTCACATTTAAACCAGACATAAACAAGTGTCAATCTTTTGATAGTTATTATCTCTTAAAAACATGCTATTTGTTTTGACGACGAGAATTAATTTTTAAATTAGTTAATGCAACAGATATGTTTTTAATTTGGTAAAATAGACATCAATTTTTAATTTATAATATCAAATATAGCTAAGCATAATTTTTGGTATTTTTACGGAAACTTTCATTTTTTGATTAATAGTGAAACCACTAAGTGGTAGTTAAAAAACTGAATTTTTCATAAAATTTAATTTTACCGCTTCTGTTAGTGGAATTTAGAAAATCCGAGAGACATTGTAAATATCAAGGAATAAAATTTGGTTCAATGAGATGAAAATAATTTTTGGTGAATAGTAACTTTTACTTTTTTTACCACGGTTAAAAGTAAATAGTGTAATTAAGGGTAAAAGTGTTGTTATTATTTCCCTAACACATGTACTAATTCTATTGGATAAGTGTAATTCGACCAAAAACAACCTTAGGAATAAAATATGACCATTTAGGCCCACGTGGATTATATTAGGACATTTATTATTAATTTATTTAAAGAAGGGTTAAAATAGTTAAAATAAAAGATTAATAACAAAATCATTTTTAATATAGAGTTATACATAAGATAAATTCGACTATAAATATTCATTAGAAAGATATAAATATTTCCTACAAAATGGTATTTTAGTTGTAATTTTTAGACTCAAAATAATTTAATTTATTTAATACACAATGATGATGCAGTAATTATCTATTTAATTAAATATTGACAGAATTTATATAATTTGAGACTTTTTATGAATTAAAATAATTTTATATGTTAATATGACATGTTATTATTGATTTAATTAACTGTTTTCGAACTAATCATTCCGTTATGATTTTCACAAAAATCAATTACCTAATAGTGTCAAAATTGACATAAAATAGTTTTTATAACAAATATTATATTATTAATTGTTATTATATTCCTAAAAATCTAAGGTTCTGCCAAGATACATATATAATGATAGGTGTATCATTAATGGACCACATTGGGGGTCTCTTGGATGTATATGGTAATTTTATTAACTATATAATATAAAAATACAAAGTGACATGGTAAATGTCAATCTCATTAACTAAGAGTTGAAACTAAATGATAAGGTTAATATAATGACCTAAACTTGTCTAGATTCTATTGGATGAGAGGATTTAGACGTATACCCACCTTATCTTCGAAATATATCAATTTGGAGCTATTAATAACCGAATATGACTTTATAATAAAATAATATTTTTATTTAATCCAAAGGTTCCCCTCTCCTCCCTTATAAAAGGGCACCTCCTCCCTCTCTTCCTCACACCACTTTGAGCCTTCAAGCTTGGCCAACCCCTGCCAATTTATCTTCTAAACTTCCCTAGAAACATCCTAGAGGTCCTGGTCTTCTTCAAAGACCAGTTTCAGTTCCCTAAGAGGAGGTCTCAAAAGGGCGCTTCAAAGAAGAGGTAATGTTCGTTACCGATTCTTTCAACTTTATTTCTTCTTCCACTTATTCTTCTTAGGTTGTTTCATTATGAAGTAATAACATCAGTATCAATAATATACTGATATGTTAATATAAGTATGAAACATCCCTATTTCACCATCTATCCATCCTACAGAAACTGAAATCACCGCGCGTGCGTACGTACGGAATACCGTCTCCACGCTGTGGTGTAATCTATTTTCCACCGCCACCTTACATGGATGGGTATAATGGTGTAAATAATAACCATATATGATTATTGTAATGTGATATTGATTATTTAATAATATAAATACACTCCACTAAAATTCCATGATCATGGGAATGATATCATCGCTCGTGCGTACGTACGGAATACCGTCTCTACGACGCGATGAGATTCATTCTCAATGATTAACCATTCATAAAAAATTATAATGTATATATAATAAGTAATAATGAAATATATGACACAATAATGATACTGTATTTATGTATATATATATGTATGTCATCCAATTAATTCCATTCAATTCAATGAGGAAACGAAAACAACATTCATGCGTACGTACGACCTACTGTCTCCATGAACGGTGTATTTATTTCCATTTATCGATCTATTATATATATGTATATTCTGAATATATATTATATATAAACCATGTTTTATATTCTGGAATTATGTAATCCTGATCTATGTAATCATATGAATAATTACAAGTCAAAACACGGATGACAAATGAATCGATTTTACCCAAAACGCTCTTTAACATGGAATTTACAAATGAATGGGTAATATAAAGTCATAAGTGAAGCATATATGATATCATAACAATGAATAAGATTCTGTAATAAGTCAATGACATTATTTAGATCACTATACATGAGGTTCATATATATACGAAGCATATCGGATCTAAGGTAAGGGATAAATTTGCAAATCTAATTTTTATTCGAGATTTCTTATTCATAAGTATTTACTGGGGTTATTGATATCATCCATTTACATGTTTTATAAAAGTGAATTCATGTATGTTTAATGTCATTTTTACCCATTTTAACTTTTACCTCATGGTATGGAAGGAATCATTCTTTTATTTACCATATAAGGTACTTTTTGACTTTTCCTGCAAAAGTACAAGAAGAATGTTTTTTAGCTTATACGGCACAAATGGATTTTTACGGTTTTATAAAGCCATATTTTCATGAAGCTTCATAAAAACGATTTCATGACTATTTTCAACAAAATCATTTTCTTTTAATATTTCCTTACATTTTGTGAAAAGAAAATGATTTTGAATAAGAAAGGATAATTTCCTCAAGAATTCATTTCAAGTGTTCTATCAAAACCATTTTTCATCTAAGTTGACATTATTTAATATGTTTATGTTTCAAGTATAATGTCTTTATGATTTACATGGTTTCTCTTTTCTTATTATGAAATGATATCCATTTCTTTTGTATGGATTATGTTATGATGGGATGATGTTTATGAAAGCCATTTTATTTTTTGGGTTGTTATGAATGATGTATGTTTATTTTGTGGCACATGTAAGAATGATTTCATTATGAGATGGGTGGGACCTATATCTCCCTCCAATGAATTGGGTAAAGATTTATATCTCATGAGATTTACATGGCTAGAATGATAAGTTAATCCGGTTCAGTGTTACAGGACTGAAACGAGGAGTGAACTTCATTCAGAAAGGGACATTGTCCACTAAGATGGTCTTGGCATCATTGCCTTGGCTACTATGGAAATCATGACATGTGCTAAATGGTTGTCACAATTCCATGTTTTATTCCCATTATATTTTATCATGATTGATGTTCCATTATTATATATGTCTTACGTACTTCCACGATTTATGTCTTTACTCAAGGTTTTAATATTTAGATTTCATGTTCACGATTTTGCTTTCAAATGTTTATGGATTGTTTAATGTTATCTATGTTTTCCCTTACTGAGCATTTGAGATCACCATTTTTATGCTTTATTTTCCCGAGGAAATAAAGAAAGGATTTAGGTAAGGAACGGAAAAGGGGAAGATCGTTATGTGAGATGTTGAAGATCATTCAACATGATTAGACGTTTATATTTTCAGTTTCCAAAGACACTAAACTATTACGATCCTTATGTTCCTTTTTTGTTATGTAATAAGTATTCTGCAAACTAATGTATTTTCCATGTACATCAAGCTTCGGGTCTCTACATTTGGTATCAGAGGAAAGGTTTAGTTAACCTTTGGAAACTAGGATGCAAAAATGTTAGTGAGATCCCTGGAGATATTTCTATGGTATGTCTAGGGATATACCTAAGGATAAGTATACGTATAGGATATAGTCTTAGAACTATGGTAACGATCTTAGAATTTTACATAGGATGCTAGATATTGAAGTCAATCCCCCATTATTATCATTTTTTCCTCTCACACTATTCTTCTTGGGTTTTATAAAATGGTTGGAAATAAGATGATTCACCATAATGGAGAATATGATGGACAATGGAATGATATTTTTCATGATCATCCTAATGAAATGGGATTTGGAAGTCAAAAAATCATTATTATGCCGAATCAACAATCTCATAATATGATCAATAAACTCAAATTTGGTAAGATTCCTGACTCGGCTAATAAGAGAAAGATGGAGTTTCATGATGATCATAGAGGAAAGAAAGTTCAATTTCCCCTATGTAAATCATGTGGGAAGATGAATCAAGGATAATGTTTCAAAGGAACTAGAAGATGATTTGGGTGTGGAAAAGAAGGACACAAATCCAGTAAGTGAAAAGGAAAAGGTTCAGTTAACACCATGGATGAGGATAATGGTATTGCTACGACATCAATAATGGTTAAATGTTTTAAATGAGGAATGTACGGGCATTATGAAAACCAATGCCCTAAGGTAACGTCTCATGAAGAGAATCAGTATGGTTGTATGGGTAGTATTTATGTTGATGATGATGAAGAGACTACAAATGATATGTGAGATGAAAGAATTTTTGAAGCTCGGTCAATGGTTTAAGAATTTAGTGGAATGATTACATGTTTATGAAGTGTAATGTTGTATAAGAAATCTCATTGTAGTATGGAATGAGGAGACATCTAAGGATCATTACACTGTTGTATTTCCTTATGTTTTGAATGTGTATGATGAATGGTACCAGTAACCATGAAAGGTTATTCAAATATTTTTAGAAAGTTGATGATATGCACATAATGAATGGATAAAGAGAAAATTAAATGTTTGACAGTATTCATGAGCTCATGACTAATATAAGGAGAAGGTTATATCATGGTTTGAGTATATAGAAGTTTTGGATTTTGGTATGTGGAAGGAGTTAACTTTTTATAGCATTCATGTTTTCACTAAGGTTTAATGGGTATTCATTTTTCAAAAGAATACATGATTAAGGTATTCACATGATTGGAATGTGACCAGCAAGATATATGGGGGTAAATGATGGTATTCACATGCTTGGTTGATGACCTTTCAAGTAATCATTTTCTTTATACTCTGAGATTGGACATATGTATTTTGGATAAGCCTAAATATTGAAATGAATTATATTGGACAAAAGTTAGTATTGTTTAAGGCTAGATTTTTTTATAATGTAGTTTTAGAAAAAGGACAACCTACAGGATGGGTGACAACCCATTGCTTCAAACAAGGCTATGGGAATCGAACCTACAACCGAAGTGCGACTGGACTTTATCGCCTACCACTGACCTACAGGAAGTCCCTGTTTAGTAGAAACTAGTTTTATTATATTAAGCAGTATGATATATGATGTATAATTCCATTTTTGGAACCATATATGATTAATCTCACTATAGATGGACTTATGTATTTTTTGATAACTTTTCTAACATTTTGTTTAAGACAGATGGAATGACCCATCATTCTATAACATGATCTACACACACATCACGAATGAAAAATTCAACTTCATTACTTTAAGAGATAAAGTGGAAATTGTCTAAAGAACGACCAATGGTAAGACTGTACAAAAATCACGAAAGTATTTCTTCTAAATCCAATTTCATCAACTTTAGGGAAATGATCTTGAAAACCAAAAATGTTTTTCTAGTGATCTTATATCCGATGAATCAGATGGTACCTTAGATAGTCACAATTTTATAGATTTGTGATTTTTGGCTTTTTAATAGACATGTTCTCTACCAATCTCCATCAGAACATGATTGTCAGATTTTTCTTCTATATCTATATTTTCACCTATGTTCTCCTACGTGGAAACCTAGTGATGAGTTAATTTGGATAACAGTTATGTTTCATACATTAGTTTTTAAAGCCAAATTTTAGTATTCCTTTTTACGATGTGTGTTTCTATTAGAGAAACTTTCGAGTAGTAAACCATTTATATCCCCGACAAATTTCGAGGGCGAAATTCATTTTAAGGGGGGTAGAATGTTACACCCCATGATTTTATGAAAAATGTTTTTTTTAATTTCATTAATGTATTTTGTTATACGATACACCAAAACGATCTTGCACAACATGAATCCCAGACTTGTCTTGCATTACATGCAATCATGACCTTCCTCTATAGCATGTGAAGTACGCAATACCGAGTTTCACTAAATAAGATATTATTATAATATTATTATGAACTAGCCGTTATGAATAGTAATAACCAATTTTATAAATTTTATAAATTTTATCATTCAAAATGGACTTCATTTTTGGATTTGGAATATCTAAATTAGCTTAGGGTGAAATTTTGGTACTTTTCGGATAACTTTCATATTCTGATGAATAGTGAAAATTACTAAATTTTAATTAAAAATAAATTTTTTAATCAAAACAATTAATTGTGATAAATTATTAATTTGAGTGGTTTTAAAGTATTTTTAGAATATATTTTTACAATTTAATTCAATGTTGTTCATTGGATGTAATTTCACATTTAAACTAGACATAAACAAGTGTCAATCTTTTGATAGTTATTATCTCTTAAAAACACGCTATTTGTTTTGACGACAGGAATTAATTGTTAAATTAGTTAATGTAACTGATATGTTTTGAATTTGGTAAAATAGATATCATTTATGAATTCATAATATCAAAAATATCTTAGGCCTAAATTTTTGTATTTTTCTAGAAACTTTCATTTTTTGATGAATAGTGAAACCACTAAGTGGTAGTTAAAAAATTGAATTTTTCATAAAACATAATTTTACAACTTCTTTGAGTGGAATTTGGAAAATTCGAGAGACACAGTTAATATCAAGGACTAAAATTTGGTTCAATGAGACGAAATTAATTATTGGGGAATAGTATCTTTTTACTTTTTTTACCACGGTTAAAAGTAAATAGGGTAATTAAGGGTAAAAGTGTTATTATTATTACCCTAACACATGTACTAATTAGATTGTATAAGTGTAATGCGACCAAAAACAACATTAGGAATAAAATATGACCATTTAGGCCCACATGGATTAGATTAGGACATTTTTTATTAATTTATTTAAAGAAGGGATAAAATAGATAAAATCAATGTTTAATAACTAAATCATTTTTAATATAGGGTTATACAGAAGATAAATTCGACTATAAATATTGATTAGAAATACTAAAATATTTACTACATAATGGTATTTTATTTGTAATTTTTAGACTTAAAATAATTTAATTTATTTATGACACAATGATGATGCAGTAATTATCTTATTAATGAAATATTGACATAATTGATGTAATATGAGACATTTTATGAATACAACAGTTTTATATGTAAATATGACATGTTAGTATTGATTTAATTAACAATTTTCCAACTAATAATTCTGTTATGAGTTTCACAAAAATCATTTACCAAATAGTGTCAAAATTGACATAAAATAGTTTTTAAAACAAATATTATATTATTAATTGTTATTATATTCCTAAAAATCTATCGTTAGGCCAAGATACTTATATCATTATATGTGTATCATTAATGTATCACTTGGGGGTCTCTTGGATGTATATGGTAAGTTTATTAACTATATAATATAAAAATTCAAAGTGACATGGTAAATGTCAATCTAATTAACTAAGAGTATAAAATAAAATATAAGGTTAATATAATGACCTAAACATGTCAAGATTCTATTGGATGAGAGGATTTAGACCCATCCCCACCTTATCTTTTAAATATATCAATTTGGAGCTATTACAAACCGGATATGACTTTATAATAAAATAATATTTTTAGTTATTCCAAAGGTGCCCCTCTCCTCCCTCATAAAAGGGCACCTCCTCCCTCTCTTCCTCACACCACTTTGAGCCTTCAAGCTCGGCCAAAATCTGCCAAATTTTCTTCTAACCTTCCCTAGAAACATCCTATAGGTCTTGGTCTTCTTAAATTACCAATTTATTTCCCTAAGAGGAGGTCTCAAAGAGGCTCTTTAAAGAAGATATAATGTCCGTTACCGATTCTTTCAACTTTATTTCTTCTTCCACTTCTTCTTCTTAGGTTGTTTAATTATGAAGTAATAACATCAGTATCACTCATATACTGATATGTTATTATAAGTATCAAACAACACTATTTCACCATCTATCCATCCTACTGAAAACGAAATCACCGCGCGTGCGTTCGTACGGAATACCGTCTCTAGGTCGTGGTGTAATCTACTTTCCACCACCACCTTACTTGGATGGGTATAATGGTGTAAATAATAACAATATATGATTATTGTAAAGTGATATTGATTCTGTAATAGTATACATAAACTCTAATAATATTCCACGATCATCAGAATGATATCATCGCTCGTGCGTACGTTCGGAATACCGTCTCCACGACGCGATGAGATTCACTCTCAATGATTAACCATTAATAAATGATTATAATGTATATATAATAAGTAATCATGAAGTATATGACATAATAATGATACTAGATTTATTTATATATATATTTATGTCATCCAATTAATTCAATTCAATTCAATGAGGAAACAAAAACAACGGTAATGCGTACGTGCGGCCTACCGTCTCCATGAACGGTGTATTTCATTCCATTTATCGATCTATTATATATATGTATATTATGAATATATATTATAGATATATCATGTTTTATATCCTATAATTAAGTAATCCTGATCTATGTAATCATATGAATTATTACAAGTCAAAACACGAACGACAAATGAAACGATTTTACCCAAAACACTCTTTAACAAAGAATTTACAAAAGAACGGGTAATATAAAGTCATAAGTGAACCATATATGACATCATAACAATGAATATGATTCTATAATAAGTCAATGAAATTATTTAAATCATTATACATGATTTTCGGATACATACGAAGCATATCAGATCTATGTTAAGGGATAATTTTGCAAATCTCATTTTTATTCAAGATTGCTTATTTGTAATTATTTACTGGGGTTATTACTATAATACTTGTCCATGTTTTATTAAAGTGTATTCATGTATGTTTAATCTAATTTTTACCCATTTTTACGTTTACCCCATGTTATGGAAGGAATATTTCTTTTATTTACCCTATAAGTTGCTTTTTGACTTTTCTGGAAAAAGTACGAGAAGAAAGTTTTTTTAACTGATACGGCACGAACGGATTTTTACGGTTTTATAAAGCCCTATTTTCATGAAGCTTCCTCAAAAATATTTCATGCATATTTTCAACAAAATCCTTTTATTTTAATATTTAATCACATTTTGTGACAAGAAAATTATTTTGAATAAAAAGTATAATTTCCTCAAGAATTCATTTCAAGTGTTTTATCAAAACCATTTTTCATATAAGATGAAATTATTTCATATGTGTATGTTTCAAGTATAATGTCTTTATGATTTACATGGTTTCAATTTTTTTATTATGAACTGATATCCATTTGCTTTATATGGATTATGTGATGTTGTGATGATGTTTATGAAACCCATTATATTCGTTGGGTTATTATGAATGATATATGTTTATTTTGTGGCATAAGTAAGAATGATTTCATTATGAGATGGGTGGGACCTATATCTCCCACTATGCATTGGGTAAAGATTTATATCTCATGAGATAGACATGGCTGGAATATTAAGTTAATTTGGTTCAGTGTTACAGGACTGAAACGAGGAGTGAACTCGATTCAGAAAGAGACATTATCCACTAAGATGGTCTTGGTAGCAATTCCTTGGATACTATGGAAATCATGACATGTGCTGAATGGTTTCCACAATTCAATGTTTTATTCCCATTATATTTTATCATGATTGATTTTCCATTATGATATATTCCTTACGTACATCCATGATTTATGTCATTGCTCAGGGTTTTAATGTTTACATTTCATGTTCATGATTTTTCATTCAAATGTTTATGGATTGTTTAATTTTATCTTTGTTTGACCTTACTGAGAATTTGAGCTCACCATTTTGTTGTTTTATTTTCCCCAGGAAATAAAGAAAGGTTTTAGGTAAGGAAACGAAAAGGGGAAGATCGTTATGGGATATGTTGAAGATCTTTCAACATGATTAGATGTTTATATTTCGAGTCTCCAAAGACACTAAACTATTACGACCCTTATGTGTCTTTTTTTTATGTATTGAGTATTCTGCAAAAGTAATGTATGGTCCATATACATCAAGCTTCGGGTCTCTATATATTCATAATTATATTATTGATATCATATATTTTTTTTAAATATATTCTTATTATATTTAACAAAAATATGAAGTGAAAAATGAATCACATCCTGTTATGGAAGTGGTAGTCCATTATACCCATGAGCAGCATTATAAATTTCCAATAGATGAGAAGGAGATATAAAATTTCAAAAAAAACATAAAATCATAATATAAAAGCAAATATTCTGACGAAATCATGTTAATATTGTTGGAAAACAAATGGAGGAGATATTAAAAAATAAACATGAAAAATATAATTAAGAACGTGTACATTGTTTCAACAATCCATTACTGAAAAGTAACTTATGACACTATAGATGACCATTTTGGGATTACTAGTATATAATGGTCATGGATATGGATTTTGGGATTGAATTTGGGACTATATTTTGTGATATAAATTGATCAAGAGCTTTGGGGAATGTGAGAGAATATATTGCCTTATATTTTTTAGGGGTATGGAACTCTTGTAAATAAAAATAATATTGAAATGTAACAATTTCACATTCAATAGAAAGTGGAACCAAAGGAATCCAAATTATAATATCATATAAGGGGAGGTATACATCCACATATTAAATAGAATTTATATAAATTTTTATGTTTTTGACCATAAAAACTTTTATTTAACCCCATATTAAACCTTTCATCGTATATTATAGTAATGATTTTCTACATTTGTAAAAATTCATAATGAAAAAAATTTAATTAACTCAAATAATAACCTTGTTATCTCTCGACCTGACCCCTAGGCCCATGCTGTGACTACCCCAAGCCCGCATTCTATAGTCCCTGGGATGGTGACTAGCACCAAAGCCGTAATTCCCTAAAACAAGGGAAGGCATTGACTTTATATCATATAAATACATTGTGCGTGATACGAACATTAGTATACTGTATAACCAAAAGAGTGTTGAATGTAAAAGGGGATGGAATACAACCCCAACAGTAAAGGTAAAAGTAAAACTGAAAACAATACAACTGAATAAAAAGAATGAAAAGAATCTACAGGGCAGTCCACTGGGATTCCAACCTAAAGTGTAGGTCAAGATCGCCTCTTCAGAACTCTGGTTCCGTCCGTCTCCTCCATGTGCTGACACGCCTTATGGTCCACCTCTGGGAACTGTCCAGTCCTGGTACTCTGAGCCTCTATCACCGGTGTCCTTCATCTGCAACCAACACAACATGGTGCGGGCATAGCCCATGCAAAGTTGAGTATAAGGATACTCAGTAGAGACCCTGAGACCCTTAAGGTCTCACAAAATCCAACATGGATAAACCAAAAACATTTAAATCAATATATAATCTTACATAGGTATATTCCCATACATATACATGTGTTTTTAAGTGATCCATCTCAATCATGAAGAAAACAAAAAAGTACTTACTCGGCTCAACCAGGATTTTATTCACATTATCCATACCTCACCTATTGAAGAACTCATTCTCAATCAAGTACAGTGGGCCTATCGTGACACCATGAGTGCTTCCCACTAACCTCGGACTACTGAGGTACTCTTCCTGTTGGGTATTGTGGGTTTTCCGCGTCACATAGAGGTGCTCCCCACCGTGGGTCTTCCGCATCAATAAGCGTGCTCCCCCTCGTAATCTACTGATTTACACCTCTTGTAGAGTACCGAGGGTCTACCGCGATATAATTTCCTTTCCAACTATTGGTATTCTAAAACACCAAGCCCCTCCCTACTGGGCTAGTAAAGTCACTCCAATTCAAAATGTTAAGATGTCTTCATGTCTCAGCATACTACTAGGTCTCCGCACTATGCTCACTCGTCTCTAGGAGAATCTGCTCTACAAGATACTGGATAACACTCAAACTATCTCGAAGATTCACTAAGAATTATCACAAAATTCTTCCACATCATAGGCGTATCAACGTAATAGATGGCATGTCAATCAGAGTCCCAGTCTGTGAGTTATTATCCACTTAGTCATGCGGCCCGGTTAGATTCATGCTCGATCCCACATTACCGTATCCCATCCTAGCCCAAATCTCATGTGGAGTAAACTCAAAGGGACCATCTTTCTCCAAGGGGGCCAGCACAGTAGACGGTTTGTCAAACGGGCATCCGGTGACAAAGATATGGACAAAATAATGTAAAGGGTCGTAGTGTGCCAGAGTCCGGTCCGACCGACCCAGTTCGGGTCGACCCGGCCTACCCTGTAGGTTCTTGCCTAGCCCATTGGGCAGGCCATCCCATTGGGTTTGGACAGGCCCACTGGGTCCCGACCAGATGGCTTCAGCAACCGTGGAGAGCCGAGAGGGCGCGGACTGGCATCGGGTCGGCGCGAGGGCGGTTCGACCTGGAGGGTTCCATGTGGGCAACTCAGCCAGGAAGGCACCGCGAGGGCGGCTCGGCCCGGGTTGTGGGGCTAGTTCATCTGGGGAATCATGAGGGTGATGACTAGTTTAGTCGGGGCACCGCAAGGGACCAGTTTGGCCGAGGGCTCATAAGGTCGGCGGGTTGGCACGACTGGGGAAACTCGGAAGTCTAGTAGCCTGGCGCGGCTTGGGAGGCCAGTAGGCAGCACGAGCCAACGATTGGTGTGGCCAGTAGTAGGGGCAGTCGGCGGGTGGTGTGGACAGCGGGCGGCACGGTTTGGCCTAGGGTGGCAGAGCCGGTTCGGTCGGGGCGCCAGAGCATCGTGGGGGTAGCGCTGGATTGATAGACCACGGGTGGCGTGGTCGTTGCCTTTGTCTCCTTCAATGCCATTGTCTCCTTTGTCCTTTTCAATGAACACCATAAAGAAAAATTGTGGGGGGTTGGGACATGTTTTTTTGGAATGCACCCTCAACGTTTAAAGTGGTAGAAAGTGGTTCATCAGGAATTTAGAAAAAGAATGAGCATGGAAGATATTTTAAATCATCAATTCCCATAATTTATCGATAATTTATATTACCAACTACACAAAGGAAAAAGAGGGTAGAGAATGTGAAGTATTAATCATATAAAGAATAATCCCCTACAACTTCCCAAAAAAATGTATTCCTAAACTGCATGGAAGAAGAGGAGAGAATCAAGGGAATAAAATAACAATTAATTAAAAGCCTACTTGTTCAATGTTGGTTTTCATTGGCAATAGATGGCGGACATCGATTCATTGTAGAGGAACATGTCCTATGTCGAAGAATGTTTTGAGGTAGAAGGTCATATGGAGTCTTAATTCTTCGTCGGTGGAGGGTTCTTCATGGAAGAACATGTTCTTAATTGGAGATCGCAATCCTCAATGTGTTGGGTGTCACGTCACTTTACCAGCGCTTCTTTGCTTGGTGAATCCATTCCCAATCCTCCTCCCAAGCTCCATATATATATATGAGAGGGGGAGGATGGTAACGATCATTGGAATTTATGTCAGTTCATTTATTAGAAACCTTCCTACATTCCAAAAATGTTGTTACTTTATTTAAAAGGTGGAAATCCAATTAACTATGTTGGCAGAATTTATGATGTGTTTTGGCATCATTAATATGTAGGAAGATCAAGATGCTCCTCCACATTAAAGAGCGGGTTGAGAGGTTTCCTCTCCCCCATTAATAGGGTTCGGGTGGTCCCCAACATAATAACCTCTCATGGGAGGTTAGGGTGTGGTGGTAACCACCAACATAACCTATCATGGGAGTTTAAGATCTGGTTATCCCTACTTCTAACTTCCACATGGAGTGGTTACAACAAATAAAATAAAACAAAACATGTGTTTATTTTATTTTATTATTTCCAGGAAAACCCCAAAAACGAACTGCCACCCTCAACCAACTTCTATTGAAGTGAAAGTCTCTTTTAGTGAATATATGTACTGCGAGTTCAATGGTGTCCTCAGATTTCAATTCTGAGCACCAGGTCAAAAGGTACAAAACGCTTCTTGCGCATTTACTGAACGTACCCAAAAAACCTTTGGAAAATTATTTACAGTCACCATTGACCTGTGCCTTCTGAGGATAGGCACATTCTTTGTGAAACACTCCCCAACGAAGCCAAATTTACTCTCGTGTTTTCAATCTATGTAACCATTTAAAATTTATGGATTTGACAATAAAATAATTGTCAATTAATTAATTATTTATGGCCAAAAACTAACATTAACTCGTGGCCTACACCGGAAAAAGTTAGTATCTACTTAAATAAATCATTCCCTCATGAGTTCAATGTCAGTATAAGATTTCCAATCTGAGCCTTTACTTGTGAGTTATAGAAATTTGAAACATAAAATAATTTATTTAATTATTTTATTTACGATTATTCCATTTTTGGTTTTCTCACAGGAGGCCCGCACACACTATACTTTAGTCGCGCCTAGGGTAAACCTGCCATCCTGATCTCAACGGTGCCCTTGGTTTTTTGATCCTAGCTACCATATAATACTTATTCAAATTTTTTAGGAAAATAGCTTATGCATGATAATTAAAATTCAACCACACTTCATCGGATCATTCCGAGCACTCTGGGCCTCAGAATCATGTGCAGTAAGATTTCGCGGACTCGTAAAATATCCATATATTTAAAAAAAATAAATGGAAATTCCAGGTTATTAAATTATCCCCACCTTAGGGATCTACGTCCCCATAATCCACAAGTCAAACGAGGTTTAACATGTGGGGTACTGAGAACACATCTGAGCCTCTCGTTCCCATGTTCTCTCCGAGGGGTACCCACGCTGCCAGAGAACGTGAAGAAGAGTTATCGAGCTTCCATGAAGGACCTACTCCAATTGATCCTAAATCTATGCTGTTACATCCATAAATTCTTCCCATCATCGATTTCCATCACTCCATGGTTGATGATGTGAGAAAGTTCATGCACGTATCTACTCAGTTGGGATACGTGGAAGAAGTCATGCACTCAGTGCAACTAAGGTAGAAGAGATAAGTGTTAAGCCACCTCGCCAACTATGATATGGACCTGAAAAGGTCTGATGAACCTCCAAGATAACATGGCCCCTCAGCTAAAACTCTACAAACCTCTACAAGGTGTGACCCGTAAGAGGACATGGTCTCTCTCCTCATGTCGGAAAAAGTCCTCTCCCGGGTATGGGTAGTTTTCACTTACTAATATGTGAGGCCTCGTGATAAAAAATCTAGCATTTATTCCATCACCCCTGGACAACTTTACTGACGCTGATTCTCCTTGTATTTCTTCACCACAATAGGAGGTACCGCTAGAGGGGATGTGTGGAACTCCCTAAACACATCCTCCTGAAGCGACACTGGTACAATGGTACGTCCTCTAAAGAGAGTGGTGTGCTCCCCACATTCAGAAAATCCATCAGGTTCCTGTCCTATGGGTATTTGAGAAGATCGAGTCCCGTAGTCAACTTCCCCACACTAAAACTCCCTGACTCACTGAAGAAGTGGGGGAATCACTATAAGATACTAAATAAAAGATACTCAATCACCTCACCGATCAGTTGTATACCAAATCTACTACCGAGTGCATATGCTCTAACATTCCCCTTCCCAGGAGTATAGAATATCTCTATGTCATAGTTATGGAGAAACTCATGCCAACATCGATGTCTCGGGTTTAGGTCATTCTGAGAGAAGATATAAGTGAGACTATTGTGATTAGATTACATGATAATATTTTCGCCCATCAGGTAGTGTCAAACCAACAGCAAGGAGAAGACCCCTACTACTCACTCCAGGTCATGGGTAGCACAGTTCTTCTCATGTTTTCTTAGCTGCCGAGAACCATATTCGAACACTGCTTGCTTCAATATTTTGACACATCGGAGCAAGGTCCCTAATTGTCACAGTAGACTATGTACCCTATGCCTTCCTCTGGAAGCCTAAAGATGGGGGCACTGGAAACACCCCGACCCCCTAGGCTATAGCCCGTGAATTAATTATGATATTTTCATGGTTAGAAGGAATGAAAATCATGAAGGAACGATCAGTTTAATAGTCTTGAAAAAACTAGATACATAGATGTAATGCATATTACATTGAAAAAGGTTACATGATACAATAAATAACAAAACTAAAAACTGCTACCACACAAACTCAATAAATAAACATCCCTTCATCACATGTTGAAGGTAAACAAAGAAAGTGGTGAGCTCAAATGCTCAGTAAGGGTTAAAAAAAGTTTAATCATTATTACAATAATAAGTGAATCATAATCAAGTTGACATAATCAATATGGCCTAGTGAATAAATTAATAACTAATGCCATTAATAAACTGAAAATGAATCTGCATCCATAGATTTTTCAATAGTGAAAACCTCATGGATAATAATAATAACTGATAATGAATATAGATAATGCTTATTAATTGGATGTCATGTATCTGGCACATGATACCGTAATACCGTAATAATAGTTTAGTTCTATGGGTAGAAACCCTTCTGATTTTTGGAAAAAAACTAGAAGGGTTTGTCACCAAACTATTTTGTCTCATGAGACCTATCGATGTATCGATGGGCTATAGCAGGCCCCAACCTCCTCTGTATGTCTAAAGCATTATTTATACATTGATTCATTATAAGAGCAATATTCCTTTCCAAATAAACACCGTATGTAAAATTGTATACGGTTTAGACAACAAACATATCCATCACATGAGATTATGGATATTTAATATGAATATAATTTCAAATGAAAATTGATCTCAAATTTGTTGTAGGTGCACCACATATTGATTATTTGGTGCCCAATACAAAGTTAGTGACAATGAAAAGGTTGTTGAGACAAATTCCCTTAACACAATCTAATCAGTCAAATCATATGACCAAAACTTAATGAAAATAAAATGAATAATTGATTAAAATGAATATAAAGATAATCATTTTATTATATATAGAATGGTAGTACACATATACCACATACAATAAATAAGTGGTGAAGAATGAAAACCTCAATGAAATGAACGTGAGACGAGAGACCCCTTAACTTTTTCTCTACTGTGTTATTGATTATTCTTAATGACCTGAATAAGAAAATTTAGATCCATTAATTAATAATTCCAGAACTTAATAAACATGTAATTGATATGATATAACTTTATTATGTTCATTAATGTCTTCTTTGATGGGTTGAAGAGGTAAAATCTTATTGTTTTGGAAGCATTTTCAGACTTGGTTCCATGATTTGTTTACTTGTATTCTTGAATGGAAGTTCATTTGAAATAAGGCTAAACATCCATTATTGTTAATAAACATTATTAGTGACATTATAGTGATATAAATTATATTATAATGATTCTGGTTATATACCCTGAGGATGATTTATTTGATGAATTAAAAATAAATTATTGAATTTGGCTTGGCTGTTTTGTGCTCAATAAACATTATTCATATTATTTTTCCATATTATGTATTTGTAAATATTCCAGAACATTAATCCAGATAAAATGCATATTTTATGACCTGGTTAAACCATAATTATGGTTTCATGACTAGTAATGAAGGAAATATTGAAGAAAAAAACCTTGTCATCAACGAAGGTTATAAATTGGAACCTCATGGATGTTGATTTTGTTTATAAAAAATAAAATGGAGGGAGTAAGAATACTGATGATGGATCTTGAATTCACATGATACAAATAATGTATATATATTATACTGAAGTTATGATGATCATTTGGATAGAGGAGGAGAGGGGAGGATAACAAATGAAGACAAATTCAAATGAAACTAAAAGAAAAAAGAAAGGTGTTTTACCTCTTGAAATAACATCCTTAAGAACCTCCTTAAGGGAAGGGATTTTGGTCTTCTGGAAAGACCAAGAGCTTCCAAGTCATGGGGAGTTACTAGGGAAGGGTATTTGTGCAGAAGATTGAGGATATTAAAGGCTTAGAAGAGTGAAGAGATGTGGGAGTGGTGATGGGGTTTTACAGTAGAGAAGAGGGGGTATTTTTCATTATTTTAATCATTATTAAAATACTTTCTCCCAGTATTATTAATATTCTGAGTTAATGTGACCTCAAATAGTAATAATGGCATGTGAGTTCTAACCAAGTGTCCTTTCATCACTTATGATGTCATAAATAGTATATTTTACTGATAATTTGTATATATGGTATTTTATCGTATTTCACTATTCATCAAAAATTCTATAATATCAGAAAAATCCCAAATATTCAACCCTACCATTTTTCGACATGTAGAAGTTAAAATTGAAATCCGTTTTTCAAAAATAATTTTCTAAATATTATTTATTTAATTTTTAAATAAGTTCATAGTTAATTAGAAAAATAACATTTTGATGTGCAAGTAGTCTTATGTGAAATTGAAAAATTAATTAAGATCCCATTATCTTATATCCTTAAGGAAATAAGATAATTTTATTATTTACTATTCATAAGGGTCATTGTATTATTCATATAACTATTCATAAGGGTATGTTTCTATTCACCAAATATCACGTTTGTTCTATCAGACTCCAAATGACTTATTAATGACAACCCTAGATGGCCATTTTTTGAAATTCAAAACATAGAAGTAGAAAATTTATATTTAATGGATAGGTTTTGGCTATATCTTAAATAAACAAGTGTTGTTTCAAAGGAACACAATGATTAATAGAATGTATTTTATAGAACATATAATAAAATTTTTGGGGTGCTACATTATTCCCTCCTTCAGAAATTTAGTCCCCGTAATTTTACGCATATATCCCACCAAATAGATGTGGGTGATTTTTCTTCATGAAATCTTCTGGCTCCCATGTTGCTTCATCCATATTCTGGTTTTTCTAGAGAACCTTCACTATATGAGTTGTTTGTTTTCTCTACACCTACTCCCTTGTATCAATAATTCTGATAGGATCTTCACAATAAGATAGATCTGGCTAAAGTTATACTTCTTCATAAGTGACTACATGTGTTGGGTTTGGCATGTACATTCTTAATATTGACACGTTGAACACATTGTGAACCTTGGAGAGACTTGGTGGCATTTCCAAATGGTAAGCTACGAATCCAATTCAGATCAAAATTTCATAAGGTCCAATGTTCCTAGGACTTAGTTTTCCCTTCTTAATGAATCGTATAATACCCTTCCATAGAGATAAATTTATGAAAATGTGATCTATTTATTGAAACCACAAATCCTTCCTTCAGTTATAGGCATGGCTCCATTTCTAACATTGAGCTATTTTGATACGGTTCGGGATACTATTCACCTTTTTTTTGTTTCTTCATCATGTTCTGGGCCCATGAGTTTTCTTTCACAAATTTCATCCTAGAAAGTTGGTGTATGGCATCTCTTCCCATATAATACTTTATATGGTGCCATCTGAATACTTGAATGGACGATATTGTTGAAAGAAAATTCAATGTTAGGTATATACTGATCCCACATGAAATGAAAATCATTTGAACAATACCTAAAAATGTCTTCTAATGTTTGAATAGTCTGTTCTGATTCTCCATCTTTTTGGGTGTGGTGGGCAGTGCTCAAATGGAGATCAATATATAGGGCCTTCGAAAGACGTTTCCAGAATCTTGATTTAAAACATGGATCATGATCAGAAACAATTTATAGGGGTACTCCATGAAGTCTCACAAATTCATTAATATATAGTATTGTTAGACGTTTAAGTTGTAGATCTTCTCTTATAGCATGAAAATGTGCCAACTTGGTAAGACTATCAACAATGACCCATATTGCATCATTCCATCTACGAGTTTCTGGTAGTCCCGTGACAATGTCCATCATGATATTATCCCATTTCCACTCAGGTATGGTAAATGGTCGCAATACTCCTCCAGGTTGTTGCCTTCCAGCTTTTACTTGTTGACAAACCATACATCTTGACACAAAATCAGAAATCTCCCTCTCCATGTTGTCCCACAAAAAATGTTCATTCAAATATTTATACATCTTTGTGCTACCAAGTTTTTTAGACAAATTGGAACTATGACAATCAACCAAAAGTCCCTTTTTAGATCAGCTATATCGGGAACACAAAGTCTATTCCCAAATTTCAAAATTCCATCTTCATATACGAAGTCACTCAATCTCCCATCAGCCACAGCTATAATCTTCTTTTGAAACTCCCCATCACCATCTTGAAAACATTTTATCATTTATAGTAATGATGGTTTGGAAACCATTTGAAAAAGCATTGATGTTTCAACTTCCCTGGTTATTCCCATATCCATCTTTACTAGATCCATGAAAATAGGATCCCTTTCAACTCTCATCTTGTTCAAAACTTCATGATCCTTTCTTCTCAAATCATATGCCAGCTTACTTGCCTTCCTCGGGTGGTAGTGTATTGTGGAATCATAATCATTGAGTAATTCAAGCCATCTTTTTTGCTGAATGTTGAGTTCTTTCTATGAGAAAATATTCTTCAAACTCTTGTGATCAGTATAAATCTCACAATTTCACCATAGAGATAATGTCTCCATGTCTTCAAAGAAAATATTACAGCATATAACACAAGATCATGAGTAGGATGGTTTTTTTCATGAACATTTAGCTGTCATGATGCATAAGCAATAACCTTATCATTTTTCATAAGGACACAACCATGTCCTTTCATTGAAGCATCACTATAAATAACAAACTCGTCCTTTCTTGATGGTAGAGTCAATATAAGAGCATTGAATAATCTAATTTTCATTTGGTCAAAACACTATTCACAATCTTTTTTTAAATAAATTTATCCCCTTTACGTGTGATCTTCGTTAGAGGGTTAGCCAGTCAGGAAAAATTCTGCAAGAAATGCCATTATTAACTTGCTAAGCCAATAAAAATGCATTCCTCAATTATGTTTGTTGGTATGGGCCATCCTTGGACTGCCTTTGTCTTTGTAGGATCAACTAGTATTCCATCCTTCGAAAAAATATGGACTAGAAAGGAAACTGACTGAAGCCAGAATTTGCACTTGCTAAACATCCCATATAATTGATTTCTTCTAAGAGTTTTCAGAATAGTTGTCAAATGATCCTCATGGTCTTCATATCTTATTTAGTATACCATCATATCATCGATGAATATCACAACAATGTTATCAAGATATTCCTTGAAATCACTATTAATTAAATCCATTAAAAGGGAGGGTGGATTTTTCAGTCCAAAAGGCATCACTGTAAACTCATAATGCCCATACCTGGTTTGAAATGCTGTCTTCAGAATATCTACCTTCCTCAAACGCAGTTGATGATATCCAATTCAAAGGTAAATCTTCGAAAAGTATTGAGCTATATGATGTTGGTCAAATAAATCATCAATCTGGGGTAGAGGATACTTATTCATTGTTGTAATATCATTGATTTCCCAATAATCAATTCAATGCCTTATGAATCCATCTTTCGACATTACAAAAAAGTGTAGGGTTCCCCATGGAGAAAAACTTGGTCGTATAAATACTTTTTCACTAAAGATTTCTAGTTGTTTCTTCATCTCAACTAACTCCACAGTGGCCATTCTATATGGGGTCTTTGATATAGATTTTTCATCAGTAATTAAATCAATAGTGAACTCAACCTCTCGCTCTAGAGGATTTCAAGGTAAATCCTCTTGAAATACTTAAATGTACTCTTTCACTATGTGCACATATTCAATTTTAATATTTTTTCCTCTCCCATAAATATTGGTTTATCTTGCTCTCTAAGTATTGAAATCAATAGAGTTACTGGGGGTGTTTCTAGATATGAATCAGGTTGTCAAGTTTCTTCCCTAAAGATAAGGGATTATACACCATTTTCAAAAATTGTAACTTCTTTTTTCTTGCAATAAATACTCACATAATAATTTGACAACAAATCCATAAAGAGAATTATATCAAAATCAGTCATGGGTATGATGATAAGGTTATAAACTAAATCATGTTAGGCTGTTTGGAGGGGGACTAGTTGCCATACATTTGTTGTAATGATACATCCCATGAAATTTTTGACTGAAAACCCATTCATTAAATCAAATTGGACATATCTAATCATCTTGGAAAACTGAGAAGATATAAATGAATGTGATGATCCAGAATCAAATAATGTGTTACCTAAGTTTGAGGAAACAATTAAAGTACCTTCCACTACGTCATTAGGAACTCCAACCTCCACAGTTGTAATCACAGAGGATCTCCCTTGCTCTCTTGGAGTTTTCGGAGCCATGATTCCTTAGCGCTTAGGACACTCATTTTCATAGTGTCACATCTCTCTATAATTGTATCATGGAATATCATTGAATTGTTTCTTCCCCCTGAATTCATCAGACCAATGAACCTTTTCCCCACATATATAGATGACTCTAATGCCTTTCACACCTTTCCTGAGATGATTACATCCACATTTACCGCATAATGGGAAACTATTTGTTCCCTTTCTATTCTTTAGTGATTCTCCTTTTACTTTTTTATCAGAATACCTCTTCTTATCGTGGTTTCCTTTGAAAAATTTGATCTAGCAATTTCATTATCCGTTTTTATGGCACTTTATATACATTCATTATATGATGAGAATGATTGAGAATCCAGTGCCATTCTAAGACATGGATTAAGACCTTCAAATTAATGATCAATCTTGTCCTTTGATTCACTTATGTAATCCAAGGAATACCTGGATATCCTTGTGAATGCAGACTCATACACTGCAATACTGTCTTCTTCACTTTGTTTTAAGCCAAGGAATTTCCTCTACATTTCAGTTTGTTGCTTACGAGGGAAATATTTTTTGATGAATATTTTATTAAAAGACCTCCATTCTATATCCTCTATCTCTTCTTCCTCTGTGCTATTTTTAACCAAGGACCACCATTGATCAGCATCTACCTTGAGACAATATAATTCCAATACAACCTTTTCATTTTCATTACATCTTAATGCCATGAATATCATTTCAAGAGACATGATCCATTTCTCAACATCCACTGGATTAGTAGTCCCATTGAATGATGGGGGATTCTGCCACATGAAATGATCCAAAATAGGTTTTGAATGGTTATTCTTTACAACATGAGTATGTTGTCCTAATATGTTCATTATCTGATCTGATCCAATGTTGACTGTGTTGACTTAGTCAGTAGGGAGATCCCTACCTTTCCAACAAGTATTGATTCCCCTTCTTCCATTAGAAGCTATTTCTAAATAATGGGATACACAATATTAGTTTATGAATCTAAAATAGAAAAGCACTCAACATAGATTTAAATTCTATGCAAAGCTAATCTTATAAACATGGTTCCTCTATGGAAAAATTTACATTAACTGCTTCATAATGGCTTGTAAAGAAATTATGAATTGTCCTAAGCATATCCCCAAGGTTTGTCACAAACAGGAGTTCATCAAGGCACGTTGTCTTTACCAGTTCTCATTCTAGTCTTGCTCAAAGCGGTGTTTCTGGGTATTACCCCTAGATACATCTTTTCTATAGCCACCTCTACCTCCTCGTATCCAGATAGGGACATATTTCTTAAAATATCCACAAAATCTATTCCTTACCAAAATATGAGGACGTTAATGTATGTTAATCCTCAGATACTACCTTAGTTCTTTGTTCCCAACTATACATTTCCTACTCTAGTTTCCATGTTTTATACTAAACTTCCTCTGATACCAACTGTAACACCCTGACCCCTCTATCCTGGAGATGATGCATTACTTTTTATATTGGAATGGTTAAAAAGAATGAAAATATAAAAGGAATGATCAGTTTATTAGTCTTGGAAAAACAAGATACATAGGTGTTACACAACTTACTTTGAAAAGGGTTACAAGATACAATACATAACAAAACTAAAAACAATGACCAGACGAACTCAATAAAAGACATCTTTTTCATCACCTGTTGAAGTAAAAAAATGAAAGCGGTAAGATAAAATGCTCATTATGGGTTACAAAATGTAGAAGCATGCGTACAATAATAATTGAATCATAATCGAGCTGATATAATCATTATGGAATAGTGAATAAATGAATAACTAATGCCATTAATAAACTGAAAATGAATCTGCATCAATAGATTTTGTTATAGTGAAAACCTCAGGTATAATAATAATAACTGATAATGAATAAATAGAATTCTTACTAATTGGATGTCATGTATCTGGCACATGAAACCATAATACTGTAAAAACGGTTTAGTTCTATTGGTTGAAACCCTTCTAATTTTTGGAAACAAACTCGAAGGGTATGTCGCCCAACAGTTTTGTCTCATGAGACCTACCGATGCATTGAGTGGATATAGTGGCCCCCAACTACCACTGTATGTCCAAAGAATTCTTTATAAATTGATTCATCACAAGAGAAATATGTCTTTTCAATATACTAATAGAATAGAGTATACATATTCATCTATATTTCCATAATTAAAATATCTTTCCAAATAAACATCACATGTAAAATGGTATACAGTTTAGACAACAACCATATCCATGACATGAGTTTATAGATATTTAAAATAAATATAATTTAAAATGGTGTGTGATCTAAAATTGGAATTAGGTACAACACATAAAGATTATTAGGTGCCCAATACAAAGTTAGTCACAACGAAAAGGTATTCAAGACAAAGTCCCTTACCACAGTGTAATCAGTCAAATCAAATGACCAGAACTTAATGAAAATAAAATGATTAATTTAATATCATGAATATAATGAGAATAATTTTATTTTATATCAAATGTTAGTACACATATACCACATACATAAAATTAGTGGTGAAGAATGAAAACCTCCCAGAAATGAAAGGGAGATGAGAAACCCCTTACCTTTTTCTCTAGTGTGTTCTTGATTGTTCTTAATGTCCTGAATAATAAAATTTGGATTCAGAAATTAGTAATTACAGAACCTAACAAACATGTAATTGATATTATAAAACCTTATTTTGTTCATTAATTTCCTATTTGATGGGTTTAAGATATTAAATCTTATTGTTTTGGAAGCTTTTTCATACTTGGTTCCAGAATTTGTTTAATGGTATTCATGAATGGAAGTTTGATTGAAATATGGTTTGACAAACAGAATTGTTAATATATATTATTAGTGAAATTAATGAGACATAAATTATCTTATAGTGATTCTGGTTATATACCATGAGGATGACTCATTTGATGAGTTAAAAATAAACGCTTGAATTGGGCTTGGCAGATTTGTGCTCAATAAACATGTTTCGAATTATTATTCCATATTATATATGTGTAAAAATTCAAGAACATTAATCAAGATAAAATAAATATTTTCTGACCTGGTTCAACCAAAATTATGGTTTCATGACAACTAATGAAAGAACTATTGAACAACAAAACTTCGTCGTCCATGAAGGTTATAAATTGGAACCTCATTGACGTTGATTTTTTTTATAAAAAATAAAAAGGAGGGATTAAGAATATTGATGATTTTTCTTCCATTCACATGATATAAATCCAGCATATAGAAGATAATGAAGTTATCATGATCATTTGGATAGAGGAGTTCATGGGAGGATAACAAATGAAGATAAATTAAAATGGAACTAAAAGAAAAAGAAAGGTGTTTTACCTCTTGAAATAACTTCTTTGGGAACCTCCTTAAGGGAAGGGATTTTGGTGTTTTGGAAAGACCAAGAGCTTCCTAGTTGTGGGGAGTGACTAGTGAAGGGTATTTGGGCAGAACGTTGAGAATCTTCAAGGCATTGATGAGTGACGAGAATAGAGAGTGGTGATGGGTTTTTAGAGCGGAGAGGAGGGGGTATTTTTTTATTATTTCAATCATTATTGTAATATATTTGCCCAAGATTATGAATATTATCAGTTCATGTGACCTAAAATAGTAATAATGGCATGTGAGTTCGAACCAAGTGTCCTTTCATCACTTATGATGTCATAAATAGTGTATTTTTCAGATAATCTGTATATACGATATTTTATTGAATTTCACTATTCATAAAAAATTCTACAATTTTAGAAAAATCCCAAAAATTCACCCCTACTAATGTTCTATGTGTAGAATTCAAAAGTGAAATCCATTTTTTAAATATAATTTTCTAAATATTATTAATTTAGTATTTAAATAAGGTCATTGTTAATTCGAAAAATAACAATCATGAAGTGCAATTAGTTTTACGTGACATTGAAAAATTAATTAAGATCCCATTATCATATTTCCATAATAAAATAAAATAATTTTATTATTTACTATTCATAAGGGCCATTTTAGTATTCATATTACAATTCATAAGGGTATGTTACTATTCCCCAAAAATCAGGCTTGTTCTATCACACCAAATATCTTATTAGTCACAACTCTGGATAACCATATTTTAAAATTCAAAACATTGAAGTGGAAAATTTATATTTAATGGATATGTTTTGACTATCCCCTAAATAACCTAGTTTTGTTTCCTATGAACACAATGATGAATAGAATGTATTTAATAGAAAAAAATCATAAAATGTTTGTGGTGATACAGTACTAGTGAACCTCTGCCTTAGCTCTAGAAATTTCTACTGGAATGTCTTCGACCACACAAAGGGTTTCCCCTTCTTCGTAAAGGGTGATAGTTTTGATGCAACTCTATAGAATTGTGGCACAAACCACTGGTAGTATCCAGTTGATCCCATGAAACTTTGTATGTCTGTCATACTCTTGGGTGGATCCCAAGAAAGTACCACCTCAATCTTCACTGGATCTACTACAACTCCAACCTCCGATATGACATGTACCAAGAATTTATTTTCTCAGATCTAGAACTGGAACATCAAGAGATTACCATATAGATTCTTCTCTTGGATTGTGTCCATTACTACCCAAAAATGATAGGCATGATCCCCCTCAATAGTCTAGTAGATCAGGATGTCGTCGATGAAGACTACAAGAATGATATTGAGGTATGGCTGAAATATCTTGTTCATGAATCCCATGAACACCACTAGAGTGTTGGTGACACCGAATGACATAGCCAAGAACTCATAATGGATATATGAACATCAGAAAACCATCTTCAAAACATCCTCATCTCGCATTCTAATCTGGTGGTAGCCAGATCTGAGGACTATCATTGAGAACCATCATGCTCCCTTCATCTGATCAAAGAGGTCGTCAATCCTTAGGAGAGAGTACTTTTTCTTCACATTAACCTTGTTCGGGCAACGATAATCGACACAAAGCCTCAAGAACCCATCCTCCATATTGGTAAACTGAATCGGGGAAGCCCAGGGTGAAACACTAGGCTGGATGAATCACTTCCCTTGAAAGTCCTCTAGTTGTACCCACAGTTCGCGAAGCTCCGTGGGATCCATCCGATACACTGGAGTAGATATCAGTGTCATCCCGGGAAAAATTCCAATTTAAAATTCCACCTCTCTACAAGGAGGACAACCTAGGACATCTTCATGGAAAACATCCATGTACTGGTCCACCACTACAGGATAAGATTGACACTCCACATCAACTGCTTTGAGGATAATTCTAGCTAACTAATGAGTGATCGGCTGCACTCTCTTTTGAGTACTAAGAGATCCCAGCCAAAGCTCTCTCCTCCTAGAGTTAGATCACTATATCGAAACTAGTTTGTAATCATCGAATCTTCTCCCGTAGGAGTATCTAGCCATATGGATCAAAGCAATGGCAACATCAGAATATCAGAGCTCTGAATGACGGCAATGGAAATAAAATAATGGATGGTACCTGTGTCTATAAGAACTACAACTACGTTGGAATAGAAATATATGGTACCTCGTGTGATATTTGGAGCTCTGTGATAGTAGGC
This sequence comes from Viscum album, assembly GCA_963277665.1. Lineage (NCBI taxonomy): Eukaryota > Viridiplantae > Streptophyta > Magnoliopsida > Santalales > Viscaceae > Viscum > Viscum album. Next base: position 543,447,992 of record OY728162.1, read on the forward strand.
CATAGCTACCGGGAGCTGAGCTCTCCCCTATCCACCTGCTTCTTTGTGGTTGGGGTAGACCTCCTGGTGGTGGTGGTGGTAACATCCCGAAACGTCGCCCACCTCCAGCTGCACAGCCAACTCCACTTCAATGTCCTCCTTCTTTATGTGGACCTCCTCGGTCGAATCTCTATCTCTTCATGGGTGTTCCTTCGACCGTCTACTGATCTTCGTAATGGTGGGTCGGACAGTCACGAGCCATGTGACCCTGCTTGCCTCATGCATAGCACTGCCGACTCCTGTCATGTATGTATCCACATTGGGTTCACCGAACAACAGATCCCGATTCATGTGGTTGTCCTCCTATAGGTTTGGTCCTCTAGGACCTCTGAGACATCTGTTTGTTGCCCATTGTAGAAGACTATGAAACTTGATGACTAGTAGTGGGTCTCGCTACTGGTGTCTACTCAGCAAGGAAAATATCTACCAAGATTGTTATCTCTAACACCCATACCTGTATCAGGATGCGGAGTGAGATTACCAAAGCCACGATCTCCCTTCTAAGCCCCTGCTAGAAGGTCCATGACCTGATGAATAGGTCACAGACTATATCTATTGAGTAGCGTGAGAGGTCAGTGAACATCGCTGAGTACTAAGCCACAAACATGTTGCCCTACAGTAAATGCAGCAGCTCCAAAATGCGTAGTGTGCCAAGAGTTTCTAGAACAAACTCTTCCCGAAACATGATCTCAAAGTCTACACAGAGAAGCATCACCTCGTTAGGGAACTGGAGCATCAGCCTCAACCATCTTCCCACTTCTATCTATAGAATGCTAGATGCATGAATAACCATGAGGTTTGTTGGTGTCACTACGAGCAGGAATACACTCCCCACGACCTCCCGCCAATCCTCATCTGCCTCTAGGTCCACCTCTCCCCTAAACATGGGTGGCCTATAGCGCTGGAACTTGTGCAACGTGCTCAAGTGGTGTGCACCATTTGTTTCTGGGGCTAGTGGTATCATGGCCAAACAGGTAATCTTACTGATGGTTCCTCTACAGGAAGAGGGACGTGCACCGAGGCCTTGTTGCTCAATGGGATATTAATGCGTAAAAATCTCGTAACTATAGCTAGTTGTCTACATAGAGGCATACTGAACGAAACAGATGAGAAACGATTAAAATATTATACCTAGTGAGATGACCTGGTTGAGCTGACTTAAAGAAAAAATATGAAAACATACACACTATCAGTTTTTTCATGCACAATGTAGGAAATCATAGGTCAGGGTCATGGTGTATGGATACGTCAGCGGCCGCACAAAAAATGGACTCCCTGAACTCAAAACCACACTAAAGACACTTAAAACATTTTCATCACAGAAAATATCAGAGTCTTATGTTCTAACGTAGAAAGGAATCCTCTGATACCAATTTCTCATGACCCATCCCCCGCGGCCTGTGCCGTAACTACCCCATGCCCACCTTCCATAGGCTTGGGGCTGGCGACTAGCACCAAAGGTGTAATTCTCAAATACTGGGAAGGCATTGCCTTTATAACCTATAAACACACACATAATGATATGAACATGAGTAAACTGTATAACCAAAAGAGTGTTGAAATTGAAAGGGGTCAAAATATAAACCCAACTGTAAAGGTATGGGTAAAACATAAAACAATACAAATAATGAAAAAGAAAGAAAAAAATCTACTGGGTCGTCCTCCGGGATTCCTACTTGAAGGGTAGGTATAGATAGCCTCCTCAGCATTCCGCCTTTGTCCATCTCCTCCTCATACCAACACACCGTAGGGTACACCTCCGAGTACCATCCAGTTGTGGTACTCTCAGCCTCCGTTAGCACAGCCAGTCATATGCAACCAACACAACAATGTTCAAGCATAGAATATAACACCCCAAGCTTCTACAGTACGCTTCTATTTGAATAATGGGATAGCATGTGATGTACGCAACATCGAGTTCTAACACACCACAACCAATCAAACTAGCCGTTATGAATATTAATACCTACTTTTTGAAATTATATATATTTTATATTTCAAAATGGACATCCTTTTTGGTTTCGGAATATCAAAATTATCCTACGATAAATTTTTGGTATTTTTCTGAGAACTTCCAATTTTTATGAATAGTGAAAAATACATAAAAACAACTTTTGTAATCAAAATAATTTATAGTGATAAATTATATTTTTTAGTGCATAAAAAGTATAATTAGAATATATTTCTACCATTTTATCCAATGGTGTTCATTAGAATTATTTTCACTTTGAAATTGGACCTAAACAATTGTCAATATTTTGATATATATTGTTTCTTAAAAACAGGTTATTTGTTGTGACAGTGGGAATTAATTATAAAATTTATTAATATGTTTAAAATTTTGTAAAATAGAGATAATTTTGGAATTTGGAATATCAATTATAGCTTAGGGTGAAATTTTGGCATTGTTCTGAAAAACTTCAATTTTTTATGAATATTGAAACTACTAAGTGGTAGTTAAAATTCTGAATTTTTCATCAAATTTAATTTTACCGCTTCTGTGAATGTAATTTCGAAAATCCGAGAGACACGGTTAATATCAAGAAGTAAAATGTGGTCCAATGAGATGAAAATAATTTTTGGTGAATAGTATCTTTTTACTTTTATTTACCACGGTTAAAAGTAAATAGGGTAATTATGGGTAAAAATGATATTAATATTACCCTAAAACATGTCCTAATTCTATTGGAAAAGTAAATCTCGACCAAAAACAACCTTAGGAATAAAATATTATCATTTTGGTCCACTTGGATTAGATTAGGACATTTATTATTATTTAATTCAAAGAAGAGTTAAACGAGTTAAAATCAAAGATTATTAACTAAAACATTTTTAATATAGAGTTATACATAATATAAATTCGATTGTAAATATTCATTAGAAATATAATAATATTTCCTACATAATGATAGTTTATTTATAATTTTTAAGACATTAAATAATTTAATTTATTTATGACACATTGATGATGTAGTAATTACCATAATAGTGAAAAATTAGAATAATTGAAATTATAAATACCCAAATAAATATACTTTGAGACTTTTTATGAATTACACTAATTTTATAGGATAATATGACATATTAGGATTTATTTAATTTACTTTGTTTGAAGTAATCATTCTGTTATGAGTTTCAGAAAAATCATCTATTGAATAGTGTCAAAATTGACATAAAAGAGTTTTTAAAACAAATATTATATTATTAATTGATATTAAATGCGTAAAAATCTAACGGTCGGCCAAGAGACTTATACTATGATAGGTGTATCATTAATGGACCAATTGGGGGACTCTTTTATGTATATAGTACGTTTATTAACTATATCAAATAGAAATACAAAGTGACATGGTAAATGTCAAACTAATTAACTAAGAGTTAAAACTAAAAGATAAGTTTAATATAGTAACCCAAACCTATCTAAATTATTTTGGATGAATGGTTTTTGACCTATCTTCATCTTAACCTTTGAATAATAAACTTTGGAGCCATTAGAAACTAAATATAAATTTATTATAAATTAATATTTCTAGCTTTTCCAAAGGTGCCCCTCACCCCTCTTATAAAACGACACTCCTCCTTCTCATTTCGTCACACCTTCAAATCCTTTTTGATCGGAAAAACCCTGCCCGAATACTCTCTCAAATTCCCTCACTACAACCTAGAGGCCATATATTGATCAGAAAGCCAACCTAAGGAGCCCTTTTGATCAAATCAAAAGGAAGAACCCGAAGAAGAGTCAATGTTTTCACCACTCCTTTTCAAGTTCCTTTCTTCTTCCACTTCTTCTTTCTCTGTTATTACCATTCTAAATTAATAACTTCAGTATCTTATATATACTGTGACATTATTATAAATATGGTACAACCATATTCGTTATTCTATCCACCCTTTGAATAACATGTCACCATACTTGCGTACGTACGACTTACCGTCTCCACGTCGTGGTGTAATTGTTATTCAATATATTATTATTTGGATGTGTATAATAATGATGTATAATTCATTTAAAAAATAAATATAACATGATATTGATTCTGTATATATAATATACCATCCAATTATTCCTTATTTTAATATCAAAAGAATGATATTGTCGCTCGTGCGTATGTACGGACTACTGTCTCCACGAAGGCGATGAGATTTATTCTCCATCATATCCATTCAAGTATACTTATAATTGGATTATATAAAAATAATGTATAAGAACTTTATATCATTCTGGATATGAATAATATACAACCTATCCATGACAAACATGGCTTACGTAACAAATCATATAAAAGAAAACGAGTAAGTTAACACCCGAAACGACGATAATTATAAGATATTATTAACAAAGAAATGTTAAAAGATCATATATGATATCACATTAATGTATATAATTCATGAATAATTAATAACTATTATTTCAACATTATACAGGATGTTAATCAACCCCCAACTAAGGAAACGTACATGGTAATGGGTTTCTTATCTCACTTTTAATTCCGTGAGAATTCCATTGTTCACCACTTATTTATTACATGTGGTGTGTGTACTTCCCATGTTTGTATTCATTGTGTAATATAATTTAATTCATGTATATTTAAATAATCATTGTATGATCCTTCTTTAATGGGTGTAGGTTTTTTATGCTACCAAATCAATAAGGCAATTTGATATTTCAATTTCCACTCATTTGGCTTTACGCATACTTCATTGATTATTTTACTCCAAGATTATGTGTGGAATCACTATTCATTTGATTATGTCATAATTTCCACTCCCATTTTTTTGGAAATACTTTATATACACATAATCACTCCATTGATAAATTATCAAGTCATCGGTATGAACTTGATATGAGTAATTTTTACTCAATCTTGATTTGTTGAGATAAACATCCAATTCATTGGTGTTGTTTTTAAAAGAATATGGGTGAATGTCCTTTGATTGTTTTAGACTGAATATCCAATCATATTTAGTGTATTTATATTTTTCACACATAATTATGTTGTTGATTTATCCTTAACCTAAGGATACAACCTTTAAGAGGTATTTCATCTCAATTTACAATCCATTGAGACTTCTTTGTTGTTATACACCAAATAACTTTTATGTGGTGAATATAATGTGCTTTGACATAGTATATCATGAATCCCTTTATTCTAATGATATAAAAAATCTTTCATTACCTCAATTATTTGTATTCAAGTATCTCTATTTTGGTTAAAAAACTCTAAATAAAATACCAATTTTAAATTTTTTAAAGACGTATTCTTCTAAATTGTTCTCATTAATGTCCATGTTATAAAAGTGGTTTTAAGGATTTATTTATATATACATTAATGTTTTAAAAATTAAAACTCCTTTTCAAGGTTCCAAAGTGATATGGGATGCTTTGATTCAAAAATCTATTTTTAAATGGCTTCATGACAAATAGTTTGACATTTAAATGATTTCAAAAAAAGGGGGATATTTCTCTCAAATAGTTTTGATGATTATTTTCATCTATGAAAATATCCTTACTTATTCTAGATTGAGGTTAATATGATACAATACAATCTTCCATATTGTATCGAATGTGTTATGTTTGACTATGGATGTGCTATTTTTATACCATTCATGGTTTGTGGTTAAAGTATTGACATTTCGTATGCTAGTTTTAATATGAATGTTTATGTTATGTTTAATCCTATTCATATGAGGAATGAATTGGACTTAATAAGTGATGTGTGGAGCCTTCTATTGCTCCTCGATTCATCGGTAGGTATCATGAGACAAACTAGTGTCTTGGCACAAGGCTTTGGCAAAATCTTATTTGTAGTCTTGGCACAAGGCCTTGGCTATGTGGTTATGATAGTCTGGAATTACGAATTCTATCATTATGAAAGTGGTTATTGATATTTCATGCTATCATTCGACTAGTAGAATATCCATGTGTGTAAGTAAATTGTATTATTTTATTTTATCTTTGACATTTTATGCTGAAGTTAAAGTTTAAAATGACTTTTGTTTTAGTTATAAACTACATTAAGTGTTTATGATTATCTATGAAAGCTTCTGCTATAATGTTATCCTTACTGAGCATCTGAGCTCACCCCTTTCAATGTTTTATTTTTTTTCCAGGATTATGAAGAAATAATTTATGAATGACCTGAAGGGATAGTATGAGGGGATATGAAGACAAGATGTTTTTTATGATGTAATGTAAAACTTTATGATTGTATCTAGTGTTTCCAAGTCTACTAAACTAATCGGTTTTTCGAGACATGATCTTTCTTGTGATCATGCCAATGTTATGTAATAATGCACCGACTCTGGGTAATTGGGGTCGGGGCGTTACAGTTGGTATCAGAGGAAATTTAGTACAAACCATGGAAGCTAGATTTAGATAAACTCTGATTAAAGCACATAGCCATATGATGAACTTTGAGGATTAGTATAGAAGAACTTCCTAGAATTTTGGTATTTAGAGATTTTGTGAGTTTTCCGAGCAATACATCTCTGTCTTGATATGAGCAGGTAGAGGCGGCTCTGGAAAAGATGTACCTAGGGGTAAAATCCTAAAACACCTCTTTGAGCTAGACTTGAATGGGAACTGGTGCACGATAATGGGCCTTGCTGTACTCTTGGTTACGACACTCCCGGGGGATATTCTTAGGATAATTTACATTTTCATTACAGACTGATTTGAAGTATTATATATGTAAGATGTGAGTAAATGGCCTTGGTTAATCCTAATGTGTTTCAAATTGAGTATATGGTGACATGTTAATCTCTAAATGATTTTATGACTACTGTTACTCACACAATGATTTCTGGTTTTAGTCAATGGCTGGATTCCAAGGAAGTCATAGTGACTTTGAGAATGATGTTCAAGGTGGGAACAATGGTGGAAAAGAGCAAAAAAATGGAATGTTGATAGGCGTAAAAGATATCGTCTTTATGCCAAACCAATTTTCCAAAAATATGATCAACAATATATATATTAACCAATTCCCAAACTCAAAAAAGAAGAGAAAGGTGATGAATGATAAGAGCTCTAGTAGTGGAGACCATGGAGAAAGAAATTATCAATTTCTATCATGCAGGAAATGTGGATGGAGATACCCAGGAAAGTGTCTCAATGGGACAAAGAAATTATTTACATGCAGTAAGTAAGGACATAAAGTGTAGAATTTCCGAAGAAAAATGAAGAGTACTATGGAAGAAGATAAAAATGGTGCCAAGAGACCATTTACAGTCATTTGCCTAAAATTTAGGGGACCTGGCCATTACCCGAGTGAATGCTCTATTCTATAGGATATTTTCATGGTCAAAGAAGAAGATATGTGGAAGTAAATGGTTGGAGAAATGTTTAAAAAGTATTAGTGCTCCTTTTTTATGGGTTTACTTTGGAATAATATTCACTTGTATTTGTAACCCCGCAGTTTTCCATGTGATAATGATAATTGAGGAAGAATTATCTCTTCTCTTTTGGATATAGTTATAAATAATCATTTGGTTTTATATGATTGTTGGGTTTGAAGAAATTATATGTTATCATAATTTGGGATGAAAACGCAAGGTATGAGATAAGATTTGTGGTTAAATTATGTTATGGTTATTTTGATGAAATTTATTTTATTATGGTAGTATTATAAAATTTAGTTTTTGAAAAACGACAACACGCAGACCGTGTGACAACCCGTCGCGTCGGACAAAGCTATGGGAATCGAACCTACAACTAAAGTGTGATTGGGATTTATCACCAACCACTGGACTATGTGAAGTCCCTGGATAGTGTGACTAATTATTTTTAGTTAAATATTTTTATCGATCAATAATAAGATGATTTGCATTCTTATGTCTTATTAAATGAATACCCTTGGTATAAGAAAATGATTTGGTGATTAAGTGATGGATGTTATTTTGGAAGTTGTTCGCTTTGTTGTGAACACTATATGACCAAGGAAAATAGAATAGTATGGGATTTCATATGAGGAGTAATGGTGGATTTTTATCTATGTTTTTATTATGGATTTATTGTGATTTGGGTTGTTTATGGAAATGATTAGGTTAATTACTTTTAATTATGTGACCTTAAGAGTAATTAATGACATTTGGAGATACAATTTAACGTGGAAGACTACATTGTTAATAATTTTTAGTTTTCAATATTAGTTTTCATTATATTGAAGGATTTTAAGGACAATTGATTTTTGAATGGTAGTTATTTAACTTTGGGGTATTGTTGGTTTAATTTTGGAAATTAAAATTATTGTTTATTTCTCTCAAGGAATATCCTTTTGGGGGATCATTAAATCTTGTAATAACCATTTTTGTTTTGATTAATCACTAATGACAATGTAAATATATAGTCCATCCTGCATGGATCATGTGATTCTATAGAAGTTTATTTTAGCTCTTCCTGTGTGACCAAGTCTTCTTGAATACTCATCGTTTAAAAAAAACGGGTTAGTGGTGGAAATTTTTTAAAGAATGAAACTCTACCTAAAATTTATGTATATACCTTTATATTCTATGTCAATATCATAAATTAATGTAACTTAAAACAAAAAAATGTTATCTGTTTACTTTCCTACTAGGTGACTAATGGTCGTTTGTCCCAACACAAGTTTGTGTATTCTTATTATTTACTTTCTCCTGATCATGATTTCTATCCCTCTCCATCAAAACTTGAAACATAGTTTATCATCCATATCCATATTTCCCTACATGGAATCCGAGTATGGGTTTTCTTGGTTGACCTTTATACCTCTCTTTCTTTCATTTAATGTGATAGTTTTGTTGACTCTTTTTCAGATGTGGGACTCTCCATTATATTCCCAAGCACAATTTTAAAAAATTGCGAAGACGCAATTTATGGAAGGAGGGGAGAATGTAACACACCAATCTTCTACGGTACGCTTCTCTTTGAATAATGCGATAGCATGTGTTGTACGCAACATCAAGTTCTAACACACCACAACCAATAAAACTAGCCGTTATGAATAGTAATACCTACTTTTTGAAATTATATATATTTTATATATCAAAATGGGCTTCATTTTTGGTTTTGGAATATCGAAATTATCCTAAGATGAATTTTTGGTATTTTTCTGAGAACTTCCAATTTTTATGAATAGTAAAAAATACTTAAAAACAACTTTTTTAATAAAAATAATTTATAGTGATAAATTATATTATTGATTGGTTTCAATGTATAATTAGAATATATTTTTACTATTTTATCCAATGGTGTTCATTAGATTTAATTTACTTTGAAATTGGACCTAAACAATTGTCAATCTTTTGATATATATTGTTTCTTAAAAACACGCTATTTGTTGTTATAGCGGGAATTAATTATAAAATTAATTAATATGTTTGAAATTTTTTAAAATAGAAATCATTTTTGAATTTGTAATATCAATTATAGCTTAGGGTGATTGTTTGGCATTGTTCTGAAAAACTTCAATTTTTGATGAATAGTGAAACTACTAAGTGGTAGTTAAAATTCTGAAATTTTCATAAAAATTAATTTTACCGCTTCTGTGAATGGAATTTCGAAAAATCCAAGAGACACGATTAATATCAAGAAGTAAAATGTTTCTCAATGGGATGAAAATAATTTTTGGGGAATAGTAACTTTTTACTTTTATTTACCACAGTTAAAAGTAAATATGGTAATTAAGGGAAAAAATGATATTAATATTACCCTAACACATGTCCTAATTCTATTGGAAAAGTTTATCACTACCGAAATCAACTTTAGGAATAAAATATTATCATTTAGGTCCACTAGGATGAGATTAGGACATTTAATATTATTTAGTTCAAAGAAGAGTTAAAAGAGTTAAAATCAAAGTTCATTTAATAAAACATTTTTAATATAGGGTCATACATAAGATAAATTCGATTGTAAATATCCATTAGAAATATACTACTATTTCCTACATAATTTAATTTTATTTATAATTTTTAAAAATTAAATAATATAATATATTTATGACACAATGATGATGCAGTAATTACAATAATAGTGAAAAATTTGAATAATTGATATTATAAATACCCAAATAAATATAATTTGAGACTTTTTATGAATTAAACTAATTTAATAGGATAATATGACATATTAGGAATTAATTAATTGACTTTTTGTGAAGAAATCATTCTGTTATGAGTTTCACAAAAATCAACTATTGAATAGTGTCAAAATTGACATAAAAGTGTTTTTAAAACAAATATTATATTATTAATTGATATTAAATTCATAAAAATATAATGATCGTCCAAGAGACTTATATCATGATAGGTGTATCATTAATGGACCACTTGGGGGCCTTTTGTATGTATATAGTATGTTTATTAACTATATAATATGAAAATACAAAGTGACATGTTAAATGTCAAACTAATTAAGTAAGAGTTAAAGCTAAAAAATAAGGTTAATATAGTAACCCAAACCTGTCTCAATTCTATTGGTGGAATTGTTTTCGACCTAACCCCACCTCAGCCTTTTAATAATCAACATTGGAGCCATTAAAAACCGAATATGAATTTATTATAAATCAGTATTTCTAGCTTTTCCAAAGGTTCCCCTCACCCCTCTTATAAAAGGGCACTCCTTCTTCTCATTGCGTCACACATTCAAAGCCTTTTGGATCGGAAATACCCTGCCCAAATATTCTCTCAACTTTCCTCACTGAAACCTAGAGGCCTAATTTTGATCGGAAAGCGAACCTAAGGAGCCCTTTTGATCAAATCAAAAAGAATAACTCGAAGAAGAGGTAATGTTTTCACCACACCTTTTCAAGTTCCTTTCTTCTTCCACTTCTTCTTTTTTTGTTATTACCATTCTAAAATAATAACTCCAGTATCTTATATATACCGTGATGTTATTATAAATATGTTAGAACAATATTTATTATTCTATCCACCCTTTGAATAACATGTCACCATACGTGTGTACGTACGGCTTACCGTCTCCACGTCGTGGTGTAATTGCTATTAAATATATTATTATTTGGATGGGTATAATAATGATGTATAATTCATGTAAACAATAAATATAACATGATAATTATTCTGTATATATAATATACCATCCATGTATATATTATTTTAATATCAAAAGAATGATATTGTTGCTCGTGCGTACGTACGGACTACCGTCTCCACGAACGCGATGAGATTCATTCTCCATCATATCCATTCAAGTATAATTATCATTTGAAGATTTAAAAATTATTTTTCTTAACTTTATATCATTCTGGATATAATAAGATACAACCTATCCATGACAAACATGGCTTACGTAACAAAACATATGAAAGAAAACGAGTAAGTTAACACCCGAAACGACGATAATTATAAGATATTATTAACAAAGCAATGTTAAAAGATCATATATGATATCATATTAATGTATATGATTAATGAATAATTTAATAACAATTATTTCAACATTATACAGGAAGTTAAACTACCCCCAACCAAGGAAAAGTACAAGGTAAGTGGTTTCTTATCTCACTTTTAATTCCGTGAGAATTCCATTGTTCACCACTTATTTATTAAATGTGGTGTATGTACTTCCCATGTTTGTTTTCATTGTGTAATATAATTTAATTCAGTATATTTTCATCATCATTGTATGATCATTCATTCATGGGTGTATGTTTTGTATGTTACCAAATCAATAAGAGAATTTGAAATTTCAATTTCCACTCATTCGGCTTTACGCATACTTCATTGATTATTTTACTCCAAGATTATGTGTGGAATCACTATTCATATGATTATGTCATAATTTCCACTCCCATTTCTGTGGATATAATTTATATACACATAATCACTCCATTGATTAATTCTCAAGTCATCGGTATGAACTTGATAAGAGTAATTTTTACTCAATCTCAATTTGTTGAGATAAACATCCAATTCATTGGTGTTGTTTTTACAAGAATATGTGTGAATGTTTTTTGATTGTTTTACACTAAATATCCAATAATATTTAGTGTATTTATATTATTCACACATAAATATGTCGTTGATTTATCCTTAACCTAAAAAATACAGCCTTTATGAGGTATTTCATCCCAATTTACATTCCATTTAGACGTTTTTGTTGTTATACAACAAATCAATTTTATGTAGTGTATATAATGTTCTTTGACATATTATATCATGAATCCCTTTTTTCAAATGATATTACAATGTTTTGATTACCTCAATTATTTTTATTCAAGTGTCTCTCTTTTGGTTAGAAACTCTAACTAAAATACCAATTTTAACTGTTTTAAAGACTTATTCTTCTAAATCTTTCACATTAATGTCCATTTTTTAAAAATGGTTTTAAGGATTTATTTATATAGACATTAATGATTTAAAATTAAAACTCCTTTTAATTGTTTCAAAGTGGTATGAGACGCTTTGATTCAAAAATCTATTTTTAAATGGCTTCTTGACAAATAGTGTGACTTTAAAATGATTTCAAGAAAAAGGGGGATATTTCTCTCAAATAGTTTTGATGATTATTTTCATCTATGTCAATATCGTTCATTATTCTCAATTGAGGTTAATATGATACAATACAATCTTCCATATTGTATCTAATGAGTTATTTTTGACTATGGATGTGCTATTTTTATACCATTCATGGTTTGTGGTTAATGTATTGACATTTCGTATGCTAGTTTTAATACGAATGTTTATGTTATGTTTAAGCATATTCATATAAGGAATTCATTAGTATTAATAAGTGACGGGTGGAGCCCGCTATATCTCATCGATGCATAGGTAGGTCTCATGAGACAAACTAGTGTCTTGGCACAAGGCCTTGGAAAAATCTTATTTGTAGTCTTGGCACAAGGCTTTGGCTATGTGGTTATGATAGTCTTCAATTATGCATTCCATCACTGTGAAAGTATTTATTGATATTGCATGCGATCATTCGACTAGTATAATATCCATGTGAGTAATTAAATGGAATTATTTTATTTTATCTTTGCCATTTTATACTGATGTTCAAGTTTAAAAAGGCTTTTGTTTTAGTTATAAACTACCTTAAGTGTTTATGCTTATCTATGAAAGCTTCTGCTATAATGTTATCCTTACTGAGAATCTGAGCTCACCCCTTTCAATGTTTTATTTTTTTCCAGGATTATGAATAAATAATTTATTAATGACCTGCAGGGATAGTGTGAGGGGATATGAAGACAAGATGTTTTTTTTATGATGTAATGTAAAACAATATGATTGTATCTAGTTTTTCCAAGTCTACTAAACTAATCGGTCATTCGAGACATGTTCTTTCTTGTGATCATGCCAATGTTATGTAATAATGCGCCGACTATGGGTAATTGGGGTCGGGGTGTTACATAGACCATTCAGGGGTGAGTTTAACGATACTCTGTAGGGACCTCGAGACACTCTAGGTATCAAAAAATTCAACATGGATAACCCAAAAAGTTTTAAATCAAAAGATAACCTTACTTAAGTATACTCTCATACATATACCTAAGTTATCATGTGATCCATCTCAATCATGAGGAAAATAAAAATATACTGACTCAGCTCAACAAGGATTTTATTCACCTTATCGAATCCTCAGCTGTAGGATAACTCTTGCTCAATCGAGTATAGTGGGGATGCCACAAATCCAATCGTACTTCCCACTAATGTTGGAATGCTGAGGTACACCTCTTGGCGCGTACCTTCGGTCTGCTGCGTCACACAGAGGCACTCCCCACCATGGGTATGTCGCATCACCAAGCACACTCCCCCTCGTAGCCTACTAAGGTACTGCTCCTGTCAAGTATCGTGGGAATGCAGCGACACTAAGGCGCTCCCCACTGTGGATCTTCCGCACCAACAATGTGCTCCCCACTAGGCTAGTAGAGTCATTTCGAGTCGAAACTGTCAGTAGTCATCACGTTTCAGATAGCTATTAGGTCTCCGCACTATGCTCGCTTGTCTCCGAGAGTATCTGCTCCACTTTCTACTAGTTGATACTCCAACTATCTAGAAGTCAAATGAAGAAGTATCTCAAAGTTATACCATGTCATAGGGATCTTAACATAATAGACGTTGCATCAATCAGATGCTCGGTCTTTGAGTTATTAGCCATTTAGTCTCGGGCACCCAGTTGGAAGTGTGCTCGATCAAACATGACCATATCCCATCTCAATCTAAAATGATAATGGATTATACTAAAAGGTAACATCTCCATACAAGGTTTCCAGCACCTCTGATGGTTCATCAAATGAACGTCTGGTGCCAATGATATGACCAAAAGAACGTAAAAGGTCATTGTGTGCCTGGTTCCTATCCGACCCGGTATGACCAACCCGGCACAACCTAGTCTAGGCCGACCTGACAAGACCCATGGGTTTGGCCCAGCCCGTTGGGCGGCCCAGCTCTCTGGGTTCTTCCAGTCCCACATGGCCCCGCCCAATATGCCGCGAGGGGGACGGAGAGCCCAGAGGGCTTACACCAGCCACGGGGGAGCAGACCTGTTGTGGTTCGGCGCAAGGACGATTCGGCCCGGTGGGCGCTGTGTGGGTAGCTCGGCCTATAGGGTTCCGTGAGGGAGGCTTATCCTGGGGCACAGGGCCGGTTCGGCTGGGGAAGCACGAGGGGCTGGTTTGGCCGGGGCCCCACGAGGGGATGGTTCGACCGGGGGCTTGGAAGGCCGGTGAGGCTGGCACGGTCAGGGGGATCCAGAGGCCGGCGGGTGGTGCGATAGGCGATTGGCACGGTCGTCGGGCAGCGCAACCAGCCGGTGGCCCGGTTAGACCCTGGGCGGTGGAGCAATTTCGACTGGGGCATCGGAGCGTCGCGTGGGGCAGCGCAGGTCGCAGAGACCGCGGGTAGCTCGATCGCTGCCTTCATCACATTTAATGCCATTGTTACCTTTTTGCTGTTTCGAATAACACCATAAAAAAGAACAAAAGGGGGTCGGGCCATGTTTGTTTAGCCTCCACCCTCTGCTTTTAGAGTGGTATTAAGTAGTTCATCAAATACATAAACAATGAATGAGCATGGAAGATATTTTAAAACATCATTTCCCATAATCCCTCGATAATTTCTATTCCCAACCCCATAATGGAAAAAGTGGGGAGATCATGGGAACTGTTAATCAAATAAAGAATAAACCCCAACAACTTCCCACAACAATTTATTCCTAACCAACAAAAAAATTAGGGGAAAATCAAGGGAATAAAATAAAAAATAATTAAAAACCCACCTTGTTCAATGATGGTTGTTTTTTGCAGGAGAAGGAGGATGACGATTCGATGTATAAGAACTAGTCCTACATCGAATGAAGTTCTGAGGAATAATGTCGAAGGGAGTCAACGTTCTTCATCGATGGAGCGTTCTTTATTGAAGAAAACATTCTTTATTGGAGAGCATAACCCACCAAGTGTTCGGCATCACATCACATTACCGTCACTTAGTTTCTTGGTGAAGTCATCCCAAATCCTCCTCCCAAGCTCGATATATATATGAAGGGGGGAGGTAAGTAACGATTGTTTGAATTTATGACGGTTCATTTATTATAAACCTTTCTAAATTTCAACGACGATGTTACTTAATTTAAAATGGGACAATAGAATTAACTATGATGGCACAATCTTTGAGGCGTGTTGGCATCATTAATGTGGAGGAAGCTCAAAAGGCTCCTCTGTATTAAAGAGGGGGTTGAGAGGTTTCTTCTTCCCCCATTAATAGGGTTGGAGTGGTCCTCACCACAATAACCACTCACAAGAGGTTAAGGTGTGGTGGTCCCCACCCTTGTAACCTCTCATGGGTGGTTAAGGTCTGGTGGTCCCCACATATAACTTCCACACAGAGTTGTTACAACAAATAAAATAAAATAAAACATGTGTTTATTTTATTTTATTATTTCCAAAAAAAACCCAAAAACTAACATCCACCCTCGTCCAACTGCCATCGAAGTGAAAGTCTTTTTAACAGAGTATTCGCAATGCGATTTCATCGGTGTCTTTAGATTTCAATTCCGAGCACCGAGTGAAAAGTTATAAAATGTCGCTTTCGTGTTTACTGAACGTACCCAAAAAAGGTTCAGAAAATTATTAAGAGTCCCCCTTGACTTGCGCAGGTCTATTTTAGGCTCTTACCAAGTGATTAAGGTCCAAAAAAACCCAACTGTACTCTTGGAATTACAATCCCATCTATCTTTATAAAGTTATGGATTTTACAATAAAATAATTATCACTTAATTATTTTACTTACGGCCAAAAACTAACATTCACTGGTGGCTTCCATCAGAAATAGTTAGTTGCTGCTTAATTAAATTATACCCTCACGACTTTAGCTGTGGAATCAAATTTTCAATCTGACCTACTGTTTATGAGTTATAAGAATTTGAAAAATAAAATAATTTATTTAATTATTTTATTTATGATTTTCCATATTTGGGTTTTCTCACTGTAGGCCCGATCCGATAAACTTATGTCGCACCTAGGGTAAACATGTCATCCTGAATGCAACGATGCCCTTAATTTTTTTATCCGAGTTACCACATAAGAGTTATTCCACTTTTCATGAAAAATGATTACACACACTAATTAATACTCAACAAATCTTCATCGAATCATTCTGAGCACCCCAGGCCTCGGAATCGCATGCCGTCAGATTTCACAGACTCATAGAATCTCGATATATTTTAAAACAATTCATGGAAAATCCAGGTATTTACATGGAATTTTGGATTATAAATAATGAATCCAATTTATAAGATTTAATTTATATGTGTATATAATTTTTTTTAAAAACTTTTTCATGAAATGGTAAAAAAATAATTTTTAGTAAAACATATTTGTCTGAATAATAGTGATTTTTCTTTAATCCTTTCATAGTAAAAATAATTTGATTAATGTTTATATATTAGAATAAATATATTATATAAATGTTTTATTAATATCATTCATACATCATAATTAATTTAATTAAATAGGTTTAAATTCACTATGCACAAAAAATAGATTTCTGATGAAAATATATATGTTTGAACATTAAAATGATTTTATATTTATTTATAACCTGATGATAATAAATATATCAATTATTATCCATTTTCTCATATTAAATACCAATAGAAATCATAAAAACTCATACTTCAAGCATATCAATAAAAATATAATAAAAAATATACAATACTTTTAAAGAATGGACTGACTGTATAAAAATGTGCTTTTTATATTTAAAATATAAAATGTGAATAATATAATTAATAAAATACTTCAAAATTAAGGAAATATTATATAACTAAATTTCATAATTTATTAATGCATATTTATACTTATTTATCCAAGGGTCTAGGAAATAATTTAATATTTTAACATTGATATTTCAATAGTAAGTCATGAATCTTATAATCTATGTGGTTCTTGAAATGAAATATATAAAAAAATGATTTTTTGAAAAATATAGAATTATATATAATCATGGTGTGATCCATTATTGGATTACTACATATGAACAATAGAAATATTATGTTGAGAATTATGATGTCTTGTGTTGGGAACTCTCGTAGAAGGCTCCTGGTCTGTGATGAGGCATTGGTTCACCTCTAGATTTTAATCCCAAAGAAGAGAGAGATGGATGTTATTTTATTTTATATAGAGGATCTTAATGCCGTAATTGGTTGTGATATGAGGCTCTTATTTCTTCATATCCAAGAATTTATTAGAGTTATTGTGGGGTTTTATCACCAAGAGTCTCTATTATATAACCTCTATATTTGGGATTAAATTTTCATATGATGCTCTTAGATGAGTGAAATTGTGTCATATTTTTGGATAAACAATGTAGGTGAAATCACTAACATAGTCATTTTGGATATAACAGTTTTCTATGTGATTATTATGTTTGGCCCATTTATGTTTCCATTTTTAAAATAAATGAGATTCTTAAGTGTTTTTAAATCATATAAGGTACAGTGGAAACAATAATAAAAAAACCTATTAGTGTAGTATCATAAGTAAGATTATGTGTGATCATTCACATTCATATCTATGTGATTTTATTTTATCTGTAGATTTCTTTTCAAATGGAAACCGTTGTGGAATACAACATATTGATATTTTTCAACATAGGATACACTAACATTAAAAAAGAAATCTATTATTTTGACTTAAATATAGACAATTTATAATGTTTATTAGCCGATAGGATGTGAGTTCATACTCAACACTCCCTTTAAGAATGAATTATTACCTTCGATCTGAAACCCTTTTAGATTTATGTTATATTAATGAATCCTTCCCAATCTAGGTTTGATACATGGTACACTAGTTCCGTTTACTAATTCAAAATGAAGTATTTACGTGAACATCAATTATGCAACAATGGTTCCCAATCGATGAAACCACCTTGGTATATTAAAAAATCTCCATCAATGTGATCATATATATGGGCCACACTGTCTCAATAATTTCCACCATTTCTATATTAATTAATTTATATTCAAATATATAGGATTTCAATTATTTAATTTAATCTAGTGAGTTGGTAGGGGTTTGTAATGATGTGGTCTATCAAAAAATGGGGATTCCAGCATAACCTAATGTAGTGAATCTAAACCCATATATTTATCTTCCACTTAACGTGGCATGTGATTAATTTTATGGTATTATGATAAGAACAATGTGGTTATATTGGGGTTAATGAATCATGTCCAT
Source organism: Viscum album (assembly GCA_963277665.1). NCBI lineage: Eukaryota > Viridiplantae > Streptophyta > Magnoliopsida > Santalales > Viscaceae > Viscum > Viscum album. The sequence goes on from OY728162.1 coordinate 543,466,708, forward strand.
TTTTATGTAGTCTAAAGTCAAGAAGAATGGAATTCTTAAAAGTGGATTCATAAGAATGGTTGGTCTGGTGTATGTATTTATGAAACCCTATTTGGCTTAACTTGTGCTCTAGAAATTAGAATAGAGTGGTATGAGGGGCTAAAAGAGTTATATAAATCCAATGAGAACATGGTTTATTAAAGGATATGTCAGGTTGAGAAAGAATGGTATGGAACTCTAAAAAAATAGACTGTTAAGGACATGGGATTGATAGTTAATATTGCATATTGAGTGTCTTATTTCAAATGACAGTTTTGGAAATTGAATATGAATCCCAAAAAACCTGACTGTATAACCCCAGGTTTTTGGAATAATTTTTATTCCATACACAATATATATAATTATAAAAAATATCTCTGTAATCTGTAAATATAATATAAATTCAAATTTAATGGGAAACACTTCATATAATATCTAAATCTAATACAAAACTCATTATTAATTCATGGTGGACAATTTTAATAAAAGTTCATATTACATGAGATTTTTTATTATATTACATGGATGATTTCATAACTTAAACATTATGAAATTAAAATGAGACAATATATGAATTAATTTGATATATTCAACTAGAAAATCCCTATGAAAATTATCACTCATGATAACCACCAATTAGAAGAACAAAACATTATTTAAAAAAACATCATGGAAGGATTAATCATATTATTGAATAAAAATTGAAAATTAATATTATAGTAAGTGTTCTTTTTTAAGACATGGTGAAATGATTTTATAGGATGTTATGAGAGTAATATATTTTTAATTTCACAATTAAATAATTTATATAGACTTTGAGTATAATTCTTTTTATAAACATTCTTGTTAGTAATTACCAATATATATTTAGTATAAAATGTGTAATTAAATTATAATAATATACATTTTTATTAGAGACAAATTACTTGAATTAAAATAAATTATTTCATAATATAATTGTATTTTTCCAATAAATTAGTGAATGTACCTTTTATTTTAAGGAAATTTTAATTTAATAAAATATGATTTTCTTAAAAAAAATAATTTCAAACATTGATATGAATTTAATATATTGATACAATGAAAAGAAAAATTTTTAATAAAAATAAATAAAATATATAATAAAATGTAATAATAACTATTAATATTAATTTAATTATTGATGTGTAAAAAATGATTTTTTAAACAGTATATTTTTATTACGAAATTTTTTTAGCATTTAAACGTAAATTTATCATCTCTGAATTATTAAAAATAATGAAATGTTTATTTAATTCTATTTAAAAAGTAATTTAACATCATTTAAATGAATATTACCTGGAAATAAAGATTATTAAATCTATTTACATTCTTAAAAAAAAGTATTTTTAAATAATTTTTTATTACATAAATCAAAATTATATTAACATCAATTTTTATCACATAGAAATATTGTATCAAAAAATATATTATTTATTTGAAAACATTTTGTGAATATTAGTATATAATTTCAAAATCATTTTTACATATAACAATAATATATAATGGATAAATTTAGTTATCATAGTAAAGGTAAAAGGGTTATTTTAAAAGAAATATTTTTTATGTTTTGAGAATTTGAATAAAAATTATTTTAATTGATCATTTAAAAATGAGAAATCTAATTTGATTTTTTATTTTATAATTATTTTACAATAAAACATTTCATTATAAAATGATATAAAGTGTGATTAAAAACCATGATGTTTTGAAAGATGTTTTCATATAAAAAATATTTTTCTATAATTTAATTGTTTTAATTTAAAATTAAAATTTCACTTATTAATAAATTTAATAATATTTATTTGATTTAAAAATATCATTATGATGATATATGGTAAATGTGGTGGGGTCTTATTTTTATTAGAAAATAATTACCATTATAAAAAAATTTAAATAAATTAAAAGAGGTAAATGTGGTAAATTATCATGGATTGAATATTATTGAATATTTTTTAATATTTTTTAATTATAAAAGACATATATTAGTTTTTAAATTTATAAATAATTTCTCATTAAAATTTCCTCTACTAACATACCTATTAACCATTCGATTCCAAATTTATATGTCACCAATCTATGTTTCCAAGAAAATTACCCTCATTGTCATATATAAATGGATCTTTCCCATACCAATTAAAAAAAATCTATTACATAAAATATTACATAAATTGATGACCATTCTTACTCTCCAATAGTCTCCTCTTTGTTCTATTAGAATCTGGTTCTGGGAAGGTCACCCAATCCCGTGATTTTTAGGGAGGTCATTGAGAGAATGATCGATTTCATAAAAGTAGGTAAGAAGTTCATCATAATTATTTTCATTTATGTCCATAGATCTACTCTTCCTAAAAACAACTAAATATTTTTATAACATTAATTTTATATCACCATGATTTTGATAAAATAGTATTATGATTACTTAATCTTCATACTGTTACTCATTAATTATTATGACATGTTCATGTTTAGATCAACTCAACCACCAACTCGAACGATGCTGTATTAAATTCACTATCTTAATAATAATTGATTATAAATTAATAAATTCACGTAATATATGATATTTTTTGATAGATTGTTTTTTATAATGGTTATAACAATATTTAAGAAATTATTAATATACAATTTCTTCTCTATTAAAATTTTAGGATCAATAAGGTTATTGATTCCACCTAGGAGAAACATGAAAAATATAAATGGAATGAAATTGGAAATTTATAAATCGGCATAGAAAATAAATTACAGTAATTATATTAATATGTAAATAAGGAACAATGTATTACAAAATGAGGATCAATATCCCTATAAAGGGCCATATATGAAACAATGAAAATTTCTATCATTTGATGTTGAAAATAAATTAAAATCAACCAATATATGTGTCATTATTGATTATAATTGGTTATTATAAAGTTAAATATATATTAATAAGGTAAAATATAAGGGATTTTAATGTTCATGATTATTATAATGTATATGAAATTAATTATATGGATGTCGATTGAATAATTAATGTTTCTTCATCTATTAGTGTAAAAAAGGGGATTCGATGTAATAATTCAATTTTTAGCATATTTTAAAAATGGAAATCAATGTAAGTGATGATATATAAATGTTTTTAAATAAATAATTTAAAAAAATAAATATTTTATATATGTTTTTATAAAAAACACTATAGATACCCAAATAAATTATATAAAATAAGCCTATATCTTACATTATTCATAAAATAATGGATGTTACATTTATAGTTTATATATTTTATATAAATAATTGAGGTATAAAATGAATTTTAAAAAATAGTAATATATTATATATAACTTGTAATTAATTAAAATCTAATAACAATATTATAAAAACCATTATATCATATTAGTTCATTATATATGTATATATATACTAACATTAATTTTTTTTTCAAATTACAACATTAAAATATTAAATATTGACATAAAAATTTATTTTATAAATATTGATACACAAGAACTAACCATATAATTTTGATTATTTTTCTTAGTTGTAATTATATTTTACCTAAATCTAAAAAAATATCCTTTTTCGATTAGTATTTATTTTTGAATAATTTTTTTAAAGAAGTTATCAACTGACAATAACATTTTAAGTATATGTAAAATAATCATAATTATATCCGAAATCACCTTTTTGAAAATAAGTTTGATCAATTTTCATCATTCATATTGATTGGTTAGAGAAAAATCATTCCAATTTTGAAAACTATATGTAGGAGATAAAATGAAAATATTTTATATCATATAAGTTTTAAATGTACTCAGTAATTTTTTTCTAATAATTATTTAATGTGTACTCTTACATAACATTGGATGAAAGATAACTAGTAAGGTGTATTTTGGGTTTGAAAACATAAACACCACATCAAATAGATTCTAATAAACAAAAAATACAATGTCTATATTAATTTAATGATAGAAAAAAAACTTTATAAAATATATGATTCATTCCCATCATGAAAAAAAACATCCAACAACAAAATTATGTCATTTTGAAATCATTTAGAAATAATTTTTTTCGTCAAAATTCATTTTCATCACCGTTGGACAATTAAATTATTTGTCAAAGATTCCATATAATGATGTCATATCACAAAAAATACAATATTAATAATGACACCGAATTAAAAATAAAAATATGTATTATGATATATCTAATTAACATTATTTAATGAAATATTAAATTCAACATTCATAGAAAATATTGGCATCATGATGATACCCTAAATCAGTGTAGTTTAAATTACATGATATATCTCTTATAAATCCATATAATAATATCACACCTATAAATATCATCACATATTTTAATCTAATAAAAATCTTATTACATATTTGAATATTTTATTAATTTTGAAATTCATTAAGAAAAATCTATATCTGAAGTCAATGAGGCCTCAACATGTTTTACAGTATATACAACACATATTAATATTTATGTATTAATATATATATATATATTATAAAATATTTAATCAAATTTAACACTAATATTAATTAAAATAATTAGTCTATGAATACCTTGGATTTATTTTATCAAACATGTCAAAATGGCTGCTATAAAAAAACAACTCACACTTTTCCCAATAGTAAAATATCATTTTTATCGTTGTACACTTTCTAAAGCATCTTTAATATCATAACCTATTACCCAAAGTTGATCCATTACTATATTGTAATATAATAGGGCGTACTAAATATAATATTTTCTCTCATATGAAATAATATGATATTGCGGATCTAAATCATATAACTCGAAGAAGGTTGAAAACAATGGGGGAGGAGTGGTGTTAGTGGGACAATCATGTGGATGTGGAAGAGTGATAAATTCATATTGATATAGAGGGCTGGGATATTAAAAATCCTTTAATAATTTGAAAATAATTATTGTATTCATGATTAAATCATATCTTTAATTGACTCATCCATATATTGATATTTAGCATATAATCCATATATTGTTTTATAAACATCATCCCATGAAGAAGATCCAGAACGAGAAAAAAATATTTAATTCATACACCTACCTCAGATTCACATATGTGACCTCAATGTATGGTATTTACTAATATAGTATCCAAAATTTCCTTCATATAATCTATAATTAAATAAACCAATGTGTTCTTCCCCTCAAGAGAATCCCATTGAAAATATGAATTGTTTTTAAAGAATTGAAAAATATAAAAAGATAAATGTAACATTAATAACCATAGAAAATATTGTTAGCTACCACCAAAGAGTCTTTTGTAATATCTATTCATTTCATGATTGTAGGAAATTATTTACTTTTAATGTATTTCTTCAGAGAAGGATGGTAAATATATGCTCAAATCAGAGGCTTAGTTCTCTATTTTAAAATATTGTTAAACTTCATTTATTCATCTAATTATAGACACCCTAAATGAGATAATGTATTATGACACACATTTTTCAATTGGTTCTCTAGAAGATATCATTATATTCTAATTAATTAATGTTAAAGAAATCATTAATAAGATTAGTGACAGTGATTAAAAAATACACATCAAAATGATCATATTTCCCTAAAAAATTTATACGCTCTATCCACTTAAATAAATCATGTATATAAAGCTTTAAAACCTCATATATCACATTAATTTTTATTTATAATAACACAAAAAATAAAAATGAAGTTTTGTTTGATTTAATATCCCTATTTCTCATAGCCTAAAAATATAAACAATTTCCCTTTAGGTATTTTGTACAATGAAAATAAGATTTCATCATATAAGAAAGGAAAAATAAATTTTTAAAAAAGTTTGTCCTAATAAATATAATAATACTAAATGATATAAAAAAATTCACTCTCTATGTTACACTAGTTTTATTTTTTCAACACATCTCTAATCAAAAATCAAAATTCTTACATTCGATTGATCTTTTATAGAAATAAAAAACTTAATTATTATGACTTTGTATCCATATGATTACCATTACCGAGAAACTAAATAGATATCATATGGTTATATCTAATAGAAACTAATAATTTAGCAATATATTTTTTACCGGTTTACCATCCCGGGTAGCCTTTTCCTTTAACTATTTATGTAGAAGGATCTTATATAGAAAAATAAACAGGCTCCTTGGATAAATTATGTATAAGGAACACATATTAGATTTTAATGACTTATAATTTTTTACCAAACATTATAAAATATAAAAAATTAATAAACAATAAGTGACTAATTATAAAAATAAATCAATTACATTAATGATTATCTTAAAAAATAAAAACATGATCTAATAAAAAAACAAAAGAATTACTTTATTCATAGTCATTTCTGTACTTAACAGAATGATAAATAATATTGGAAAAAATTGGGACATGAAATTCTATATAAAAAAAGAGGAACTATAAAAAATAAATTAAATTAAACTATGGAATTTAAATTTTAATTACGCTTGGTAAATTATATAAAAATATAAACTACTCAAACTCATTATAATATTAGTTAGAGTAGGTAGAAATAGTGGAGAAAATAGTAACATCATTTTTGAAAAATGAAAAGATAAATATAGTAAAAAACAATACATATATAAAAAATTACACAAATAAAACAGTTGAATATTAAATTGAATAATTTGATAATGATATGAAGTTACTAAAAAACTAAACTATCAGTTTTTATAATGTTAAAAAAGTGACATAAACTATAAAACATATTTATAAATTGATTATCCAAAAAATTAAAATATTCAATGTTAGAAAATAAATGAATATGTGCTTCCTTTAAAAATTTGAGATTACTAAAATATTATTTTCTAATATTACTTCTTCAAGATCATTATATATGGGAAAAACATGTTTACAAAATTCTCATCAATATTCATAGATAATAATTCCATTTAATTAATGATATAATGAAATTCATCATTGATGTTATGTTTTTATCATCAAAATTATTTTATCTTTCATCAAAAAATTAAATAACATGGAAAATTTGATAAATAATTAATAGTAAACATTTGTTTCCTTTATAAAATGTCTATATATATATATATTCTAATAAATTAATTTTACAATTTTAATACCAAATTGCCAAATTTTCAGAAATGTTTTTTATTAACATCCCATTATAATTTGAAAAGTGGAACATATAATTTAATTATATAAATATACCTTTTTTCTTCAATAACTCCAAAATATAACCTGAAAAAATATTTTTTTGACTTTCATCCCACAAATTATGATATTCAAAAAAACATCAATAAAATGATATTTTGAGGTTCAATTTGTTTCTATTTATTTTATGGTTTAAATTTTATATCCATTAATGTCATACCTATTAATATATCCATATTGAATCTTGGGTCATCCAATTACCAATTAAATAATTTTCATTCATTTATCTATCATTCTCTCTGTCTTTAAACTATGTAAAACATTACTATTATGATAATATGGTACCTACATGACATTATTATTTGGGTTATTCGTTTTTTTACATAATAATATGTGATATTATATATTTATGAGAATCATATTTTTTATTCCCAATTTATAAATGTGCGTGCATTTTTTCACATGAAATAAGTTTATCTATATGGATCCCCTTTCTCAAAAAAACTACCCAATTATGGAGAGATATATAGAAATAGGTGTACTAAAATGGATAAATATTGTATTAAAAAAACATCCCTATAGTCGAAAATTAGCATTTTGAAAAAATGTAAATTAGTTGACAATATTGAATTATAACACACCCCTCTAAAATATTCATATACCATGTTAAAGAATAACATAGATTGAGATATATGAGACCAAAAATAATTATTTTTCATACCTAATGAACCATTAAATATATCATGATATAAAAATGATGCATTAATTTACATTTTCATTCCTAAAAGTAAATAGACTACATAATTTTAGATATTGTTAAATGAATTAAATTCTACCTCATTGTTACATATTTAAATTAAAAAATTACACACCTTAATAATATTCAATATCACATGGATGAGTATTATTACATGTTGTATATCATATATGTTTAACTATATTTTAACATGATAATAGTGAAGTTTCATTCATATAATATTTTTGATCTTTTTTTGTTGATTTTATTTTTCTAAAAATATAACATTGAAAATATGATAACATTGAGGGAAAATATTATTTCTCCCTCATGGATAATGAAAAATAATATGGATAAATGTATGTTATTTTATATTCATAGTGTTAATTAACTCCAAATTCATAAGACATGGTCGTACATTGAATCATGTATTCAGACCATCATTCATCGTTCCATTAATAACTAAAAATGTATTAATCAAAATTTCATATATATTATCCTCATCATGGAACACATAGATTTTTTATTTTATCTCATGATTTCTATAATATATAAGCTCTAAAAAATTATTATTTCATCGGTTAATTTATTTCATTAGTAGATATGTTTTTCATTGTAAATATTTATTCAATTTAGTTCACCATCTCGAAATAATGATCCATTGATAAATTTTTTAGTGAAATATAAAATTCACATTAGTTGTTGAATGATTTTTTTATATTTTATAATATAGAACTATAGAATATGTTATTTAGTGACCAATGTATATTTTTCTCCCCCACGTTTTAATTGAAAATATAAACTTCCCTTATCACAATTTGGACATCACTATAACCCTTAACATTGGGTGGTTATAAATTTACATGTGATGAGATTTCATTTTTAGTCAACATAATCTTTTATGGAAATTGAAAATATATCACTTTATAATAATCATAATATATAAATCAATAATTCAATAAGGTTTAAATAATCTATTAATGGTGATCGATAGAAATAAAAATCATATTGAGGTTATTTTACCTTAAATATCATTAAAATAAAGATGATTTATTTAATTTTTAAGTAAAGTACACGAAGTACGTTATAAATTATCAAAAAAACTATCCCAAAAAAATGTTTTATATTTTTTTACATTTTATGGAATAATTCCATCTATACATTTCCCATGTAGGATATTCTATGTTAATTTCTATATCAGTGAAAGTGTTGATAAATTTTACACTACTTTAGACTGTCATCTTGATATAGTAATCATTCATAAAATATTTACTCATTAGTATTCCATATTAACCATTATTAATGATTAGAATTTGTAAATAAATGATGAATAAGTGGAATTATATGAAGTCAAAAATTTTACTGATTTGGAGTCATGGTTGTAGAAATGTAGAAATGACATGTTAAAATTTTCTATCGATTTATAAAATGACATACCAGATTAAAGAACACCAAATGAACATTATATTCCTTATGAAATAACACTATAGAAACCTTGGATATTTATACCTAGATATTACATCATTTATTTGAATATTCATTGCATTACAAAAACTAATTCTTGGGGATTATAATGATTTGGTGTATCTAGAGACTATATACATAATCATTTTATTTTGTGAAAGATCCTAAATTTCTCTCAATTTGATTCTCCAATTGAGTAATATTCATATACATACCCTACTAAAAACATTTAATCATAACTCATGGAAAGGAAGCATAAGAAATAGTGAGACCAGATGATTAGTAAGAGTAAACAATGTAAAATACCTAAATATATCATGAAATCAATGGTATGTGAAAATATTAATATTATTTAAAAACCATACCCTACATATAAAAGATCCTAATTTTGAGTCATGGAATAAATATTATTAGTTCATAATACATAAATCATAAAAGAATCAAGAAACAATATCCATTGGTCAATTGTATTAGAATAAGTCATAGAATTTAGGCAAACATATAAGGATGGAAAATAATTTCTTTACTAGTAAATGATCTTTTTGAAAACATTCATAGTAGAACATAGACACTCTCTAAACAATCATACGATTCTATTATCACTTCCAAAATAATAACAGTGGATAATTTCTCTTAATGAAATAGGTCCACTTCATATTCCAGTCCTTTTATCTGATTATATATCAATATTTATGTAATGCATTAGTAAGATATATTTTTTCCAACCCACCACATAGTCAAAAAATATATTTTTTGTCATAGGATCATAAAATAAGTAATATTATTATAACCATTTAAATTAAATGGTATTATTAAATATTTCATCATTTCATAACCCATGGTAAAAAATTTGTTAAAAAACTGTTCATCTTTTGACCACAAACATAATTCATATTAAAAAAAGGATGGCATCCATAGTTCATATACCCCTTAAATATTTTCTAACATCAAATAATGACATCATAAATAGAAAATTGTTTTTAAATAGTACATGTAATAATTCTTGAAAAAATAACTGTTCCATTTTCAAATAATTTATTTTCAAAATACACACCTTTTTAAGCGAAAATGTTTCTTTTAAAATAAAAATGAGAAATTATAATGTATGTTTCAAAAATTAAAGGAAACATCATGGTTGGAAACCATAATTATTTTATATAATTTAAAAAAATAAATATATTCTTATGTTTTTAGAAAAGTTACCAAGCACATAGTTTATAAAAATACCACAAGATTCTAGTACAAAAAATTCGCAAAAAAATACACATAATGAAAATAATTATAAAAAATAGTAGTAGAATAGTAAAAAATTTATTTTACTCATAAAACATGTACCTGCAAGGACAATACTCCCCAATATATACTTGAATACAAGAAATATTTAATAATGATGAGATTGCGAAATAAAAACCTTACCACTTTGGTAAATTTTAGACCATAACACCCATAAAGGAAAGAATAATATATGGATATATATATACCAAAATTTCCATGGTAATAGTCTCAAAAAATATTCATATGGATTGTATACATCACATAAAAGATTCATGTAGTGTATATGGAATATGTACCACATTAATAAATGTAAGAAGAAAATAGATTACCTCTTGTATCTTATTTTATTGTTTTATTTCATACATCATGTATAAAAAATATAAATTAATTATAAATTTATAACATAAACATTTTCATATCTATAATTCCATTTATTATATAATTATAACACCATATCACCCATTTATTAATATTTTTATTATCAAAATCACTATAATGGGGGATAACTACTTCATTTTCCAAGCATGCTTAGGTTCGGAATTGATAATACATATACATTCATCAAGATCATATACATTACATAATGTGATTAATTATATAAAAACCATATATATTAATTATATTCATATTTATAATCATTCATAAGAAGTATACATAGAAACATTAATTACAACATTCATGCATACGATAGATTATACATATAATTAAATATTTTTTCATGCTTTTGACTAATAGAATGATAGAAAGGTAAATAGTAAATAAATTTTAAAAATCATTAATATAACATTTAAATAATATATATTAGATAAATTCATCCTTATTACCATATATGTGAAATATAATTAAAAAATGAATCACATCACATTGTAGAGATGATATTTCACATGTAAAAAAGATTGGCATTTCTAGTTCACAAAATATTTGATTAGAAGAAGTTTTACATGATGTTTTCATTAAAAATAATAATTATTTCCTAAATATCATATATACACTTTCAACCATTTATTATACCCATCTACATAATATTGTGATGAAAAATTAATTGTATCGCTATTTAGAGATAATAAGATGTATGTACAGATGAGCGATACTTTAAATTATGGCTTTTCGTTAAAAAGAGTGTATAATGGTTTTTTGTATTATAATTATAACATTTTATGAATATTTAGGATACATATGTTATTATTTTATGATAAATATTTTATTTTTATATTATTTGAATAATTCTAGGAAATTAATGTGAAATGATTGAGTCATTAACTATTCTCTAAAATGACTTATTTATGTATCCTCTTAAGAGTTGTTGGATTAGACATTTTAGAAAAGCAATATAACGACATATACTTTACATACATTGTTATTACTTCAGAATTGTAGCTCTCTTATTACAACATATAACAAAAGCAGGAAAGGATCGTATAGGTATACAGTCTTTAGAAACTGGGAAACATAAACAACTGGTTCATAAAGCATCAACTTTGCCTCCCATTTATTTCATCATATCTAGAGGCCCTTTTTGAATATCATACTTAATAACCTTCTTCCAGACCTGGGGAAATAAAACATACAAAAGGGTGAGCTCAAATGCTTATTAAGGGTAAACAAAAAAATATCAATCACATCATATAGATAAGAACATAACATTTGGATATCTTATCCCGCAAAAGAGATCATAATTTCATAACATGGGATAGATCATAGAAGTGAAATGTAATCCCAAAAATCATAACTGTAAAAAAATGAAACTTTGTGTCATACAAAAATAATCATAGAGAATCATTTTTTATTAGTCAAGACTCATTGCCAAGACTATCTTAGTGGACAAATTCCATTTCTGAACCGAGTTCACTCCTCGTTTCAGTCATGTTTCATTGAACCATTTTAACCTGCCGTTCCATCCATGTCTATATCATGAGATATAAAATAATTACCCAATGCATTGGAGGGAGATATAGGTCCCAACCATCTCATAATGATACCATTTTTATGTTTTCCACAAAATCGTAAATCATACATCATTGCATAACCCATGTAATAAAAATGGGATTCTTAAACAACATGACATCATAAAGCAATTTATATAAGGTAAATGAATTCATGAAAATTATACCATCACAACATAATCAAATCAATGTAATAATAGGGATAGAAATAGAACCCTATATTATCATATATGGAAAATAATTTTGATAAAACAATTGAACTCAATTCTTGAGGAAAATATCCTTTCTACATCAAAAACATTTTCCTTTCTTAACATGTCGTACAATTTTAACCTAAAAGAAGTTGATTAAAAATAAACTTTAAAACTTGTAAAGGAAGCTTCTTGGAAATAATTTTTTAAAAATCCATTCAAGATGTATAAGTTAAAAAAAACATTCTTCTCGTACATTTGTCGGAAATGTCAAAAAGTAACTCATATGAAAAATGACAACAGATTCCTTTCATATCTTTTACTAAATACTCACCGAAGGGTAAAATTGTATTTAAACAATTTTAGGTGGATGGAAACAATTTTACATATCGTGGAAACATGGATGTGGATGATAAAATATACCCCAGTAAATACCAAAGTATAAAGAATCTCAGATAAAATTAGATAGTGATATTTTCCCTTACCTTAGGCCCGATTTTCTTCATAAGTTTCCGAACCTCCTGTATAATGATTTAAATAATGTTATTGACTTATTCCAGAATCATAATTTTTTTATGATATCATATATGGTCATATTCTTAGCTTCTTATTAGTTATATTTCATTACTACTTGTTATTCGGGTGTTTATTACTTTTTGTTCGTATGCATGTTTTGTCGAATAAATTCTTAGTTTTCTTTTTAGGTTATAGATACCTCATTTCTAGAATGGTATTATTGAAATATATATCATATTAATTCATTCAATTCATTTATATAATTATTATGCAATGAATACCATGTATAATGAGTCGCATCACATCGTGGAGACGGTATTCCGTATGTACGCACGAGCGATGATATCGCAACCATGATCGTGGAATTGTATTGAAGTGTATGTATACAAATTCCGAATAAATATCACTTTACAATAATTATATATAGTCATTATTTACACCATTATACCCATCCAAGTAAGGTGGTGGTGGAAAATAGATTACACCACGGCGTGGAGATGGTATTCCGTACGTACGCATGCACGGTGATTTCGTTTTCCGTAGGATGGATAAGTGGTGAAATAGGGTTGTTTCAAACTTATAATAACATATCAGTATATGAGTGATACTGAAGATATTACTTCATAATGAAACAACTAAAGAAGTAGAAGTAGAAGAAGAAATAGAGTTGAATGAATCAGTAACGGTCATTACCTCTTCTTTGAAGCGCCTCTTTGATACCTCCTTTTAGGGAACTAAAATTGGTCTTTGAAGAAGACCAGGACATCTAGGATGTTTCTAGGGAATTGGGGAAGTGAAATGGGCAGGGTTTTCCCGAGCTTGAAGACTCAAATTGGTGTGAGGAGGAGAGGGAGGAGGTGCCCTTTTATAATGGAGGAGAGGGGAAACTTTGTAATAACTAAAAATATTATTTTATTATAAAGTCAAATTCGTTTTTTAATAGCACCAAATTGATATGTTTTGAAGCTAAGGTGGGAATGGGGCGATATAATCTCATACAATAGAATTTAGACATGTTTATTTCATTATATTAACCTTATCTTTTAGTTTTAACTCATAGTTAATTCGATTGACATTTACCATGTCACTTTGTATTTTTATATTATATGGTTAATAAAGATACCATATACATCCTAAAGACCCCCCCAAGTAGTCCATTAATTATATACCTATCATGATAAAAGTATCTTGGCCGATCCTTAGTTTTTTAGGAATATAATAACAAATAATAATATAATATTTGTTTTAAAAACTATTTTATGTCAATTTTGACACTATTTGGTAAATGATTTTTGTGAAAATCATAATAGAATTATTAGTTCGAAAACAATAAATTAAATCAATACTAAAATGTCATATTAACATAGAAAATTATTGGAATTCATAAAATGTCTGAAATTAAATTTATTTGGGTATTTATAACATCAATTATGTCAATATTTTATTAATAAGATAATTACTGTATCATCATTCTGTCATATATAAATTAAATTATATTAAGTACAAAAATTACAAATAAAATACCATTATGTAGAAAATCATTTTATATTTCTAATGAATATTTATAGTCTAATTTATCTTATGTATAACCCTATATTATAAATTCATTAGTTATTAAACTTTGATTTTAACGATTTTAACCCTTCTTTAAATAAAATGATAATAAATGTCCCATTCTAATCCAAGTGGGCCTAAATGGTCATATTTTATTACTCAGGTTGTTTTGTGTCGAATTAAACTTATACAATAGAATTAGGGCATCTGTTATTGTAATAATAATATCATTTTTACCCTTAATTACACTATTTACTTTTACCCGTGCTAAAAAAAGTAAAAAGTTACTATTAACCGAAATATTATTTTTATCTCATTGAACCAAATTTTAGTCCTTCATATTAACTGTGTCTCTCAGATTTTTGAAATTCCACTCACAGAAGCGGTAAAATTATGTTTTATGAAAAATTCAGTTTTTTAACTACCACTTAGTGGTTTCACTATACATCAAAAAATGAATGTTTCCAGAAAAATACCAAAAATTAGGCCTAAGATATATTTAATATTATGAATTCAAAAATGATGTCTATTTAATCAAATTCAAAACATATCAGTTACATTAACTAATTTAAAAATCAATTTCCGTCGTCGAAACAAATAGCGTGTTTTTAAGTGATAATAACGTTCAAAAGATTGAAATTTTTTTATGTCTGGTTTAGATGTGAAATTACATCCAATGAACAAAATTGTATTAAATTGTAAAAATATATTGTAAATATACTTTAAAACCACTCAAATTAATAATTTATCAATATTAATTATTTCGATTAAAAAAGATGTTTTTAATTAAAATTTAGTAATTTTCACTATTCATCAGAATATGAAAGTTATCCAAAAAGTACCATAATTTCACCCTAAGATAATTTCGATATTCCGAATCCAAAAATGAATTCCATTTTGAAAAATGAAATTTACAAAATTTCAAAAAGTGGTTATTACTATTCATTATGGCTAGTTTTAATAATATTTTAATAACATATCGTTGTTTAGTGAAACTCAGAATTGCGTACGACACATGCTATCGAGGAAAGTTGTGGTTGCATGTAAAGCAAGACAAGCTAGTGTTGTTTGTAGTGAAATATTTCTTTGATGATTTATATAACATAAAAACAAAATATTTCTCATAAAAGTCTCTGGTGTCACATTCTACCTCCCTTAAAATGAAATTCGCCCTCGAAATTCGTCACTTTTAACAAACAGATGAGGATACCTCTCCATCATAATATCCTCAAGCTCCCATGTAGCTTATTATAATTGGTGGTTCCTCCATAAAGCATTCACCAAGCGAGTGGTCTTGTTCAGTCGGACTTTTTCAATATGATCGAGAATCTCTATCGGTTGTTCTTCATAAGAAAGATCTTGTTCCTGCGGTACAACTTCTGAGCTGAGTACATGTGAAGGGTTAGGTATATACATTTTCAATAGAGATACATGGAACACATCATGAACTTGAGAGAGATTTGGTGGAAGTTCCAATCGGTAAGCTGCCTTACCTACACGATCCAGAATTTCGAAAGGACAGATATATCTAGGGCTCAACTTCCCCTTCTTTCAAAATATCATGACCCTCTTATAGGGAGATATTCGTAAGAACACTTTATCACCCACTTCAAAATATAGGTCTTTTCTTCGGTTGTCAGCATAAATTTTCTATCGAATCTGAGCTGCTCTTATGTGTTGTTGTACAGATCCGACCTTTTCTACCATCTCATGAACAAGATTAGGTCCTAATAGCTTTCTTTCCCAAACATCATCCCAGCAAGTTGGAGTCCTGCATTTCTTTCAATAGAGAGCTTCATAAGGAGACATCAGAATACTAGAGTGAAAGATATTATTATAAGAAAATTCAACCAAAGGTAGGTGTTGATCCCAACCACCTTTGAAATCCATAGAGCAAGCTCTCAACATATCTTCTAGAGTTTGAATTGGTCTCTCAGACTGACCATCTGTCTGAGGATGATAAGCAGTGCTGAAACTCATCTCTGTATCCAGAGTATGTTCAAGACTTCACCAGAAAATCGAGTTAAATCTCGGATCCCGATCAGATATAATAGAAAGTGGTACTCCATTCAATCTTACCACTTCCTTTACCTATATCCTAGAAAGCTGATCTAGAGAGAAATCATCTCTAATACCAATGATGTGTGCATACTTTATAAGACGATCAACTATGACCCAGATAGAATTATTGCCTTTGGATGTTTTAGAAAGTCCTGTGACGAAGTCCATTGTGATTTTTTCCCATTTCCATTTTAGTATGGGTAATGGTTGTAACATCCCCTTAGACTTCTATCTCTCATCATTAACTTGCTGACAAACCAAGAATCGAGAGACATATTCAGAAACATCTCTTTTCATGCCATCCCACCCGAAGTACTCTTTCAGGTCCCTATACATCTTCATGATTCTAGGATGAATAGAGAATGAAGGACTATGAGCCTCATCCAGCAACTCCTTCTTTAATTCGGGGATGGGAGGAACACAAACCCGATTCCTGAACTTTATTATCCCATCACAATCAAGTTTGAATTCAGGAATATTTCTCACATTATATTGTAACTATACATCTTCATTCTGTGCCTCTTTAATCTTCACATATATAGATGGTTGAACATTCATTTGAGAAAGATACGATTATCCCCCTTCCATTATAATTCCAAGATCCATCCTTTGTAAATCCATAAATTTTGGATTTTTTGTGATCCTCATCATGGATAAACTGGCATGGTCTTGTCGACTTAATGCATCCGCCACCTTGTTTGCTTTCCCAGGGTGGTAATGAATTGAGCAGTCATAATCCTTAATTAGTTCTAACCATCTTCATTGGCGCATATTCAGCTCATTTTGTGTGAAAAAATACTTTAAACTTTTAGGATCAATATAAATGTCACACCTTTCTCCATAAAGATAATGCCTCCAAATATTTAATGCAAAGATTACCGCAGCTAACTCCAAATCATGAGTTGGGTAATTTTTCCAATGGATTTTAAACTGTTGTGAGGAATAAGCTATCACCATATCATTTTGTATAAGAACACACCCCATTCCCTTCATGGATGAATCACTGTAGATCACACACCTTTTTCCACTATAAGGCAGTGTGAGCATAGGTTCACTGGATAACCTTCTTTTCAACTCCTTGAAATTCTCTTCACATTCCTTTGTCCAAAAAAACTTAACTCCTTTCCGAGTCAACCTATTGAGTGGATTAGAAAATCGTGAAAAATCATGCACAAAACGTCGATAATATCCATCCAAACAAAGAAAACATTGGATCTCAGTTACTGTTGTTGTTCTCGACCATCTTTCGATAACCTATTTTTTTGCTGGATCCACAGATATCCCCACTTTTGAGATTACGTGACCCAAAAATGAATCTTTTTGAAGCCAAAATTCACAATTGGTAAAATTGGCATAAAGCTTCTCCTTTATCAGGGTCTTCAATATAATTCTCAAGTGATCTTCATGTTCTTCCTTTCTCTTTGAATATACAAGAATATCATCTATAAAGACTACCATAAACTGATCAAGATAGTCTCTAAAGACTCTATTCATCAGATCCATGAAGATAGAAGGGGCATTAGTAAGACCAAATGGCATCACTATAAATTCATAGTGTCTATACCTTGTACGGAAAGACGTCTATGGTATATCAACCCTTTTGACCCTTAATTGATGATTCCCTGATTGAAGATCAATCTTGGAAAAGTATTTAGCTCCTCGTAGTTGGTCAAATAAGTCATCAATGCGCGGGAGAGGATATTTGTTCTTGATAGTGATCTTGTTAAGTTCTCGATAATCAATGCAGATTCTCATTGATCCATCTTTCTTCTTAACAAACAGAACTGGTGCTCCCCAAGGTGATGCACTAGGGCGTATGAATCCCTTGTCAAGATTCTCTTAGAGTTGCTTCTTCAATTCCTGCAACTCAATTGGGGAAATTCTATAAGGTGTCTTTGAAATAGGAAAAGCACCCGATATGAGTTCTATTGAGAACTCAACATCACGAATTGGTGGAAGACCAGAAAATTCCTCTGGATAGACATCATCAAACACCCATACAATGGGCATATTCTTAATCGTGAGTTTCTCAGCAACCATTTGAGATAAATGACATTCATTTAGTTGAATCAAGACCCATATGATGGAATAAATTTCCAATGAAAGGTTATGTCCATCCTTGCATCAATAGACGATCATAGATTGATCTGTAATAAGAAATGTGACATCCCTTATTTGGAAATTGATATGATCTACATATAAAGAAAACCAATCCATGCCAAGAATCACATCAAATTCTACTATAGGAAGGATCACAAGATTAGCAGGAAGCACTTTCCCACAAACTTCAATTGGGGAAGAATTATAAACTTTTGATGTGACTGTTGTGCCATTAGGGGTTGTCACAGCTAACTCAACATCTAATTGCTGAGGTAATACAGTGATACTCTTATAAAATAATTCATAAATAAAAGAGTGGGTGGATCCAGAATCAAATAAAACATTTTCTACTTTAGAGTGGATGGTAAATGTACCTTTCACCACATCGTTATCGTACTCCACATCGCTGATAGAAATTTCATGTGAATTTCTTTTGTCTTTAACCTTAAGTGTTTGTTGATGTCGACCATCATCATCTACGCTTGGATTAGGGCATCGATTTTCATAATACCCCATCTATTTTCACTTGAATCATTGAAGTTTAGTAGGTTCATTCTGTGTATCCCTTCCTTTGTTTGCATCATTAGACATCTTCTTCCCATCATTGCGGTATTCAAATGCACAATGACCTTCCTTCCCACATTTGAAACATTTACTTGTCCCTTTAATACAACTCCCTCCATGTTTCTTTCTACACATTGAGCATAAGGGAAAGATCATCTTCTTTTCAGTGTGCTCTTTAGAGTTTCTTTTGAATTACATTTTCCTCTTCTTATCAACCCCATATGACTGATGGGTTACTCCAATATCCATCTCAACATTGAGAGCACATCAAAAGTTTTCCTCATAGCTATTGAAGTCCCTTATGGATAAGTCTCTTCGAAGACTTGGTTTTAAGCCACTAAAGAATCGATCGATCTTACTCTGAGGTTGGATAATAATACCAGAAGCATACCTTGCATGTCTTGTAAAATTTTCTTCATAGGTACCAACAGATTCATCATCCTTTTGCTTCAGTTCAAGAAACTCTTTCTCTATCATTGTTCGGAGAATACGAGGGATGTACTTATTGAAAAATAAGTTCTTGAAATCGTCTCATTCCATGGACTCAATTTCATCCCGTTGCCTCGTATTCTTAATAAGATTCCACCATTGATCAACATCTACTTTCAAACGATACACGGCTATGATGAATTTATCTTGTTCAGAACATTGAAGAACTGAAAATATCTTTTCAGTAGTACTAATCCATTGTTCAGCAACTAATGGGTTAGTAGTCCCGCTGAATGAAGGCGGACGCTGCCTCATGAAGGATTCAACATAATTTTGCTCCTTCTTTTGCTCATTTGGAAGACCTGCATGATTCATAGCTTGAGAAAGTTGTGTGATCATGGCTACATGATTTTGCATTCCAGCTCCCATAACGTTTGGTTTCTCAGGGGGACAATCGTTGCATTTCCCGTCGCATTCAGCATTAACAAGGTTCCTTCGGGTTCCAGCCATTGACTAAATCCAAGAAGAGTAGTGTGAGTAACACTAATTATAATAATAAAACCACATAATCAAGAATAAAATTTCACACTTAAGGTCTTATCCTAGGTTATTCATGGTCATTTATAAGAGACTAAGATTGTGTTCTATGCTTAGACTTATCCATAGGATTTTTACTAAGTCTTTCACATCCTAGTTTCCAAAGGATGACTATGCCATTCCTATGATACCAACTATAACACCCCATAATTTACATACATTGTTATTACTTCATAATTGAAGCACTCTTATTACAACATATAACAAAACCAGGAAAGGATCATATAGGTATAGAGTCTTTATAAACTGGGAAACATAAACAACAGGTTCATAAAGCATCTACTTTTCCTCCCATTTATTTCATCATATCTAGAGTCCCTTTTGGAATATAATACTTAATAACCTTCTTCCTGACCTGGGGTAATAAAACATACAATAGGGTGAGCTCAAATGCTCAGTAAGGGTAAACAAAATAAATATCAATCACATCATATACATAGGAACATAACTTTTTGAAATCTTAACCTGCAAAGGAGTTCATAATTTCATAACATGGGATAGATCGTAGTAGTGAAATGTAATCCCAATAAGTATATCTTAAAAAAATTAAACTCTGTGGCATACACACATAATCATAGAGAATCATTTCTTACTAGTAAAGACTCATTGCCAATACTATCTTAGTGGACAAGGTCCATTTCTGAACTGAGTTCACTCCCCGTTTCAGTCTTGTTTCACTGAACTGGTTTAACCTGCCATTCCAGCCATGTCTATCTCATGAGATATAAAATCATTACCCAATGCATTAGAGGGAGATATAGGTCCCACCAATTTCATAATGATACCATTCTTATGTGTTCCACAAAATCATAAATCATACATCATTGCATAACCCATGTAATAAAAATGGGATTCTTAAACAACATGACATCATAAAACAATTCATATAAGATAAAGGAATTCATAAAAATAATTCCATCACAACATAATCAAATCAATTTAATAATAGGTATAGAAACATAACCCCATATTATCTTAGATGGAAAATAAGTTTGATAAAACACTTAAACTCCATTCATGAGGAATATATCTTTTCTACTTCAAAAACATTTTCCTTTCTTAACATGTAAAACAATTTTAAACTAAAATAAGTTGATTAAAAAAAACATGAAAACTTTTAAAGGAATATTCTAGGAAATAATGTTTTAAAATTCCATTCATGACATATAAGTTAACTAAACATTCTTCTCTTACTTTTGTCGGAAAATTCAAAAAGTACCTCCTATGAAAAACGTCAAATGATTCCTTTCATAAATTTTACTAAAAACTCACGAAAGGGTAAAATTGGATTTTAACCATTATAGGTGGTGGGAAACAATATTACATATCAAGGAAACATGGATTTTGATGATAAAATACACCTCAGTAAATACCAAAGTATAGACAATCTCGGATAAAATGAGATTGTGATATTTTCCCTTACCTTAGGTCAGATTTGCTTCGTAAGGGTCTGAACCTCCTGTATAATGATTTAAATAATGTTATTGACTTATTCTATAATCCTATTTTTTTTATGATATCATATATGGTCATATTATTATCTTCTTATTAGTTATATTTCAATACTACTTGTTATTCGGGTGCTTATTACTTTTTGTTCTTATGCGTGTTTTGTCGAATAAATTCCTAGTTTTATTTTTACATTATAGATACCTCATTTCTAGAAGGTTATTAGTGTAATATATATCATATTCATTAATTCAATTCATTTATTTAACTATTATGAAATGAAGATCATGTATAACGAGTCACATCACATTGTGGAGACGGTGCTCCATACGTACGCACGAGCGATGATATCGTTACCATGATCGTGGAATTGTATTGGTGTGAATGTATACTAATTCAGAATCAATATCACTTTAAAATAATCATATATACTCATTATTTACACCGTTATACCCATCCAAGTAAGGTGGTGGTGGAAAATATATTACTCCATGGTGTGGAGATGGTATTCCGTACGTACGCATGCGCAGTGATTTCATTTTCCATAGGATGGACAAATGTTGAAATAGGGTTGATTCATACTTATAATAACATATCAGTATATGAGTGATACTGATGTTATTACTTAATAATGAAACACCTAAAGTATAATATGTAGAATAAGAAATAGAGGTGAAAGAATCGGTAACAGACATTACATTTTATTTGAAGCGCCTCTTTGAGACCTCCTTTTTGGGGACTAAAATTGGTCATTGAAGAAGACCAGGACCTCTACAATGTTTCTATGGAAGTGGGGAAGTGAAATGGGCAGGGTTTGGACGTGCTTGAAGACTCAAATTGGTGTGAGGAGGAGAGGTAGGAGGTGCCCTTTTATAAGGGCGGAGAGGGGCACCTTTGAAATAATTAAAAATATTATTTTATTATAAACTCAAATTCGCTTTTTAATAGCTCCAAATTGATATATTTAGAATATAAGGAGGGGATGGATATAAATCCTCTCATCCAATATAATTTAGACAAGTTTGGGTCATTATATTAACCTTATCTTTTAGTTTTAACTCATAGTTAATTAGATTGACATTTACCATGTCACTTTGTATTTTAAAATTATATAGTTAATAAACGTACCATATACATCAAAGCGACCCCCAAGTGGTCCATTAATTATACAACTGTCATGATTTAAGTATCTTTGTCGATCCTTAGATTTTTAGGAATATAATAAAAAATAATAATATAATATTTGTTTTAAAAACTATTTTATGTAAATGTTGACACTATTTGGTAATTGATTTTTGTAAAAATCATAACAGAATGATTAGTTCGAAAAAAATTAATTAAATCAATACTCACATGACATATTAAAAAAAAAATTAATTCATAAAAAGTCTCAAATTACATTTATTTGGGTATTTATAATATCAATTATGTCATTATTTCATTAATAAGATAATTAACGCATCATCATTTTCTAATAAATAAATTAAATTATTTTAAGTCTAAAAATTACAAATAAAATACCATTATATATGATATATTTTTATCTTTCTAAAGAATATTTATAGTCGAATTTATCTTATGTATAACCCTTTATTAAAAATTCTTTAGTTATTAAACTTTGAATTAAAATATTTTAACCCTTCTTTAAATAAATTGATAATAAATGTCCCAATCTAATCCAAGTGGGCCTAATTGGTCATATTTTATTCCTAAGGTTGTTATTGGTCGAATTTCAATTATCCAATAGAATTATGAAATGTGGTAGGTTAATAATAATATCATTTTTACCCTTAATTATCCTATTTATTTTTAACCGTGGTAAAAAAACAAAAAGTTTCTATTCCCCAAAAAATTATTTTCATCTAATTGAACCAAATTTTCATCCTTGATAATAACCGTGTCTATTTGATTATCGAAATTCCACTCACAGAAGTGGTAAAATTATGTTTTATGAAAAATTCAGTCTTTTAACAACCACTTAGTGGTTTCACTATTCATCAAAAAATGAATGTTTCCAGAAAAATACCAAAAATTAGGCCTAAGATAAATTTGATATTATGAATTCAAAAATGATATATATTTTATCTAATTCAAAACATATATGATACATTAAATAATTTAAAAATTAATTCTCATCATCAAAACAAATAGCATGTTTTTAAGAGATAATAACTTTCAAAAGATTGACACGTGTTTATGTCTGGTTTAGATGTGAAATTACATCCAATGAACAGAATTGTATTAAATTTTAAATATATATTCTAAATATAATTTAAAACCACTCAAATTAATAATTTATCACTATTAATTATTTCGATTAAAAAATTTCTTTTTAATTAAAATTTAGTAATTTTCACTATTCATCATAATATTAAAGTTATCCGAAAAGTACTAAAATTTTACCCTAAGCTAATTTTGATATTCAGAATACAAAAATGAAGTCCATTTTGAAAAATAAAATTTAAAAAATTTCAAAAAGTGGTTATTACTATTCATAATGTCTAGTTTTAATAATATTTTAATAGCATATCGTTTTTTAGTGAAACTCGATATTGCGTACGACAAAATCTATCGAGGAAGGTTGTGATTGTGTGTAAAGTAAGACAAGAAAGTGTTGAGTGTAGTGAAAGATTCTTTTGATGATTTATATAATATAAAAACAAAATATTTCTCATAAAAATCTCGGGTGTTACAACCAAAACCTCAATAATTTTATAATTATTTTTAAAAGAGAAAAATTCAATATATGGTGATGATATAATGCTCTATTTGGTTTAAATAAGGGAGGGAGTAGGTTTCATTTTATAATTATAGTACATGGATATTTTGGAATTTAAAAAAAAATTATATAAAAACATTATTCTGAAGAAAAATAGTTAAAATGGCCATGAATTTGGAAATATGGTAGGATATGGTTGAAATATCATCATGAAATAAAAAAAGAATATGTTAATGTAATATTTTTAATATTTTCATTTTCATAATAGCTAAATTTACCTATTTTTTCTTGAACCATGGTAACATATATTTCAAACGTAGAAGGTTATAACTTTACATATAATGTAGCTACTGACTCATAAATTGATATGGATTGATATATTTGGCCATATCTTACCCATTTTACTATTTAATAATTTTTAAAATTTAAAAATAGTTTAATAAAAAATTATTTTATTACTATATGATTAATATCAATTTATATATATTCTTTAATTAGACATTGAAATTATAATTAAGATACATATAATTTGAAAAAATATATATAAACATATCTCTAACACGATTTTTTCATATGGAAAATTATTAGGTCAAATAAATAATATTAAACTATAATATTTTCAATACTTTTAATATCATTTATTTTATTTTTCCATTTATCGAATAATTATTAGTTCGATGTGGTGTAAATATATAAGGTAACAGTTTAATTCTAAATAACTATAATTAAATTAAAATCATGAAAAAAATTCATTATGCACGAAATTACTATTAATATTCTTTCATAACATATTTTTTTAATAGTTGAAAAAATAAATTACAGTTAAATCTAAGAGAGTGACATTTTGTCACTACCTTTAGTTAAAATAAAATATATGTCATTTTTAAGGAATGTGGTCGATTTAATTACAACATATTGAACCTTTTTGGATAAGGATATAGTTGAAATCTTCCAATAAGAATTTTGATGAATTATTATGCCCTTATAACTTAGTTTTAACCAATATTATCTTATTTACCATTCATCTTGGTGATAAAGTTTACCATGGATACTGTTCATTTTGTCTATAAATAATAAGGACTTAATTAACAAATTTTAGAATTATAATTCTAATCATATTGGTTGTTTAATCCAATTAAATAGGTTTAAATGGAAAAAAATAAATTTTAAATTATGTGTAAAAATTTGGAAAATTCATTTTTTAGATAAATACATTTTTAGGTAACAAATTGGATTTATTCTTATCATATGACTCTTAATGTACTTGTTAAATGATTTAAATATTTGACAGCATAAATCATATTTACATTTCAATAAAATAATTTACTAGTATGTATTAATTTAATGTATTCATACATTATTAATTAAATGCATCAATTTGTTTTGAAAAAATATAACTCTTATATGAAAAATAAATTTATTTTATAAATGTATATACTACTTATTTATTGTAATTTATTTATTACTATTCATATCCTCCAATATAATGGCTATGAAATAATAGATACCTAATATGTTAATAATTTTACATGGATCGATTAAATATATCACTACATGAAACATAAGATATTGATGAAATCAAACCATCTATATAAAATAATTTCATAAAAATATTAAAGTGTTATAAACACATAGTCTTTTAGGAATGATATTATCAACATATTCAAAAATACCATTATAAGTAATTTTGTTTTTATAATGGTTGGTGCTGAAGCCTAATTTTATTATTAATGTAAAGACCTCTTTTGACTCGGTAGGGGGAGGCCCATTACGATTCTCAATGTACCATGTCAATTTATAAAAAATACTAGTCTTGAAAGACCATTTATTTTACCAATTGTACCAATAGTGAATTGTACTGCTATAATACCCTGGATACTACAGTACCATATACAGTAATGTCAACACTACAGTTCCCACTACAGTTCCTCCTTCGCTATTGTGTCACTATTTCTATAGCCTAGATCCAATGGTTTTTTCTACCTCACCACATAAGCATTATCAGTTTCCCCCACATCAATATCATGAATTATGTACTGAGTTAGAAAAAAGTACCATTTCAAAAATCCTTATCATCGTTAAATATTGAATTCTTTTTAATTTCAACATTCCAAATACACAAAAAATAACTCATATTTAAACATTTTTTTAAAAACATTATCTTTGATTTTTATATTTTCATATTTATTATATTTGTATAGGATTACATTGAAAAGAAATAAATATTGTTTATTATCACATATTTTTTAAAAATTCAATAAAATAATAAACCCATTTCTCATAGTCACCACTTGTTCATCGTGATGTAATCAAATTATGTATAATTACTACATATTTCGAATTTAATCCATTTAAAATAATTTATTGAATGTTAAAATTTATTATGATATTATTGTTAATAAATAAAAATTGTAACAAAATAAAAAAAATATTTGGGAAATTGAAAAATAAATAATCATTTACAAATATATCACATTAGGCATAATTAATTATCGTGCAATAATTTTGGTTAGATTAATACTTTCTCAAATTATAAAAAAATTATAATATTACTTAGGACATATTTAATTACACAACATTCGAAAAATATGTAATGTAATAAAATAATGATATAAAATTACATTCTTTATCATTGAGTTTAGAGAGGTTGAACATTAGTAGAACAAATTTTTTTTTACTTTTATAATTTAATGTGGAAAAAATATTCAAATTATTTTCACAACAGATATGTAAATACCATAATTTAAATGGTCACATTTTTATTTTTTAATAATTTAATTATTTTTGGGATAAATGATAGGGAACTCATGAAATTCAATCACTTTATTCAAAATCAAACCAACTATTTATGAATTTGTTATATCAAAATCACTATCATTAGGAGGAGTCCTTTTTGGAAAAACCAGCATAAGAGAGAAATGAAGATTTCAATGACATAATATGTGAATAAAGGATTATTTTCCAAGGTAACCAGAGTATATCAGTAGCCCAAGACATAATCATATTATAATATATCAATGAGACATTATTGAAATATTAATGAAAACAAATAAAATTTTACAATAAAAAATATTCAAATATTAAATAAAACATGAAAAAATCGATGGAAATGAAATCATGTTTAATGATATTTCATACATTTTATATGATAATATTAGTAACTGAAATATAGAGTTAAACTATATTATAGCACATTATAAAGTTTTTCAGTAGAGAATGATAGTCTTATTGAAATTTTATTAACTACATAAATATATAAAATATAATTCTAAAATAACAAAAATAAATTTATAGTAAATTAATTTTTTTCCATCCAACTTGGAAAAAAGCTGAACAAACGTAAATAATGAGAATTTAATGAATCAATAGAATATAAAACTCATAAGTAAAAAAACGTAATAAAACCTTGAATACAAGAGGTGATGAGAGGTAAAATATAGTGCTAGATTATCATGATAGGTTTTTTGGGTGGATCAGTGGTGTCTGACGATTATTGGATTCTATGAGTTTCATGAAAGAGGTGTTAGGGTAATGTTTGAGGTACAATATAAAATATTTTCTGAAAAATAAAAAAATGTCAAGAACAATACTGAAATTTCATAATTTTGTTTTACAATGGTTATTTTTTAACCAATAGAAAACCAATTTTTACATAAATTATAAAAAAAATCAATGTAAAAATAATTCATACCATTAAATATAATTAACTGATGCTTTAATTTTTATTGAAATAGTTTTTCTAAATGTGATATATGTTTCCATATTTTGAGAGATATTCCACAATTTCTATTATCATATTTTCTAGGTTTTATATATTTTACCAAGAATATAATTCATCATTATATTACAGAAATATAAGTGATTTACAAGTCTACATATGGTTTTCCCTAAAAAAAATATGATTCCAAAGTTACCAAAGTTGTAAGGGCTTCTCTCCAATTTACCATTCAAATCAAGAATGTGGATTTTAAATAATTTATATAAAGAGATATTTTAAACTATATCTTCTACACAACATATATTTTATTATCCTATGATTTTCTACAATATTTTACTTTTTTATTACAATTATTTCCCTCTATTTAGTTCACAATTAAACAAAAGGTATTTTTTAGATGGACCAACCTTATCTCTTCTTATTGTTCAAAAAAAATTCTACAAAATTTTTATATTACTACAATTATTTTCTGGATATATTTTTCTCTATATATTATTTAATAATGTGTTTTTTAATTGATATATTTTACTAAAAAAATAATATTATGTTCATATTGTTTATGTTATTTTCTTCACTTTTATCATTTTTAGAGTGGTTTGGATGAAATTTATTTTTAGAAACATTTTCCCAATTAAATTGGTTTTCTATTAACGTTTTTGGTAATCATAAATAATATTATTATAATGGTTTCGATGTTTTTTAATTGAATTTATATTTACACTATTTTAGAAACAAAAATTATTTAAAAAAATATTATCAAAAGAAAAATATATTTATTCCTAATTTTCAAAACAAAATTTTATTGCTCTTATAAATTTTTTTCATCTATGAAAAATCCTTTGATATTTTCTATTCTTAACATGGGATTAACTAAAATGCTGAAATCCACATTATTAATCAAGATAGATAATGAATATTTATTTTATTCATCTTTCATCAAACATTTCTAAGAATCAGTGGATGATAAAAATATTATGGGTTTATAAATGTTATAAGTTCATATTTTTTAAATATGTATAGTTTGTCATTATGTGATGAGTGGGTCTAATATATCCCTTTAATACATTGGGAAATGATTTTGATCTCATGAAATATTGTGCAGGATTTATAGTGATTATAAATGGTCAAGAGATAATTATTATACATGATTTTACTTAGATATCATCATATAATTTTTTTTGGATTAATAGTGAATAACTATGTTCATAAGATAATGCATAGATATGATTGTGATTATCTATGTTCATACAAAAATGTGTTGTAATTAATTTGGTTAACTATGTTAACAAAATAATTCAAAAACCAGATTGAAATTAGATAAGTTCATTTATAATGTGTAGAAATTTTTTTAAATAACTATATTTAGAATATAATTATCTACATGATTTAAATTAGCTATATTTATTTGATAATGTGTGGAAATTATTCCTACTACCTATATTCACAAAAAAAAGGTATTAAAATTATTGAGATTATCAATGTTCTTATGATAATTTGTATACATGATCATTATTAGATATATCAACCAGATATCTTATGGACATGATTGCAATTAGCTATGGTTATATGATAATACATGGAAATGATTTCAATTAGCTATGTTCAAAATATAATCCATATATATGATTTCAATTATATATCATTATATGATAATGTGTGTACATAATTTTAATTAGATTTATTTACTAGATAAATCATGTAAATAATTTTCCTTAGCTATGTTCATGAAATATTGTTTTCATATATTAATTTTCATATCATATGACTATGTTATATAAAATTTATCATGATTATTAACACATGATAAAAAATTAACCAAACCAATTTTTGGTGTTATTTTAAATGATGTATTTCATGACCCATGATTTATGATCAATAATTTATTTGGTATAGCTTTTTAATGTTATGAAAATTTTAATTTATTACCCCAGGGTCATCCAATTACCACTTATAATATTTGATTTTTATCTTTTATGTCTAAACATAAAATGCAACTGATCTCAAAGGTTTCTTATTTTATCATTCATTAAGAAATTAATAATATTATTAGTTATAAAATTCATAAAAGTAAATATTGTTTTGAGAATTTTGTTAGTATAGTTAAGGAATTATTGTGAAATCATATGATAATGTAATTATCTAAAAAGGCACTAAAAAATTAGGTTCTGAGATTCTTTATGAATACGTGAGAAGTAGTGTTTAATGTAGTAATATGATGTAATATATATATATATATATCTGTGTGTGTGTGTGTGTATCATGATCAGTTCATATCACATTATATCAATAATATGTGTAAATATTTTATTTTAGTACTAGTTGTCTCTGTGTAGGTCTAAGGAAGTTCACTTTATAATATATATAAAATTTTACATTTTTTAATTTTTGATGTTTTGGGTTACTTCAAAGGACCCTAACATATAGTTTAACAAAATGAGGTGAGAATATTTCCATGAATATTAACATAATGTGACTAAGATGAATGTTCGATGCATGTGAAGAAAAAAGGTGATTTAATGGAACATACACATGGGTGTCCTTAACATGTTTGTCATTTCGAATATATGAATTTTAATGATTATATTTTGTAATGAAATAGGTAACGTTGTGAAATATTTCATAGAGGAAAGGACCCCATGAACATGTGTTTAGGATTATACATGGGAAATCCATGGATTCCTACCATGTTCAGTGATTCATGAGAATGTATATAAATTTTGTTCTTGTTTATAGTGTCAGATTAAGGTCTATCATGAGAGAAAAAACATTATTAGTAGGCCTTATGCATTGTGTAAACCAAAAATCATTTTTATCTCCCATCTCATTGATGAATCAAGTTTTATAAATCATAAATGGTAACATTTTTTAGGATTACACCTATAAACGAAGATAGATTCTTCATAGATCAAATAGAGGATGAGGTCGTCCGACTTAATATTTCATCATTGATAATGTGTAAAAAATGTTAGGAGAGAGTTATCTATTATTATTTTGATAAATACAACCATTATCAAGGTGATATAGGGTCAGAATCACCTATAGAGTTTTCTCTATCTGAGATAAAAATCCAAGATCGTTATTTTATTATGGGAGTACGTAACAAAAAGAGTACATAATTATGTGAGAAAACAAATAATATATGTTCTATTAATTTATATAATATATTTTTCTGGTATTTCTTGGTTATAAGCATGATGATTAGAGACCATGAAGTATATTTTGGTTTTCTCATCCTAGTTTGCTGACATAAATCAAATTATTGAGGTTAAAGATGTATAATATTCTATATAAGATTATCTATGAAGTTATTAAATAATAACTATATTCTTGTTAGTTGAATACGACCATGTGTATGTAAATATGATCACAAGGGGCTTTACTCGCACATACATGCGCATGAGATATGAGAAGATGTGGTCTTAAATCAGTACTCTTCAGGGGAAGTCACAAAAGCACCAGATTAGTCACCCATTTACACAAGGGGTTCCCATTACAATAGGGGTATTCTATTAACATAAATGGTTCATGTTCTATTTTGATTTTCCTGAAATAGGGGCCATTTAGGTAAATTTATTTATGTTGGGACCATAATGCTACATCATTCATTTTTTATTTTTTGTCATTTTATTAACATGGTTTTATTTATGCATTAAAGTTATACATATATTCTTCATATCATATTTTTTTAGTTATATTTTAATAGTCATCCTCCATTTATCCACTATTTTTTTAAATCAACTGTTGGGGTGTGATATTTATATGATGTATTTGGTAACCACTACCAATAACTGGGTGGACGTGTAGAGAGAATGCGGTCTAATAAAACAACAAAGACTGGTAAGGTTTTACAAAGGTATAATACAATATAGACATTATCACATTTTCATAGTCATACATGTACATCATACATGTTAAGTAACTATATAGAGTTATAAAACACATTTCATTAAGTCATAAAATAAAAAAGGACTCATATTAAATCATTGAACCTCAAATAAGATAACATTGTGAACTTGGTTCCACATAATGGTTGTTTTCATAATGCATCTATCATTGTTTCATGATAAATTTCGTTTTGAACTCGGAACTGTTTCATGGATAATCTAAGCTAAAAAAATGATTAAAAAAATTCTATTAATAGTTTGACATCACTTATTATATTTCATTTTCATTCTTGTGTTATTTTTAACAATGCAACTGTACAAGACCCAACACGCCCTAGAAATCCTTATGTTCCCATTAATATTTATAAACAATTCTCCATGTCATATCCACTTAATATAATCCCATACATCTATTATATCCCCAACCTATCTATCAACTAGTAATCTAGTCACTCATTAAATAAGAATATACTATAAATCAAAATTCATCATCATCTATCCACTTAGAAGTAACCCTTGATAAAAACCACATACAAATAGTTCATGATATGATGAACCCAACAAAAAAACCATCATTTTTATGCAATGAAACCTATTGATACATTAGACCCAATTCAGTATCTACCTAGTGAGATACACCATTATCTAAAAACCCATAGTATACCATAAGCTATAAAATAGACATAATAGTATCATTAATAGGTTCAAACACTATTCCTTCCAAATTTTCATCAATCTTTCATAGTCATGTTACCCAATGGACATTCTAACCAAGATATTTCAATAACCCTTGGAAACTCATTTTAGTGACATCTATATGAATTTTCCACAACTATTTCACTAGTCCATGTTGAATTAATTTAACAGAGAACTCACAACAAGAACATTAATAAATAAATCCCTCCTTAAAAAATAATTTGGGGCCAAAAAGACTAATCAATATCATTGAATGATAAAATACCACTCCATTCCCACAACTGAGGTATCCCTAACCATATATGAGAGTAATAACCATCTCACCCAACAAATACATGACTAAAACCCCAATGCCCACCATAGTAGCCTTATAATAATCAAATTGTGGTACACAAAATGCATCCAAAACTAGATATTCCATCATGGCCCTTTTTTAACTATGCATGAATCCTCACCCCTGGGAATCAATGTTAATAACTGATTTATATAAACTTTATTTTTCTTGTTGAACACACTGAAAATTGAGGATGCCTAAATACACCTAATTTTCCACTTTGGAAACTCATAATCAAAACACAAGTTTTCAAAACCTAAAAAGAATATATTATTTCAAAATATTACATAAATAGGAATATGAAAAACAATCCCAGGGACCACGTATATTGATAGAAAAGTTACACTTTTCAATTCATTCACTTTTATTCACTCACCAAGAAAATACAATATCCCAATTCTTTACCTCAAATATGGAAAACAAAAATATTACATTAAACACATATAATTAATTTTATATTCATAAACCAATATGAATAATCTAAAATATTTCCATATGATACATTATATTATAGATATCATGACTCGTAGAATTTTAAAGGCCAATGATATATCCTAAAAATAATTTCTACAAACATCCATGCTAAATGACACTAATTGATGTAAAAATTCCAACCAATTATACAAATAAACTAAAAAACTAATTAGATGATTAATATACCTCATTATAAATTATTAGTGGAAATGTGTGATCAAAATTCCTTCAGTACATCTATCCAATACATTTATAATCCCATCTGATTTTTTAATTCCATCTAATTATAGAAGAATTTTCATCCAATTCATTACTTGAACCAATAATAAACAATGATAAACCAAAAATAAGTGAAATAGAGGGAGAATGTATTGTATATCTATAGAAAGATAAAAATTCACAATCGAAAAATCATCATCAAGGTGTTCTATGATAAGTAGAAACAAAGGATGAGCTGCCTTAATGGGCCTCCATCAGTTCCCATTACATTTGAAAACATGATTCAGATTAGTTGTTAAAATGTAACCATGACCATTATTTTAAAAAATTGACCAACTGAGATGAGGTATATTGAAAAATAACCCAATTGTCCCAATGTATTAAACAAAATATCACTTAACCTAGTCCCAAAACTACTAATTTAGAGTCCTTCTACTGGTTTACCATTTATATTGATAGAATTTCAGCACCACCCAAGCCTCATTATTTACTTGTTCCATAACAAAAATTTACCTAGAGGTGTCTGTAATAAATTTCTACTAAACCAACCTACTTTTACAATTTCAAAAAATCTCCAGACCCATCACCAACCTTTAAAACATTAAAATATTTCCACCTTTGAATGATCAATGCGCAAGGATACCATCTAAATCTAATAATTCAGTCAACATAGGAATCCGTTCTATAAAATCTATATTTCATCTAAATTATATAACCCATAATAATATAGTTCATTAATGACAACCCACCATACCTATTCACATTCCATATATGTTTTTGGACACATCCCTAAACATATAAATCATCAATTAAAATATTTTACAACTCCATTATCTTGATTCTAAACTGAAATGGTTATGATGTATTGACTTATTACATCATGTTTGATACCATATATTTTATTAAAAACCCCATGTTCTAATCATTTATGGGATGCACCACATCCCAAATGATGCATCTAATTTGATTTTCATCCCTCTACATTTATATTACCTAGAACCACTGGTTAATTATCCACTAGATTAATTATCACAAAAACATATTTCCTATCATGTTGTGGTTCTATAAACTTGAATAGATCATAATAACTTATCTCTCGATGGTGTAATAGGATCACCCAAACAATGAAATTTAATCCCAAAATCACCTCCCAATTTAATAAAGTTTTTATGTAATTAATAAAAGAATTTGTTTTACATAATCCTACAATGTGTACAAAGAAACACTATATCTAAGTATTACTCAGGTAAACCATTAAATTAGTCCTAATTAAATTTCTATAAGAACAATATTCAATCAAAAAACATAATTAAATTCCACATATCAGGTTTATATTGGATTTAGATAGAATTAAATTTACTTACACACTAGTACCTTGTGTGAAATCTTAACCTACCGCCTACTAGTTTCAACACACCAATAACCATTCTAATATAAGTGTCCTAAAGTAGTGGCTAGTAAGATTCTCCCCACCAAGGCAGTATTTTTTTTATCATCTAATGGATGTACATACAAGGTCTCTAAAACATCAATCATGTAAAATAACAATCATAATGAATGTACATTGTCAACCCACTCATACCCAAGCATAAGCTTGAAACTAAAACAACCATACACATCATTTTATACAAAACAAATCGAACCAAAAACTATCAAAATGATGTTAAAACACACAAATAGAAGATGGTTCCCATTAAAATATATAACTACCATTCATGAACTTCTAAAAAACTATGGTAATCAAATTACAACATTATATATGAATTAATCCTATAGATATTTGATCATTTCCTCCTTGAGAACCCTTATAAACCTTTATTGTTAGGCGTCTATCATCATGATACTAAAACCCATGTCAATACCAGTAGACTAATTTTATACTCTTATAGCTGAATCTTAGATCACACACAATATGAATATAAATTCCACAACTATTAACCAAATCCCACACCCACATTCATAGTCTATAAGATCAACCCCAGAACATTCCAAAAGCTCATATAGGTCCGATGTTATCATTAATGATGGAAAAAATTATTTTTTACATATAGACAACAACAATATTTGATAACTATATTTTCAACCTGTATAAATTACAATAAAAATTACTAACAATTATATTTTTTTCCATTTTTAGTTTTCATTTTCTAGTATCCATTAAATAATTTTTTATTTTGTTTTTTGTTTTCGAAGATTATAAAATCAATTCTTATCATAATTGTTTTTGGAATATTCTGATGGTGAAAAAAGAATACATAAATTGAAAATAAATATTTTTAATTGAAATATAAATTTTTAAATAATTTTTTTTATTTTTGTACAAATATATAAATTTTTATTGTTCTTTCTGATAATAAATTCAGAATTAAAAAACCAATATGATTAGTTGTAATATTGACTTTTTTTAAATAAAATTTAATAATAAATCCATAAAAAATTTCTATTATTGAAAATATAAAAATCTACTTAACAAAACCCCATTTATGTATAAACATTCTATTTTTTAGTTAACATTTTATTAACTATTCACCTGGTATCCCATTTCTCTTCTGTAAACTATATAAATAACACCTTTTTGTCCCAAATATCATATCAAAACATTGAGGCACAATTCCCTGAAGTGTCTCACCATTCTCTTCGGTACTCTACCCATACAAAGGGCCACAAAGGCTATATATCTAGCCAATTCCCACCCCATGGGGGATAATTCACTAAAACCCAAATGAATCCCATGGCTCAACTCTAAAAAATATATATCCAAGTTGTACTCATTAAAGTACCATACCCATTACACTAAACAATTCATTCTGAGATTTAGGAGAGTTATGATATACATGAAAACACAACCCTTAGTATATCATCCCACAAAATGAAATCTCTACACATATAACATGTATAAATTTAACCATTGAAAAAAATGAATTCATCTTCAGGTTTCATGTATGAATCATAAGCATACCTAGTGTACCTTTCTAATAAAATGTATAATTTTTAAGGAAAATTATCGTTGGTCAAAACCCACTATACATCTTTTCCCCTTACTAACTAGAAGATGAAATTAAATCAAATGATACTAAATTATAAATCCTGAACCATTATTTAATGATTCATTTCTATAGGATCCTATTTTCACGATTATAATAAATTATACTTTTTTATTTTTTATGTTAATGAATATGAAAAACAACACCATGAATAACTTCATTTTAGAAAAAAATTCACCTCATAATTTCCTATGATCATGAACATTATCACAAATATATTGTGAAGAATTTAATTCTACAAAACATACACCCATGGTCTAATTTTTTATAACCAACCATCAAGGATCACCACTCACTGTCGCCTTAATCCAAAATAAATCATAGTATGCTAGGAATCCAACTAATCCTTCCATATGAACACACATAGGGCAGCAAAAAAAATAAAAGTAACATACAACTCAATTTCCCAAGGTATCAACCATGGCCTTATTCAGCATAACAAAGGTTTCAAGACATAATGGAAAAACATTATCATTCTACAACACATATTATGAATAAATAACTTATACAAATTCATCACCATTTACTCAATTTCCATGACCAACCTACCAAGTGTTACGAAACATCACATTCACATAAGGGATCTATAATCACAATCATATGACAAATTCCCATAAACTCCTAGTTATTGGTAACCATAAAATACTGATATCTTAGGAAAATTATATAAAAACCCAAAAATTTGTTTTGTAAAATTTTAATAATAACTTATATAAAAAATCATTATATAATTTATTATCGGGAATTAAAAACAATAGACACTCTATCGAAACATGGCTAACAATCAAATAAAAGAAAAATATATATTGTGAATCCTAAATTCTCAATATGATGCTTGTACGCATGACACATACAACTCTTTACTAAGAGTGAAATAATGAATAACAACATTAAACCAATTCATCTAGATAATAAAAATATCTCAATTCTAATAGACAAACTAAAAAATCATACTGACCAGATCCTATTAATGTAGAAATCCCATAGGAAAATTATCATTATGGATTATCCTATCGTCTATCTCAAACTCTGATGTATTTCTACACCATACTATGAAGTCACAAAATAGTAATAAACAATATATATTTTTAACTTCCTTTTAATTCGATAAAATAAATATATCAAATGAAAATTGATGAGGTGGAGCCATTGGAAAATAAGAACTTCTCGTTAAATGTGTGATTAATTAAAATGTATTGGGAATTTTATGATAATACTTTGAAAAAATATAGTATCTAAATCATATGAATTAATAAAATAAATTCATATCACTAAAAACCACATGATATAATATGAATATAATATTAGAGTAAAATACCATGAAAAAACTATAACATATACCAATTAAATAATTAATGAGTTTTTCATTGAAATTTTTAAACAACAAAATAGATTTCAAAAGTTATTGATAATATATATAAAAATTTAAAAACTATTTGAAGTAGATCAACTAGAAACACTAGGCCTTTCCACCATCTATTTCTCCAATTCTAGCCAAGAAACTATGGATTGATCATCAATGAATCATGTTGTGTAATATTAGTATCCTCATATGAGATGAGATTCCAATATAGGTTTAGATTATAAAAAAATGTATGGTTCCACTAATGTTTCCCTAATATATACCATCTTATAGATTTGTATTCTCGCGGAATGTAAATATCTAGAAACACATAAAATATTCAACTATTCAACCATGTCAATACATTTTTGACTTACCAAGTCACCAAGATCATAGTCCATAAAAGATTTGTACCAATGATAAAATATGAGTCACTTAGAACCCTTTATTCCTCCTCGCCACTGTAGGAAGTAGTATCAAGGTAGTAATAATGTTGTAATTATCCCATATAAATTATGAAATATCATATAAATCATGATACAATTTAAACAAGTATCACACAAATACCCTATTACATATTTTTCATAAAAAATACACTTTCAATAACCCTATTATTAAGGTTGAGGTTACATATAAATTACCATTACAAGAACATGTAATATAGGGTGAATTCATCGACCAGTTCCCTTGAAAATAATATGTTAGTCTGGTTGAGGCCTCATAAAAATTCCCACACTGTAATAATATCACTCATTGTGGGTGAATATGTCGAGTCCCAAGATCCTGATCACTCATGGTAATCTTAATAAAACCTAGAAACACCTTTATATTTCATTGAAAATTGCACCCTACATATACATATAGAACATCTACCACCTAATATCACAACTATAGAACTATTCGCTAATTATCTATCTATGTAAAATAGATCACATATCACCATTATTTAACCTCACAATAAAAAAACTCTCTTAAGTTAAATACCACAAATGTAGAGATATTCCAGGATTTTTGGAATACTATCAAGTCTAATGAAGGAAAGTACATGGTTGCATAGAGTGAACCCATTCTCTTCTCATTGATATTAATTGTTATCCAACACCCCGTAGAGAACCAAAGCACATGGGCCCTACCTGAACCTATCCTTGATAATCCAATACTCTATTCCTTCAAATATTTTACATATTATTAAATTTCAACATACCTACGGATTGAAAAATATCATACACTATGTTTCCCCTTGTTTTATATTTTCTATGACAGGAGTACCCATTTTACGTATTTACCACTATTGAAAAAAATAAATACCACTAAAAGAGGAAAAATATTAAGAAACTCTAAATGTTATCCCACCATTAATTAATTCTACGATCCTATGAAGAAATATAATGATCAGTTTATGATCAAATAACACCCCCACCATCAACTGGGATACACCAAACTGTATGACCAATGAATTCCCATATAACCAATAAGTGATAGATTAAAACCCACTATTCCTACCATACCTTCCATATGAAATCGAGCTCATTATGCAAAAAACTAATCTCCATAGTGAAGTATTATACTTAGACCTCACACATATAATGAGCATCCTATTCCAAAAGAGATGATATCTATGAGTATATTTCGAACCCTTATCACCTTACCCTTGAAATATATGAGTGTGGGACATTTAAAATCAGAAACTCAACATATAATAAAGTAACATTTCATGACATTCCAAGAGTGCCCCTCCTCTCCTCTTATAAAAGGCCCCCACCACTACCGCCTTAATACACCATAAAAGCCTTTTGGCTTGGCCAAACTCTGCCCAAATACTCTCCAAACTTCCCTCTCTTACTCCTTGAAGCCTCACTTTGGGCATAATTCTTCCCAAGTAAGCCTTTGGCTCAAATCAAAAAGAGTTACCTGATTTTAAGGTAATGTCTTCTTTTATGTTATTTTGTTTTATTTTTCTTCTCCAACCCCCTAAAATATTTTTATTTATTTAATTTATAAAAACACCACTATCTAAAATATACTAGGATTTTGTTATTATAAGGATTTGGTTAACACTTACACACACCTTCGTCTAATTGTTAAAGAACATACGGTTTCTGTGGGTGGCGAAATACAGCCCCACGAAAAGATGATTGTTCAATATTCTTTTAACACCTCTAATGGTGGGCATTTTGATGACAGTATTTTCGTATATGATATATATATTATTTTTATGTTTTCCTTATTCTTATTTATTTCTCATTTATGGCATACTTTATGATTTCCATAATGGGTAAATGCAATAATTTCATTTTAGGAAGTGCGGACTACCGCCCCCTCAAAGTGATTTGAATCGTTAATGCCATATGTGGGATGTATAAAGGATGGAGTAAATGGTATTATAAATTATATTATACAGAAATTATATTATACCATTATATAATTATATCTTCATTCTGTTAAATATGAAATAGAAATGAAAGTAGGGTTCATGCGTACGTACGGCTTACCGTCTCCATGAACGGTGCATTTCATTTCTTACATCTTAACGTTATGAAATATTATAAATGCATGTATATTTGGGATATATATGAGATATATGATATCTAAATCATGAATATAATTCTGGATATAATGTATATTTCACCACATGACCAACTTTTAATTATAAGAAGTTTATTTTTGACACAAGTACCTAAGATCGACAAAACCACCGTTATTAACTTAAATAATTACATAATGTTCATAACATGGTAATACGTGATATAAAATGAATAATGAACTTGAAAAAGGTTCTCAAGAAGGTAGAGATTAACTCTAGTATATTATTCAGGATATCAAAGAACGGTCGAGTGAATTCGGACACGAGGTAAGGGAATTTCTTACCCTAATTTCCATTCTTTATGTTAATCTCTTACTTTCAAATTATGTCATGATATTATTATGTCCAATCATGTATTTGTACTTTCTTTATGTGTACATATAGTGAACACACAGAATATATATATTTTATTTTAAAAATGATCTTTTTAAGGACTTGGTCTCAATCTCCTTTCATTGAGGCATATTTGGTTTTATACACAACTTTCTTTTATACGGTGTATAAAACCCTTTGACTTTTACGTTTATTCAAAAGGTATATTTTTTATACGATGTGTTTTACTAAATGACAAAAAGAGAATGTTTTTCTTGCCGTACATATGTGGCGACAATGACTTCTCCACCATCGTGACCATTATTTGAGTTTCGGCTTCCTTTACAAGCCATAACTTTTTTTAATGAAAAATAAATACAAAGTTTTAACATTCTTTTATTTTTGTATTGAAAATGGTTTTGAAAGTGTTTTTATTATATAAATGTGTTGTATTGATATCTTGTGATTGAAATTTGGAAATTTTATGTTTCCTTTATGCATGTTTTATGTGATACAATTATTTTATGGTTTATGATATGTTTAAACCTATTCATATGAGGAATGCATTGGACTTAATAAGTGACGGGTGGAGCCCGTTACAGCTCCTCGATGCATCGGTAGGTCTCATGAGACAAACTAGTGTCTTGGCATGAGGCCTTGACAAAATCTTATTTGTGGTCTTGGCACGAGGCCTTGACTACGTTGTTATGATAGTCTGGCATTATGCATTCCATCATTATGAAAGTGGTTAATGATATTTCGTGTGATTATTCGACTTTTAGAATATCCATGTGAGTAAGTAAATGGTATTATTTCATTTTACTTTTTCCATATTATGCTAATGTTTATGTTTAAATGTCTTTTGTTTTAGTTATACATTGCCTTAAATGTTAATGTTTATTTATGAAAGATTCCGCTATGTTGTTATCCTTTCTGAGCATATGAGCTCACCCCTTTCAATGTTTTAATTTTTTCAGGATGTGAAGAATTATATTATGAATGGACTGCATGGATAATATAAGGGTATATGAAAAGAAGATGTTGTATTTTTTTTTACTTTATGATGTAATGTAAGACTTATGAATGTATCTAGTGTTTCCAAAGCAACTGAACTAATCGGTCTTTCGAAACTTGATCTTTTGTGATCATGACAATGTTATGAAGCAATGCACTAACTCTGGGTAGCTGGGGTCGGGGCGTTACAGTTGGTATCAGAGGAAGTTTAGTACTATCCTTGGAAGCTAGATTTTGATAAACTCTGATAGAGCACATAGCCCAATGATAGACTTTGAGGATTAGTATAGAAGAACTTCCTAGAATTTTGTTGTTGTAGAGATTTGTGAGTTTTTCCGAGCAATACATCCCTGTCTGGATATGAGCAGGTAGAGGCGGCTCTGGAACAGATGTACATAGGGGTAAAATCCAAAAACACTACTTTGATCTAGACTCAAATGGGAACTGGTGCACGACAACGGGCCTTGTTGCACTCTTAGTTATGACAGTCCCGAGGGATATGCTTAGGATAATTCTCATTTTCATTACAAACCACTATGAATGGTTATGAGTATATACTTCCTCATAGAAAACATTTTTATGATTATGGATTATATCCATAAATAATTCAATTTATGTTAAGTATTTTAAAAGTATGGAATTATGTATTTTGATTATAAACTAATCTAGTTTATGCCATTGTTTAGCAATGGCGCCTAGTGGAAGAAATGGAAACTGTATCAATGCATGCACTCCGTGTAGGTATATCCCAACTTCTCAAGATAATTATTGTGGATCTGGAGATACTACTGGTTCTGATCAACTTATTACCATACTGGGACAACTCACTCAGGTTATGAATAATAACCTTACTCGTATGGAGCACCCTGATCCGCAACGTGGAGGATCAATGTTAGACCACTTCATGAGACAACAACCGCCAACATTTAATGGGGGTACAAATCCATTAGTAACTGAGCAGTGGATAAACTCTTTAGAGAAAATATTCCACGCCTTGTGGAGTAGCGAAAGGGAGAAGGTTGTCATGGTAGTTTACCGCCTCAATATAGATGCTGATCAGTGGTGTTCATTGATTCAAAACACAAAGTAAGATGATGAGGTATCAAATATTGAATGGAGGGAGTTCAAAGAGCATTTCCTAGAAAAATACTATCCTCCTGACCATCAAGAAGATATGGAAAGACAATTTTTGAGTCTGAGACATAAGGAGGATGAGAATGTCGCAAAGTATGAGGCTAACTTTACATGGTTAGCAAGGCATGCTGCAGATTATATACGTAACCCAAGAAGTAAGATTGATCGTTTCTTTGTTGGGTTAAAACCATTTCTTCTTTGAGCTTTAGTATCACAATCCTTCTCATCGTACGAAGATATTGTCTCATGTGCTATCAAGACAGAAAAGGAATTCTCTATGTCTTATGACAAAAAAGTAAAGCAAGAGAAGAAGAGAATGGTGGAACAAGAGACAAATAAAGGGAAAAAGGGAAAGAAGGATTTTACATTATGTGATAATTGTGGGAAGAATCACCCCGGTACTTGCCTAAAAGGAATGGGAGTTTGTTATAAATGTGGAGAAAAAGGTCACCAGGCTCGTGATTGCAAGGGAAAGAAAGAGGTTATCAATACTGAATTCTACAATTGTAAGGAAATTGGGAATTATGCAAATGAATGTCTTAAGCTTCAGGGAAAATTACCTCATAAAATGTCAAGGGATCAAGGAAAATCTTATGCTGTTACTATAGTTGAAGAGGAATAATTATTGTATTAGTGATTTTGGACTTAAGGATTATATTCTGGTTATAAGAATAATGTGATATATATATGGATTGTACTGTAGTACTTGTTGTTTTCATTAAGGATTTAATATGATAAAGATAATCATATTTTTAGTATGTGACAAAAAAAGAAACTTTAATTTGTTTGAGGAATCTGTTGTTACAATTGATTTTGGAATTTAGAGACCTTTTAGAAAAAGTTGGGATAGAGGTATTTTGGATAACTATATAGGTTGGAATGGATTTAGTTGAACCTTGGATAGTATTTTTTAATGTTAAAATATTTCTGAAGATTATTTTTGGAATATTATAATACTAT
This sequence comes from Viscum album, assembly GCA_963277665.1. Classification (NCBI taxonomy): domain Eukaryota; kingdom Viridiplantae; phylum Streptophyta; class Magnoliopsida; order Santalales; family Viscaceae; genus Viscum; species Viscum album. Next base: position 543,511,173 of record OY728162.1, read on the forward strand.
AGTGGGGCATAACCCATCGCTTCGGACAAAGCTGCAGGAATCGAACCCACAACCATAGTGCGACATGCCTTTATTACCTACCACTATCCTACAGGAAGTCCCTGGTTATTACAAAATAGTTTTGCTAATCTGAATGGTATGTGTTAATATTTGGAACCTTATAAAATTAGGATAAATATAATATTTTTGAGTTCTATTACCTTTTATAGTGAAAGATAGGTTTGTGGTAAAAATTTATAAAAGAATGAAAGTCTACATAACAAGTATATATATTCCCTTACGTTCTTAGTAAATCTCCTAAATAAATTCCTCAACTTTATAAATGGTAACTTAAAACAAAAACGTTGCCGGTTAACTTTTCCAAATGAGGATTCAATGACCGTTTTACCAATCAAATGTTTGTGATTTTTTATGGTTAACTTTCTCCAAATCCTGTTTTCTACAACTCTCCATCAGACCTTGATGGTTTGTTTTTCTTCCATATCCTTATTTTCATAGAATCCTAGTATGGACTATCTCGGGTGGACTTTGTACTTATCTTTATTTCTTTTAAAGTATTATTTTTATTAACCTTATTTTTGATGCGGGTTTTCCACAAAGGTATTTCCTATTTTCATCCTTTTATTTTCAAAGGAAAATTTCAAATTGCGAGGACACAATATATTGTAGGAGAGGATAATGTAACACCCCAAGCTTCCATGGTATGCTCCTCTTTGAATAATAGAGCAGCGTGTGTTGTAAGAAAGTTTAAGATTCTAACACATTGTGACCATTCAAAGTAGCTGTTATGAATAGTAATACAAACTTTTTAAAATTATAGAAATTTTATATTTCAAAATGGACTTCAGTTTTTTATTCGGAATATCAAAATTATCCTATGATTAATTTTTTTTCATTTTCTGAGAACTTCCAATTTTTATGAATAGTGAAAAATACTAAAAAACAAAAAATTTAATAAAAATAATTTATAGTGATAATTTATACTATTTAGTGGTTTTAACAAATAATTAGAATATATTTTTACCATTTTATCCAATGGTGTTCATTAGAATTAATTTCACTTTGAAATTGGACATAAACAATTGTCAATCATTTGATATATATTGTTTCTTAAAACACGCTATTTGATGTGACAGTGGGAATTAATTATAAAATTAATTAATGCAACTTATATGTTTGGAATTTTATAAAATCTATATCAGTTTTGAATTCAGAATATCAATTATAGCTTAGGGTGAAATTTTTGCATTGTTCTGAAAAACATCAATTTTTGATGAATAGTGAAACCACTAAGTGGTAGTTAAAAAACTGATTTATCATTTAAATGAAACATTACCACTTCTATGTTTTAATTTTAAAAAATCCAACATACATGGTTTTCATTAGGAAGTAAAATGTGGTTCAATGGGATAAAAATAATTTTTTGGTGAATAGTAACTTTTAAGTTTAATTAATCGCAATTAAAGGCAATTAGTGAAATTTAAGATAAAAATGATATTATAAAAATTTGAAAATACCATTACACTTGTCCTACCCCTATTGGATGAGTCACGGCCGACCAAGAAAATTCAAGGGTCAACTTGGGGACCCCATGGTGCTACTTTGGTAGGTAAGTGACATTAAAAACATTTTATTTTATGTTAAAATAAAAATGTCACAAACATGAGTTGTTTTACTAAAATAAATTTTAAATGGGGTAATAAAAGTCATTTTTTTGACTATAAATATTAATTATAAAGCTAAAAGTATTTCTTACATCATGATAATTTTTTTTATAATTTTTAGAAATTAAATAAATTAAATTATATATGACACCATGATGATGCAACGATTACCTCATTAATTAACGATTTAAATAAAATAAAATGATAATATAAAATCTAAGACATAAACTTGTCCAAATCCTATTAAATGAGTATATTTCGAACCCTTATCACCTTAACCTCGAAATATATGAGTGTGGGACCTTTAAAATCTGAAACTCAATATATAATAAAGTTACATTTCATGACATTCCAAGAGTGCCACTCCTCTCCTCTTATAAAAGGCCCCCACCACTACCACCTTAATCACACCATCAAAGCCTTTTGGCTTGGCCATACTATGCCCAAATACTCTCACAACTTCCCTCTCTTACTCCTAAAAGCATCACTTTGGGCATAATTCTTCCCAAGGAAGCCTCTGGCTCAAATCAAAAAGAGTTATCCTATTTTAAGGTAATGTCTTCTTTTATGTTATTTTGTTTTATTTTTCTTCTCCAACCCCCTAGACTATTTTTATTTCATTCATTTATAAAAACACCAGTATCTAAAATATAGTAGGATTTTTTATGATAATAATTTGGTTAATAATTACACACACCTTCGTCTAATGGTTAAAGAACATACGGTTTCTGTGGGTGGCGAAATACTGCCTCACGAACCGATGATTGGTCAATATTGTTTTAACACCTCAAATGGTGGAAATTTTGATGACACTATTTTCATATATGATATATATATTATGTTTATGTTTTCCTTATTCTTCTTTATTTATCATTTATGGCATACTTTATTATTTCCATTATGGGTAAACACGATAATTTCATTTTAGGAAGTGCGGACTGCCGCCCCCTCAAAGTGATTTGAATCATTAATGCCATATGTGGGACGTATAAAGGATGTAGTAAATGGTATGATACATTATATTATACAGAAATTATATTATAACTTTATATAATTATAACTTCATTCCGTTAAATATGAAATAGAAATGAATGTAGCATTCATGCATATGTACGGCTTACCATCTCCATGAATGGTGCATTACATTTCTTACCTCTTAACATTATGGAATATTATAAATGCATGTATATACAGGATATATATGAGATATATGATATCTAAATCATGAATATAATTCTGGATATAATGGATATTTCACCACATGACCAACTTTTAATTATAAGAAGTTTATTTTTGACTCAAGTACCTAAGATCGACAAAACCACCGTTATTAACGTAAATAATTACATAATGTTCATAACATGGTAATAAGTGATATAAAATATATAATGAACTTGAAAAAGGTTCTTAAGAAGGTAGAGATTAACTCTAGTTTATTATTCAGGAGATCAAAGAATGGTCGAGTGAATTCTGACACGGGGTAAGGGAATTTCTTAACCCAATTTCCATTCTTTGGGTAAATCTCTTACTTTCAAATTAGTTCATGATATTATTATGTCCTATCTTGTATTTTTACTTTCATTATGTGTACTTATAATGAACACACATAATAGATCTATTTTATTTTAAAAATGATCTTTTTAAGGACTTCGTCTCAATCTCCTTTCATTGAGGCATATTTGGTTTTATACACAACTTTATTTTATATGGTGTATAAACCCCTTTTACTTTTACGTTTATTCAAAAGGAATCTTTTTTATACGAAGCGTTTTACTAAATGACAAAAAGGGAATGTTTTTCATGCCGTACATATGCAGCGACAATGACTTCTCTGCCCCTGTGACCATTATTTGAGTTTTGGTGTCCTTTAAAAGCCATAAAGTTTTTAATGAAAAATAAATACAAAGTTTTAACTTTCTTTTATTTTGGTATTCAAAATGGTTTTGAAAGTGTTTTTATTATACCAATGTTTTGTATTGATATATTGTGATTGAAATGTGGAAATATTATGTTTCCTTTATGCATGTTTTATGTGATACAATTATGTTATGGTTTATAATATGTTTAAACCTATTCATATGAGGAATGCATTGGACTTAATAAGTGACAGGTAGAGCCCGCTACAGCTCCTAGATGCATCATTAGGTCTCATGAGACAAACTAGTGTCTTGGCACAAGGCCTTGACAAAATCATATTTGTGGTCTTGGCACGAGGCCTTGAATACGTGGTTAGGATAGTCTGGCATTATGCATTCCATCATTATAAAATTGGTTAATGATATTTCAGGTGATTATTCGACTAGTAGAATATGCATGTGAGTATGTAAATGGTATTATTTCATTTTACTTTTTCCATATTATTCTAAAGTTCAAGTTTAAAAGGATTTTGTTTTAGTTATACATTGCCTTTAATGTTAATGTTTATTTATGAAAGCTTCCGCTATGTTGTTATCCTTTCTGAGCATCTGAGCTCACCCCTTTCAATGTTTTAATTTTTGCAGGATGTGAAGAAGTATATTATGAATGGCCTACAAGGATAATATAAGGGGATATGAAGAGAAGATGTTGTAGTTATGTTTTACTTTATGATGTAATGTAAGACTTATGAATGTATCTAATGTTTCGAAGGCTACTAAACAAATCAGTCTTTCGACAATTGATCTTTTGGGAACATGCCAATGTTACGAAGTAATTCACCGACTCTGGGTAGCTGGGGTCGGGGCGTTACACCCCAAGTACTCAAATACCATTCAATACCATCAATTGTTCTATTTATCCACAAAACCATACATGTGAGAACCCATGAAAACACTGAATTCCAAAAAAAAACATCATCATTACAAAAATAATTGTGTACCTTCCTAATCCACATTAACCACCAAATCAAAAACCATTTTTATATTTCACAAGGCAAACCATGCTTCATCAAGAACCATTTGACTAAAAGATAATTTATTCCATATAATAGAACTTCCAAAAACAAAAATTCAATTCCAATTATCCCTTTCCAATTGTAAAAAAATTAGTTGGGTCTCTTTTTATAATCTAACAACCACAAATGAGAAAGAACATTTCTATAAAAAAACTATCCACTAAAAAACAAATTTCCTAAAAAAAATTAATCATATTAAAACAATTTTAAATAGCCCAAAACACCACATTTAATGAAATGTTTCAGAATTAGTTTAAAACATTCCATTCTTTCCAAAACATTCATTTCAACAATCATTATGTTTATATTACGGAAAATTCAATCTCCATAAATCATTTCCTCTTTACCCACAAGATTTGGTTCAAAAAAATGCAACATTCCAAAACCTTTCTCATATTACATTCTGAAAAACCAAATTCCACTTTTCAACAACCAAACATCCCTTAAAAACACATTTCACAATTCTCACACAAGTATTTTCAAAAAAAATTCATAAGTCAGGAAATAACCAATTAACCCACAAAATAGAACTATTATTTGTGGTTGACATGATCATATGGTTGGTGGTCATATGTCAAACACACCACCAACACAAAGAGTAGTAGCACTTCCATGCCTCGGGATCCTCATGGCATGCCAGACTCTATGAGCTCATGAAGACCACCAGTCCAACTCCCCATGTCATATACCAATACCATACAATCAAATGACCCAATGGCGCTAATAAAACCAAACCTCACATGGCCACCTGAGGATTTGAATGAGCAATAGTGATCAGAGCACTTATCGAACCTCCCCCTCATGTCCTTAAAATCCTACTCCATCTATCTTGAAATACCCATATAACAAAGGGTAGTCTATAAAGAAATGTCCACTAAGAGTTAACCTCCATAGATGCTATTTTGTCATGGATATGCCAGAGTTGACCCTAAACCTGTCACCCAGACCAGCCCACGACAAGTACCAAGAGGCATTCTCGAACCTCCCGGGATAGGGAGAAGCACCGAGGGCATCAATAGAGTAGACAGTGGAACTCTTTCACCAAAAAATAAATAATAACAAAAATAGAAAAGATAAATGGACAACCCAAGAAAATTGATAAAAACACTAAATTATCCATCATGTATACATCTTAACTGGGGGAACAACTGAACGATACTACTTAAATGACCAGAACTGATGAAAAACTAACTCGATGTGACCCCACAAGTAATTATCCATCAAATCAATTACATGCTTCTCAATGCGATCGAACTTAAGATGAAACATTCCAAAGGGATAAAAACATAATTTTATTATATGTGTGAGTATTACTACATAATAGGCTATCCATATAATCTATTCCTAATGCACATATTTTGAAATAATAGAAATGTCATTTTAATGATTGAAATATAATATATATAACTATAGTTTTCTACAATGTTACTCAAAACAAATTATGAAACAATCACCTTATTCCTTTCTAGAACTAGATTCACCCAACCAGCATGCCAATAGAATTTTCAAGGGGAATGTGATGTTTAAATTTTCAGATTTTCGCAATAGGAAAAAACACGTTAAATTGAAAAATATTTTCATAAATATTATAAAAACATGTCCACCACATTACATGGAAAACAATACAGAAGAATGCATATTAGTAATTACACAACAAGGAAAATGCAAATATATATTCAAGCATCATATTCCTCACTACAGGAATCTGAAACCCAATACACATGGGTGAACCTAGGAGATCATGAACAAACCAAAACATATTATTACATGAGACTCTATCCATGTTTTCATGCCACACATGATGAAAATTAAAATTCCTAAATTCTTGTGCACCATAACCTTGGAGAGTTTGAGGGGCCCAATCCCATTGTAATTAGCCCAAAATATATCCACCTTCTATGGGATAATGGACAATCCATCCAATACTAGTGTAGAAACTATTATTATAATTTTCTCTCAATATTACAAGTTCCCATGTCTCTTGTTTATAAAATGTGAGTGTGACAATCGATTCCATCCGAGCATCCAATAGCAACATATATCTAATAGTAATTCACAACAGACATCACCCTGAGTTACTCCATGGACCGATCTCATGACATTAATCAAAAAGAACATAAAGAGTCCAATCCAAGGAACTATAATAATAGATCACAACAATTCCTTGTAAATTAGTTCCCATCCATTATATACATAGAATAATTGCATGAGAAACATCCACATGAGGTTTTCATAATAAAAAATTTCACCATTTTTTACAATGCTACTAAATGGTTCCATAAGAATTTCTCAAAACAAATGTTATCAAAATGTAAAAATTTCATTTTTAATAAAGAAGTGTATAAAAATCATTTATAGTAGGATACCACATTCATTAATCCCTTTAAACACTATGGTTACATATTCAAAACATTAAAGTTTTCATTAGGATGCCAAACGAGCCATTTTCTGGAAACTTGGGGGAAAACATGTCATAACCAAAACCCATTTATTTTTAAAACCAAATCCAAATTGAAAAACCATATCAGGGACCCAAAAGAACATTTTTCATGCTTCCAAGGAATTTATAAATCCCAAATAATCATTTAAAATTTCACTAGACACATAAAATTCAATCAGGCAATTTACCGAACGCAAGTCATGAACTCTTTAACAAAACAAATTATTATTATCACATAAAAAAAATACAATTTTCAGGGAATAAATTTATTCAATATACTGAAAAATATTCAAAATACCATAAATCTAGTGAAAAATCTAATGGAATAACTTATCAAACTAGAGTAGTGAATATTAATACAAAAACAACTATATTTAAAAAATTAAGTCAAAAACACCATTTGTACACAAAACAATTAAAAAAAGGTTTAAAAGAAGAAAATATCATATAAATATGGTTATAACAGTGTGATAATGATGTAACATAAATGAAAAATGGTTCTTCAAGGGATATCCTGCCTCAAATCCATGGCAGAAAGGAAACAGACAACAGAAATCACCTGCTACGATTCCCAACACTCTAGATCTATGAAGAACCACACTAAACAAACAAAATTACAGTAAAAAATCATTAAACAATAGTACCCTAGGACATTAATGATCAGGGGGGAAGATGAAACTAATAAAAAATGGAAGGAGATGGAAGAGGGAGAAGAAAGGAGAGGGAATCTCACCTTAGAAATTAATGGACTCTTCATCATCCTTTATATTTGCACCCGTAGAGGAAAGGTAATGTCATGGAACATCTTGGAGAGTATCATTACGTATGGAGGAAGCATTGAGATTTTATTTGGGGCACAAAGTGATAAATATGAAGGATTTAGGAACTAGAAAAATTACCTTAGAATATCTGCATGATTTCAGGAATCTTGAGATGTTTTGCCCTAATACTCAGCTAATAAGTTCTCCAAAGAGTGTAAATAAAAAATGGGAGTTTAGATAGGTATATTGGGCTCTAGTGGGAGGTGGAATCACCAAAAAATGTAGAAAAACAAAAAAAAATATATGAATGAAACAATTTTTTTTAAACCGGAAATGAGCCCATAGGGTGGCCCAATACCTGAATAGATAACCCAAATTCACCATGATTATTAATTCTTAATGGGTGAAAAAGGATATTTAGGAATGAATATGTTAGGGTAGGAATAATAATATGTTTAATGAAACAATAATGGATAAAAATGAAGGTGTTATAAAAGAAAAAAAATATGTTTTTAAATCATGAAATGGGGTAACAGTTTGGTCCAAATCATTAAGTAACCAACCTTTCTACAATAACTCACAAAAAAATGAGGCACCAAAAGATGGATGATTAGATATATATGAAACATCAAAACTCATCATTAATCCCAACCAATACCTAGGAAAAATATCAGAATTTCTAATGAACCAGATCAAAACATCAACATGAAAAACCAGATGTGACCGTTTCATAATATCTATAATATTTCTCATGACACAATTATAATATTTATTCCTTATTATAAATTTATAACAATCTATATAATGTTTTTTATGAAAAATAACAAAACCTCACTTCATAGATATGGTAATATATTTTTATATACGAGTGATACAAGTACTTATATATGGATGAAATAAAAGAATGGTAAATTACAAAAAAAAATATAGAATCATAATTATAAAATAAATATCATATACAGTCATCAAATCAATCCCGATGAACATCTACAAAAAGTTGAAATAAAAAAAACAATCACATTACATTAGGGAGGAGGTGGCCTAAATGTACGTACCAGAGACGTTATCATTTTCCAATAGATGGGAAGGAGAGACAAAAATAAATTAAAATTAACAAAAAAAATTTAATTGTAATAAATGGATTATTTAATGTTAATATGAATTTATAACTATTGGAAAATGATTCATTGGAATGATAAAAGAAATATTTCAATAATAACATATACCTATTATTTTTAAATATTCATTTGAAAGGCACCATAAGGATTATTTGATGAATCATTTAAATTGAAAAAATATATATTGAAGATAAGTATGTTAGGAGTGTATATTGATAGATACATATCATTAAAATTGGCCAAATTGGTGTAGATAATTCATAATAGGATGTCCCCTTTTATAAATGATATGGGTGTAAAACCATTAAATACATGAAACATTATTATGTAATACATGTCTTGCATAAGAATGTTAGGACCAAAATGAAATATAATATAAAATATTATTGATAATGAAAAATTATAATCAAAAAATAAATTATAAAATTTGTTAAATGACATTTTAAACTATATATCTTAGGTTTACCCTCAAGATTATCCTTTTTAAGAATAACTGTGGAAATAAAGTTTAGTATGGTAACTATTCATTATGAAAAAAAAGGTTACCATATAACCAAATAATTATAATTTTGAATAAAATTTTCTATATAATTTACATAATTGAAAACGATATTATGAAAAATTTAATTCTAAATTAAACAAGAAACATGTTACCAAAAATTATTTTGGAAATTCATTTTTAAATCGTAAAGGGAAATTATATTCATTCTACTAATAGTAACCATCATTATATGAAATTAAATTCAATTCACTAAATAAATTATCTAAATATTAAATAATAATTATTTATAAATAATTATTAATATAATATATTTTTATAAAAATGAATTGTGGGCATGAAAATAATTTTGTTAAAATTAACTCATTTTATATTTGAAATATTTATTATTCACTTCAAGAAAATTATTAAAAAATGTATAAATATTAATTAAATTATATAATTTACATACATATATATTTGATAAAAAACATAGTTCATTAATGATAAATTATATAATATATATAAAAATAAAAAATTTAGATATTGGTCTTTTAACATAAAAATATATTGTTTTTAACCATAAAAATTGAGTACTTATTTCATGGGATTTAATATAAATATATTCATTTGGGAAAATGTTAATAAATATATTTCATAATTTACTTATTCCTATTCAAACATAGTAATCCAATTAATCGTTGATAATAATAACATTTATAATAATATTTCTATAGTATTTCAAAGTCATTTAAGTACGATATTGTGTGCAATGAAACCTAGAAATAACATCGAATTTATTTAAGTAGAAATATATACTAAATTCTATTATAATTATATTTTCACAAATGATATTAATTTACCCCTTGAAATTAAATTACATCAACAAAAACATATAAGGATACATATGTCTCATAATATACTTGGGTTTCCATATATGTTCCCCAAATACATAGTTTTTTCAGAAAACATTTAGTAGTGGAGTAGTATTCTTAGAACATTATCTCTATTATTAGAGTATCCAAAAATTTTCCCCTATAATAATGGTCATGCTTGAATGAAACAACATATTATTTTGTAAAATAAAATGTATAATGAATGTACTCTCTCAAAATAGACACACAAAAACATATTGAACTTGGGAGAGGTTTTTTAGTGAGTAAATTGATAACATAATATTCAGATATGATCAATAATATCATTAGGAATAATATATCTAATCCTTGACATGAACTTTATACCTTTTATCATCTACCTCGTCCATAGATATATTTGAAGGAATAACATATCAACATCTTCAATCAATCTTTCTCGTTGATGATTGTTAACATAACTCTTCAGTTAAATATGAGATGTCCTGTTGTGTAACTAGATATCAATAATGTTCTCTACCAGTTCCATGAATAAATAGTCTAAATATGTTTAATTCCCATTTATCATCATAGTACATTAGAGTTGTATACATCCTACACTAGGGGTTTCAAAATGATCTATCTGAATACTGACGTGAAATAAATTATTGTATGGAAACAATTTAAGAGGTTTGTGTTCATCCCAAACCCCTTGAAATATATAAAATGATCTCTCAAAAAATCTATTAATTATTTAACGGTCCATTATAAATTATAATATAATTTATAATGATACAAAATGTTAAATTTTAACTCTATATTCATTTATTTTTAAATAATTCTCCATAACATCATGATAATATGTGGTTACTGTTCAAATTCAATATATTTTAGAAACCCATAAAAATTTACCTCTTCTTTAATATTTATCACAAAAATACAATCAATAGTGAAATATTATCATTTTTGAATGAATTTATTTTACATCAAAAGAAGCTTATCTACAGCGGAAATACTACAATGGTCTAAAAATGTTTTGGGGAGTTTGGTGAAAAAATACATGGAGATATATTTATATTACTATTTTGTTAAAGGTAATTACTATAAGATCCCTTTAGATTTTTTTCATTACCTTAAAATTCTTACATTCTATAAAATGAGATACAAAGTATACAATATATATTTTTCAGTTGCCTTTGATGTCACATATAATTGTGCTCTTTCAATTTTCCTTTGATGATTTTAAAAGTGTGATGAATTTGCGATATATTGAAGTATTTTTCATAAATAACATGGAAATAGAATATATTAAGGATTTTTTGTAGTTTATATCGTTAAATAATATGTTCTTTTATCACACTAATCCTAAAACATAATTCAAAGTTGTAAAAACTCATTTTCTAAAAAAAAGCTAAACCTTGACCACATGAACCTATGGGATTGGAGTCGACTAAGACTTGTGGTAGCCATCTTAGTATATATATTGTACAATAGGTGGAATATAACCAACATACTGTGAGTGAGAATGTGTATATTTCCCTTGTTGCATGAGTATGGATCCACACATATATTGGGAATAATTCCTATAGGGTCAAATCCCATATGGATGGTTTTTATAGGTGGTATGGGTGACAGATCAGGGTTCTGGTTCGCTGAAGTAGTGTTCACTAAATTAATTATATACTGAAAGGTGGAACGATATAAATATCTACATTGGATGAAATTTTTCATGTGTATTATTGACACAAACATATCCAGACTATCCAATCATGCCTTATACTGATCACAATTATCTTCTTTAATATCGCACGTTGCACCTTTGAAATTTATTGATCCAATGATGAGAAAATCCAAATAAAAGTAGAATGGAATGATACCTTCATCTTCAACCTAACACATGATTGTCACCCACATGCACTCATAGTTTGAAATGGAATCTTTTTATCAGTCACGTGATCACTGGATGATCAACATGATAGCCATCTCCGATAATTCTCTGAATGCTGAACGAGAATGAAACAACCAACATGGTCCACCATGACGCTCAAATAGAGAACACTAGTGTTGTACTGCATGTGCTTCCACCATTGATCAATTTCATCATGTGATCATTCTTTGATCATGTGATCAAATAAGAGATAGTCACAGGATTTCTCGTGAACAATTTACAATGAAATCCCTTTTGTATTAAACCTAATTTTTCATCCAAATAAATTTGGATTCAGAAGGTTATATCAAACGATGTCGCTGATAGATATTTACTCACTGTAAAAAACTGATCATGTTATCATAATTTTACTATTACATGAAGTGGTCAATATAATATAAATCTTCTTCGCAATCATGTGATGTCGACAAGAAAATTGTCCACCACCTCAGATGAAAAATGTGAAATCCTCCCCCTGAAGAGAAACATTAGTATTGGCCTCTGATGGCCAATAAATATCCAACTGACCATAGAATCAATACACTCTAAAGGTGAAAAGAAAATAGTGGAGAAGGTAAATGTAAAACCAGGGTTAACCACCACCATTACAGATCTTCATCAGGTAACTGTGGGACTCCCATCATAATAAACTAGCATGAGAATGTCATCATAAGAAATTGTCATGTGATCTTCATTAACTCATGTGATCATGAAATATTTCTAGTCCCCTCACAAAACCCCGCATCAGATCATGTGATCACATCATTCATATAAACTCATGAATTATGTAAAGACTAGCACCTGGACATATAGCGCACTAATAATGGTATCTGTAGGCACACACCAGTGGAGATACACCTCTTAATGTTTCGAAATCTCAGATTTTTTATCCTACAACATATCCATGAAGGTAATATCTTCCATATGAGATGTCCCATAGGTCATTGGGGAGGATAATGATACATATAAAAGGTAAAACCAATACCTGATTGTGGGTTGGAATTCATTATTCGAACCCATTCTGGTACATGCACCGCCAACAAAATGCCATATAGAATTTCCACAGAGACGGTTAGATGATCCCTTGTAGATTATATTATTTAAGGCTTATGTATGAATAAATGATTCATTGGCCTTAGAGTGACCCCACACTCAATATCATGGTGATTCTCAAATCAGCTTCACAATATATTCTTGAGGACATGAACCCAACATATTGTATGCAGACTCCTTCAAAATGAAGTGAAAAACATTTCCATGAAATTCCTTACATAGACCTTGCACACTATAGTTTTGATATGTAGTACCTGTATAGAAATATAGATCTAATTGCATGACCTAATAGAAGTCACACAGATCACAATCATTTGGGTGTCACGTGATATATTAATAATTATCACTGATATGAATGTTAGACAATAGTAAAACCTTCATCCATATACATCATGGACCACCATCGATGCTTTTGGTTTCATTGGGAAGCCATTGGGAATGTTATCATAACCCATCATGAGAACCCATTAGAGTCATGGTAATCCCATGAATGATAGATTATTATGTGGATCCCTCATGCAGACATGAACTAGCCTGTATATGGCCTCAACCTAGTGTTGAATTCTTGAGAAGACCCTTATATGGTCATTAATCCTTCTTCCTAGGTGAATATTTGTCTATATGAACTTAGTACAAGATCAATTTTGATGTGAACTTATGTCACATTAACAAACACAAGATTCTAAATAATTATGTGAGACATTGCCTTGTGAATTGTTTAAGGATAGATTATACAAAGGCGCATTGGTGGTATCATGATGACCATAGGAGACCATGGAAATTCCATGTTGGTTAGAATAAAAGCATTATATATTCCAAGCTGATGAAACGATAATGACTTGACATTTTAGGATTGTCATGTGACAAGCCAAGGAAAATTTATATCAATCATCAAAAACACATTGGAGTTGTATATATGGGTCATGAGAATATATCCAATACAAGTCATATTGATCATGAGAAGAAGTGTTTACATGAATTCATGATCATTCCATTTCATATTGATATGTCAGCATTGTCATGTGACATGCTTGATCTGAGTAAAGTTGATCATGTGACTGCGCATAGTCAAGTAAACATCAATCTAGATTAATACCCCAAACATTTTTTCTTTGATTATGTTATGCATATCATACCGAATCAATTTACTCATTGAAATTTATTTGACATAAGTCAGTTGATCTGGAAAAAGACACTTGTTAGGTCCACTTTTTCATGTAGAAGATCTTGGGTATTCCATTGATATAAATATGAGGCACACCAACCTCATTTGGAGGACCTACATAGATTCACAACACATGGAATCAGGCCTCTAACTTTAGCAATATTACTATTTTGATCAGGGAAATGACTCTGATGAGATAGTGGTATGACCATTGTGAACCTATTGGTTTTATCTCTCAGAAAAACCTTTTATTTTTTCCACAGATTATTATCTATCAAAGGATAAATAATGAGTATATGATAGGGAATCCATCCTAGTATAATCTCATTAAATTCCTATAAAATATGGTTTATTGATAATTACATGGAGCATAATCATCCACCTTATCCCATGAGTGGGTTAACAGAAAACTTGACTATGAGAACTCTAATTCCCGTCATAATCAAGATACGTAGGATTCCTTCCTAAGGCCCAAGATCAAATTGGAATCCACTTCAGTGTATGTCCCATCATGTACAAAGTATTCCTAATATAAGGTAATGAGTTCTCGCATATTTCTATCACAATTCTTTATCCATCCATAAATAATGATATGGATCACACATAAGTAGTATTTTATGAATTTGTCCCAAACATTCCCTTGATTTCATCAAACCAATCATTGGGTTTGGGATGGACTAAACTATGATTACTCTAAATCATATTATTAAAATATATGTAGGAAACCATTATAGGGTTAGATCTCCATAACATATCCTATAAGAGATTTATTATCATTCCCCTTAAGTGAACACATCAATGTGTAGGCCCCGTATAGATATTCTCATAGGAAATGTGTCTGATCTACCAATATCTCTTGTTTCTAACATCGAGATTGGCTCACATGGGCTTAGAAATTAATTATGATTTTATCAAAATAATTTTGAGAATGTACACAGTGTGTGTACATTATCATTGAGATGTATGACTGAGTATATTTGATCTCACCTCATAGATCCATACTACCAAATTAGCAATTTATGGTAGTATTATATGCTTAATTTTCTCCTATGGCCTCTATTTGTTTTTCCATAATGCAATAGATTTCCATAACATTAACTATACAAACATTAAATTCTATCTAAAATAGGATGTTTAGTAACCCCCACCATGGTTCGAGCCCGATATTCACATCCTTACAATATGACATTAAACTGGATGTAGGGGCCCAGTCACACAACCTTAAACTATGCCAAAAGAATTATTTATATTTTTATTCTAATCTAAAAATATATGAATGATTATTAATAGAGGTTCAATCCCATCTCTGAGAAACCAACTTCCTCTATAGACTATAAAAATCACATGGGTACCCAATCATGGCCATAGACCAAATCATTGTAAATATATAAGACAATGATAGAGACCTTGTGATGTGCACACAATTGTTCGTATTTATACTTGTTCTTAATCAGGTAATTGAAACATGGGTAACCAACCACATATCAGTGGTTGGGAATGTTTTCATGAATATATCTTAAATATTTATGTGATCCTTGGTGTGGGCGATAATTCCCTCAAAAAGGGCGTGATGAGCTTGACCTCCCATCCCCTCAACCAATATAAGTTCCAAAGTATAGTTGGGAAAGAAAACCTAAATTAAAACATTCAATTGGATAGAATATATGAACTCAAATATGGATGTCTAAACCTTTTGGATTTTCAAGGGAATAATAAACAAATTTTAATCCCAAAGAGAGAAATTGAGAAAGGCCTTAAACCCATCACAATCAAACCGTCGGGTTAAACCGATTCCACATCTCATTACTTGATAAAATAAATTGGCAAAACTAACATGAAATTATATATTATTCTTAACTAATAAGTTCTCATGTTTCCTCTTCAAGAATTCATAGATTTTATGAAATTAAAATTAACTAAACAAATTTCAAAAGAGATTCTAAGATCATTGAACAAGCTTCTTTTTCCGTGAGGCCCTGATGTATGTTCTCACTAACACACCACATTATGTATCAGTTGGTGAACATCTTTGTCTCAGAGTAGCACGTCAAATTATCCATCCCAACTCTAGAATCATCACATAAAATTCATAACATGATAATTTGAAATCGTCAAGATTTCCAATGAAAACAACAGGAGAGGAAGTGGCTCTTTTCGCCACATTCAAATGAAATGAGAGATTATCCCAGAGCAAAAATGTGAATACCTTTCCTACCTTAGTTACAAGGATGAGGAAACAAATAAGTCAATTATATAGACAAGGAAATTAATAGTTTGTATTCCATCCATTCTATTCATCATCATAAATATTTTATCGTATTTCAAAAAGGAGATGTAGGGGAGGTTATTCCTATGCCAATTGTTCAAGTTAGGGAACCCATTTACAGAGCCCACTAGGGATGTTAAAACAAATTATCTCTAGAGAAAACTTATATCAATGATACCAATAATATGTATGAGGCCAATAAGTGTATCTTGATAGTGTCCAAGAATCAATACCTGATCATCGCGATCTAGTAGCCTCTAACATCATCACAACTATGTTGGTTACTGTATAATTGAAAGAATAATTCTATCCCACAGGAATTGGGTAGTTTTAAAAATAATATACGAAGGGGAAATATTTATAATGGGAACCAACCTCTAAAATGGTACAATGGTCCATGAACCATCGAATGGTACCATGGGAAGTGACCCGTCTAATGGTACAATGGGAAGAAACTCATGAAGTTGTTCCATGGGAATCAAACCCAAAAATAGTACAATGGAAAATGATCCCTCAAATGGTATACAGGTCACCGAACCACAAAATAGGATACTCCATCAAGGAGGAGGCTCAACCTGCATATGTCTCTGTCAATATTATATCAATCAGATCCAAAGAAACTTCATCAAGTCTAGGTGACCATGTTCTTGAAAGGAAAAATCATAACCTCATGCAGTCATCTGATTCATAGATTTCTGGAGTACCTTCTGATGCTGTAATGGGAAATAAAGTATCATTAATATATTTTGGGCGTATATAAAAGCTGCTTCCGACCATGTTAGTACATTGAAAGGCAATAGAAAGGGAATATATAAAAAATGGAATAAGTGGATTAAGTCTACATGGTCAACAATCGAACTCAAATCCTCATCCACTCACCCTTCCACCATTTTAGGAGACTATTCTTTCATTATTCTGGTCAGCTATCCCAATGAATATGAAAAGGAAATTTCACATAAAAATAGGTCACTCAGTTCCAAAGATAGAATATGAATCTATAAGAAATAATTTATTGAATTCTCCTTTGATCACTTCATTATGATGGTGAACCAGTTCCAGTCAATAGAATCCTAATATGTAGAAAAGTGACTTAGCCAATAAGGTTGGTAGAAATTCTATATTTTTCATCCCCTCATTGGGTGAATTCTCAACATTGTTTTACAGGACCTCAGCCCATAGAATTTTAATTTTTCTAAGACAACCTACCTATAGGAATGGTGAATTTATATATTTTATACCTCCACGTCACGGATATTATTGAAACCATATGGCCTCATGCTTTTCCACAAAAACATATGGAGATTTGTGATCTTTTAGTCAGTTGGAAGAATCTATGTCATCCAAGAGCCCCAATGTTTCAATACCTTCCCCTAGACTAATAATGATTGCGAATCTGAACAATAGGCTCTAATATCATCCATACTCTAATGATAATGGTTTAATTGGTAAAATATGGGAGAGGTAGGAGGCTTTACCAACTATTGAGTAGTGATATTAAAAATAATATTCCATCCCATGCAGATAGAATTCTAGGTATTTCAAAAATTCCATTGAAAGTGGACAGATAGTGTTCCTAGAGGTGAGAAATCCAAGTTAAGAATGGATGATAGACTATGAAAGTAATTTACCCTACCATTGATGTCTTATGAACATGATAAAATTAATATTTTATATTAAATATATCATTCAATCATAGAAGAAAATTTTGATATTGGAACCAACAACATCAGGATCCCTGATCCAGTCATCTGAGCACTCTGATTAAGACACATATGTTTTGAAGTAGAGTACAATCCACATACCTCCTTATAATAAGTTAGCATATTTCAATGCAATATTGAAAAGTGTATTCATTCCAAACAAAATATGACTGCATGAATTTTCATGGTTCCATGGAAATTGGTTTCATGGATCTTCAAATGATAAGGAATTCGAATGAGGTGATATTTATATGACATGAAAATAGTTTCCCATACAATCGATATATCAGGAAAAAATTGATAGATGATTTTTCATCAATGATTGGTTGGAGGGATAGGTAAGTGAGCACTTAATAGAGTTAAAAGATTATAAATATCATGAAATATGGATAAGAGTTATAAAACCTCCATCAAAAGATCCACTCTCCTAAAAGGTTATTACAATCATCCATAAAGTAATACATTTAACTACATAGCTAACATACTAATGCATGATGTTTAATTGACATGGATATCATCCATAATACAATATGTTAAATAAAATGACTGAAATCCCATTCACATAATGCTTAAATGTAGGGATATTGTCCTTAAAATAATACGTTAAACTGCATGGCCATTTTTGTTAATATAAGACATTAAATTGCATGGCCATTTTCCTTACCACAATTCATTAAACTACACAACCATCATCCTTATCGAAAAATGTAAACTGCATAGACATCCTCCATACCACATGATGTATCATAGCATGTACCATGTCCTTGCTGCACGATGTTAAATTACACGATTGATGTTTGTTTCACATGAAATTAAACTAAAAGAGTTTTATAGAACTATACATGGCTTGGTTATCATCATAATGATTTATATTGGGACACCTGGATCCTATATCCTATTCCACGCTTTGATATTCAAATCCTTACCACATGACATTATATTGTATGGTTGATATCCTTACCCCAAGACATTAAATTGTGTGGATGATGTTGTTTACATAGGAAATTAAACTGCAGAAGTTTTTTTAGAACGATACATGACTTGATTATTATCCTAAAATGATATGTAGGGAATCTTTGATTCGGTTTCATGGCCTAGCCACCTATATTCAATCCACACAACACAATAATAAAACTCACAAAACACATCATAGTAAAAGGACAATAAATTTTTTGTCACCTTAATCTCTAAGAGACACTGTTAGTATCAAGTGTAAATTCAATTTTCTAGAAGAAACATAGATGAAATACAAAATTGGTCACATTTTTACATCAAAATTACAAATATCCATTATTCTTATATTAAGGGTGTTCTAGGAAAGGTCTCCTCCCTAAACACTTAGATCTGGGTGGTATGGAAGCCTTGTCAAATTGTGGAAAGCTGTACATGGGAGCGAGCATTATCATATACATGTGCACTCAGAGTATGTCTACAGGTATATTCATGTACTATGTATTTGGAGGCACATATTCCTACCACTATTCATAATGTCCATCATCATATTCCAATGCAACAAGGAGGATAAGAGTGGGTGTATATCCCCACTTAAATCACGGCAATAAACTAACACATCCTAGTTGGTGAGATCATCTAGGAATACATTCTTGTAATTAACATGTTAAATATTTATATCTTTGTTATAGTAATAGAAGATCTCATCTATTGATTTCTTGTTAAGATGTAGGGATAAACATACATACCTATCCCTACAGCCAGGTTAGATCTACACTCTGATCATTATGAACTAGTGGTTTCTCATAATAAAGTTCATATTATTGCTCTTTCCTAGGATGATTATAAAAATATATCTGTAATGGATGAAGAATAAGACCAAGATCATTTTCATATTCCATTATGGGATCACTAGGTAAGGGAAATACATTCCTTGGGATGGGGTCATACCCCTATCACAAGAGTCCGACAGTATATTCCAATGCCCTTTGATCGGGCTCATATCTAGGTTATGGTCAGGGCCCACCTTGTGAGAGAGGAAAAACTCTCTATATGTTGTCATATAGATTTGGAAGAAGTATAATGACACTATCAAATGTCATAATATTGGGTTTATATCCCTATTATGGAAAGGGCTGACCAAGTGATTGTTGAATAAGACTCAGGGTAGGGTCCTATTCTTCTCATTGAATCGACTAGGAATATTCCAGTATATCTTATAAGGTAAGAACATATTCTTTATAGTGGAAAACAATGACTAAAACAACTTCCTTCTAAGGCAATACAAGAGGACGCTCATATCCTTTATCCCATTATAGAGGTCCATTGTTATATTTTTTCGGAATGAATATCCAGACTAGGCCCATATTACCTCCTAGTATCACAATTTGGTATGGGCATACAACTTGGGAGGAGTGCATACTCCTTTCAAAAAAGGACATTGTTATATTCCAAAGGATCTTTATTAGGCTTATATCCCCTTCTATAAGAGTCCCTTGAAGTGAGAGTGGAATACACCTCAGGACAAGATCATATCCCTATTATAGAAGCCCAATGGAATACTCTAGAAGCATCTCAGGTATAGGTTCATATTATCACATCACCAGAGAGTCATCAATGGATTATAGCAGCCATAATAGAGCATTAATATACCCCTGATCAACCCTAAAATACATGATGATATAATCTGACCACAATGCATAATTTTGCTCATATCCATAACCTTCTCAATTATGAGTGTCCATAATGATATTCGAGACACATTCTTAGCACCCCAATAATCTAATGAATTTTTAAATAATGTAGAAGCTAATTGTTACTAAGATAGTCCTCTTAATGGATGTGTGGATACTAATTGTAGGGACTCTACTCTTGGCATCCTCCACGGTCATCCTTTCAATGGTGATATCTCCCATGAAAAGGAAATACCCCCTTTCTTAGATTCATTCATATTGTGGTTTGCTCAATATTATCAGAAACATTCATATAGAGGGATGCTCAAATGTAACAAACACCATTATACTGAATGATGCTCACAATAATGGGGTTAACCGTATATATTTCCCATTATCCATCAGCATCACATCACCACAGTCAGCTGGCTACCCAGAGAGGTATCATCTATTTTATGACCTAGGTAAAGACATATAGCTCTAATTCAAAAGAAGGTGACCTGGATATATGTGGATTTTTAGGTGAATGTATCCTCTTAAACATGATTATACACATTTCTGCTTCCAATCATGAGTTCACAAATGTGTTCAAACATGAGTGCCAAATTTTGTCTCAACCACATGATGGTAAACTATATTAGGTTCACCCTGTCTAGATATTGGAAATTTTACGATCTCATCCTGTATATATTAAATTAAGCTACCCAAGCTCATCTTGGATACATGAAATTAAATTATACGATCTTATCCTGGTTACTTGATGTTAAATGGCATTGCTTCATCCTCAGCATATGACATTGAAACTACATGATAAAATTCACTTCCGCATGATTTTAAGCTACATATGTATTCAAGAACTATATAATTCTTGATTCTCATCGTTCAGTGTGATACATTGGGAATCCTCAATCCTACATCCAACTCCAGCCACTAAATGATATTGAATCACCTTAGCATACACTCAACTTCTTTTGTATGGTGAGAGAATCCCTTTCCATTCCTTGTTTCACACACTATTCAAAACATACACAAGCATTGGAATTATAGTAATGGGTTCCCTACCAAAAAAATCATGAAATAACATGAAGGTTCCATCACAGTTCATGATTAAACACGATAAAAGTAACACCATTAGTCCATGAAAGTAGATGTTAAAATTTATGGTCAATGTCCTTTCCATAATACATTGAACTATATGGTACTTCATGGAATATTTGTGTCTTGATTACAATCATCATAGGATACATAGTGATTCCTGGATCTATAATCCTGATATGAACTACAATAATCAACTAAATCAATGCCCATATATACACACAACCCATACCGTTTATGAGAGAGTTCATCATTCAAAAACTATATTTGACTTGATTCATGTACTCACATGATATGTATTGACACATGGACTTCCAAATCATAGCCCTATCACAGTAGATAAGCATAAGAGTGTCCCCACCTCATTGAATATGGTTCATAATTAAGTACAGGACATCATTAAGCACTATGTTTGTCATAATTCCCGTCACAATGGGATATGTAGTATTTCCCAGTGTCTGATTCATGGGCCCAACTACAATACCACCATTCCATTTCAAGGACCCACGTCCTCATAGCATGAAATTAATCTGCAAGGTCCATCTGAAATACATGTCGTATGATTATAATTTTCATGAGATATGTTGTGAAAACTGAACATCCAACATTGGGACCAAATGAAACATTCATGTTCTTCCATTTTGATTCAAACAATTTCACTGTATGACGTTAAACAATATGGGATTTCTAGAGCTACATATGGATTTATTCCCATCATCATAATATACGTATTCCATTACAAATTACCCTTTCTACATTAGGAAGACCATGTACATAAATTATGAAAATAAACTGGAAGGAAAATTTCTTGGTGGCATGATATTAAAACTACACAACAAGAATGTCCTGACTGCTTGAATATAAACTACATGACATTTTTCCTCACATAATGAAATTAAACTATATGGATTATTTACACACTATATGAATGTAAAAATTATGGACCATGACCGATTTTCATATCTTATCAAGGGATCATAAGATCCTTATCTCGGCCAAACAGAGTACATGGTGATTTCACATTAGTTTGTGTTCAATAATCCACATTCTACACATCATATCTTGAGTAGCTCATGTTGCCACAAAAATTTATTTTTCCCTTGGAAATGAAAATAGATCTCATAGATAGTCCATGCTGTTGATGTAGAATGGGTTAGACCCACCAACTAGTGACATCATGTTCTATTATAAAGGGATTTCTAATTCCTGTGAGCATTATTTCACCTTTGTGGAGCCTAGAACCTTTACCGGTTTTGGTTCATCCTAAGTATGATTATTCCCATTCAATACTCTTGTACTGAGAAGCTCGGGTAATGAATTGGAAAATCTTTATGTTTTGATTACAATGATGTTAGTGTACTCTGGGAACTATGAATCCAAACCGGTATCTTGTATAACATCACAGATACTAGGTCCATGAGTATATTGACCATAAACATCCTATGGTTTTTTAAAAGTTGTATGACCTTATACACTAGCCTATGATATTACAAATTAGATAAACATAAAATACTATAAAAAGAATCACAATACATGTACGGTTGAAAAAACATAAAGGGAGGACTGATCAAAATTCATTTATTCATTTACTATACTCTTCATCACTAGAGTATAGGAAAAAAATTAACAATTAGATAAAAAATAAATAAGGATTAAATATCATATAGAAATATTTTTTGTCATATAAAAATTCAATCAATGCTTTTTGGTTCCCTGGTCGATAAAGAATTTATAGTAATTATTTTTCATGAATCATTTTCATAATAATGTATTATATAGAAACCCTATATTTTCAAAAATTAAAATTACATAACAATTTTAGAATACGTAAAAATCATACAAACAGATTCCCAAAGATGGTACTAATCTAGATCCATTTAAAACATGGAATCATAAATAGTGAACTTAATTGAGATATATCATGTCCCACTGGGTTCTTCATCACTGAAACCAATCTTATATACATCATACATAATATATGAATTCATAATCTGGGAATGGAAACATAAAAATGGGGGCGATGATCTGTATAGTAAGGATAAACAAAGTAGAAATGTAAGATTAAATAGGGGCATATGTGTATGAGTACATGATCAATAACATTAGAAGATCATACCATACATTTTATTATATTATCAGCATGAATCGTGGAATAATCCTTGGATGTTTATATGATATGAACAATAAGGAAATAAAAAATTAATCCAAGAAAGAAAAACATTAGAATATGTCATCAAATTCTGATAGAGACATAATCTTGTAAAAATGATTTCCATGGTAGTTAAGGCATCATTTCCAAAGCCACTATATTATTAGGCTTTCACTCCCTATACCATATTAGTTGTCATGGTTCACTCATATGACCATCCTAGTAGTATGAGTTCCCTTATCATACTATCTTGGTAGTGATGGTTCACTCCCATGGCCATCATAGTAGTCCATGATCACTTCCCAAACAATCCTAGTCCATCTCAGAAGATAAAAAATTGTACCCAATTCATTGGGGGGAGATATTGTCCACAAACATATCATAGTGATATCATATGTACATGTGCCAAAAAAATCATAACGAATAATATCATTACCAATTAAATGAAATGTGTATCATAAACATGTAATCATATTATAACCTATGGAAAGACATATACATTTCCTAATCATTATTAAAGTATAAACTATGTAAATATTTGATATTCAAAAGCATATGACACATAAATGAGAAATGAGTTTCATAAACTCGATTCCATGAAATTATATTCCATTCAAAGAAATAATACGAATGGTATAATTAAATTGATTCCCTAAAAATGCATGTGTATCCCCAGAATATGGCATCTTAGATGAGAATAATGATTGAAAGATACTTTAAAATAATTTCTTAAGAAAAATATCATTTCATCATTGAAAATGGTTTTAAAAAAAAAATTTGATTATATTTTTCATGGGAAAAATTATTGAAATAATTAATAGAATCATTGAAACCCAAATAAAATTAAATATTTTTCTAAAGGAACAAAATTATGAAATCATTTCTAAAAACATTGTTTTTGAAATAAAATATATTTCTGAAAAAAGAGAGAAATACGACCATATATTCAGTAGACAAATATTCCTAATCATACTAAGTACCAATGAGGGTGAAATAGTACTAATATTGGGATATATCATTAATAAATGGAGGAGAGGAAAAATCATGAGTGTTCTTGATATATGTATCATAATAAATCTATAATTGGAGAATAATAAAATAAATTTGAAAATTAATTAGATTGTTTCAATAAACTCTTTCTATATGGTAACATTAAACCATAATCCTCATGTAAGAAAATTAAATGAATTTAAAACAATTTAACATGATATAATGTATATTGATGATATAACAAGTAAAATTGAATTATATAAACATAAAAAAATTTGGTTCATTACAAAGCATGACTCTCAATGAAATAAAATAGAGACTAAATGTATTACTAAATTCGTTTTGTTTGAAACATAAAACCCATGAAATAAATATTATAGAATGGATATTTAAATGAACATAAATTTAATAATAATAATAATATAACAAATTCATGGGAATTATATACATCAAACAAATGAAATGTGTGGTGAAAATGTCATATGTTTTAAAGACATAAAAAAGTAAGTTGAAATACAGTATTGAAGGAATTCCATTCACTAAGATACAAACACTCTGTTATCTCTCTATAATCCATCCCACCATAAGTAGTCTTTCAAGTCGATATACATCGTAGCAATTTCAATATAAATAGATAATGAAGAACATTTATCTTCCAATAACAACACGTTTTTCAAATATAGTAATGGATGAATACATATGCAGTTTGCCAACCATATCCCTCAATCCTGATCAAGGTTAAATTTAAGTACAATTCTAACATTATTTTATAGTTGTACATATATATTTTCCACATCTTTAATCATCAAATGGATAGAGGGATGCACATTCATTTGAGAAAGATAATATTCTCCCCTTATATCATGTTTTCTTACCAGATACTTTTCAAATACAAAAATATTGGATATTGTTTTCATCATCATGGATAAGCTAGCATTATGCAATTGACTCAAATCATCGTCCACATTGTTCGCTTTCCCATAGTGGTAATCTATTAAGATGTCAAAATCCTTTATCAACTCTAAGCACCTTATCTGAAGGCCTTTCAAATCCTTCTGTGTGGATATATATTTCATACTATTATGATCGATATATATATGACACTTTTCCCTTTAAAAATAATTCCTCCATATCATTATTGCAAATATTACCACTCAAAACTATAAATCCTATTTTGGGTAATTTTTTTCATAGATCATCAACTACAATGATGCATAAGAGATAAACCTATTTATTTACATAAGATAACATTATAATACATTCATAGATGCATCACTATAGATTCCAATCCCTTTGATACAACAGGGTAATGTAAGAATTGCTGCGGTGACTAACCATATATTCAGTTCCTCGAAATTTTCCTCACATTCATCCGTCTATAGGAACATGTCTCCCTTATAAGTTTACTTTCTGATAGGTTTAGATATTTTTGAGAAATTATCCACAAAACGTCAATAATATCTACCTAAACAAAGAAATATATAGATGTCAGTCCCCATGGTTGGTCTAGGAGACCATTCAGTAGCCTTCGTATTTGATAGAACTACTGATATACCATGCATTGGGATTTTGTGAAAAAAAACTAAAACATTTTTCCATGGAAATTCACATTCATATACTTTCCCCTGCCATAGGTTATTTAGTAATATTTTCAATTGATATTCATGATCTTCCGTTTAATTTTTATAGAAAATTATATCATCTATAAAGACTTCCAAAAATTGGTTGAGGTGATTTTTAAAGACTATATTAATCAAATATATGAATATAATATCGGGAATTAGTATGAACAAAATGAATTACTATATATTCATAGTGTCCAAACCTTGGGTATAATTACATCTTGGGTGTATCCTCTTTCTTAACCATCAATTGATGATATCAAGAACGAAGGTCATTCTTGGAAAATTATTGAGTTCCACACATTTGATAATTCATGTCATCAATAAGAGGTATAAGAAACATGTTCTTGATAGTGATCTATTTCAACTCTCAATAGTCACTAAAAAATCACTTTGATCCATATTTGTTTCTACAAAAAATAATAGTTTCACCCAAAGTTGAAAAACAATGTATAATGAATCCCTCATCTTATTTTTTTGTATTTTCTTCATCAATACAAACTAATCAATTGGGGAATTATATAGGGAGTAATTGAAAATTGTGTGGAATTATGTATGAGTTCTATTTAGATATAACTTCTTATTTTTTTTGTAAGTCCAAGATACTCTTATGGAATCAATTCCAAAAATTATCAAACTATATCCATGTCATCATTGTTTCTTTTGTTCCATACCATTTTAGATAAACAACCCTTCTTAATGGGATTTAACCCCCATGAAATATATATAATCAATATTGGATGTATGTTCTTATAATCACATTGACAGAAGATCATATGAGGGTTTTAAATATAAAACATAACTTGCACTCCTCAAAAATTTATGTGGGATTTATGTAGATACCGACATTTCATGCCTAAGAATACGTAAATTCAACCAACAGAATAATGAAATGATTTTCAAGATAAATATTCCAAAAAAATTCAACTGGAGAGGAATCATATACTTAAGATGAAATCATCATACCATTATCACGATTCATTTCCAATTCTACAACAAACTGTTCTAGTGGAATCATACCACCCTTAGAAAATTATGTATATATGAACGAGTGGGTAGATATATAATCAAATAAGATATTATTAGTTAACTAATGGATAGAAAGTGTACTTTTAACAATTCCCTTATCTCACCCCCATTTTAAATAGTGATTGAATGAGATATTTCACCATGCCTTTTCTTAATAGGTTGTTGGAATCTTTCGTCACGAGCAACCAATGTGTTTGGGTAGTGCTTAGAATAATGGCCATTTTACTTACACTTGTAGCACTGATACAAGGGAGGTGCATTCTGTGCCACTATTTCCCCATTCACACCATTAAATAACTTATTGGAATCACTTTGGATATCAAAATAATAATTTTGTTCCCTTCTTCATTTAAAAAATTTATTATAACCCTTAATGAAATATCCTTCATCCAATTTTCCACACATAAAGAATAAAAGAAATATCATCTTATTCTTATTATGTTTTTTAGATTTTACATCAAACATCATCTACGTTTTTCGTCAAAAACATGAGATTTATATATGACTCTAACATCCATTTGATCCTTGATTAAACAACACAAAATTTCTTCATAGCTACTAATTTCTCTTATAGACAATTACATTTTGAGACTAGGAATTATTCCACTGACGAACCAATCATCATTAATTTCAGGTTTGATGATAAATCATAAAATATACCTCAAATTCATTGTAAAATTACAATCATAGGAACCAACAGATTCATAATCCATTTTCTTTAACTAAAGAAACACTTTATCCATCTTGGTAGGATGATTCTAAGGAATGTAATTATTCAAAAAAAATTCGTGGACTCATCCTGATCCATGGATTCAATAGAATCTTATTACCTAGTATTGTTTATTAGTGACCAACTTGGGTATTCTCTTCCTTTTTACCAAATAATAGATAAAATGAATTTATCATGACCTGAAAACTGGAGAGTAGAGAATATCTTCTCAGAAGTACTGATACATTGTTCAACATCATGTGGATTAGAAGAAACTTTGAAAGAAGAAGGAAGCTTCCTCGTGACAGAATCAATAGAATGATGTTCCCTCCATTTATCATTTTTTATTACACCATGATTCATAGAATGAGATATTTGGGTGAGCATAAGAACAAAATTTTTAATTCCTGATCCCATATAATTGGGTTTCTCAGGAAGAAAATGTTTTCATTTTCCATTATAGTGAACATTAATGTGGTTCCTATAAATTCTAACCATTGACTAAAACTATAAAGTATAGAGTAAGAAATAGTTATCACAATGAGTAACCAAATAATGATCAATGTCACTTATATAATTTCATAATTAGGAACCCTTCCTTAATTTATAGAACCTTAGGTTTTCCCTTGGTTTTTCATAGCCATGATGTATTTAACTTCTTCTTAATGGTTCATAAAGAGTATGTGAATTCTAAAATAACATCTCTCATGTGTGTCAAAACATGTGTGCAGCCTGGCCAATTATCATGTACTAGTTTACACTGAGTCTACTCCAAAAAACAATGTGAGTGTTGTTACCCCTAGGTACATCTATTGTTGGGACACAACCAAGTGGAGTTTTCATATTGGTATTTATTTCTAGGAATCCACTCTCTCCATACATTACCTAAATTTGAAGACATTTCATTATACTTATCCTTATCCATTGACATATCTATAGTAATATCGTTAGGGTTATCAATAAAATTTTCACATTCTTGCCTCTAATGGTTCAGTAATCATTTTCTATGATACCGACTATTGAGACCCTAACTTTTCACACACTATAATACCATAACATTTGATAAATATTTTAAACAATATAATTAATGTTGTATAAGGACTTTACTAGTCTAGTGCCTTTGGACACATAGAAACATAAACACTAGTACATAAGTGAGCCGTGTTATCTCCCCCTTTTCTCCCACACTACTATAAAACTATATTTATCCACCACAATATATTTTATAGTCATAGGTGAAAATGATGTCAATGACCCCTTTGTCCATGCTAATAAGAGAACTTTTGATGGTGGTCTTTAACAGTACTAAAAATCACTATAAATACCAACCATTATCAAATTTATTTTTACAAGTGCTAATAAAGGCCCACCATATATCAACAAAAACAATAATAATATAATTTTATTAAGGGTAGAGGATATAGACCCACATACCCGGGCTAGGAAAGAGCCACCAACTCAATGGGGTCTATATTAGTGAATATCCAATGATTCATTGATAATAATAGTACCACCATGGTGGAACAAGCCCATACAGGAGAAATTAGAAATAGAAATAAGAATAGAGGATGAAGCCTGGGAGGGATGGAAGTTCATAGATTTCTTACCCACCCTCCATGTGTGAGAAATGAATGAGCCTAATGAATCTTTTTTTTCCTTGATAGATATAGTTTGTGATTTTCAATGGATAAGGGATGTTTCCATGTAGAGAGTTGAAAAGGAGTAAATAGTTAGTTTCAACTACATCCAGCTTGATGGTCTTATCATTAAAAACGAAAATGCTAGTGAGTAGTGGATTTTCATCATCCTTGACCGAGTCACCCAGAATAATTGAGGCTATGAATGTGATAACAAATGAGCCTTTAATGTCTCAGATGATACCTCTACCCTGCATAGAACCTTCAACACATGATCCATGAGTTTTGAGCATAATGCCATAGGTATGCGAGTGTCAGTGTTTCTAGTGACAAGGGGGAAATGATCCAGAAGAGGTATCATGAGAGCCTTGAAAATTAAGAACACTTAAGAGATGAGAAGAAGAAATGTTTTGGAAATGGGGAATCAGATCATCCATAAATCTCTTAGTGTGGAAATCAAGAGCAGCCTATGAGCCATGGATTCTCTCAAAGCGGGACCTATTTCGAGAAGACCAAAGGCCCCAATAAATTTTAGTGAATATGCATGTTCTTTATTTTTATTCCCAGCATTTCATTCCTACCCCTAGGAAATAGAGTGAAAATAGATAATCGCTCAAGAAGTTATGAGATCCTACACCTTTGATATTTCCCAAACTGGACACAACCAATTCTCCCAATGAATTTTGAAGAAGTAATGATGCACTAAGTCTGCATTTTGATAGATACAACAATGATACCATGAGATGAGAGGGATGACAAAATTCTAAATTTTTTCATTAGTAGGAAGGGAAATATTTTTATTGATCACCCAATGATGTATAGTTTTGAGGGTATATATTTGACCACAACCTCTCCCTCCATCCATCCCAATCCAATGACGGGTGAGCCGGCATGAGGTAGTAATTAACTGAGAAAGATATATACATAAAACATGTCAAAATATAGAAATCCATATCCATTTAGGGCTCAATGGAGTCTAAGAGGACCCTATGATCATTATAAATCCTGACATTAATGTGCGCGTGATATCTATATTCTTTGATGAAGGAGATTCTCAGGGTGGGGCAGCCCTGGAAATCAAGGGTCTTATCGACCCAATTGTCAAACAAACACTGATATATCTTGTGTTATTAATGTTTTCATGAATTATTATATACTACCTTTTCTAATTTTATATGAAATGTGCATAATTTGTGTGAAATATTAATTCTAAATATAATTTTTGAGAATTTTTAGAAGTATTCCAAAAGATTCAGTTTACTATTTTGTTAATATCTATCACCCTACTGATCCAAATTTAATGTTTTATATTTTTTAGGATTCGAATTTCAATAAAAAAAAATTAATCATAAGGAAACATGTGCCAATTATTCATTTTAAAGGTTCATATATATCACACAAGAAGGTCCACAAAATCTGTGAATAAACTGGTCCATCCATAAAGATTGAATTATTGGGCTCAATCTATAAGTGTAAATTGATTTATTCCCCTCATATGTAAGGAGCCTTTGATAATATGTTCAAGGACCAAATTTAACGAAATGGGGCCCAACTGATTCAATTAAACTCATCCCACCATTCTGGATGGGAAATAAAATCATTACATTATTCATGACATGTATCCTGATCAATTCATCACATACTGTTGAGATTTTATCGTGTGAAATATGAGATATAGCCAGCTGACATTGATGAATAACGCTTTCAGATTTAAATACATATTCCTATTAAAAAATCCATTAGCATTTTGGACATTAAAAAATCATGGATAGAAATGGATTGTTTAACATCGTTTATGAAAACTGCCATAACATTGGCTCCATAAGTCCAAATGACTATATATTTTCTTAGTAGTCATAAAAATTTATTACATAAAACTTTGAAGAAGAAGATATCTTGTGATTCTTCTTTCTGGATGTATAATGTGTCGAGCCAAGTGGAAGGGTTGTTTTGGAATGCAAAAAGTCCACCTCCTTGGGCTATAAATACATCCCCTCCTCGTCTTTCAATATGGTTGGAATTTCATAACAGAGGAGTATAAAATTTTATGGCCAGAGCCATTCCAAAGCCTTTTTAGGACCTTAAATACTCATGTTTTTAATTGATATACCTTTCAACCTCTTTTTTTTCATTTACTTTTGTGTTCTTCATTATTGTAATCTTTTTTGTATGATTTTTTATAATTCTGTTTTAATGCAAGTTTCTTCTTCAATATCTCTTATTATCATCTACCTACTTTAGTTTAATTTTAATGTTATTAAAATGTATTAAATATAGTTGAATCCCCTTCCCTTATTTTTCATTCTCATTTAATCTAATGTTTGTTTTTAATTATCATCATTGTTAGTTGTGTGTGTTCGCCGCCAAACTTATTTCGTACTTCTTTCTATTTCTTCACTTATTAATTCATTTCCATAAACATATATAACCATATTAATGGATGAGTAAATATACTATTGGTGTGAGATATTATATAGGTATGTTAAGTTATTGAGATCATTTTCTCGATGGGTATTTGTTGAATTAATATTGTGTATGTTGGACATAGCATGTCATATATTAATAACATATTTTTTTAATGAATGGATTCCTTGGTGATGATACTTTTTAATAGTCGATTATTATTAGATGATTTTATTTTGACTGGGGGGTTTGTTTACAACGATTAAATGACGTGATTAATTCATGGTGTTTGATTTAACAATTTGATAATGACTACGGGGTGTTTATTTTTTGGATGTTAATCTTGTTGCATCCTTGAGATTTTATTTATATTGCATTTAAATTAACACCCACTTCAAAAGATAATGTTGATTATAATTCCTAAGTGTTAATGAATTAATCCAAGACTTAGCATAACTTAGGGTTATAATATAATAATAATTTTTTTAAGGTAGTGTATTTATGGTTCCAATAATCCATGAAAAACATATGTTATACAAAACAAGTCATTAATCTACAACAAGTTATGTCAAAAATACAATATGTTACGTTAAATAATACTCATCGAGAAAAATATCTCAGTCACATAACATCCCTAAATAATGACTCACACAAATGGTATATTTACCCAACCATTAAGATAGTTATTAATCTGGTAATATACAATTATGGTGATTATTTGTAAATTGATCCAGAGTAATAGGATATGAAAAGACTAGCACATTTAGCATACACGATTCTTTAAGAGAGTTAAAAATGAGTTTTGATTGAATGAGGAAGAAAAAGAAGGGAAGGGGTTTTAAAATGATTTAAACTATTTTAGAAAAATGCTATTAAACTGTAGAAGTTGGATGAGAATAAGAGATATTGAAGAATAAACATACATTAAAACAGAATTACAATAAAACACTTACATGATTACAAATGTAGAACCACACAAAATTAAATGAAAGGAAGAAAGGAGTAAGGGTTTATCAAGTAAAATATTGAGTATGGAAGATCCTTCCAAGACATTTGAAGCGACTTGTTCATTCCAACCTGTCCTCTTTTGTTCAAAAATTCCTACCCTTTGGAAATGAGATGAGGGGATGTATTTATAGCCCATGGTGGGGGACTGTTTGAATTCCAAAACTATTCCTCTACATGGATCGACTATTTGGAAATCTGGATTGCTGAATCTCGAGATATATCCTTCTTCATAGTCGTAGATAATAATCATGTCAGAATAATCTCAAAATTAGGCAGCATTTAGACTTATGGAGCTAATGTTTTGGCCATTTAATTAAAGAATGGTAATATGTACATTTGAATCTACACATTTTAGAAGGCTGAAATATGAATGGGTTTATCAATAGGAATAATACTTTAAATCCAAACTCCTTATTCAATAAATTAATACACCAATATCTATTATTTCACACACAAAAATATCAGCTTGATTTGATGAATACATCATCAGAAATGTCCTGAATAGTGTCCAAAATTTAATTTCCAACATGAACTGTGGGCTAGACTTTAAATAATCATTCTTTCCACTTGAACGTGTATTTGGACCTTATAATTTTTATCCCTGATTTTTTGGATAAAAAAGAACATATGGAAGTGTTTCATAAAATTTGGACATCAGGATTTTGACCAATCAGTCAATCAACACGGCTAGTCCAGCTTCTTCATAATTTCAATGGGTCTTATTGTGTGGACCATATGATCCTATTAATGGACGATTTTGACAAAAAATACTTCTAATAAAATGTTTTAATTTGATTAAGGAACCCTCAAAGAGAAAAATCATGAAATTGTAAGAAGATTTTAGTGAGTTAGAATTAAAATAGTAAACTGAATCGATTTGATTAATTCAAATAAGGCTCAAACGATGATCCATAATAGACTACCACAATCATGTACTGATTGAGATTAGAATCATAGTTATGTTAATTCTTGGATTAAAGCCTTAACACATAGGAAATACAATCAATGTCAACTTATAATATATGTGTTAATTTAATGCAATATAATTAAAATATCGAGGATATCACAAGTATAACTATATAATGATGAAATTGCCTAAATATTTATAAATTTTTTAAATCAAACATCACCCATAAATTATTTCATAGTCTCTGTAAACAATCCCCCAAATTAGAATACAATCAACTAAAAAGGTATTGGGATTATTATGTGTCTTTCAATGAAAATATTTTCATAGGCTTAAAGTGGCTTTCAAATGGAAGATTAATATAAGGGAAATAAGAGATTATTTGGCTATTGTGATTATCATGTGGTTAAGAAAATTACTCTATCTTATTAATGCACAGTAAAATTGAAAATTCAGCTCAATGTTACACAAACTCAAGACTCGCATTTGGGTGTGAGAAAAAACAATTTGAATATATTGCCACATTTATCCTTGTCTTGAACTGGAATTTTGTTCCTCATGGTTGGCGAAAATCATTTTCA
Source organism: Viscum album (assembly GCA_963277665.1). NCBI lineage: Eukaryota > Viridiplantae > Streptophyta > Magnoliopsida > Santalales > Viscaceae > Viscum > Viscum album. Next base: position 543,546,282 of record OY728162.1, read on the forward strand.
AAATAAAAAATTGAGAATTCAAAATTTGTTGGGTTTGACACAATATTATTTATAAAAAATTACGAAGAAACCACAAGATATTTTTGATGAAACCATTTCATTTTACTGCACAAAAATGGTTGGAAAAAATATCAAAACTAGATGGTGAGTAAGAATGACTCATTTGGTATTTTTAATTTTTCATTAATTTTTAGGTTTTTTTTTTAAATTACACACCCACACAAAATAGAAAGAGTAAATAAAAAATGTGATGAGGAAAGTTGTAAAAAAAATGAGAATGAGAGAGGAAGAATAGAGAGATAGAAAGATTGAGAGAGAGATAGAGAGAGATAGATAGAGAGAGAGAAGAGGAGTTAATAGGAAAGAGGTGTCCCTTATAGGGGATTTGACGAGTTTCCATCTCTATCTAGTGCTGGGTCAACTGTAGATATTGGGGATATAGTGGAAGTTGATGTTGTTCCAGAATTGTGTTTCCTCTCATGGTGATTCTTAAACCGACGTCTATTAACTTCATATTTCATTTTTGATGAGGGTCTTAGACATTCACTACAACAAATGGGTAAACCTGAGAAACAATAAAAGGACCTTCCCAATGAGAATTAAGATTACTTGGGTCAAGAAGAGATCGAGAGTTGAAAAGCAATACCTTTTCCTCTTCATAGAATAACTTTCTAAGGATGTTTTTGTCATGCAGTTTCTTATCCTTTTCTATATATAGGTATGAATTCTCATAGGATTCATTTCGAAGCTCCTCAGTTACAGACAATTGCAATAATCTTTATTCACCAGATTTTTCACTGTCAAAATTACAGGTTTTCACAGCCCAAAAAAACTTTTATTGGATTTCAACTAGTAAATGACTTGATTTACAAAAAACATTCCTAAAAGGAGACATCCCATGTGGTGTTTTATAGGATCATTGACAAGCCCACAATGCATCATCAAGTCATTCATATCAGTCTTTTTTGGTGGATTTTATAAGTCACTCAAGAACTCTTTCACATAACTGTTAGAATTTTTAGCCAAACCATTTGTTTGGGGGTGATATGCAGTTGGTATTTTATGTACAAAACCATTCATTTTAAAAATATATTCCATGGTTCAATGATGTTATTTTTATTTTCATTACTTATTATATACTCCCTTTACTGATTTTAATGAAATATGCATAATTTGTGTGAAATATTAATGTTTGAATACAGAATTTTATTTTGGTGCATTCTTAGATGTTGGAAAATTGATTCTATAATTACCCATACTTTACATACAATGTTATTAATTCATAATTGAAGCACTCTTATTACAACATATAACAAAACTAGGAAAGGATCGTATAGGTATAGAGTCTTTAGAAACTGGGAAACATAAACAACTAGTTCATAAAGAATCTACATTGCCTCCCATTTATTTCATCACATCTAGAGTCCCTTTTGGCATATCATAATTAAAAACCTTCTTCCTGACCTAGAGAAATAAAACATACAAAAGGGTGAGCTCAAATGCTCAGTAAGGGTAAACAAAAGAAATATCAATCACATCATATACATAAGAACATAACTTTTGGAAATCTTAACCTGCAAAAGAGATCATAATTTCATAACATGGGTTAGATCATAGTAGTGAAATGTAATCTCAATAATCATAACTTAAAAAAAATTAATCTTTGTGTCATATACACATAATCATATAGAATCATTTCTTATTAGTCAAGACTCATTTCCAAGACTATCTTAGTGGACAAAGTCCATTTCTAAACCAAGTTCACTCCTCGTTTCAGTCCTGTATCACTGAACCGGTTTAACCTGCCGTTCCAGCCATGTCTATCTCATGAGATATAAAATCATTACCCAATGCATTGGAAGGAGATATAGGTCCCACCCATCTCATAATGATACCATTCTTTTGTGTGCCACAAAACCATAAATCATACATCATTGCATAACCCATGTAATAAAAATGAGATTCTTAAACAACATGTCATCATAAAACAATTCATATAAGATAAAGGAATTCATAAAAAAAATTCCATCACAACAAAATCAAATCAATGTAATAATAGGTATAGAAACAGAACCCTATATTATCTTAGATGGAAAATAATTTTGATAAAATACTTGAACTCCATTCTTGATGAAAATATCCATTCTACTTCAAAAACATTTTCATTTCTTAACATGTCATACAATATTATAATAAAAGAAGTTGATTACAAATAAACTTGATAACTTATAAAGGAATATTCTTGGAAATAATGTTTTAAAAATCCATTCATGTCGTATAAGTTAAAAAAATATTCTTCTCGTACTTTTGTCAGAAAAGTCAAAAAGTACCTTGTACGAAAAACGACAAATGATTCCTTTCATATATTTTAATAAAAACTCACCGAAGGGTAAAATTGGATTTAAAAAATTGTAGGTGGATGTAAAAAATATTACATATCGAGGAAACATGGATGTGGATGATAAAATACACCCCATTAAATACCGAAGTATAAACAATCTCGTATAAAATGAGATTGTGATATTTTCCCTTACCATAGGTCCAATTTGCATTGTAAGTGTCTGAATCTCCTGTATAATGATTTATATTTTGTTATTGACTTATTCCAGAATCATAATTATTTTTATGATATCATATATGGTTATATTCGTAGCTTTTTTATTTGTAATATTTAATTACTACTTGTTATTCGGGTGTTTATTACTTTTTGTTCTTATGCGTGTTTTGTCGAATAAATTCTTAGTTTTATTTTTAGGTTATAGATAACTCATTTCTAGAATGTTATTATTGTAATATATATCATATTAATTTATTCAATTAATTTATATAATTATTATGCAATGAAGATCATGTATAACGAGTCGCATCACATCGTGGAGATGGTATTCCGTACGTACGCACGAGCGATGATATCATTACTATGATTGTGGAATTCTATTGGAGTGTATGTATACTAATTCAGAATCAATATCATTTTACAATAATAATATATAGTCATTATTTACACCATTATACCCATCCAAGTAAGGTGGTGGTGGAAAATAGATTACACCACGGCGTGGGGACGGTATTCTGTACGTATGCACGCGCGGTGATTTCATTTTCCGTAGGATGGATAGATGGTGAAATAGGGTTGTTTCATACTTATAATAACATATAATAATATGAGTGATACTGATGTTATTACTTGATAATGAAACAAATAATGAAGAAGAAGTAGAAGAAGAAATAGAGTTGAAATAATCGGTAACTGACATTACCTCTTCTTTGAAGCGCCTCTTTGATACCTCCTTTTAGGGAACTAATATTTGTCATTGAAGAAGACCAGGACCTCTAGGATGTTTCTAGGGAAGTGGGGAAGTAAAATTGTCAGGGTTTGGGTGAGCATAAAGACTCAAATTGGTGTGAGAAGGAGAGGGAGGAGGTTCCCTTTTATAAGGGAGCAGAGGGGCACCTTTGGAATAACTAAAAATATTATTTTATTAGAAAGTCAAAATCGATTTTTAATAGCTCAAAATTGATATATTTCGAAGCTAATGTGGGGATGGGTCGAAATAATCTAATACAATATAATTTAGACAAGTTTAGATCATTATATTAACCTTATCTTTTTGTTTTAACTCATAGTTAATTAGATTTACATTTACCATGTCACTTTGTATTTTTATATTATATAATTAATAAACATACCATATACATCCAAGAGACCTCCAAGTGGTCCATTAATGATACACCTATCATGATATATGTATCTTGGCTGATCCTTAGATTTTTAGGAATATAATAACAATTAATAATATAATATTTGTTTTAGAAACTATTTTATGTCAATTTTGACAATATTTGGTAATTGAATTTTGTGAAAATCATAACAGAATTATTAGTAAAAAAAATTAATTAAATCAACAATAACATGTCATTATAACATATTAAATTATTTTAATTCATAAAAAGTCTCATATTACATTTATTTGGGCATTTATAACATCAATTATGTCAATATTTCATTAATAAGATAATTACAGCATCATCATTGTGTCATAAATAAATTAAATTATTTTAAGTCAAAAAATTACAAATAAATTACCATTATGTAGGAAATTTTTTTATATTTCTAATTAATATTTATATTCGAATTTATCATATGTATAACCCTATATTAAAAATAATTTAGTTATTAAACTTTGATTTTAACTATTTTAACCCTTCTTTAAATAAATTTATAATAAATGTCCCAATCTAATCCAAGTGGGCCTAAATAGTCATATTTTATTCCTAAGGTTTCTTTTGGTCGAATTACACTAATCCAATAGAATTATGACATGTGTTATGGTAATAATAATATCATTTTTACCCTTAATTACCCTATTTTATTTTAACCATGGTAAAAAAATAAAAAGTTACTATTCACCAAAAAATTGGTTTCATCTCATTGAACCACATTGTAGTCCTTGATATTAACCGTGTCTCTCTAATTTTCAAAATTCCAATCATAGAAGCGGTAAAATTATGTTTTATGAAAAATTCAGTTTTTAACTACCACATAGTGGTTTCACTATTAATCAAAAAATGAAAGTTTCCAGAAAAAAAAATTAGGCTTAAGCTATATTTGATATTATAAATTCAAAAATGATGTCTATTTTATCAAATTCAAAACATATCAGTTACATTAAATAATTTAAAAATTAATTCCTGTTATCAAAAAAAAATAGTGTGTTTTTAAGAGATAATACTATCAAAAGATTGACACTTGTTTATTTCTGGTTTAGATGTCAAATTACATCCCATGAACAAAATTGTATTAAATTTTAAAAATATATTATAAATATAATTTAAAACCACTCAAATTAATAATTTATCACTATTAATTATTTCCATTAAAAAAGTTGTTTTTAATTAAAATTTAGTAATTTTCACAATTCATCAGAATATGAAAGTTATCCGAAAAGTACCAAAATTTCACCCTAAGCTAATTTCGATATTCCGATAAGATATAGTAGAATGTGGTACTCCATGCAATCATACCACTTCCTTTATATATATCCTGGCAATCTGATCTTAAGAGAAATCCTCTCTAATAGCAATGAAGTGTGCAGACTTTGTAAGACGATCAACTATGACCTAGATAGCATTATTGCCTTTGGATGTTTTAGGATGTTCTGTGACAAAGTCCATAGTGATGTTTTCCCATTTCCATTCATGTATGGGTAATGGTTGTAACATACCCTTAGACTTCTGTCTCTCCGCTTTAACATGCTGACAAACCAAGCATCGAGAGACATATTCAGCAACATCTCTTTTCCTGACATCCCACCGGAAGTACTCTTTCAGGTCCCTATACAACTTCGTGCATCCAGGATGAATAGAGAATGAAGAAATATGAGCCTCATCCAGCAGCTCCTTCTTTAATTCGGGGATGGGAGGAGCACAAACCCGATTCATGAACTTTATTATCCCATCACAATCAAGGTTGAATTCAGGAATATTTCTCACCTTCTTTTGTAACTCTACATCTTCTGTCTGTGCCTCTTTAATCTTCACATGTATAGATGGTTGAACATTCATTTGAGAAAGATACATTTTTCCCCTTCCATTATAATTCCAAGATCCATCCTTTGCAAATCAATAAATATTGGATCTTTTGTGATCCTTATCATGGATAACCTGGCATGAGCTTATTGACTTAATGTATCTTCCACCTTGTTTGCTTTCCCAGGGTGGTAATGAATTAAGTATTCGTAATCCTTAATCAGCTCTAACCATATTCTATGGCGCATATTGAGGATATTTTTTTGTGAAAATATACCTTAAACTTTTATGATCAGTATAAATGTCACGCCATTCTCCATAAAGAAAATTCCTCCAAATATTTAATGAAAAGATTACCACAGCTAACTCCAAATCATGAGTTGGGTAATTTTGCTCATGGATTTTCAACTATCGTGAGGCATAAGTTATCACCATATCATTTTTCATAAGAACACACACCAATCCCTTCTTGGATGCATCACTGTAGATCTAAAACCTTTCTCCACTACAAGGTAGTGTGATCATAACTGCACTGGATAACCTTCTTTTTTACTCCTTGAAATTCTCTTCACATTCCTCTATCCAAACAAACTTAACTCCTTTCTGAGTCAACCTTGTGAGTGGATTAGATAATCACGAAAAATCATACACAAAACGTCAATAATATCCAGAAAAACCAAGAAAACTTTGGATCTCAGTTACTGTTGTTGGTATTGACCATCTTTCAATAACCTTTGTTTTTTCTGAATCCACATATATCCCCTCTTTTGAGATTATGTGACCCAAAAATGATACTTTTTGAATACAAAATTCACACTTGGTAAATTTGGCATAAAGCTTATCCTTTCTCAGGGTCTTCAATATAATTCTCAAGTGATCTTCATGTTCTTCCTTGCCCTTAGAATATACAAGAATATTTTCTATATAGACTACCACAAACTGATCAAGATAGTCTCTAAAGACTCTATTCATTAGATCCATGAATATAATAGGGGCATTAGTAAGACCAAATGTCATCACTATAAATTCATAGTGTCCATACCTTGTACGGAAAGACATCTTTGGTATATCCTCCCTTTTGACCCTTAATTGATGATACCCTGAATGAAGATCAATCTTGGAAAATTATTGAGCTCCTCGTAGTTGGTCACATAATTCAAAAATGTGTGGGAGAGGATATTTTTCTTGATAGTGATCTTGTTATGTTCTCGATAATCAATGCAGAGTCTCATTGATCCATCTTTCTTCTTAAAAAACAGAACAGGTGCTCCCCAAGGTGATGAACTAAGGAGTATAAATACCTTGTCAAGATACTCTTGGAGTTGCTTCTTCAATTCCTGCAACTCAATTGGGGCCATTCTATAAGGTGTCATTGAAATAGGAAAAGCACCCGGTATGAGTTCTATTGAAAAATAAACTTCACAATTTGGTGGAAGACCCGATAATTCCTCTAGAAAGACATCATCAAACTCTTGTACAATGGGCATATTCTTAATTGTGAGTTTCTCACCAACCATTTCAGATAAATAACTTTCATTTAGTGGAATCAAGACCCATAAGATGGATGAAATTTCCAATGGAAGGTTATGTTCATCCTTGCATCAATAGACGATCATATATAGATCTGTAATAAGAAATGTGACGTCCCTTATTTGGCAATTCGTATGATCTCGATATAAAGAAAACCAATCCATGCCAAGAATCACATCAATTCCACTATAGGAAGGATCACAAGATTTTCAGGAAGCACTTTCCCACAAACTTCAATCGAGGAAGAATTATAAACTTTTGATGCGACTGTTGTGCCATTAGGGGTTGTCACAGCTAACTCAACATCTAATTGTTGAGGTAATACAGTGATACTCTTAGAAAATAATTCATAAATAAAAGAGTGGGTGGATCCAGAATCAAATAAAACATTTTCTACTTTAGAGTGGATGGTAAGTGTACCTTTCACCACATCGTTATCGTACTCTACATTGCTGATAGAAATTTCATGTGACTTTCCGTTGTCTTTAGCCTTAAGAGTTTGTTGACGTCGACCATCATCATCAACCCTTGGATTGGGGCATTGATTGGCATAATGCCCCATCTCCTTTCACATGAAACATTGAAGTGTAGTAGGTTCATTTTGTGTATCCCTACCTTTGTTTGTATCATTAGACATCTTCTTACCACCATTGCAGTATTCAAATGCTAGATAAACTTCTGTTCCACATTTAAAACATTTACTTGTCCCTTTAAGACAACTCCCCCCATGTTTCTTTCCAAACTTTCAGCATAAGGGAAAGCTCATCTTCTTTTCAGTGTGCTCTTTAGATTTTCCTTTGAATACCATTATCCTCTTCTTATCAAACCCATATGACTGATGGGTTACTCCAATCTCCATCTCAACTTTGAGTGCACATCGAACTATTTCCTCATAGCTATTGAAGTCCCTTATGGCTAAGGCCCTTCGAAGACTTGGTTTTGATCCACTAACGAATCGATCGATCTTACTCTCAGGTTGGATAATAATACCAGAAGCGTACTGTGAAATTCTTGTAAAATTTTCTTCATAGGTACCAACGGATTCATCAGCCTTTTGCTTCAGTTCATGAAACTCTTTCTCCATCTTTGTTCGGAGAATACGAGGGAAGTACATATTTAAAAATGAGTTCTTGAACTCGTCCCATTCCATGGAATCAATTTCATCCCTTTGCCTCGTATTCTTAATAATATTCCACCATTGTTCAGAATCTACTTCCAAACGATACACTTCTAGGATGAATTTATCATGTTTAGAACATTGAATAAATGAAAATATCATTTCAGTAGTACTAATCCATTGTTCATAAACTAATGGATCAGTAGACCTGCTGAATGAAGGCGGACACTACCTCATGAAAGATTCAACAGAATTTTGCTCCTTCCTTTGCTCATTTGGAAGTCCTGCATGATTCATAGCTTGATAAAGTTTTGTGATCATGACTACAAGATTTTTCATTCCAGCTCCCATAACGTTTGGTTGCTCATGGGGACAATCATTGCATTGCCCATCAAATTTCGCATTAACACGGTTCCGTCAAGGACCAACAATTGACTATAACCAAGAATAATAGTGTGAGAAACACTAATTATAATAGGAAAACCACATAATCAAGAATAAAATTTCACACTTAAGGTCTTATCCTAGGTTATTCATGGTCATTTCTAAAACACTAAGATTGTGTTCTATGCTTAGACTTATCCTTAGGTATCTTACTAAGGCTTTCACATCCTAGTTTCCAAAGGTTGACTATACCTTTCCTCTGATACCAACTATAATGACCCATACTTTACATACATTGTTATTAATTCAGAATTAAATCACTCTTATTACAACATATAACAAAACCAGGAAAGGATCGTATAGGTATAGAGTCTTTAGAAACTGAGAAACATAAACAACTGGTTTATAAAGCATCTACTTTGCCTCCCATTTATTTCATCATATCTAGAGTCCCTTTTGGCATATAATACATAATAACCTTCTTCCTATCCTATAGGAATAAAACATACAAAAGGGTGAGATCAAATGCTCAGTAAGGGAAAACAAAATAAATATCAATCACATCATATACAGAAGAACATAACTTTTGGAAATATTAACCTGTAAAAGAGATCATAATTTCATCACATCGGATAGATCATAGTAGTGAAATGTAATCCCAATAATCATAACATAAAAATTGAAACTTTGTGTCATACACACATAATCATAGAGAATCATTTCTTATTAGCCAAGACTCATTGCCAAGAATATCGTAGTGGACAAAGTCCATTTCGGAATCGAGTTCACTACTCGTTTTAGTCCTATTTCACTGAAATGGTTTAAACTGCCATTCCATCCATGTCTATCTCATGAGATATAACATCTTTACCCAATACATTGGAGGGAGATGTAGGTCCCACCCATCTCATAATGATACCATTCTTATGTGTGTTACAAAATCATAAATCATACATCATTGCATAACCCATGTAATAATAATGGGATTCTTAAACAACATGACATCATAAAACAATTCATATAAGATAAAGGAATTCATAAAAATAATTCCATCACAACATAATCAAATAAATTTAATAACAGGGGTAGAAACAAGACCCTATATTATCTTATATGAAAAATAATTTTGATAAAACACTTGAACTCCATTCTTGAGGAAAATATCCTTTCTACATCAAAAACAATTTCCTTTCATAACATGTCATACAATTTTAAACTAAAAGAAGTTGATTAATAATAAACATTAAAACATGTAAAGTAAGCATCTTGGAAATAATGTCTTAAAAATCCATTCCAGCCGTATAAGTTAAAAAAACATTCTTCTCGTACTATTGTCAGAAAAGTCAAAATGTACCTCATACGAAAAACGACAAAAGATTCCATTCATATATTTTACTAAAAACTCATCCAAGGGTAAAATTGGATTTAAAAAATTGTATTAGGATGGAAAAAATATTACATATTGAGGAAACATGTATGTGGATGATAAAATACACCCTAATAAATATATAAGTATAATCAATCTCGGATAAAATGAGATTGTGATATTTTCCCTTACCTTAGGTCCAATTTTCTTTGTAAGTGTCTGAACCTCCTGTAGAATGATTTAAATAATGTTATTGAATTATTTTAGAATCATAATTATTTTTTTGATATCATATATGGTCATATTATAAGCTTCTTATTAGTAATATTTCATTGGTACTTATTATTCAGGTGTTTATTACTTTTTGTTCTTATGCGTGTTTTGTCGAATAAATTCTTACTTTTCTTTTTAGGTTATAGATAACTCATTTCAAGAATGGTATTATTGTAATATATATCATATTTATTAATTCAATTAATTTATATAATTATTATGCAATGAAGATCATGTATAACGAGTCACATCACATTGTGGAGACCGTATTCCGTACGTACGCACGAGCGATGATATCGTTACCATGATAATGGAATTGTATTGGAGTGTATGTATACTAATTCCTAATAAATATCACTTTAAAATAATCATATATAGTCATTATTTAAACCGTTATACCCATCCAAGTAAGGTGGTGGTGGAAAATAGATTACGTGTGGAGACAGTATTCCTTACGTACGCACGTGCGGTGATTTTGTTTTCCGTAGGATGGATAGATAGTGAAATATTGTTTTTTCATACTTATAATAACATATCAGTATATGAGTGATACTGATGTTATTACTTCATTATGAAACAACTAAAGAAGAAGAAGTAGAAGAAGAAATAGAGTTGAATGAATCGGTAACGGACATTACCTCTTCTTTGAAGCGCCTCTTTGAGACCTCCTTTTAGGGTACTAAAATTGGTCTTTGAAGACGAATAGGACCTCTAGGATGTTTCTAGGGATGTGGGGAAGTGAAATGTTTAGGGGTTGGCCGAGCTTGAAAACTCAAATTGGTGTGTGGAGGAGAGGGAGGAGGTTCCCTTTTATAAGGGAGGAGATGGGCACCTTTGGAATAACTAAAACTATTATTTTATTATAAAGTAAAATTCGGGTTTTAATAGCTCCAAATTGATATATTTCGAATATAAGGTGGGTATGGGTCTAAATACTCTCATCAAATAGAATTTAGACAAGTTTAGGTCATTATATTAACCTTATCATTTAGTTTTAACTCATAGTTAATTAGATGGACATTTACCAATGCACTTTGTATTTTTATATTATATAGCTAATAAACTTACCATATACATCCAAGAGACCCCCCAAGTGGTCCATTAATGATAGACCTATCATGATATAATTATATTGGCCGATCCATAGATTTTTAGGAATAGAATAACAATTAATAATATAATATTTGTTTTAAAAACTATTTTTTGTCAATTTTGACACTATTTGGTAATTGATTTTTGTGAAAATCATAACAGAATGATTAGTTCAAAAAAATTAATTAAATAAATACTAACATGTCATATTAACAAATAAAATTATTTAAATTAACAAAAAGTCTCAAATTACATTTATTTGGGTATTTATAACATCAATTATATCAATATTTCATTAATAAGATAATTACCGCATCATCATTATGTCATAAATAAATTTAATTATTTTAAGTCTAAAAATTCAAAATAAAAAACCATTATGTAGGAAATATTTTTATCTTTTTAATTAATTTTTATAGTCAAATTTATCTTATGTATAAACCTATATTAAAAATTCATTCGTTATTAAACTTTGATTTTAACTATTTTAACCCTTCTTTAAAAAAAATTGATAATAAATGACCCAATCTAATTAAAGTGGGCCTAAATGGTCATATTTTATTCCTATGGTTTTTTTTGGTCGAATTAAACTTATCCAATAGATTTAGGGAATTTTTAGGGTAATCATAATATCATTTTTACCCATAATTACCTTATTTAATTTTAACCGTGGTAAAAAACAGTAAAAAGTAACTATTCACCAAAAAATTATTTTAATCTCATTGAACCACATTTTAGTCCATGATATTAACCGTGTATCTCAGATTTTCGAAATTCCACTCACAGAAGTGGTAAAATTAAGTTTTATGAAAAATTCAGTTTTTAAAATACCACTTAGTAGTTTCACTATTAATCAAAAAATGAATGTTTCCAGAAAAATATTAAAAATTAGACCAAAGAAATATTTGATCTTATGAATTCAAAAATGATGTATATTTTATCCAATTAAAAACATATCAGTTACATTAACTAATTTAAAAATTAAATCCCGTCGTCAAAACAAATAGCGTGTTTTTACGTGATAATAACTATCAAAAGATTGACACTTGTTTATTTCTGGTTTAGAAGTGAAATTACATCCAATGAACTACATTGTATTAAATTGTAAAAAATATATTCTAAATATACTTTAAAACCACTCAAATTAATAATTTACCAAAATTAATTATTTCGATTAAAAAAGTTGATTTCAATTAAAATTTAGTAATTTTCACTATTCATCAGAATATGAAAGTTTTCCGAAAAGTACCAAAATTTCACCCTAAGCTAATTTTGATATTCTGAATCCAAAAACGAAGTCCATTTTGATAAATAAAATTTTCAAAATTTCAAAAAGTGGTTATTACTATTCATAACGGCTAGTTTTAATAATATTTTAATAGCATATCGTTGTTTAGTGAAACTTGGTATTGCGTACGACACAAGTTATCAAGGAAGGCTGTGGTTGCGTGTAATGTAAGCCAAGATAGTGTTGCCTATAGTGAAATATTCCTTTGATAATTTATATAACATAAAAATAAAATATTTCTCATAAAAGTCTCGGGTGTTACAGATTCAGTTTACTATTTTATTTATAACAATCACCCTACTGATCCAAATTTAATGTTTGATGTTTTTTTTAGGATTACATGTTCAATATAAAATATTTCATTAAAAGTAATCTTGGTCTAATTATTCAATATTTAGGTTCATGAGGATCGCAAAAGAAGGCCCACGGAATAAGTGAAGATATTGGACCATCCATAAATACTGAATTACTTGGTTCAATTCAGAATTTAAAATTCATTCATTCTTATAAAAATTATGGGGACAATTTAAGGAGTCTTGGGTAAAACATTCAATTCCCAAATCAAAAGATAATGGCCCAACTTAATCATTTAAACTCAGCCCACCATTCAGGCCATGAAATAAAATCAGTACAGTATTTCGGACATGTTTCCTTATATATTCATCAAACCAAGATGATTCTTTTAGTGAGAAATATATGATATAGTTGGCCGACATTTTTGAAGAATGAATTCAGATTAGAAGGCATCTTACTATTCAAAGATCCACTCACATTTTGGCCATCAAAAAACCATAGACAGAAATGGATTGTTTCAGATTGTGTATGATAACTACCATATCATTTCATCCATAAATCTAAATTATTTTATATTTTTATAGTAGTTAGAAAATATAATTATCTAAAACTTTTTGGAAAAAGATATCTCGGGATTCAGCTGTCTGGATATCAAAATCGTTGATCCAAGTGGAGGGGTAGTTTTATAATGCAAACAGTCATCCACCTTGTGATATAAATACATCCCTTCCTCTCCTTTCAAAAGTGATGGAATTTATGTAGAGAAGAGAATAAATTGGAATGACCAAATATGTTACAATGACTTTTTATAAACTTTCATACTCGTATTTTCACTTTATATACCTTTCCTCTTCTCTTTGTTTTCATTTACTATTGTGTTCTTCATTATGGTAATCTTATAAGCCTTTTTTTTCAATTTGGTTTTAATGGGTGTTTATTCTTCAATAACTATTATTTTAATCAACATTCTGTTTTTTTAATATTAATGTTATTAAAATAGTTTAAATACAGTTGAATCATCTTCTCTTCTTTTTCACTATCATTCAATCTATTGTTCGTTTTTAATTGTCAACGTCATTTGTGTGTGTGTGCTCGACGCAAAACTCTTTTCTTATCCCTTTATTTTTCTTAATTTATTAGTTAATCATCATAAAAATATATTCCCAGATTAATAAAAATATTAATGGATGAGTAAATATACCATTGGGGTGAGTTATAATTTATGTATGTTAAGTGATTGAAAGCTTTTGCTCGATGAGTATTCTTTGAATTATTGTTGTGTATGTTGGACTTAACATGTGACGATTAGTGACATATTTTGTTTAACGTATTGTTTCCATGGATTATTAGAACCATAAATACACTTCCAAAAACATGTACTGATTGAGATTATAATCCTAGTTATGTTAAGGTATGGATTAAAGCCTTAATAGTTAGGAATTTCAATCAAAAGTAACTCTTGACATGGGTGTTAATATGATACAATATAACGCAAATCTCAAGGATATCACAAGATTAAATACCTAAGGATGAAATCACCCAAATCATTATCAATTTTTATTAATCTAACATCATCCATAAATTATTTTATATTCTCTGTAAACAACCCCCCAATTAGAATACAATCAACTAAAAAAATCGACTATTAAAAAGTGTCATCACCGAGGATTCAACCCGAGTACTGCTATATATATTAGTAGAGCACCGGAACCTTGACTGGTCGATAAGAGAAAATCATCCACCCTTTCAAATGGCATCATTACTGGGGATTGTTCCATTAAGTAATCATTAGATTCTAGTTATTTTAAAAAACACAAAAAAACACAAAAAAAAAAATTAAAAACAACACAAATAAAAACCCATCTTCTTCTTTCTTAAAAAACATCATTGAATTACCGATAGTCCCACAAAATATCCCTCTGATTTCTTTGACCCTTAAATTGATTAAAACATCATCAACATAGGAGGAAGATAAGAGATAATCAACTCATTCGATAACAACTTCTTTTGGCCAATCCTAGGGAACAAACACTTAATGAAAAAGATACCCCAAATATGAATTACCAACCTCTTGGTATAAAATATCCAAATGTAGAGGCTGACATTGATCTCAAATCTGGTTTGATTCATATTTACCTCATTTTCATGGGTTATCTAGTGTGGATCCACATCTCCACATTAAGGAGTTCTAAGTTGTGGACTCTGCGATGAATCCTCAAGGGGTTTCTAGGGAAAAAATAAAATAATCGAGCATTCACTTTTCCTTAGTTGACTCCACGAAGTCATAGATTTACTACCTATCTATTGGTTCCATAATCTCATTGAATGACATGAAGCAAATCTTCTATATAAAATTCTTTTGTACATCTCGTACTGCTTCTATCTGATAGGAAATAAGTGGTATTCATCAATTCCAAAATGAATCACTCCAAGAGTAATATGAGAGGTTCAAAACTTTTATTGAAGCCCTCCCACACCACCAAATACCCGACCAACATTGGATCTAATACTTCTATGAGGGTTCATTTTCTATGGAGATAACTCTCATTGATGCCGCACGTGGCGGTGATGTTGTTGATAAAACTCCTACAGCTGTAAGATATCACATATGCAACATGGATGCAAACAGACAACAATTCCATACTCAAGAACAAGCTCACATAAAACAACCCCATGATAGTCAATTGATAGATCCCAACAAGATGACCAATTGGATAAGTGAACTTACAGGACTTGTGAGACAACTAGTTGTGGCAGCCAATGCCATAACCTCATCTTCTCCACAATCTCTATTCCATGGACCTGTCATGAACTATGGAATCCACAGCTCCCCATCTCATCCAACTGACACATGTCCACAACATAAAGAGGATGGATCTGATTCATCCAGACCAATAGAGCATAATGCAGCATATCCTCACCATAACCCCAACCCTCAACAATCAGGTTAGTTTGTAATAAACCTCATCCAACCCCATTCTGAGCCCTTCTCTTCTATATATAACTCTAACAAGAGATATGGGAATCCGATTTCTCAACCCCTAAATACCCTCAACAAAACCCAAAAATATTTCAATATGTTCAAGGGGTGGAAACATTCAAAAACTTTATCCTTTTGTTCCTTAACCTCAATAGAACATTCCTCCTCCCAGATTCCATTATCCATGTGAGCCTTCCAAATTCCCAAACCAATACGATGGATTTACCTGGAACCAAAATCAAGGTAATCTCAATCCAGGACAAGAATATTCTTCCCAGCAACCATGGGAATGTGTAGTGGAATATCATTCCTTCATCACCCATTCTAGCCATAGAAACATTGAATTTTTTTTTGACAACTTGCATACAACTTCAGCCAGTATGAACAATCAAATTCGTCCCAACTACCAGCTCAACCATCACCCAACCCCAATGGTAATGTAACTGTAATTTTACTTATATCGTGAAAGAAAATTTCTATACCTCAAGATAAATCCTCCAACCCCTTTGAATGTTGACCTAGAATACGAAAAGAAAAAGAAACATGAAAAGGAATCAGAATCCATTCCCCCTCCCCATTCCATTCCACTTTGGATCCCAATTCCTTTTACCCAAGATTTTTCTAATCCAACGATGTCCTTTTAACCAGGTCCTAAAATGGACGACATGTTAAGACATGTTCAAGTCAACATTCCCCTCTTAGATTCCATAAAAAATCACTATGTATTGTAGGTTTCGCAAGGAATTTTTCAACCACAAGAGGCATCTTAGGATCTTTGAAAATGTTTCCGCCCTGCAGTCTATTACCATAATGTGAAAAGATCTATGGACCTTTATGGTTCCATGCCAAATTAGAAGATCCAACATCGATGATGCACTGATAGACCTAGGAGCCTCAATTAATTTCATTTTTAATACATGTCCTCCAACCATGGTCATGGTCCCCTTCACCCAACGGGTGTTGACATTCAATTGTTCGAACAAGGCACTGCTAGTCCTGAGGTCATAATCAAGGATGACCCTATTCGTGTGAATGGTCTTATCTTCCCTTATGATTTCTTCTTCCATGACAAGGAAGGTGAGAAAACACTTCTTGATATCCCCTAATTATGGTAATACCATTAGTCATGACAGATAGAACTAGGATTCATGTCCATTCAGGCATCTTATCCATGGAGTATTGTAACCAACTCAACATGGTCAACATTTTCTAATCCAAGCGATACCCATCCGAGGACCACTATGCATTATCATTCCAAGATTCTAAGGAATCTTCTTAGAGTAAATTGAACAACATTCCATCATGTTCACCCTATTTTGAATAGATATGACCATTGTGAAATATGCACCATTATTAACAAAGTAATAAATGGTGAAGTTGATGTAGACCTCTCATTCATATACTCCATCACTCTAGAGGATCTTGATATCTCCCTTGAATCACACATCAACTCTGATATCTACTACTCCATGTTGTATAGTGTTAATGAAAATGAATTTGAAGCAACTGAAATCCCTTCATCCGTTCCTGAGTTTTCTAGCCCAAAAATAATAGCTGAGAATGATCTAAAACCTCTTCAAGAAGACCTAAAATATGAATTCCTTTTCAATGATCACTCTTATATATTCATTATCTCTTCTTCACATACTAAAATTGAGGTGTCAAAACTTGTTTAGGAGTTAGAGTAAGTCAAAAAAGCCTTATGTTTGACCCTAGATGATGTTCCATGAATCCACCCTTCTCTTTGTATGAATCACATCCATCATGAAGAATCATACAAACCTATTAGATAACCCCAAAGAAGACTTAATCCACTCATACATGAGGTATTTAGAGAAGTCATCACCATGCTTCTTTATGCTGGTATTATCATCCAAAATTCAGATAGAGAATTGGTTAGTGCAATTCCATTTGTACCTAAGAAAGGTGGGATAAATGTTGTCAGAAATGAACATGGAGATGTAGGCACAACTCGGGTGACAAAAAAATGTCGTGTATGCATTTATTACCAAAAATTCAATGATGAAACCTAAAAATATAACTACCCTCTTTCATTACATGATCAAAATATAGAATGATTATCCAAAAAGTCACACTATTTCTTTCTAGATGGATACACTGGTTACTTCCAAACCCCAATTGCACCTAAAGTCTAAGAAAAGACTACTTTCACATTCCTCTTTGGAACATATGCATATAAGAGAATGCATTTTGGCATTTTTAATGCTCCTGCAACATTCCAGAGGTGTATGAAGTGTATCTTTTCTGTATTCATTGAACACTGCATTGAAGTCATCATCTATGAATTTAATATTTATGGTAATTCATTTGAATTTTGATCTCATTCACTCTCCCTAGTCCTTTAAATTTGTATAAAGTGTTACCTTATGTTAAATTTTGATAAATTTAACTTCATGGTTGTAAAAGGGAATTTTATAGAGCAAATTTTTTCAAAATATGGTATTGATGTCGATCTTTCCAAAATTTATGTGATCCAATCACTTACAAAATCAACATCTATTCGATACATCCATCTCTTCTATGGTCATGACAGTTTCTATCACTAATTCATCCATAAAATCTATTGGATTTCCCTTCCACTCACTCTCTTTCTCCATAATGGTGTCACATTCCATTTCGATGAGGATTTCAAGAGAGAATTCGTTGAACTCAACACTTATCTTACATATGCCCCGATAATCCAACACCCATATTGGTATTTACACTTTGAGTTGATATGTGATTCTTCTGATAGGGCCATTGGAGATGTTCTTGGTCAGAGAAGAGAAAAAATTCCTCATGTCATCTATTATGCCAAAAAAAGATGAATCTCAATATCCCTACACCTTCATTGAAAAATATCTTTTAGAAATGGATTTTTCCATAGATAAATCATGGCCCTATCTCTTAACTTCCAAATTCATTATCTCCACAGACCATTATAATATATTGTTCATACTAATGAAATATGATTCCAAACTGAGGATAATAAAATAGATCATAATTCTCAAAGATTTTGACGTTGAAATAAATGATATACTTGGAATGGAAAACCCAATGGCTGATCACTTCAGTAGAATTATTAATTCTTCTCATTCTGAAATAATTGATATAGAATTTCCAACTGAGAAACGTTCATCGCTCACGCCAAAAATACCATGGTATGCCACAATTGTAAATTACATGGTTTTTGGATTTTTTAATGATATTTTTTCAAAAGAACAAAAAATGATGTTGAAAAGTGATTCAAATTCAATTTTTTGGAATAAAATAAACATTGAAAACTGGGACATACATGGTAATTAAAATTTGTGATGATGAAGATGAACTTTCCTCCATCGTAGAATAATATCACTAGCTTCTTGTTAGTGGCCACTTTGGACAAAAAAGGACCCCCCAAAAGGACCAATATTCTATATTCTTCTGGACTTCACTCTTTAAGGACTCGCAATAGTTATGTCAATCTTTTCGAAATTGCCAAACGTTTGGCATAGTTTCAAAGAGAAATGAAATTCCCCGAAAGCCTTCAATTTTTTATCGGATCATCGGTGTGTGGGGAATCAATTTCATGGGGAAATTTCCCCATTATAATGGAGTCTCATACATACTTCTTGCGGTTAATTATGTTTCAAGGTGGGTCAAGGAAAAACCCACTAGAAAGGATGATTCACATACTATTAGTGAGTTTCTAAAGACACAAATCTTCCACCGATTTGGCACACCACATGCCTTGATATGTGACTTAGGAACCCATTTTTTTAATAGAATGAAAGAACGACTAAATTATTCCTATCAACCGGTTACAGATCCAGTGATGTGCTACTGTGTATAGAAACACTCAAGTCGAATCCTCGACATTGGTACTTTTTAATTATCGATTGTTCTTAGTTGATTGTATTCTGATTGGGGGTTTGTTTGTAGAGATTATGAAATAATTTATTGATGAAGTTTGACTTATCAAATTGATAATGATTGGGGTGAGATCATTATTAGGCAGTTATGCTTGTGATATCCTTGATCTTTTCTTTATATTGCATTAAATTAACACCCATGTCACAAGATGACGTTGATTTGAATTCCTAATTGTTAAGGATTTTATCCTAGACATAACATAACAAGGATTTTAATCTCAATCATTACATGATTTGGGTAGTGTATTTATAGTTCCAATAATCCATGTAATCCATATGTTAAACAAAATATGTCATTAATCCATGACATGATTAGTCTAACATACACAATGTTAATTAAAATAATACTCATCGTGAAAAATCTCTCAATCTCTTAACATACCAAAATTATAACTCAACACAATGGTAGATTTACTCATCCATTAAGATGGTTATTAATTTGTAAATATTTTTTTTATGGTGATGAACTAAGATGTGATGGACAATATAGGGATAATAAATGTGTTTTTCATCAAACACACACACACACACATGAAGATGAGAATTGAAAATGAACTTTATATTGAATGAGAATGAAAAATAAGGGAAGGGGATTTATCAATATTTAATGTATTTTCAGAACATTAATATTAAACTACTGAATTAGGATGTGAATAAGAGATATTAAAGATTAAATATTCCTTAAAACATAATTACAAAAATGATATACAAGATTACAACAATAATGTACAAAAAAGTAAATGAAAAAAAGAGTGGGGGAACGGTCTCTCAATTGAAAACATGAGAATTGAATATCCTCCCAAGACATTTGCAAGGATTTGGTCGTGCCAATTGTATCTCCTCTCTTCTAAAATTCCAACCATTTTAAAAGGATATAAGGGGGTTATTTATAACCCAATGCGGTGGATTGTTTTTATTCGAAAACTACCCCTCCACTTGGACATACAGTTTTGACATCCCAGCTAATTCTAAATATATCTCCTTCTTCAAAGTTGAATATAATAATTTTTTCAGATTATTATTAATATTTGGATGAATTTGGACATATGGAGCCAATGTTATGATGGTATTCATAAACAATGTTATACTGTCCATTTCTATCTATTCTTTTTTATGGGCAAAATGTGAATGGATTTTTGAATAAGAATATGCGTTCAAATCTGATTGCTTTCTTCAAGAAAGTCGGCCAACTATATCTCCTATTTCACAATGACAATTATCATCTTATTTGAGGCCTAGATCAGGAGACATGTAATGAATATTGTATGGATTTTATTTCCCATCCAGAATGGTTGGCTATGTTTAAATGAATTGGTTGGGCACCTTTTCATTGGAGTTTGGCCTTGTGATTTTAATCCAAGTCCCCTCTAATTATCCCCTGAACGTTTAAGGAGAATGAATAAATTTTCATTTCTGGATTGAGACCAGTAATTCAATATTTATGGATGGTCTTATTTCTTCACAGATTCTATGGGCCTTTTTTGTGTGATTCATATGACCCGTCAAATTGAATAATTGGCCCATTAATCCTTATAAATAAATGTTTAATATTAAATGTGGAATCCTAGAAGACAAGAACCATTAAATTTGGATCAGTAAGGTGATAGTAATAAATAAAATAGTAAACAAACTCAATTGGACCACTTCTAAAAATGTTCAGAAATTATATTTAGTATTAAAACATTAATATTAAACACAAATTATTCCCATTTCATATATAATAAGTAAAGGGGGAATATTATAATTTATTAAAATATTAATTTCATAAACTCCCCAACACATATTCTTGTGCATGCCCTCATGTAAAACAAATAAAAAACATGATAAAATATTTTTCACTCACCAAAAAATATTAATATTTAGTTTTCCCCAATCAAGGGAGGTTTAGAAAATTTCACTCATCCATATTTAATTCCACCACAAGTTGTTCTAAAAAAATGTTCCAAAAACAATTCAATATTTCATGCTCAAATTTAGAAATGTAAAATGGGGGCATAGAAAACATACTATTATCAAGATGATAAAATTAATTTATGGAGCTTCACTAATTCAACAAGCCATAGTCAAAATGATAGAGTTTGTAAGAGCTCTTAGCTTCCAATACCCATCCAAAAGTGCTCAAAAAATCATGAGGTATTTTTAGGGGTTTATCTGTGTCTATAAGACTGTAAGAAGATGATATCAAAAAGATAAGAAATAGGGGCGGAAAACAACAACATTGAAAAAGCAATGCACATGTTTTTGAAATGAGACATGAAAGGAAATTGAAACACATATTTATGAGGGAATTAAAATGTGAAATAAGACAAAAAATCATAATTAAATTTTCATGTAGATGAGAATATAAAATATTTACAAACCACAAAACTTCTCCAAAGGACCAAAGTGTGTATCGTTTTTTCATTTTTCAAATGACGAACATGAAATAGATCTCACACTCATCTCCTAACAGATGATTGATCTCCCCAAAAAATTAATTTTAATATTTTTAACAAGATCAATTTTTTAAGAAGATTGATTTTTGACCCACCTAAGGCCCATTCTTGGTTAAAAATTTCATGGTACAACACCAAAGACAAGGGACACAACTGATTAATTTAAACTCTGCCTACCATTCAGGCTGAGAAATTAAATCAGGACAATATTATGGACATGTCTCTTGATCTAATAATCAAATTATGATGAGATGTTTCATTATGAAATTCAAGATATAGGAGTCCTAAATTTTTGAATAAATAATTTGGATTTGAAGGCATATTTCTATTCATTAATCCATTCACATTTTGGCCATCAAAAAATCATGGATAGAAATGGACAGTTTAGCATTGTTTATGAACCCCACCATAAAATTGGATCCATAAGTCCAAATGCCACCAAATTTTTAGAGTAGTCAACCAAATTTTTTATATAAAACTTTTAAGATGGAGATATTTCTAGATTAAGATGTTCGGATTTCCAAATAACCGAGCCCATTAGAGGGGTAGTTTTGGAATGCAAGTAGTTCACCACCTTGGGTTATAAATACATCCCTTCTAATAAATTCAAAGGGTTTGGAATTTTTAAGAGATGATGATCAATTGGAATGACCAAAGCCTTTACAATGACTTTTGAGGACCTTCCATACTTATGTTTTTACTTGAGAGTCCTTTCCTACTATATTTGTTTTTATTTGCATTTGTGTTCTTCATTTTTGTAATCTTGTAAGTGATTTTTTTATAATTCTGTTTTAATGAATGATTCTTTGTAAATATCTTTTATACTCATCAAAAATCTTTAAATTAATATTTATTTTCATAAAATATTTTTAATATATTGGAATCCACTTCCCTTATTATTCGTTCTCATTCAATCTAAAGTTTGTTTTAAATTCTCATCATCGTTCGTGTGTCTGTGTTCGATGAAAAACTATTTTATTTTCCCATTATTTTTCTTTGGTAATTAGTTCATCACCAAAATAATATTACTATATTAATAATCATATTAATGGATAGGTAAATCTACCATTGGGTTTAGTTATAATTTATGTATGTTAAGAGATTGAGAGATTTTTTTCGATGAGTATTCATTGAATTAACGTTGTTTATATTGGACTTCACATGTCATGGATTAACTACATAATTTGTTTAATATATGGATTACAAGAATTATTGGGACCATAAATACACTACCACAATAATTTAATTATTGAGATTGGAATAGTAGTTATGTTAAGGATTTTAGTAAAGCCTTAACACTTAGGAATTCCAATCAACATCATGGTCGGACAAGAGTGTTAATTTAATGAAATATAAAGAAAAGGTCAAGGATGTCACAAGTATAACTACCTAATTATGAACAGACCCCAATATTTATCATTTTGATAAATCAAAAATCAGGAATAAAACATTTCATAAGCTCTGCAAACAAACCCCCTAATACGAATAAAATCAACTAAAAACAATCTACTATTAAAATGTATCATCGTCGAGGATTCGACCTGAGTGCTGTTATACACATTTCCAGAGCACACAATCCTTGACCTGTTGATAGGCTAAAATCAGTCGTGCTTTGAAACTCCCCACCCAAAAATCCACCTCTAATTATTCTCATTTATATAAATGAAAAGACCCAACAAGAAGCAGAGAGCCAATAAATTACCTTTTATGAGGAGTGGAGGTTTCATATTTATTTAATATAAATCATCATGTGAGAAAATTTCCCCCAATGAACTCCTAGGAAAGTATTGTATGCATCACTTGAATGTTTTTATAAATGATATAGATGTCAATTCCTCCCTCCTTTACTAGCCCTATGAGTCTTCCACAAGAGGCCCAGTGGTGATTATCCTTGAGACTTGTGTCCCATAAGAATGCACACATAATCCACTCCATGTTAGAGATAACCATTTTTCATAACCTTATAACAAAAATGACATTCATGATAGAGGAGAAAAGAAAATTGTTCACTAACTTCAGCCTTCCCCTGATGAAAAGTATTAATTTTTCATGTTTGTGATGTGGTTAGAGATGTTTCTCACAACTTTTTCAAGCTGTCGAAATCAGTGACTGTTAGAAAAGATGAGGAAACCATAGTATTCCATGGTTAATCCATTCCTACAAAATCCAATGGATTATTCAATGTGTCTGGTCACCTATAACTACAATAGTTGGAAAAAAATATGATACTCTATCCATGATTAACCCACTGCCCACTCTAGATGAAATACACAACAATCACACCATTCATGATACAAATAGAGAAAATGCTTCCATAAAAAAGGGTATGGTGTTGTATTCATATATGAGGTGTGAGAAGATTAATAGAAAAATATAATGTCAATAAGGTGATATGAGAAAACTAGCCTCCAGGTATGATTTATGCTGAAAGACAAATAAATGTGATCAAAGGATTGGTCCTTGTAGATCTTCAAACCCATGTTCAAAACACAATATTTTGGATTTAAATCCCTCACCATTTCCTTTAAAATACCAACAATTCCATGGATTCTTCTTCCTTTGAGGAAGGAATGCTACTCCTTAGAAATACAGCTAGATGAGTCGAAGGAAATTAATCTTTTAATGACCACGAATAGAATATTATACATGATCTTTCAATATATGATTGTCCTATCGAGGTAATAGTGTTTAAGCATTTATGGAGAGGAGCATGGTTCAAAACCTAGAAGGAATGCATGTGGCTAGGAGTTTTAAAGGAGTTGATAAAAGCTTTTTTGGGGTGAAAAGTGCAGATAAAAGGGGGTGGGGCATTGTTAACAGCATAATGGATCCCTAGATAAAGGATTCGTGTGAATTGGTCTTTAAAAAACAGCACCCCTTAACAAAATTTCCTTTATCAGCACTAAAAACGTTTTGTTAAAGGAACCCTTTATAAGAACTGATAAATGTGGAATTTAACAGAACTAAAAAGAATGGTTAAAGACCCATTTTAACTATGGTTTTTTATCACTATTTAATGGTTCATTTAACATGTATTTTTCTTATCATTGATAATATTTTCATGATTTTAACAATGACTCAATTATCAGTTATTTTTTTTTGTGTTGTTAAATGACTTTTCTACCATTTATAAAGTCTATTTTATTAGTGTCGTGACTACTACCCTTCATATAAACATCATAGAAAATACATATAATCATAACCGGGGAAAGGAAACATCTATATGGGATTGGAAATATTCTCATTAAGGGTAAACAAAAGATACATTTAAGGATAAACATGAGAATATTTGTATGAGGACAAGATCATAACATTATAAGATCATATCATTTATATCATAATATTATAAACCTGAATCATGGAGTAAATCATAGAAGTTCATAAGATATGAATCATTAGAAATTAAAAAACACAATACATTAAATACAATCATTAGAATAAGATATGTAATTGTGGGAGATAGGTAATAATGTATAAATGTTTTTTATAATAGTCAATGAATCATTGTTAAGACCATATTTATAGTACGAGTTCACTTATCATACCATATTGGTAGTCATAGTTCACTCCCATGGAAACCTTATTAGACTGGTTTCACTCCCAATACCATATTGGTAGTCATGGTTCACTCCCATGTCCATATTAATAGTGAAGGTACACTCCTATGGCCATATTAGTTTTTCTCATGAGATTACAATATATACTGACTGCTTGGTAGGGATATATAGGCCCCATCCATCTGAAAACGAAATCATATAGACATGATCCAAAATTAAATAAATAAGAATATCGTAACCAATGAAATGAAATGGCTATCAATAACATGTAATCATTTCATAACCTATGAAAAAAGTTACATGTTTCATAATCATTTCAAAAGGATAACCCATGAAAAGAATGAGGTTCCGATGCATATAACAAAAGAATGAGAAATGTGTTTCATAAAAATAATTCCATCAAAACATAATCCATTAAGATAAGTAATTAGAATACAAACATTGAATCATTTCCCTATAAATTAGTGAGTAAAAACAATAGATGCCATCCAAAAGTATAAATACTTTTTAAGATCTCTTAAAAACATTTCTTGAGGAAAATTTCCTTTCATCATTGAAAAATGATTTTAAAAACATTAAATTTTTTAATATATTTTTCTCGAAAAAAACATTTAAAACTATTAAATGAATATTTGAAAACAAAAAAAAATAAAATCCCTTTTCCATGAAAATGATTTTATTTTTTTAAATCTATTTTTGGAAATAAAAGATATTATCAATCGAAGAGAGGGAGAGATACAATAATATTTTTATTAAAAACATTTTCATAATTATCATATGTACCAAAGAGTAAAAAATTGTTCTAATACATATATATATATATTTAATAACAAAGGATATGAATACTCATGAGCGTTCATCAGGGATGTATCGTAATATTTCTTCAATTGGAGGATAATCATAAATAATCTCAGAAAGCGATGAGATTTTTTCAATAAAATTTTACTCATGGTAACTCTGAACCATAATCCCTAGTTAATAAAATGAAATTACATGATTCTTAAACTATCAATAAAATTAGTATATTAATGTTATAACATGTAAAATTGGTTTTATACACAACTCAAAAATGAATTTATGTATATAAAAAAACAAGAATCTTAATGAATGAAAATCAAGGAAAGAATATCTTACTAATTTGGTAGCATTTGAAACATAAAACACAAGGAATAAATATCATTTATTCGAGATTTAAATAAATATATTTAAAAATAAGAACCATAAAACACATTAATAGGAAGTATATACACCACACAAATGAAAATAGTGATGAACATGACAAGTATGTCACAAATAATAAATAAGTGAGATGAAATTCCCATATCATATGTCTTAACTTTTATCGTTTTCATATAAATTTGATTTATAATTAATATAAGTTTATTTTAAATATATAAAAAACCTTATTATTATATCTAATACCATATAATGTTTTATTATAACATTATATAACCCTCTTGTAAATAATCTTATATTAGGGTTTCACTTCAGGTAATGTTCACTTTTGTTCTTCACATCAGTCGTATTTTGTTATATATTTCTTCCTTATACAAAAATCATGATTCCAAAAATTTAAACCATCATATAAATATCAATGAAATTTAGTATGTGTTAATTATAATATTCCATATAATATTTATGTGTAAAATGGAATTCACTATTAATGGAGACAGTAGGGCATACATATTCATGAAGGGTATTTTTGTTATTATATCATATTAGAAGAATGAAAAAAATGAAATTAATGTATATATGTATATAACATCATTAATGTTTCATTAGTTTTTCATATATGTCATATAATTTCACTATCCAAATCTATAATACATTCCATGTTGTGTGTGAATGAATCACATCACTTTGAATTGGTGGTAGTCCACCTGTCCACAAACGATGTTATCTTCTTGAAAAAAGACGGAAAGTATAAATGAATGTGTTATAAAACAATTTAAAAGTCATAATTAAATTATTAATACAATATATATAGTATATAATGTTTTTTCCATCATTATTTCCATCCAGGATATGATTTAATGTTAAAATGAACAGTCATCATTTCGTGAGGTGGTTTTTCGCTGTAGAGAGGAGCTATATGTTTGTTACCCATTAAATTGAATTGAATAAAAGTGAAGGTACCTTAGAATAAAAATATATCAGTATATTTATATATATATATTTTTGTTTTATAAACATGGAATTATTATATTTGTGTTGATGGATAATGAATATAAAATAAAAGAGCTTGAGGAATGTTGATGCCCCTTTTTTGGGAAACTCCTTTTGGATTTCACAAAAGGACATACTTGGATTCATTTATACAAAAACAAGTGGATTAAAGGAGGATGTGTGGTTCATTGGGATGTTAATTGGGAATATTTTAGCTGTACATATGTTAATTTAGAGGTTTGAAAAAGGGGGATCTGTGGACGCCTTTTATAAAGGAGGGAAAACACACTCTTGGAATTTTTTACAAATAATTATATCTTCTCAATGTATTACATATTGAAAAAAATTAAAATGTATGATTATGGAACATAATAGATTTATGGAATGAAATATTTTAATCCAATATGTTGTTAAAAATATTATAGGTCATTTCCACCTTAATAATAAGGTTTAGAATCATGATAAGATTAATGTAATCGTAATTATTGAAATTAATTTTAATCAGTTTCAATAATCATTTTTATCAGAAATTATATTGACTTTAATATAATATAAATATAATACATATTAAAACTCTCTATTAATTATTTTTCAAAATTAATCCCACAGAATTGAAAAAAAATTAATTTTAATGAAAATCATGCAAATGTTGCGAGAAAGCTTTTTTTTATAGTTACAATGTTAAAATGTTCATTAAAATTTTACATATAAATTTTAATATTAAAATATTCCATTGAATTAAATTTAATTAATATATTTTTTTGTTACCTATTATAACATTAAATCAAACTTAATGTATTATTTATTTATATAAATAAATTATATTAAAAATAAGTATTCAATTAATATTGTGTATCTTTCATTATTCATAAAAAAATGATGATTCTCAGAAAAATATAGAAAATTCAACATAAGATAATTACAATAAGTGTGAGTGATGATTTATTTCGTTGAATAAATATTGTCAATGAAAGTCACCCATTTTTCAAATAGTTTCGAAGAGATATGTTTTATTCTCAGTTTAATAGATTGAACAATAGTTGTAACACCCCAAGCTTCTACGGTACGCTTCTCTTTGAATAATGTGATAGCGTGTGTTGTACGCAACACCGAGTTCTAACACACCATAACCAATCAAACTAGCTATTATGAATAGTAATACCTACTTTTTGAAATTATATATATATTTTTTAAAATGGACTTCATTTTTGGATTCGGAATATCGAATTTAGCCTAAGGTGAAATTTTGGTACTTTTCGGATAACTTTCATATTTTGATGAATAGTGAAAATTACTAAATTTTAATTAAAAAACAACCTTTTTAATAAAAATAATTAATAGGGATAAATTATGAATTTGAATGGTTTTAAAGTATATTCAGAATATATTTTTACCATTTAATATAATGTTGGTCGTTGGACATAAATTTACAATTAAATTGAACACAAACAAGTGTCAATCTTTTGTTAGTTATTATCTCTTAAAAACACGCTTTTTGTTTTGACAACGAGAATTAATTTTAAATTAATTTCTGCCACATCTGTGTTTTGAATTTAGAAAAATGGATTTCATATTTGTAATCTGTATTTCCAAATTGTGTAAATAGGTAACTTTTATTTTTAGACATTTTGAATAATTAATGCGGTAAATATTTTATTTACCATGGTTAAGGGTAAATCCGGTAAATAAGGGTTAAAAAATAATATTATAATAATACTAAATTACCCTAAAAATTATCCTAGCCTTATTGGTTGATACAGTTTTGACCATAGGAATCTTTGGGTCGATTTTGGGACCCCATGGTGCCACTTGTAGGTGATAGGGAGACTTTATTTTAATTAAGTACAAAAATGACAAAAGCATATATCTTTTAGAACAACAATTTTTAAATAGGGTTATATATGTTTTATTTTTTATTATAAATATTCATTAGAAAGATAAAAATATTTCCTACATAATGATATTTTATTTATAATTTTTAGACATTAAATAATTTAATTTATTTATGACACAATGATGATGCAGTAATTACAATAATAGTTAAAAATAAAAATAATTGATATTATAAATACCCAAATAAATATAATATGAAACATTTAATGAATTTAACTAATTTTATAGGATAATATGATATATTAGGATTGATTTAATTGACTTTTTTCTAAGTAATCAATCTATTATGAGTTTCACAAAAATCAACTATTGAATACTGTCAAAATTGACAAAAAAGAGTTCTTAAAACAAATATTATATTATTAATTGATATTAAATTCCTAAAAATCTAATGTTCGGACAAGAGACTTATATAATGATAGGTTCATCATTAATAGACCATTTGGGGGTCTCTTGGATGTATATAGTAATTTTATTAACCATATTATATAAAAATACAAAGAGACATTGTAAAAGTTAAACTACTTAACATAGAGTTAATACTTAAAGATAAGGTTAATATAAGTACCCAAACCTGTCTAAATTCTATTGGTTGAGTTTTTTTCGACCCATAACCACCTTAAGATTTAAATAATAAACTTTGGAGCCATTAGAAACCGAATATGAATTTATTATAAATTAATATTTCTAGCTTTTCCAAAGGTTCCCCTCACCCCTCTTATAAAAGGGCACTCTTCCTTCTCATTTATTCACATCTCAAAGCCCTTTGGTTCGGCCAACCCCTGCCCAAATACTCTCTCAACTTCCCTCACTACAACCTAGAGGCCTTATTTTGGTCATAAAGACAACCTATGGAGCCCTTTTGATCAAATCAAAAGGAAGAACCCAAAGAAGAGGTAATGTTTTCACCACCCCTTTTCAAGTTCATTTCTTCTTCCACTTCCTCTTTCTTTGTTATTACCTTTATAAAATAATAACTCCAGTATCATATATAAACTTTGATATTATTATAAATATGGTACAACCATATTCAGTATTCTATCCACCCTTTGAATAACATGTCACCATACGTGCGTACGTACGGCTTACCGTCTCCACGTCGTGGTGTAATTGTTATTCATTATATTGTTATTTGGATGGGTATAATAATGATGTGTAACTCATGTAAATAATAAATATAACATGATAAAGATTCTGTATATATGATATAAAATCCAATTATATATTATTTTAATATCAAAAAAATGATATTGTCGCTCGTGCGTATGTATGGACTACCGTCTCCACAAACGTGATGAGATTCATTCTCCATCATATCCATTCAAGTATAATTATAATTTGATTATTTAAAAATGGTACCTAAGGACTTGATATCATTCTGGATATGAATAATATACATCCCATTAATAACGAATATGGCTCACATAACAAAGAATATAAAGTAAAATGAACATGTTAACACCCGAAATGACGATAATTCTAAGTTATTATTAACAAATCAATGTTAAAAGAACATATATGATATCATATTAAAGTAAATTATTATTGTATAATTCAATAACAATTATTTCACCATTATACATGAGGTAAAACTACCGTTGACCAAGGAAAAAGTACAAAGTAAGGGATTTTCTTATCTCACTTTCAATTCCGTGAGATTTCCATTGTTCGCCACTAAATTATTGAAAGTGGTGTATTGTGTACTGCCATTTGATATATATTATCATGGTTATCTTTATATTCATGTTATTCTGTAAATCATTTTGTGGTTATTATCTTCTGGCCATACGACTCAGTTGATTAACGTGGTAAGGAGTTTCTTATCTCACTCTTAATTTCGTGAGAATTCCATTGTTCACCACTTATTTATTTCATGTGGTGTATGTGTACTACCCATGATTGTATTCATTGTGAAATATAATTTAATTTATGGGTATTTACATAATCATTGTATGATCCTTATTTCATGGGTGCATGTTTCATAAGTTACCAAATGGATAAGGGAATTTGAAATTTCAATTTCCAATTATTCGGCTTTACGCAAACTTCATTGATAATTTTACTCCGAGATTATGTGTGGAATTACTATTCATTTTCTTATGTCATATTTTCCACTCCCATTTCTGTGGATATACTTTTGATACACATAATCAATCCATTGATAAATTCTCAAGTAACGGTATGAACTTGATAAGAGTAATTTTAACTC
This sequence comes from Viscum album, assembly GCA_963277665.1. Lineage (NCBI taxonomy): Eukaryota > Viridiplantae > Streptophyta > Magnoliopsida > Santalales > Viscaceae > Viscum > Viscum album. Next base: position 543,578,306 of record OY728162.1, read on the forward strand.
AATCTCCATTTGTTGAGTTAAATATCCAATTAATTGGTGTCGTTTTTATAAGAATATGTGTGAATGTCATCTGATTGATTTACACAAAATATCCAATCATATTGAGTGTATTTATATTTTTCACACATAATTATGTCGTTGATTTATCCTTAACCTAAGGATATTGATTTTATGAGATATTTCATCTCAATTTAAATTCCATTGATACTTCTTTGTCGTTATACATCAAATCACTTTTATGTGGGGTATATAATGTACTTTGAAATAGTATATCATGAATCCCTTTATTCTCATGATATTACAAAGTTCTGATTATGCCAATTATTTGTATTCAAGTGTCACTCTTTTGGTTAGAATCTCTAACTAAAATACCATTTTTAAATATTTTAAAGACTTATTCTTCTAAATCTTTGTCATTAATGTCCATGTTTTAAAAAATGGTTTTAAGGATTTATTTATATGGACATTAATGTTTTAAAATTAAAACTCCTTTTAAAAGTTTCAAAGTGGTATGGGACACCTTGATTCAAAAATCTATTTTTAAATGGCTTCTTGACAAATAGTGTGACTTTTAAATGTTTCCAAGAAAAGGGGGATATTTCTCTCAAATATTTTTGATGATTGTTTTCATCTATGTCAACATCCTTCATTATTCTTGATTGAGGTCAATGTGATACAATACAATCTTCCATATTGTATCTAATGAGTTAAGTTTGACTGTGGGCGTGCTATTTTTATACCATTCATGGATTGTGGTAAAAGTATTGACATTTCGTATGCTAGTTTTAATATGAATGTTTATGTTATGTTTAAACCTGTTCATATGAGGAATGAATTGGACTTAATAAGTGACGGGTGGAGCCCACTATAGCTCCTCGATGCATCGGTAGGTCTCATGAGACAAACTAGTGTCTTCGCACAAGGCCTTGACAAAATCTTATTTGTAGTCTTGGCACGAGGCCTTGGCTATGTGGTTATGATAGTCTGGCATTATGAATTCCAACATTATGAAAGTGGTTATTGATATTGCATGTAATTATTCGATTAGTAGAATATCCATGTGAAAACGTAAATGGCATTATTTCATTTTACTTTTGCCATACTATGATGAAGTTCAATTTTAAAAGGCTTTTGTAATGCATTGCCTTAAATGTTTATGCTTATTTTGAATGTTCTGCTATATTGTTATCCTTACTGGGCATTTTACTCACCCCTTTTCTATGTTTTATTTTTCCCAGGAAGTGAAGAAGTAAATTATGAATGACCTGCAGGGATATTATGTGGGGATATGGGTGTGGATTATGGAGACAATATGTTGTTGTAGTAGTTTTTCATTTTATGATGTAATGTAAGACTTATGAATATATCTAGTGTTTCCAAGGCTACTAAACCAATCAGTCTTTCGAGATTTGATCTTTCTTGTGATCATGCCAATGTTATGTAATAATGCACTGACTCTGGGTAACTAGGGTTGGGGCGTTACAGTTGGTATCAGAAGAAGTTTAGTACATACCTTGGAAGCTATATTTAGATAAACTCTGATTAGAGCACGTAGACCTAAGATGAACTTTGAGGATTAGTATAGAAGAATTTCCTAGAATTATGGTATTGTAGAGATTTTGTGAGTTTTCCGAGCAATACATCCATGTCTGGATACGAGCAGGTAGAGGCGGCTCTGGCACAGATGTACCTAAGAGTAAAATCCGAAAACACCGCTTTGAGCTAGACTCGAACGGGAACTGGTGCACGACAACGGGCCTTGCTGCACTCTTGGTTACGACACTCCCGGGGGATATGATTAGGATAATTTACATTTTATTTACAAACCAATTTATGTAAAATATATATAAGATGAGATTAAATGACCTTGGTTAATCCTAATATTTTTTCAAATTTAGAATATGGTGACATGTTAATCTCTAAATGATTTTACGACTATTGTTACTCACACAATGCTTTCTGGTTTTAGTCAATGGCTGGATTCCAAGGAAGTCATAGTGACTTTTAGAATGATGTACAAGGTGGGAATGGTGGTGGAAATGAGCAACAAAATGGAATGTTGATAGGCGTAAAAGATATCGTCTTTATGCAAAATCAGTTTTCCAAAAATATGATCAACAAAATATATATTTACCAAATCCCAAAATCAACAAGGAAGAGAAAGGTGATGAATAATAAGAGCTCCATCAATGGAGACCATGGAGAAAAGAACCCTCAATTTTCATCATGCAGGAAATGAGGAAGGAGACACCCAGGAAAGTGTCTCAATGGGACAACGAAATTCTTTACGTGGGGGAAGGAAGGACATAAAGTGAAGAATTGCCAGAGAAAAATGAAGAGTACTATGGAAGAAGATAAAAATGGTCCCAAGAGTCCATTTACAGTCATTTGCCATAAATGTAGGGGACCTGGCCATTACCCTAGTGAATGTCCTATTCTATAGGATATTGTCTTGGTCAAACAAGAAGCTATGTGGTAATAAATGGTTGGAGAAATGTTTAAAAATTATTAGCGCTCCTTGTTGATGGGATTACTTTGGAATAATTTTCTCTTGTATTTGTAACCCCATAGTTTGCCATGTGAGAATGATATTTGAGGAAGAATTGTCTCTTCTCTTGTAAATATAGGTATAAATAACCATTTGGTTTTATATGATCATTGGGGTTTGAGAGAATTATAAGTTATTATAATTTTGGATGAAAATGCAAGGTATGATATAACATTTGTGGTTAAATTTATGTTATAGTATTTTGAGGAATTTATCTCATTTTGGCAATATTATAAATTATATTTTTTGAAAAAGGACAACATGTAGACCGTGTGACAACTCATCGCGTCGGACAAAGCTGTGGGAATCGAACCCACAACCAAAGTGCGATTGAGATTTATCGCCTACCACTGGACTACGTGAAGTCCCTGGTTAGTGTGACTTTTTTTAGTTAAATGATTTTATTGATCAATAATAAGTTGATTTGGGTTCTTATTTCTTATCAAATGAATACCCTTGGTATAGGAAAATGATATGGTGATTAAGTGATAAATGTTATTTTGGAAGATTTTTGATTTGTTGGGAACACTATATGACCAAGGAAAATAGAATACTATGGGGTTTCATTTGAGGAGTAATGGTAGATTTTTATCGACATTTTTATTGTGGATTTATAGTGATTTGGGTTATTTATGGAAATGACTAACCTATAATAGAGAATATGTGATTAGGTTAATTACTTTGGAGTATGTGACATTAAGAGTATCTGATGTCATTTGGATATACAATTTAACATGGGAGACTACATAATCAAATTCTTCAATGCATTGGGTTTAAATATTACTTTGGATTATATGGAAGGATTTTAAGGACAATTGATTATTGAAGGGTATTTATTTAACTTTGGGGTATTGTTGGTTTATTTGTAGAAATTAAGATGAGTGATTATTTATCTCAAGGAATATCCTTTTGGGGGATCATTAGATCTTTCACTAACCATTTTGGTTTTGATTAATCTTCAAAGACAATGTGAATATATAGTTTAACCTTCATGGTTCATGTGATTCTATAGAAGTTTATTCTAACTCTTCCAGTGTGACCAAGTCTTCTTGAATAATCATCGTCTAAAAAAAATGAGTTAGTGGTGAAAATTTATTAAAGAATGAAACTCCACTTAAAAATTAAGTATATATCTTTATATTCTTAGTCAATATCATAAATGAATTCCTCATCCTTATGTAATGTAACTTAAAACAAAAAAATGTTGTCCATTTACTTTCCTACTAGAAGACTAATGACCGTTTGTCCCAATAGAAGTTTGTGGGTTTCTTATTGTTAACATTCACCTGATCATGATTTCTATCCCTCTCCATCAGAACTTGACACTTAGTTTATCGTCCATATCCATGTTTTCCTACATGGAATCCGAGTATGGGTTATCTTGGTTGAACTTTATACCTCTCTTTCATTCTTTTAATGTGATAGTTTTATTGACGCTTTTTCCGATGTGGGACATTCCAATATATTCCTAAGAACAATTTTAAAAAATTGCGAGGACGCAATTTATTTAAGGAGGGGAGAATGTAACACCCCGAGCTTCTACGGTACGCTTCTCTTTGAATAATGTGATAGCGTGTGTTGTACGCAACACCGAGTTCAAACACACCATAACCAATCAAACTAGCTGTTATGAATAGTAATACCTACTTTTTGAAATTATGTATATATATTTTAAATTGGAATTCATTTTTGGATTTGGAATATCGAATTTAGTCTAAGGTGAAATTTTGGTACTTTTCGGATAACTTTCATATTTTGATGAATAGTGAAAATTACTAAATTTTAATTAAAAAACAACTTTTTTAATCAAAATAATTAGTAGTGATAAATTATGAATTTGAATAGTTTTAAAGTATATTCAGAATATATTTTTACCATTTAATATAATGTTGTTAATTGGACATAAATTTACAATTAAACCGAACATAAACAAGTGTCAATCTTTTGATAGTTATTATCTCTTAAAAACACGCTTTTTGTTTTGACAACGAGAATTAATTTTAAATTAATTTCTGCCACTTATGTGTTTTGAATTTAGAAAAATGGATTCCATATTTGGAATCAGTATGTCCAAATTGTGTAAATACGTAACTTTTATTTTTATACATTTTGAATAATTACTGCGGTAAATATTTTATTTACCATGGTTAAAGGTAAATCCGGTAAATAAGGGTTAAACAATAATATTATAATAATACTAAATTACCCTAAAACATGTCCTAGCCTTATTGGTTGATAAATGTTCGATCATAGGCATCTTTGGGTCGATTTTGGGACCCCATGGTGCCACTTGTAGGTGATAGGGACACTTTATTTTAATTAAGTACAAAAATGAAAAAAGCATATTTCTTTTAGAAAAACAATTTTTAAATAGGGTTATATATGTTTTATTTTTTATTATAAATATTAATTATAAAGATAAAAAGATTTCATACATAATTATATTTTAATTATAATTTTTATAAATTATATAATTTAATTTATTTATGACACAATGATGATGCAGTAATTACTAAAATAGTGAAAAATCAAAATAATTGATATTATAAATACCCAAATAAATATAATATGAAACTTTTAATGAATTAAACTAATTTTATAGGATAATATGATATATTATTATTGGTTTAATTGACTTTTTTCTAAGTAATAAATCTATTATGAGTTCAAAAAAAATCAACTTTTGAATAGTGTCAAAATTGACATAAAAGAGTTCTTAAAACAAATATTATATTATTAATTGATATTAAATTCCTAAAAATCTACAGTTCAGCCAAGAGACTTATATCATGATAGGTTCATCATTAATGTACCACTTGGGGGTAGCTTGGATGTATATAGTAATTTTATTAATCATATTATAAAAAAATACAAAGAGACATTGTAAAAGTTAAACTAATTAACTTAGAGTTAATACTTAAAGATAAGGTTAATATAAGTACCCAAACCTGTCTAAATTCTATTGGATGAGTTGTTTTCGACCCATCCCCACCTTAACATTTAAATAATAAACTTTGGAGCCATTAGAAACCGAATATGAAATTATTATAAATTAATATTTCTAGCTTTTCCAAAGGTGCCCCTCACCCCTCTTATAAAAGGGCACTCCACCTTCTCATTTATTCACATCTTCAAAGCCCTTTGGTTCGGCCAAACCCTGACCAAATACTCTCTAAACTTCCCTCACTACAACCTAGAGGCATTATTTTGGTCATAAAGCCATCCTAAGGATCCCTTTTGATCAAATCAAAAGGAAGAACCCGAAGAAGAGGTAATGTTTTCACCACCCATTTTCAAGTTCATTTCTTCTTCCACTTCCTCTTTCTTTGTTATTACATTTATAAAATAATAACTCTAGTATCATATATAAACTGTGATGTTATTATAAATATTGTACAACCATATTCAGTATTCTATCCACCCTTTGAATAACATGTCACCATACGTGTGTACGTACGGCTTACCGTCTCCACGTCGTGGTGTAATTGTTATTCAATATATTATTATTTGGATGGGTATAATAATAATGTGTAACTCATGTAAATAATAAATATAACATGACAATGATTCTTTATATATGATATAACATCCAACTATATATTATTTTAATATCAAAATAATGATATTGTCGCTCGTGCGTATGTACGGACTACCGTCTCCACGAACGCGATGAGATTCATTCTCCATCATATCCATTCAAGTATAATTATAATTTGATGATTTAAAAATAGTATCTACGGACATGATATAATTCTGGATACGAATAATATACATCCCATTAATAACGAATATGGCTCACATAACAAAGAATATAAAGTAAAATGAAGTCGTTAACACCCGAAATGATGATAATTCTAAGATATTATTAACAAATCAATGTTAAAAGATCATATATGATATCATATTAAAGTAAATGATTATTGTATAATTCAATAACAATTATTTCACCATTATACAGGAGGTAAACCTACCATCAACCAAGGAAAAAGTACAAAGTAAGGGATTTTCTTATCTCACTTTCAATTCCGTGAGATTTCCATTGTTCGCCACTAAATTATTGAAAGTGGTGTATTGTGTACTTCCATTTCATATATATTATCATGATTCTCTTTATATTCATGTTATTTTGTAAATCATTTTGTGGTTATTAACTTTTGGCCATACGACTCAGTTGATTAACGTGGTAAGGAGTTTCTTATCTCACTCTTAATTTCGTGAGAATTCCATTGTTCACCACTTATTTATTGCATGTGGTGTTTGTGTACTACCCATGATTGTATTCATTGTGTAATATAATTTAATTTATGGGTATTTACATCATCATTTTATGATCCTTATTTCATGGGTGCATGTTTCATAAGTTACCAAATGGATAAGGGAATTTGAAATTTCAATTTCCAATTATTCGGCTTTACACAAACTTCATTGATTATTTTACTCAGAGATTATGTGTGGAAGTACTATTCATTTTCTTATGTCATATTTTCGACTCCCCTTTCTATGGATATACTTTTGATACACATAATCAATCCATTGATAAATTCTCAAGTGATCGGTATGAACTTGATAAGAGTAATTTTAACTCAATCTCCATTTGTTGAGTTAAATATCCAATTCATTGGTGTTGTTTGTATAAGAATATGTGTGAATGTCATCTGAATGATTTAGACTAAATATCCAATAATATTGAGTGTATTTATATTTTTCACACATAATTATGTCGTTGATTTATCCTTAACCTAAGGATACGGCTTTTATGAGAGATTTCATCTCAATTTAAATTCCATTGATACTTCTTTGTTGTTATACACCAAATCACTTTTATGTGGTGTATATAATGTACTTTGAAATAGTATATCATGAATCCCTTTATTCTCATGATTTTAAAAAGTTTTGATTACCCCGATTATTTGTATTCAAGTTTCACTCTTTTGGTTAGAATCTCTAACTAAAATACAATTTTTAAATATTTTAAAGACTTATTCTTCTAAATCTTTGTCATTAATGTCCATGTTTTAAAAAATGGTTTTAAGGATTTATTTACATGGAAATTAAAGATTTAAAACTAAAACTCCTTTTAAAATTTTCAAAGTGGTATGGGACACCTTGATTCAAAAATCTTTTTTTAAATGGCTTCTTGACAAATAGTGTGACTTTTAAATGTTTCCAAGAAAAGGGGGATATTTCTCTCAAATAGTTTTGATGATTGTTTTCTTCTATGTCAACATCCATCATTATTCTTGATTGAGGTCAATGTGATACAATACAATCTTCCATATTGTATCTAACGAGTTATGTTTGACTGTGGGCGTGCTATTTTTATACCATTCATGGTTTGTGGTAAAAGTATTGACATTTCGTATGCTAGTTTTAATACGATTGTTTATGTTATGTTTAAACCTGTTCATATGAGGAATGCATTGGACTTAATAAGTGACGGGTGGAGCCCGCTATAGCTCCTCGATGCATCGGTAGGTCTCATGAGACAAACTAGTGTCTTGGCACAAGGCCTTGACAAAATCTTATTTGTAGTCTTGGAACGAGGCCTTGGCTATGTGGTTATGATAGTCTGGAATTATGCATTCCAACATTATGAAAGTGGTTATTGATATTGCATGTGATTATTCGATTAGTAGAATATCCATGTGAAAAAGTAAATAGCATTATTTCATTTTACTTTTGCCATACTATGTTGAAGTTCAAGTTTAAAAGGCTTTTGTATTGCATTGCCTTGAATGTTTATGATTATTTTGAATGTTCTACTATATTGTTATCCTTACTGGGCATTTGAGCTCACCCCTTTTCTATGTTTTATTTTTCCCAGGAAGTGAAGAAGTAAATTATGAATGACCTGCATGGATATTATGTGGGGATATGAATGTGCATTATGGAGACAATATGTTGTTGTAGTAGTTTTTCATTTTATGATGTAATGTAAGACTTATGAATATATCTAGTGTTTCCAAGGCTACTAAACCAATCGGTCTTTCGAGATTTGATCTTTCTTGTGATCATGCCAATGTTATGTAATAATTCACCGACTCTGGGTAACTAGGGTCGGGGCGTTACAATAGTAGTGGAATGAAATTCATTCCAGATGTTTCTCCAACCTCTTTGACAAGTATGATTACATTCAATGATGAATCCTATAATTTTATCTTCTAGAGTAGTGACACAACCAATATTTCCATATGAAATCTTCACAATGTCATTGCCTTGGTCATGAAAAATAATCCCACATGTTTATGGGCCTGTATTTTCTCTCAAGGCATCGTCTGTGTTGAATTTTTACTAGCCACAAAAATGTGGAAGCTAAAGCACCTCCATAGTTCAATGTGTTTTTGGGGATGTTATGTTCAATAAATCAAATTTATATAAGACCATTATAATTAATATTTTAAACTAGTTGTTAATATTTATGGGACTTTTTTTATCAGATAGGGTATAATTTTCACATTTAAATAATTATAACAAAAAATATGATCTGATGAAACTAAGTGTTGCATGTAACAAATGTTATGTCAATGTTGCATGTAGCATATGAAAAGACAACTATATATAAAAGGAATGTTTGAATTATTTCAATTATAAATATATATTAAAATTAAATTTATTCAAGAGGAAAAATATCAATAAATGATGGGGGTGTTACATGGTCACTATGCGATGCCCAATTTTTATGTCACTCAAACCCTTATTGAATATTATATATTCCATAAGTCACACTTCATGATTTAATGTGCAAATAGTCATAAAAAAACAGTAATATCCCTCGTAATGTAAAATAGATCTTTTTTAGTTTCAATGTTATCTATAGAGAAGGGATTGGACCGACTAACTAGATACATCGTGGCCCAATATAATGGTATTTATAATTTTTGTGACCATGAAGTCATTGTGCCAAACCCAATACCTCAGTATGTTTTGGGTAATCCATGGTATGATTATACTATATCATTACTCCCAAACCATGAACATTGGACAATGATTTACACTATATGTACCTAGATATTCAAGAAAATTTCGAACCATCAACGTTACATCACCATATTTTGGACCCCTTCTCAGACCATGAATACAAAACTAAGTTACGAAATTATTGATGAAAAAAACCTCATGAATAGAAACCTTGGGGAATAGGTAAAGAGAATTAAAACTAGGATACAAATTTACCAAGGGTTCTAGAGCCCTTCTAGGGTAGATTTTATTTTATGCCCAAATTCATTGTTCAGACACTAGAGTCTTCAAAAATCGTCCATGGTGATTAAAAAGGAGTGGATATAATCCTTGATCATCCATGCTATTTATGTATAATGGATTTGACCTACCATATAGATCAATATAATCTTTACATGAAATGAGAATCAGTCCTTATGATCCATAGTGACACCTTGGTAGAACTCAAAATATTACAGTGTTTTGAGTCATCCTTGATCTGAATGCCCCGTTTTATTACCCATTGATTCAAGATCCTTGGAGCATAATTTATATCACCCATACAAAACATATCAAGTTAGACCGAAAATCCCTATTATATCACAGTCAACCAAAATTTATACCAAAAAGCATCCCTAATCCCTGAAAAAGACCAGACACCCCATTTATTTTTCCATTATAGTTATACATTACGGGTTTGACCTACCAATCAAAGGTATCTCCTCCTTAAATGAATGTATATCCAATCATCATGAGCCTTGTAGTAACTGTGGAAGAAATAAGCACCCCAGATTGTTTTGACTCATCGGCCGCCTACATATCCCATATTCCACATCCATCAATGTGGACTAAGACATATTATGTTAACCAAAAGCACGTAAATTGTTTCAAATGGAACCCACTGAACTAAAATACATTGAATATAAAATATAGGAAAAAATAAAATATATTACATCAATGTTCTGAGTTAGAAGACCCTAAAATTCAGTACAAAGAAGGTCCAATATAGAAGTCCATAAACTACAACACATCAATCATCGTAGCTAGACGAACCAATACTATTGTAAAAAAAGGTCCAATATAAAAGACCATTAAATACAACACATCAATTGTCTTAGATGGATGACCATAAAATACAGCACAATAATGTTCTATGCTAGAATAACGTAAAATATAACCGAGTAGTGATTTGAGTACGAAGACCCTAAACTAATGTACATAAATTGTCTAACATAAAAGACTATAAAAAAAATTCAACAATGTTATATCATATAAGAACTCAAAATTTCCATCCTAAAGGGACATAATTCTCACCATGATGAATATCCAATAATGAAATATTTGGGGAAATTTGGGTACCTTCTCCATAGATATGTAATATTTGTGATCTAGGAAATAATCATCATTTACAAAATGGATGAAGAGCATAATCTTTTTAGGTTAATACCTTGTTAGATGGAGGCTTGATAAATAGCCAATTCTATGCCTACAATGTTGTCCTGTACATAAATCATAAGAACATTTTAGGGTAAAACAAATTAATATAAGAAAATCTTATGGGTCTCACCATTTGAACATAGTAAAAAATCAAGCTATGCTTTATAATTCCCTTGACATTGGTAGAATATATAGTTTTCTACCATTATGTTGGACACCATTCATGAATGATCTTTATAGAGTAGAAGATCTCAAGAAAATTGGAGCATGTGCATCAATGAATAATTTTATTTCTGTGGGAATTAATGAAAACTTTTAAAAGAATATCCTCTTATAGGATAGCCCATGAAATCATGGAGATTTGATATATTGGGTGTAACACAAAAAGGATGGGTGTTATGGATGATCTAAGCAACATCTCCACCCAAAAATGGATATCTACTCATGATTTTATCAAAAAAATAGTAACAACACCTATCCCATGTATAATATAGATCAACATAAGGATATTTATTATATAATTATTTATCTATAAATCTATATTACATATGCCAGAGATTGATCTATGTGGTGGTATGTATCATAAATATGTACGGCATGATTACCGTCCTTGTGGGATACATAGAGATATATAAGTACCATACTTTGGATCTATCCACATGTTCAATTCCACCCAATCCTTATTCACTTCTATAATTCATACACACTCCAATTATAGGGAATTCAGGCCCCATTCCAAATCAACTTCCTCTCAAGTATTTTTTCAACCACTCATGGATATAAATCACTTAAGGATATGACTTCAAAATTCTCATTTACACACATGGGACATATCCTCTCAAATAGATTACTATCAAATCTCATCAAATATTCAAATATGTGAAAATGTGATCTAAATTTAGCTTATAATCAGAATATTTTCCTTTCAAAAGATTCTCATTCTGGTGGGGGGGGGGGTTGTTGGATCCCAAATTTTTGTTGTTTCGCTTTTCTATCAATGATTTGAGAAGATTAAACATCATGATATTTATTATTATAATTTTTATAATGAATTTGAATATGGAATACATGAAGTCTGGGATTTTGTATAAAAATATAGCTTGGGACCTAGTCATAATCATCCTAAATTTTATTAATATATTAAAAACATCACTTTTCCAAATAATATATATAATCTACTAGACAACCATTCCAGGTATCAACCACATGCACATAAGGGATATGATTCAACAAAGTATATGGGGAGATATCCTAGGCCAGCTAGTGGAAAGCAGTAGACATAGAGCCTATAAGAATTTACCATGACATTGTATAGGGTATGTGGTTTATGATCATAGAACCACACATATCTTATGGAGAATGCCTATCGACCAATGTCGATATGGTAGTGTGTGCAGGTGGAATGAGTTCTGAAACAATTTTCGAGCATAATGATGTATTAGTCGCTAAATATATTATATATCAGAGGGTGTAATGACCAAAATTTTTATATGGTGTGGTGTTTTCTTGTATACTATCCACGAAAATAAAATCATGACCATCCCATCATAACATACAGAGATCTCAGCCTTAACATTCAACATGACGCATTGAAAGTTTTAAATAACTCAATATTGTACTGTACAAATCCAAAAGAATTTCATGTGGCATGAGACCATCATCCACAACCTATTTCTAAATAATCAACCAATCACACCACTGGTATGACATAGATACATGACATCAATCTCATGATAACACAGTGATCACCATTATATCCATCTAAAATCTTTTTCTGGTGGCCATGTGAGTCTATGAAATCAAAAATGTGATGCCAGGAGAATTCAGTAGAGAACCCTAGTGGATGGGAAAAAGTTCTCCAACCATAACTTGAATCGATCTCATGATCTTCTTTTGATCATGTGATCAAATAGAAGGTAGTCACTGGAGTTGGAATGACCAATTTACAACTAAAATACCTTCTATCATCATCATTAATTTTTATCTGAATAATTATGGATTTATCAGTTTCTTTCATGTGGAATCACTAATGGATATCAAAGTACCACAAGACATTGACATTGAAATTGTAATAGGACTCTCGCAAAAAAAGTTGAAGACCTCATGAAGCTACCTCATGACCACATTTTGTCGATCTAAAAAATATTCACACCCTCAGTATGAACATGTGGAGTGTCACACTCGTCCTTTTTATATTATTTATTTTATTGTCTTTATTGGGTATCAGGTTGCTCGGTTCCAGGCCCGAATTAAATTTGTTTGAGTTCTTATTTAAAAACGGATGTTTTGCCGTTGGTTGCATCTAGCGCAGCGCGGTCGAAGTCGCACGGCCTCGCCAGGGTCGCCGAACGACCTCGACCAGCTCACTGGACGACCTGCCTGATGATCAAGGCAGCTGAGCATTATACGACTAAAAATAAAATGAGAATACAATGAAAATTGAGACCGCGCGCCAACGGGCGGGGCACGTTACTAAAACCACACGACCTCTCCTGGTACATCGGGTGACCTGCCGATGTCCAATTAACTAAATGGAATGAATTAATAATGAGAAAATAAAATTATAAGAGTCAGATAAAATTAATTTTAGTTGTTTGAATGGTAATAATAATATTTTTTATTTTAGAACATTATTATTATTATTTCTATTTTAGTATATTATAATTATTTTGTTTTGTTAATTCTATTATTGTTATTATTAGTTTCTTTTTTATTTATTTTGTTTTTACTTTTTTTTTCTTTCCCCCCCTCTTTTTTGTGTAGGGTTCGGTCCCCACTCCTTCTTCTTCATAATTTTTTCTCCCCTCCTGTTGATCGCTGCTCTCCCCCCTGTCATTTCGTCGCCCCTCTCAGCCAACCCCTTGTTGTCGCCCAATCTCGGACAGTCTGATCCCACTTCTGCCTTGAGCCGTCCTCCCCACCTAACCCCAGCTCGTGCCACACAGCAACCCTGTCATGCACCGGACCAGCCGAACCCTATTCCCGGCATGTCACCGCACAAACCCTCCCTGCTCCCCTTGTCTAGCTCAAGGAGTAACCCCCCGGAACTCTCCCCCGGGGCAGCACCACCCTCCGATGAACCTGATGCCCCCCTTCCGTCCAGCCCTCTATGGCCTAACCCCCCAGCCTTTCCCGCTCGAAACAGCTGCCATCCTGCTTCATTCGGAGAAGAGCCAAACAGGCCACCCCTACCCCGTCTAGAGAACTCCCCCACCCAGTTATGTTTTTCTTAGTTGTTTTTGTCTTTAGGAGGTTTATGTTCTGATTTTAGGGCTTTTGATTTGAAGTTTTCGGTTGTTTCTGGTCCTCTTGTGGTGTGTTTGTCATGAAATGAGGGATTTGCATTAAATTTTTTAGTTAATTCTTGGTTTTTTGGTTCAACTATTTAGCTTAGGGTCATTTTTGGTTTTTCAGAGTTGCGGTTGGTAAGCGACGATCCTTGGGCACCATTTTTTTTATGTCTGCCACACCGAGGTAGGTGGTTCGACACATAATTATTGTATGATGAATTTATTTGCATGTTTGATTAATTCAGCATATTATTTAGTTTTTTTGCTGGGTGTGATGTTGTCTTATTTTATTCACTTGAGATCTCATATGCATTGATTTGTTATTAATGTGTCTTTGGGATATTAGTGTGATTTTTTGGAAACCCATGTCAAGATGGTTTAGTGTTTCATAAATTGTTAAAATTTTATTTAAATGATATCTGTGGTTAAAATCATGTTTCAATAATATTACATCGTGTGTTTGGATCTAATGTGGCATTTTAAATAAAACCAAATTTATCGTTATTGTAAACATTATTGCATCGTTCTTTATCACTTGTGTTAAACTACTCAAATGGTCTCTTCTTAATTCGTGTAGGTGGTGTGGATTGAACTCTTGATGTGGCGTTGTGTTTGTTTTGTTACGAAAGAAGGTTTGGTTGGTTTTGTGTGTAAATTCAGGCTCTGCTCTATAAAATTTGTTTATTAAAAACCTTAAATATTTTATTAAATAGTTATTAAGGATGAAAGATGTTTTAATTGGTCATGTATGAAATGCAGATTAAGATTTGGAACATTTTAGTGTGCGTATTATTTCAAATGGCTACTATGTGTGCGAATGGTGGTTTTTGGTGTGCGTGATTTATTTCATGGTTTAAGTGTATGATTACGACATGTGGTATGATCTATAAATTACTTGAGAACAAACGGGAACCCTGGGTGCTAGGTGGGTGGACTAGACTAGCGTGCTAGTGATACGGGAGTGGCCTCAGCCCAGTTTTACATAGCGGGATTGACGCTTACAACTCTAACTAATCCTTGGATGATGACTGGAGTCCTCTAATCTAGGAGGTGTTTCCCTACCAGTGGCTGGAGCACTGGAATGGATGATATGTTTCACCGAGACGTGAGGTTCTAGGGTCCCACTTATCGCTGGTATCTTCAGGGTATGTCCCATGTATTGTGCTCCTCCTTTTCTTTATTCTCGCCGTCAGCACACAGTGTGACATTAGGGTTACCAAGAAATGTGTGTGTGTGTGTGTGTGTGTGTGTGTCTGTTTGTGCGTGCGTCTGTGTGTGTGCGTGCATGTGTGGGTGTGCGTGCGTGTGTGTAAGTTAATTTAAGTTGTTTTCTTTTTTTGAGAAGTTTCCCCTTGAAAACTGTTTTCATTAAAATTATTTAAACAATTATTTTTTTCTATTAAATTCAAAATGTATGTGTCTTTTAATAATCATGTGTGGAACCTTTTCTCGGTGGAATCCTACTGGGATTTTATCTCACATGCTACATACACCATTGGGTGTTTGTTGATTATGTTTCATCTGCATTGCAGGTTGTGACATCGTGCTCAGTGATGGTGGTTCCGGTTGCAGTTGGTCTTTTCATGCAGTGTGGTGCTGATGTGGCCTCTCTTTTTCTGGGTGGTTTGAGTATGGGTTTCAGTTTCAACTTTCATTTTTAATTTTTATTTATTGGTTCAAATTGTAGACTTTAAAACTGTTCATAGTTTAAAGGCACATTTGGTTGTCTATTTCAAGTTTAATTTTATTTACCTGATTATTTGTTTTTCTTTCTTTTAATATGGGTAAATCATTCCCAAGTAATATTTGATACCCATGAACTTTTTCCAGCCTGTGGGGATCGAGAACGCCCTTTTGGGCATATCGCGAACTGGGTCGGGCATCGGGTCGGATCACCCGGCTTGGTTCATGACAAAATGGTATCAGAGGGTGGTTTGCTCTCTTGGATAGTTTTTTTGATAGGTTCATGGTAGACTTGAGTTATGGCTATCAGGACTAAATGTCCTGGCTCTAAGTAAGGTGCTTGGCCAGCACACCTCATGGCGGGACTCAAGATACAAATGTATGTTGAGGTTTTTCTCAGTTTTTGGTCCTTGCGGTTAATCTCGTCTAAGGGAAATGAAAAGAGGTAAGGTCAGTGGTCCTAATGAGATCACAGGGTCTAGAATGATATGTGGAGTTGGAGAAGCGGTCATATAATTCCCTCCGTGATGGTGGCGTGACTGGCGTATGGCCGCCAACCATACGTTACTGCCACCCGCTGACAAAAGTTTTCTCTTGCATCGCTTCTCGTATCTTTGTTTTGGATACGTGGAGATTTGGTTTTTATGTAAAATGTTTTGGTCCTGGAAAATGTTTTCAAATGAAGCGATTTAAAAATGAAATGGTGTGTGAGGTTTGAACAATGTGTGTTGGATGTTTTCATTCTGAAAAATGGAATGGTATGATGTCGATCCTTGGTGATCTTGTGGCCAACCACATGCATGAGTGTATATGGGAAAAATAAATGGTCAATGACACGAGTGGATGAGTGCCTGGATGGACATGAGGTGGGTGACGGTGTGGCATGGGAACATTCATGTGCGAGGGCCATGGGACACCATTGGTGTTTGTGCAACCCACTGGGTTTGCTTATTTTCAAAATGATTTGTTAATGGAAAAATTTGGTATTTTAGTAAATGGTATTTGTGTGGCGTGTCCTTGTGTTTTGGAAATGTCGGATGTGTGGCATTTTTAGGTGAGGATCCTTTTTGAATGATTTTTTCCCGATATTGAATTCTTATTTGTATATTGGTATGCAAGCATGTGGTTAGTTAATTCTTTTCAAAAGTACATCGGGAATCCCTTGTAGTGGTTCCCCCTGCACGATTGGTGTTTTCTTGTGGTATGTCTTGACCATAGAACTTTTTTGATTGGGTCCAATGTTCTCCTTCTTGGCTAGTTTACACCCCAATAAAGAGTTAATGTGAGAATGATATGCGGGCACCAGTAATTCGCCATTGTCCAACCCTCCAGTTGATTAAAGTAGGAACTCTCCCTTTTTGGTGGCAATTCTATTTAAATCTCTTTTTCTTTTCGGTGAGTGGATACTCTCACAGCTGGATGACCAACGCAGGGGGAGTTGAAGGTAGTTTTGGTATTTTGAGTTTTTGACTCATCAGGTATGAAGTTTGACCTTGTCATGTTTGATGGTTTCCCCTTGAAACGAAGAAAGGAAATCCAGCGGGGAAGGGTGAAGGCGGTTCAAAATTTTATGTGTTGACTAGATTCTTGAAGGGCTTTGTAGTATTTTTCATTGGTTTTAATGGTTATGCTCGGTGAGGTCTTTTAGTGTGAGTTCTCTTTGATTTCCAAGGTTCACGTTTGACCTCATTAATCTGAAAGTTCTGTTTTTAAATGGTGACAAAGATTCTAGTGGGGAAAAGTGGAAGTGTCTTGGAGTTGTCGGTGCTGACCGCTATTCTAAATGTCCTTTGGTCCATCATTGGTTTCGTTTAATAAGGGGTCCACTATAGGCCACTAGTGTGGCAGACCGAGTCTCGTGGGGATGATACGGTTAATTGAAGAAATCACATGTTGTTCAAGACGTGGTTTAGAGCCTTTCTCAGTGTAATGTTTCTCTCGAAAACAATGGTTATATTCAGGTGATGATTTGTGGTGTCATGTTCTCATCCAGTGTGAAAAGGATGATGCACATGCAATATTTCAGCTCTTATGTTGGTGAATGTTCTATGTATGATCAGTTGGATGTCGTAATGTGTTGTGTTTGCTGGTGTTGTCTCAGTTGCAGTGCAGTTCCGTGTGACACCAAAAGGAGAAGCTCCATTCGGGAGTCTTCCGTGCCTGATTGTGAGTCAGATGATGCTTCAATCATCAGGGCTCCAAACATAGGTATTGGAGTGAATCTGGCATGTGGTTAGGAACCACAAGAGTGTATGGGACCTCGACCTTATCTCTGTCATCGGGGTCGAGAGTGAAAGCAACATAAATTGTTTCTATGGATATTCCGCTCCGAATGAGCAGTCTAGTTGCATATGGTTTTCGAGACCATGTGGATGCGTGGTCATCTTGTTACCTTCATGTTCCGGTTGTTTCATTCCACCGAATGTAAATTATTTTGGTGGTCCTTGGGGGTTTTTGGTTAACTCAGTCTCAAATTTGAATAATGCTCATCGAGGAATGTGGAAATGCTGGTTTGTCATGGGTCATTTGTTTGATGCCCCGGTAGTCAGGCCCCTTCCTCCCCGCCCCTTTTGGTGGGGTGTTTGGTCACCATCGGAAAATTTTGAGAGTTTTGTAATCCTTTATTAGTTCTAATGGTGTCGGGACCCATGATGGGTCTCACACAATGTTCTCTGGAATAAATTGGTGTTGGTGGGTTCTTAATGGTGGAGAGATCCACATTGATTCTTGCATGAATGCCTCTAGAATGAATAATTGATGGACATTTCATTAATGGCAGGGTGTCCGCTCGAACCTCCCAGTGTCGGTTTTCTAGTCTCGTCTCGAGCTTCAGTGAGTTCCTAATGGTGCGGAGCCCCTTGGGCCTCCCCATGTTGATATTTTTCTTCTGTTCTTAAATATGGCTTGGTGATAAGTAATAAGAGTGTTCCGTGGACATTGATTAACCTTATTTGTTCATTCTAGCCAAATGGTGGGTTTCATTTAATAGTGCTTAAGGTGTTTTGGTTTGTGATGTTGGTTCTCGCGAGGGTGAGAGTCCTTATCCTAGATCAATCAACTGGAGGTGTTCTAGCTTTTTGGTTTGGGCGACACATATCAAAAATTCCTTTACGTGTTTCTTGAGGTTGTCATTTGAATCACGTTCTCTGAGCACGGTGCATTGTCCTCTACGCTTGATTTCAAAGGGATCCTCTTTGAACCTTAATGGAGTGTGGTTTTCTGCTTTGGGGTTTTGTTCTAGTTGTGGCTTTCTGAGGATGAAAAGCTTTAATCTACGGAGAATTTTCACACTCATCCTTTTTATATTATTTATTTTATTGGTTTTATTGGGTATCAGGTGGCACGAGTCGAGGCCCAAATTTAATTTTTTTGAGTTCTTATTTAATAACAGATGTTTTTATTTTGGTTTCGTCTAGCGCACCACGGTCGAAGTTATGCAGCCTCGCCTTGGTCGCCGCGCGAGCTTTCCCAGCTCGCCGCATGCCCTTGCCGATGCTCATGGAAGATGAGCATTATGAAACGAATAATAAAATGATAATAAAATGAAAATTGAGACCGCACGGCCTTGGGCAAGGCACGTTTCTAAAACCACGCGACCTCTCCTGGTACACCGAGTGAACTGCTGATGTCCAATTAACTAAATGGCATGAATTAATAATGAGAAAATAAAATGATAAGAGTCAGATACAATTAAAGTTAATTGTTTTAATGGTAATAATAATATTTTTTATTTGAGAATAATAATATTATTATTATTTCTATTTTAGTTTATTACAATTATTTTGTTTTTTAAATTTTTTATTGTTATTATTAATTTATTTTTTATTTATTTGGTTTTTACTTTTTTTCTTTTTCCCCCCTCTTTTTTTTCTAGGGTTCAGACCCCCCTCGTTTTTCCATGTCATTTTTTTCTCCCCCTCCTTCAGATCGTAGCTCTCCCCCCTGTCGTGATGTTGCCCCTCTCATCCAACCCCTCGCCATCACCCAATCCTGGTCAGCTTGCTCCCTCTTCTGCCTTGCGCCGACCTCCCCACCTAACCCTAGCTCGCGCCAACTAGAAACCCAGTCACGCACCAAACTAGCCGACCCATATTCCCTACACGGCACCACATGGACCCTCCCTGCTTCCATTGTCTAGATCGAGGTGCAACCCCATGGAACTCTCCATGAGCGCAGCACCACCAACCGAAGAACCTGATGGCCCCCTGCCGGCCAGCCCTCCATGGCCAAAACCCCCAGCCTACCCCGCTCAAAACCGCTGCCCTCCTACTTCATTCAGAGAAGAGCCGAACATGCCGCCCCTACTCTGTCCAGTGAAGCCCCCCCCCCGGTTATTTTTTTTCTTCTTGTAGTTTTCATTAGCAGGTTTATGGTCTAATTTTAAGGCTTTTGATTTGAAGTTTTGGGTTGTGTTTGGTCCTCTTGCGGTGTTTTTGTCATGCAATGAGGGTTCTGCATTAAATGTTTGAGTTAATTCTTGGTGTTTTGGTTCAACTGTTTGGTTTAGGGTCAATTTTGGTTTGTCAGAGTTGTGGTTGGTGTGCGACGATCCTTGCACACCATATTTGTGTACTCTGCCACACTGAGGTAGGTGGATCCACTCATAATTATTTTCTGATGAATCTATTTACCTGTTTTTTTAATTCAGCATATTATTAAGTTAATTTGTAGGGTGAGAAGTTGTCTTTTTTAAGTCTCTTGTGATCTCATATGCTTTGATTTTTTATTAATGATATTTTCTGATAATAGTGTTATTTTCTAGAAACCAATGTCAAGCTGGTTTAGTGTTATATAAATTGTTAAATTTTAAATTAAATGATATTTTTGGTGAAATTCATGTTTATATAATATTACACCACGTGTTTAGTTCTTAAGTGTAATTTTAAATAAAACCAAATCTATCATTAGTGAAAACATTATTGCATTGTTTATTAGAACTTGTGTCAAACTTCTCAAACAGTTTCTTTTTAATTGGTGTATGTGGTGTGGATTGAACTCTTGATGTGGCATTGTGTGTGTTTGGTTATGAAAGAGGGTTTGGTTTGTTTTGTGTGTAAATTCATGCTCTTCTCTTCAAAATATTTTTATTTAAAATCTTAAATGTTTTATTAGATATTTATTAAGGATGAAAGTTGTTTTAATTGGTCGTGTAAGAAATTCATATTGACTTTTGGAACATTTTAGTGTGTGTATTATTTCAAATGGCTCATGTGTATGCGAATGGTGGTTTTTGGTGTGCGTGATGTCTTTCTTGGTTTGAGTGTATGATTACGACATGTGGAATGAACATTGAATTACTTTAGCACAAACTGGATTCCTGGGTGCTAGGTGGGAGGACTAGAATAGTGTGCTAGTGATACAGGAGTGGCCTCGGCCCAGTTTCACTTAGTGGGATTGACACATAAAACACGAACTAAACATTGGATGATGATTGGAGACCACTATGGTAGGAGTTGTTTCCCTGCCAGTGGCTTGTGCATAGGAATTTATGATATTGATCATCAAGATGTGAGGTTCTAGGGTCCCACTTCTCACTAGTATCTATAGGGTCTCTTCCATGTATTGTGCACCTCCTTTGCTTTCTGCTCACTTTCAGCACACGAGGTGACATTGGGGTTATTAAGAAAAGTGTGTGTGCATGTGTACATGTGTGAGTGTGTCTGTGTGCGTGCGTGCATGTGTGGGTGTGCGTGAATGTGTGTAAGATAATTTAAGTTGTTTTTTGAGGTGTTTCCCCTTGAAAACCGTTTTCAATAAAAAAATTTAAACACATATTTATTTATTATTTTTTTTGTTCTGTTAAATTGAAAATGTATTTGTCTTTTAATAATCACGCGTTGAAGCTTTTCTCGATGGCATCTTACCGGGATTTTAGCTCACACCCTACATACACCCTTGGGTGTATGTATATTCTGTTTCTTCTACATTCCAGGTTGTGACTTCACGCTGAGTGATGGTGGTTGAGGTGGCAGATGGTCTTCTCATGCAGAGTGGTGCTGATGTGGCCTCTCTTTTGTTGAGAGGTTTGACTATGGGTTTTAGTTTCCACTATCATTTTTTATTTTTAGTTAATGGATCGAATTGTATAATTTAAACCTATTCATAGTTTATAGGCACATTTGGTTTTCTATTTCTAGTTTCAGTTTATTTATCTGGTTAGTTGTTTTTTCTATCTTTTATTTTAGTTAAATTGTTCCCAAGTAATGTTTAATACCCAGGCACTTGTGCCAGCCTGTGGGGATCAGGAACGCCCTTCAGGCCATGTCACGAACCGGGTCAGGCGTCGGGTCAGATCACCCGACCTGATTCATGACATGGTGTCCTCCACTTGAAGAGTCATAACGATATTATCATTCCATAGACAATAAATAACCTATTCCACTTAGAACAAAGACACACTGATGTGGAGGGGAGGAAGATGAAGAGAAGTGAAGTAGAAAAACCTGGGCAGCCAACACAATTAGAGATCTTCTTCTTGTAACCATAGGACTCCCATTGTGAGAACCTATCACAAGCATGCCATCTTGAGAACCCATCACATGATCCTCAAGATCTCACAATCATGATATATTTTGTGTTACCTCGAACAACATCCCTTTAGATCACGCAATTTCATGAATTATAGAATGTCATGAAATGGGGCAGGACACACTCTTGGACATAGAAAACACTCACGATGGCATCAACAAGCACAAACTAGTATTCATGTGCCTTATGATTTGAAGAACTCTTGAATTTTTGATTATCAAATGAAAAATGATAGAAAATAGATTCAATATGAAATGTATCATGGCACCCTGGTTATGAAAAGAAGGCAACAAAAATGAAAACCCCATATGTGATGGTGTATAGAAAGTCTTTAGTTGAAACCTTTTTAGGGGCATGCTTCACCCACATGCTACCTAAATGCATGTATGTGAAGAACCTCATTTTATCCCTAGTAGATCGTGAAATGTAAGTATGATGTATAAATAAACACTTCTTTATTGTCGCAATGACCCTCCCCTACTCGATAACACAGTGTTTCTCTACTCGGTGTCATAATATATAGTTGAGGAATTTCACCCCTTGATATTCTATGTACCCTCATTCTCCATGTAGTTTTATCTATATCCATTTAACGCATTCCATCTTTCATGCATTATTTGGTTTATAAATACATCCCAATAGCATATCTATAAAACTCTTCTCAATACTGTATCAAGATCATACAAATCAAGGACCTATAGGAATTACTTTGTTTCATGTAAAAACCTTTCGAAATGTATGTTATCCAATGAGAAAACCTTCATCCATAAACATCATGGTCCCCCACCCATGCATGCAATGCCGTTGGGAATTCTCTAGGCAAGTTGTTAGAACCTATTTCAAGACCACTTTAGGGTCACGAGAATCACATGAATCATATAGCTTCATAAAGCACCCTCATGAATACAAGCCTCATCCTATATATGGCCATTACCTAGTAGATAATACATGATAAGACCCTTCCAGGGACATGATTCCCTCCGAATAGGAAACTTTTTCTCAATATAAACATAGGGATTGATCATTTTGGATGTGCACTAGAGGCACTAAAATAAGATCATAAACACATCTCTGAGACCCAAATGTTTGAATATATTAAGAAACATAATATCACGACTCTTAAGTGGTGTCATCATGACCTTATATAACCTTGGACATGCCATTTTGGTCTCAAGAAATGCCTTATTCAATTAAATTTCATCATGTGACAATCACTCGACATGTTTTTTTTGTAACATGGCAAGCCTAGGATAAGTAATATCAATAATTAGAATCACTATGGAGTTTTCAATCATGGTCATTATAAGATATCCAAGATAGTTCACCTTGATCATTTGAAGGTTATATTGACATTATGACATGATCATATAATTTCCCATTGACATTTCATCATTGTCATGCGACAGTACAAAGGTGATTCAAGTTGATCATTAGGAAAAACATAGTCATTTCTACTTCGATCATGCGCTTGACCCTAATCATGGAGAATTTTATTATACGAACCATATGACACATACTCAATTTTATCATGTGAAGGAAACTTAGATAAGTAAGATTATCATTAAGAAGAACCTATTCTAGTCCACTTTTCTCATATATAATAGATTGGGCTTTCCATCTTAGGACATGTGATGCATCATTAACTTGTTAGGAAGGGAACGTTTAGATGTTTCTGTTATAATAGGTTGACACCACAAATACCTCAATAATATAATCATATACTGTCTATTAGAAAATTAATACATTATATTAAAACATCCTAGGACATGTCAAACTCATCTAAAAAACCCTTTTGGACTCACACAATGTGGACACAAGTCAGAAATATTCCACTGAATTCCAAATTTATATGGGAAATGTCTTTGATAAGTTAGTTGTATTAACCGAAATGACTATATTGGTTTCATTCTCATAGAAAAACATTTTTTTGATTCTAATTATCTCTATCCACTAGAAGATAATGAAATGGTATATGATTGGGCATCTTGAATGGCATAATCCCATAAATTTCATACAAACTAGAGAATAAGGATAATGACTTTCAGTGTGAACATCCACCTTATCCCATCATTGGTATAAGGGATATCTTGACTATGATAAATATGATTCATACAATGATTGGGATATATAGGATTTTATAGATCTCCAATGGGAATCCAATTTAGAGTAATTCCCTTTATATCAAATGTATTCTTGACATAGGGGACAAAATTCACCAATTACTATATCACTCTTCTTTTTCCATCAGTAGATAAGAAGATGTGTCACGTAGGGATTTCATTTTAAGCGTCATTCCCAACCATGACCTTGAATACCCCAAACCCATCAGTGTGTTTGGGATGGAATGGACTATGATGTCCTTGATTCATGTTATAAAACAGGATATGTAGGCTAAATTACTGTGGTCTGATCTCTATTCCATATTGTCTATGGTATGGGTAATCATGCACCTCGGAACAAAATTTATTGTGTAGGCCTTGTATTGATATGATCACATATAATTTTTACGATCGAAGAAAATATCATGTATCTCAGGAGGAGCATGGATCATGTTGTATTAGATACTAGTAGTAATTATATCTAAATCTTGCTGAGAATGAACCCATTTTGGTATCATTACAATTCTGATGTAATTATAATTTCATATCATCTCCGCTCAATGGGACATAATTCCAAGAGAAGTAATCAAAGGTAGTATTATATTAATAATTACCACATATGGCCTATATTTTCATATAACCCATGAAATATATTCCATTAGAAGAACTACATAAACTCTTATTCCTATCTCAAAAAAGATATGTAGGATGCTTCACAAAAGTCTGAGATCAATATTCATGTCTTTACCGCATGGAATTAAACAGCCTGTTGGGTTCTAGTCACACAATCGTTAAATATTCAAATAATATTATGTGGGTTTTTATTATTGTTTTACAAGATACATTGGATGCCTCATTGATGTTCAATCACATCTCCAAGACACCAATTGCCTCCCTGGATGGAAATAATCTCTGGAGTTCTCAAACATGACCATATCCAAATACAATATAAAAAAATAATAGAGTGATATAGAACATGTGATATGCCTGAAAATGTTCCTATCAATTAATTTTTGTGATCGATTCATTAATATATGGTTAAACATCCATGTATCGAGATCTCGGAATGTTTTCAATAATATATATAAAATCTATATGAGATTCATGTAATTGGAAAAAATTCCCCCCAAAAGGGTATGATTATCCAATCCTCCTACCATCTTGACTAATGATAGTTCCTACACAACATTGGTCATGAATCCAAAAAGGATAACTTACCATTATAATGTATTTATGTACATTACTATGAATGTGGACCCATTGGGAGTTTCTATGGAAGTCTATACAAATGGAAAACTTGATGTGAGCAATTCAGAAAGGCCTTAAAGCATCCTGAATCTATCCTTCAGAAACAACATATTATAGGTCACATTTCATGATTAAATAGTCCCAAATTATGTAAATATTCAGATCACTAATCATCTATGTACATCCATGATGGATCAAGAATTATTAACTATGATCTTTTCCCAAAATTTAACACATTTAATTTGATATTTTCAGGATATATACCTGATTATTAAGTACAATCCTTCCATAAAAATCATGGTTAAATATAGGAATATTTTTCACCATCTTATGTAGTTCCACGTCATAATTATGCACCCCCTTAATCATCACATGGATGAATTTAATATTAATATATAAAGATATGATCTACCTCCTTTTATCATGATTTTTAGACCCATATTCGTAGAATACATATATGTTGAATCTCATTCAATCATCATGATGAAATTACTAGCACTATTCTTATAAGTCAATGCTTTATCCACCGTGTTCTACTTCCTTGGGTGGTAAAGTATTTTTCATTTATAATGATTATTCAAAATCATCCATCTCATTTGTAATATATATTATTATTTAAATGTTATTATATATTTTATATTTTTATGATTAGTATATATATAAAACAATTCAACATATATAACAACATAGGTCTGTGATGATGTAATCAAAAAATTTGAAATTCAGATTCAATTATTAAATGATCATTAATCTTGAGTCATTGAATAATAAAATTTTATATCGAAATTCATATATCATAATAGTGTGAAATCACCATTAATCAATCATTATACTATTTGAAAAATCATAATCACAATAGTTTCTTGGGAATATTCATAACTATAAAAAATCAATTCCCTAGTCAAGGGCAACTATTAAAATGGTCATCGATATCATAGTCCCTTTCAGTGTTGGGTTCACTCCGTATTTATGTTCGTATTATATTAATAGCCATTTACATACAAGGAATTTCTCTTTCCCAGGAACACTATGTCACATAGATCTCCCACTATAGAGTCAACTACATATAATTTTCGACACTCACCAAATGACAACTTAGAAAAATAGAGTTATGGAAATACCACAAAGTTGAAATAATATTCTTTATATATGGTAAATAATTAATCATTATCCCCTAAAAACATGTGGTTATGGATTGTGATATCATACCACTTAATGGAATAATTGATCACATAAATCATTCATGATGACAATGTGACGTATAATTGGAAAAGTGATGTCACTATCATATATAAATTGTGTTTGTTGTCACATGACCCCATAAAAGTGATGTAATTTTGAAGAGTTTCATGTCATAGTTGTCAAATAAAATTCTTTATATCATCATATGTGACTTCCTCTTGATCTGATGAATAGAAAATTATGTAAATATTTCATGTGATATAATTATTTGATATTTTTCATGATGAAAATTCTTGATCACTTAGATATTCACTTCCATATCACAAGGAATCTTTCATACACCATTATACAACCCCAACCAGTCCATGGGTTCAAGGAATCCAGTAACGGTGGCATGATCTTATAAACAGAGATTCTAACATGATACCATTTGGAATGATTTGTGGGAAATATAATAACCATGATGTGAAACTCATCCAATTCGAGTGGATTCCACTAAAATGGTTGGAATCAAATCACATTATATTATATTTATGACACGATAGCACGAAAACAATATGATAGGTGAATGAAAGGTTCCTGTAGCTTGAAAATCATCCAATGATGGGATGTTTGTGTTGTGTCCATTTTTAAATGACCCCCTTTGAATAATGTGACCTATGAAAATCCGGATGAAATTCAAGGACAATCAGGGTAGAAGACTATAATAATTTTTGAATTCCTTCACATGATCTCTGAAATATCATTAAATATATAGAGGGAAAATAATGATAGAATTCCAAGGACCACCTACTAGTAAAGCTATCCATGATGGAAAGATCCTGTGGTTACTGTTTTTCATATGATGATAATAGGAATAATGTGATGATCCTATGACATAAAGTGGATGAATCATCTAAGAGAAGTGGCTACCCCCGACAAGGTTGGCATACCATTACATGATCTAGGAATTATTTTGTGATTTAGAGAAGAAATAAAGTATGTGACAGTAAGGGACTCCATCCAAAAAAATATATCCATTATTTGTTGATAATTAAATTTTTTTTCATAATTATATTCCCCTTTGAATCATTTGATATCTCTCGGAAAAATTGATCTTTTTATGGTCAAAATTTTGTAAGGGTGGATCACCCTTAGTGTAATTTTATGTTGACCTCCATGTAATAGTCAAGTGATTTAGCAAGACAATGTGGATATTCAAGGATGGATTTCTATAGGTCCAATTAACATAATACCTATTTTTTCTTACCTCTTAAGGCATTTGATGACCTCTTATGACAATCAAATCTTGTGAAATGACTTATTGAGGATAGTTATGATTGGTCAATCACACAGTCATTTTTTAGTCAATGAAGTGATAAAATAACTATTTATATGAAAATACATTGAATGATGTACATGATGCAACTTTAACTCCTGAGATGGATCATTCTACCAAGATATGTTGAGTTACATAAATTTTAAAATAGGAAAATCTGAACAAGTACATGGGAGGAAATTCCTATAACACCCCATCATTTGTAAGGATTGATGAAAAAAAGAGGTGGTATGGGAGAACTGGATTGAAATTTCTATATTGGAATGATCCCTCAATCATATGACTATTCCTCTTGATAATGTTTTTGAGTGACCTAAGAGAAATGAAATGATAAATGGGTTGAACAATGGTAAATCCTTGGATAATGCCAATTCAATCAATCTCAATAATGATCAATGATTTTGTGATTTATGTAAAATCATAAGATGACCTATATGTTACACAGATATCCCATTCCGTTGTGTGACCCCTCATCAGTCTCATTAATTCATGTACAATATCGCTGTTCATGATTGAATAACATCATAATAATCATTTAAAACTTATAATAATTTTTTATTCATGTGGTGAACATGATCCTTCTTCCACCCTAGGATGTAGATAACAATATGAAACATTGCATAACATATGGTTCCCAATGGTATCACCTTTTCAATATTAAGTACTTAAATATAAATTCCTTAATCATTTAATTACCCCTATTTCTCCCAAATTTATAGGGATATATTCCCATAAGCCCATCCTATATCCCTTTATCATAAATAATCATAGGAATATATGAAATATGGGGAATAATATTGATTTTATAAGAAATACTCATTGTACTCCGTCCTAAAGACCATGTTCCTAATCAAAAAAAATTCAATGAGTTATTCCAACAATTCTGTTTTGTTCATGAAGACATTAATTTTCTTATATGACATTCACATTACAATAACTCTTATGAAAACTCATAATTTTCCTCATTTGGCAAAATCATTCACAAGTATTATAGTCATACTACATTATCATTGACTCATCATAAGAACCTGATAGGAATCCAATCCTATATTCATTCGGACCTATTTTATCAGGTGTCATCTCATGTTTATCATAGTAAATATTACTCGTGTTGGTTGATATATCATGGGTTATCAGGACAATTGAATGTTACAATTGATTTAAAACATGGGAATACACCTTTATATAAGTCCATATCTCCCAAATCCCCTATATAAGTAATCTATTTTTGTATATTCATTTTTTATTACACATTATCATGTCATGAATAAATAAAATATGATGAATCTGATTCCTATTATAAACAGGGTTTGTATGATTCCTTAAATTTTCTCAGCACAAAAATTTATTTTATCAGTTATTCTATGATGATATGATTTATGTATAACTTAAAAATTCATTAAAACATTATGAAATGAACTATATATCTTGCAAGGATCAACATTATCCATGGATCCTTTGATCATACTCCTTCATTGTGACCTTAGTCTCTAAGTCACTATTAAATATCAGGTAGGACTTAGTGTATAATACCATATAAAATAAGAGGGTGACCATAATGTGCAATCACCAATAAAATATAATTGTGACCTCTATTTATAAGCCCCTCTCCACACTTAAATATTATGGTGACCTAAGTGTATAATCACCATTCAAAATATAGGATGATGTCTTTTGTTTTAGGCCCCACTGAAATATCTTAAAGACCACTTTGGTTAATCCCCACTCAAATATCATGGAGAACACAGTGTGTATGAGCTTCTAAAATATGAGGGAAGCCTCAATTTAAAATCCCTATAAAAATAACAAGGAGACCCCAATTTGTAATCGCCATTAAAAGATTAGGACCATCACAAAGTGAATTAATAAAAAAATACAATATTATGATGTATTTCAATGTATCCAACATTTTTCTATACCCTATTTGTAACACCAACCATGAAAAACATGAAATTCAAAAATGGTGTTGATTATCCCCTAAACATGATAAAAATTTACTAGAAATGGCCAATTTTTATATTTTAGCGGGATTACATATTCAATTCCATTGGAGCGATATACTCTTTATGAAATATCTCATGGAGTCCCCCAATGCATATATCCTATTTAATCCTCCATTGTCAAACCTCTTATGTCACAAACCCCTCCCCCCAAAGTGTACCCATCATGGGCCAGAAAATGTGCAAAGAGAGATAATGACCCCCAATACCCGCCTCTTGTTGGCCCCAGGTTGGCGACTAACACCGAGGGTATAGAATCACACCAAAATGGTAGGCATTACCCTCTAAGAGAACACATGCAGAATAAGAAGATAATATATACACAAATTAACTCCAACTTAGACTAAAAATAAACGATAACCCAAGTGAACATATGAAATTCCATGCAAATGAACTACAACTGAAAGGGGAAAAACTACAAGTACCCTAAAGAAAGTAAAAATAGTAGCAACCACAAGCCCAAACAACTCCTGCAACCACAAGCTAGAAAACACCAGCTTGATCTCCATCCTGCTCCATGGGACCTGAATTGATGTTTATATATACATTGGGTGAGTATAAAAGTATATTCAGTATGATCCCCTCCAATGTATCTCGTGAAAATGTATAGAGAACGTGATAAAGCACAGTGACCAACAAGTGAAACTAACTCATTACCTAAGCAGGTATACTAAGTTCCCAACATCACCATGGATAATCTCACCATGTAACGCATACAAGAATATAGGATACAGTAAATAATATCTAGGGTAACCCTATACTACTTCCCCACTGGTTTTATACTTTTCCTTAATGTCGTACATCCTGAGCATCTATCTCCAAAATGGTTTGCCCGCAGACACCTGTCTGAAGAACCACAATGTGCACCTCGTGGAACACAAAGGCATTCCCACAGACACCTGGGTGAAGCACTACACCATCCTCACATCCAAAAGTAAAGAGGTAGATTCTATGATCCACAAAATCTTCACATAACGTGTATCATACAATGGGTATTATACATCAAGACATTACAACCCATACACTGAGTAAGGATCCTCAATCGATCACAGCCTATACACGTTACTCCTATAGTAGTGCATAGGATACTATATCCCGAATATATGTGTGTGAATAAGCACAAACCACTACAGCCCTCTACACACATATATGGGGAAAAATAACTACTGCTCCTACGTACATAATTATATACCATGATAAGAGAGCGAGGCCAATGGGGGTACTCATCCATTCACCCTTCAATCAGAATGTTGGGGAAAACACCCCCTAGGGCTCAGAATACTCAGGGTGTCAGTTTCCCTTACATACAGGGTGGAGTAGCATATTGAAACACAAAAAGTAAAGAATATACTATATCTCACAACCACACTATGGGAATAACCTAGTCTTAGACTCCACTACATCGAACGTCTCTCAGACTCTGGGACACTACTCCTAAGACTAGGTATCCTATACGCACACAACCATTTAATGAACATTATTGGATTAATCCATTCCATTTTTTATCTGTTCCAGTATATGTTAATTAAGTCTTTAAAGATTAATTAACCATGAAAAATTCCATATTAAACTTCATTATCATCACACCCAAAGTCCATTGTCCCTTTAAAATTACAACCTCATTGTTATGTTCCAGCGAATTCCAACCCAATGGGTTAACACCATTTATTCAAAATTTTCATTACAGAATCACTTTTCCATATTCCTAGGAATTCTAGAAAAGCATTCTACACTACCAACACAAGGGGGATCAACTCAGTGGGTAGATGTACTACTCGTCCAGTCCATTCCACCTATATGAAGAGAGTAGATCCATCCTCCCTAGAGAAGCTAAAAAAATCAAGTGGCATACCCCACGTGTCTTCGACTCTTTCGGAAGACGGGTAAGCAAGACCATCTACATTGGGAAGTGAGGAAAAGTAAAGTAGATAAACAACCAAAGAACCAGCAAGCATCGAAAAATCACATACATCCTAATACATCATCTCTAGTGTCCACCCCGATACCCAAATGCATAAACTGATGCATCTCACCACTCTAGGCGTTATCTACTGCCACAACCAAAAGGTCACCATGCCCCCACATATCACAACACCCATCCAAGATCACATCTCAACAAAAGAAGTAGGGAAAACATCACATCACTTGGGCTATTGACCCTATAACAATAAAGAGGGTAACTCAGAACCCTTCACGGAATAATCAATCAATCAATTCTTTAATAAATGTTGAATTAAAATATTTATAATTCGTTGGTTGCAAAATTGGGAAATATAACGAGTAAGATATCAAAAATGATCAAACATTGTTACTTCACCAATTTGAATAACATAAAATTTAAAAAAGAACCAGATCCATTCACATGACTCTTTATCGTTATCCAAGAAAATATCATTTAATCTCGTTTTATGTTCTATAATGTTTTTCATCCAGAACAATCGTAGATATCTCACTATCTATCAAAACAAGAAGTAACAACATACGACTAATATCAATTTATTTATACATTTCAAATATTTATTATGTCAATACCATTTTCATCTAGTGGGATAAAACATGCTAATATTTTAGTTTCATGTAAAATAATTATAAGCAATGAATCCCCTACCTCAATGGTTATTGATGAAAACCACAACGGTCAAAGCACGCTCCAGAAACCCGGGCCGATTCTCCAAATACCTGCCTTATATCTCTTCTCCTAGAGATATCAAGACCAAATCTCATCATATTTTCCATCGGCACACTTAGATCTACCCATAACAGACATAGGTATAAGAATCCAATAGAAGAGGAGTATTAGATCCAAGTGGACCTAAGAAACCGAAAAAGAAAGATCACATACCTCAAGAATCAGGCATTGATTCACCAATAGAAGTCTTCATATCGCCTCGGAAATGACGGGAGAACCCTCATTGACCTTAGGAGAAGCGAAATTCCGAGTTAGGGCCACCTAGTAGCTTAAATGAACCTTTTAGTGAAAAAACATGTTATATCCACAATTTAAGGATCTAATTTATGTGCCCACATGGTTAGTCCGCACTATTTGACAGACCGTGTGATAACCATGTGTTAGATACTTCCTCGACCACCCTTCATTCATGGTTAGAAAAAACATGTTCTTCCCATGTGGATGTAACTGCCTATAAACCCAACTACACAGAGTTTGGCCACACGGTTTAGACAAACACTCCACCACTCGTGAAAATGCTATTTCCCATTAGTATTCCATTAATGTCCACCCAAATGCACCATAAGTCACTACTCCAAGACAAAGGTAGTTAGAAACATCAAAAGCAACTGAAAAACTTAACTTGACATTATATTTCACAATTTTCTATCATTGGAACTGTTCACCAGAATGGATATCTTGGAAAAGTATTGGGGATAAGTCACCTTAACCACTCGGAACACCTCTAACACCACATTTCCTCAATGTAATGTATTTGAGAGGTCCGGTCCATTAAATCAGATACCTATCAATAAATTATCATCCTTGAGAATCCAAAACCCACCTAATGTGAAAATGAAACAGGTTTTGAACAACCACCCCTCGAGATACCTATCAAAAGAGAACAAGCCACAAAAGAAACAAAGGAATCCATCTCATAAACAAGAATGTTTCATAACCACAAATGTTACATCGATACATGAAAAGAGTTAAACATCAAACAACTCTGGGTACTGAGCACGTATTTGTGACTCAAGTTCCCAGGTACTCTCCTCCAAGACACTGTGTCGCCACAACACACATACTAAAGGAATAGAACGTCCGCACAACACCTTATCCTTGCAGTCTTGGATCTCCACAGGTCGCTCCTTAAAGGTTGCATCATCATCAATATCGATCTCTCCATAATCAATGATGTGAGAGTTGTTATGAAGTTAATGATGGATCTGTGATACATAAAAAACATCATGTATCCAACTCATCTAGAGGGGAAGTGCTACTCCATATGCCACAAATCCAACACGAGCTAACACCTCAAAAGGCCCAAGAAACTGGGGAGAAAGCTTACTTCCACTTCCAATCCTTCGCTACCCACGAAGGGGAGTCACCTTCCGAAACACATGATCCCAAAAATTAAACCATAAGGGTATCCTTATTTGATCAGCATATGATTTCTAACGATCTTGCGCTGTCTTCATCCTCTGCCGAATCACCTGAACCATCTCTGTTGTATTCTGCACTAGTTTTGGTAATTTCTAACTCTCTGACCCCAGGCCAACATAATGGAGAATGGAAAGGTCGGCCATACAAGGATTCAAAAGGTACCATACTGATGGTGGAGTGAAAACAATTATTGTTATTGAACTCCACCAAGGTTAATTTCCTCATCCATGAACCTCCAAAATCAAAAACACAAAATCATAACATGACTTTAAGGGTATAGATGGTTTTCTCTATCTGACCATCCGTTTGAGGATGAAAAGCAGTGCCAAGGCATAGTTGAGAATCGAATACATGATAGAGACCCCTCCAAACTCTAGAGGTAAAATGAGGATCTCGCTCAGAAATTATTGTCCTAGGGACTCCATAAAGTGTCACAACCTCCTTTAGATACTGCCTCGACAAAACATTCACTGAACTCGACTCCATGATCGCTACATCATGGGATGATTTTTTAAAACAATCCACAACCACCCAAATAGAATAATGTCCTCCTAAAGCTCAAGGTAGACCAGTAAAAAAGACCATTGAGATATCTTCCAACTTCCACTGAGTAATATCTAATGGATGGAGAAGACCACTAGGAACATGTTATTCGGCCTTCACCTTTTGGCAGACTAATCATCGAGACACAAACTCTGCAATGACACGCTTTATCACAGACCACCAAAACTAGATCATTAAGGCTCATTACATCTTTGTCACACCAGGTTGAACCACTAAAGGCGGACTATGAAACTCTCTGAGAACCATATCGCGCATCGACAAAGGAACACAAATCCTTCCATGATACAACACTAGGTTTTGTTCATATTCAGTACAACCATCAGGGGCCTCACCACAAACAACTCAATCTATCCAGACCTCAACCACTAGATCTCCCAATTGGGACTCTTCTACATTCTCAATTAGGGATGATTATACCATCATCTGTAAAAGAGATCCTCTACCCTCAACTTCTCCCATATCAAGATGTAATGCTGAAAATTCTTCCATTACTCTCCAGGAATCAACAGATTCACGAATAGCATCACTACGTGATATTCAGCTCAGCGCATCAACTACACCATTCCCTTTTCCAAGTGTATATGATATTTCTATGTCTTATTCCTGTAAGAACTCCATCCACCGATGATGTCGTAAGTTCAATTCACATAGAGAGAAAGTATGCCTCAAACTCTTATGATCTGTGAAAACCACTACATGATCACCAATGAGGTAATGTCTCCACAACATCAGAGAAAATAGCACGACTGCCAACTCAAGATCATGGGTGGCATTGTTGCATTCATGGGGACATAACTGCTGAGACCAATAAGGAACAATTGACCTCTACTGCATGAGAACACTACCTAACCCCAGATGTGAAGCATCAAAGAAGACGTCAATGTTAGATCACTTCATGAGGCAACAACCACCGATGTTAAATGGGAGTACAAATCCATTAGTAGCTGAGCAATGGATAAATTCCTTAGAGAAAATATTCCATTCCAAGGGGGTAGTGAAAGGGAAAACATTGTTATGATATTTTATCTCCTCTCTGGAGATGTTGATCAATGGTGGTCAATGATTAAAAACATGAATGAAGATGATGAAGTATCAAATATGGAATGAAGGGAGTTCAATGAGCTGTTCTTAGAAAAATACTTTCCTCGAGACCATCGAGCAGATATGGAAAGGCAGTTTCTGTGTCTAAGACAAAAGGAGTATGAGAATGTCGCAAAGTATGAGGCAAGCATTACATGGTTAGTGAGGTATGATGCAGATTATATATGTAACCCAAGAATTATGATTTATTGTATCTTATATGGTTTAAAACAATTCCTCCATCGGGCATTAGCATCACAATACTTCTCATCATACGAAGATATAGTGTCATGTGCAATCAAGACAGAAAAGGAATTATCTATGTCTTATGACTTTAAAGAAATGCAATCGAATAAGTGATCTGCTGATCAATCTAGGAATGGAAATAAGGTGAAGAAGGGAAATGTTGAATATCCATCCTGTAGTAAATGTGCGAAGAAACACCTCGATACTTACTTAAAAACAATGTGAGTCTGTTACAAGTGTGGTGAAAAAGTCCACCAAGGCTGTGATTACAAGGGGAAGAAGGAAGCTACCGATGTCCAATCCTACAATTGCAGGGAGCTAGGACATTATGCAAATGAATGTTCTAAGCGTCAGGGGAACATACCTCAGAAAAGACCAAGGGATCAAGGCCATGCTTATGCTATCACTACTAGAATTTAGCTTTTTCCCAACAGCAGTATACCAACGGTTTACTTAAACCGTTGGGATAGTGAGTCTTTGCCAACGGTTTAAGAAAACCGTTGGCAAAGAGAATTTCAGCAGACCTTTCCCCAACGGTTCACTGTAACCGTTGGGAAAAGGAGACCTTTACCAACGGTTCACTAGAACCGTTGGGAAAAGGCTTGCTAAAACTCACACATTCCCAACAGTTCTAGTAAACCGTTGGGAAATGTGGCCTTTGCCAACGGTTTTTATAAACCGTTGGCAAAGGTTTCCCCCAAATTGCAGGCCGCGATCTCCTCTCCCCATTCGGACAGAGCCCTAATCTATTCACTCCGTTGCTCTCGCGAACCCCATCTCACTCCACTACTCTCGCGAATCCGAACACCAGTACCCCCATCCCAACAGGTACACCCCATACGAATAGGTGAAATTTGATCTCAAACATATTGTTGTAGTTTTTTTAATGAATAGATTTTTTCCAGGTGTTGGTAGTTTAATTGATTATCCAGGTGTTGGTGATTTTTAATGTTTTTGTATTATATGTTTGGAAGGAGAGTGGTCAAAACATGTAAATCAGACCAATTTGATATTACTCATGAAATCAATTTGATAATGGATTGTGAGATTTTTTAATGTTTTTGTATTCTGTTAATGTTTTTTGTATTCTATGTTTGGAAGGAGGTGTTGGTGATTTTTAATTATTTTCCAATGGTCGTGCATCATGTGAGATTTTTTCTATGTTTGGATAATGGATTGTGGGAATTATGGATTGTGTTCAAACCAATTTGATATGTTTTGGATAATCGATTGTGGGGGTAGGGGCTGTCCACGGGGGTGGGTGGGTGTCCACGGGGGTGGGCGGGGGTGTCCACGGGGGTGGGAAAGGCTGTCCACGGGGTGGGCGGTGCTGTCTAGGGGGTGTGGGCTGTCCTGGGGGTCTGGGTGGGGTGTCATGGTGGGGGAGGGGTGTGTGGGGTGTCCACGGGGGTGGTATGTCTAGGTGGTGGTGGTGGGGTTGCAGGGGAGGAGGGTGTGGGCTGTTTGGGAGGGTGGGCAGGGCTATCCAGGGGGTACTGTGGTGGGCGGGCTGTCCACAAGGGTGGACGGGCTGTCCACGGGGGTGGTCGGGCTGTCAAGGAGGCGTGGGCGGGCTGTCCAGGGGGGGTGGGTGGGCTGGAAACAGGGGGTAGGGGTGTCCAGAGGGTGGGCGGGCTATCCAAGGGGGTGGGGGGCTGTCCATAGGGAGAAGGGGTGTCGAGGGGGGTGGGTGGGCTGTCCACGGGGGTGGTTGGGCTGTCTAGGGGGTAGGGGGGCGTCCACGGGGGTGGGTGGGTTGTCCACGGTGGTGGGCGGGGCTGTCCACGGGGGTGGGAAAGGCTATCCACGGGGGTGGGCGAGGCTGTCCAGGGGGTGTGGGCTGTCCAGGGGGTCTGAGTGGGGTGTCCTGGTGGGGGATGGGTGTGTGGGGTGTCCAGGGGGGTTGGTATGTCTAGGTGGTGGTGGTGGGGTTGCAGGGGAGGGGGGTGTGGGTTGTTTGGGAGGGTGGGCGGGGCTATCCCGGGGGGGGGGGGGGTACGGGGTGTCTAGGGGGGTACGGGGGTGGGCGGGCTGTCCACAAGGGTGGATGGGCTGTCCACGGGGGTGGCCGGGCTGTCAAGGAGGGGTGGGCAGGCTGTCCAGGGGGGGTGGGTGGGCTGGCCACAGGGGGTAGGGGTGTCCAGGGGGGTAGGCGGGCTATCCAAGGGGGTGGGGGGCTGTCCATAGGGAGAAGGGGTGTCGAGGGGGTGGGTGGGCTGTCCACGGTGGTGGTTGGGCTGTCTAGGGGGTAGGGGGTGTCCACGGGGGTGGGTTGTCCATGGGGGTGGGCGGGGCTGTCCACGAGGGTGGGAAAGGCTGTCCACGGGTGTGGGCGGGGCTGTTCAGGGGGCTGTCTAGGGGGTGTGGGATGATCATACATAATGAAGCCTTACAGGATGTGAGATGATTATATCTATGAAATCTACTTAGGTACCTGGTGAGGAAGTGAATATTAATTCAAAAAGGTAAATCGCATATGAGGATACCCTACTAATATGGTTATGGGATGAGGCATGCTCTGATGTGATAACACATTATGTTCTTGTTGGTTTTACATTTTTTCAATAACACATTAGTATGTTTTTTTCACATGTGTAGTTGATACCATGATTATTTTCTTCCTTTGTCATTTACTTAAATGTATTTTCTATTAAAGTTCAATCCTATTGAATTGTTTATGACAAAATGACTTATATGAATTCTTTTTACAGGAAATGCTGCCAATTTAAGAAAGACGAAGTAAAAAAATGGCGGAGAACAATCGTCGGATGGAGGAGATGGGCATTCCACCATTAGTGCCTACAGTGAGTACTTTATTTCAAATATATATATATATATATATATATATATATATTTACAGAATATATAATGTCATGTGATTAATTTTTTTTGTAAACTTTTTTGTAGGATCCACCATTACGTCGACAGTTATTCGACGAGGAGCCTAGTACTGCTCCTAGTACTCAGGCCACTGGTACGAGGAGGGTTTGTACCAGAGGTGGACGTAGAGCTGTGCGTGCCCGACTAGACCCTGCCCCTCCCACTGACATTTCAGCCTTCCCACATTCTGATCCCGGTGTGTCGTTAGGGACACACGGGGTATTTAGGCCTCCCATGTTTTCGCTACCTTCTGCATCTTGTGCCCCATCATTTTCACATCCCATGATGATTCCCACTCCCCAGTCAGCATCAGGTCATACAGTTGTTCCATCTTCTTTTCCTTCTACTTCTGTCTCTCCGAGCTTTTATATTCCATCGTCTTCGACTCCTGTTCCACCAGAGGGTGTTCCATCAGGTTCTGTGGATCCGGCGCCACTCATTGATCAGACTAGCGCATGTATATTTATAAAACCCTAACAAATTTTTATAGCAATATTTATTTTCATTATAACATGTTTTGATAAAATATTTGTTTTTCTTTCATGACAGATACATCTACTGACAGGAGGCGGGGGCGGGGGGCGTACACGCATGCGTTCGGTGTGGAACCGTCGCACACAGGTTATGGTGGAATATAATGAAGACAATCAGATGGTTGAGAAAACAGGGTAGCAATGTCGGAGTTTTCTGGCGACGCTTGCCAAATACTCCGACATCATTCCCGTCAGCCCGCTGTCGTGGAGACATTTTCCAAATGAGGTCAAAGATAGAGCTTGGGCAGAGATATGGGTAAAAAAATCTGTTGTATTTAATGCCATGATTTTTTTTTGTATTTCTATGAATTAATATTTTGATTTCAGCATCGATTTAATTTTCCTGATGGTGAGGGTGCACGACTGGAACGTCTAAAGGATTTAGGCGAGCTTTGGAGAGCCTACAAGCATGAGCTGTATATTGGCTGGCGTGCTAGAGTTGGCACTGAGTTAGAGGCGGTACCAGTCGTGGATGATTGTCCTATAGAGCAGTATCGTCAGATGATTACTCATTGGATGAGTACCCAGTTTAAGGTTTGAATTACATTTGAGGTATTTAAATAATAACATTCAAGTTTTTCATTAATATTATCCTTTGCATTATCGAATTTTATTTAGGAATCATCTGAAAAAATAAAAAAATCATTGATGCAAAAAAATACCTGCATACACTAGGACGCACGACGATGCCGGATCATGAGAGGCAGCAGGTATGACAATTGTTTATAAGTTTTCTTTACGACATACATTTTATTTTTTTCCTCAATTATTTAATCATTTGCTAAAGTTTTTATATAACTTTTGTTTTCAATGACATTGTAGAGGCATGTACAAAATATTGAAGGACGTGTGCCTCGAGCAAAACTGTTTTGCTCGAGTAGACGAAAAAAGGATGGAAGTGCTGTCAACGAAGCGACTCAGCAGCAGATTGTAAGTTTTAATCTGTTGATTTTATATTTTAATATCTATTTCGTAACTTAATAATATATTTATATTTGTAACAGGATGCTTTAGAAGCCCTCGATGCCCAAGAAGCAGACAATTTTGGGCCATCTGATCACTTACATCAGGTGTTGGGAGATGATCATTCTGGCAGAGTACGCTGCCGACCTAGGATAGCCCCGACGAGGTATTGGCCTGCCTCAGGTACGAGTTGTAGTGCCACCGAGCTGCAGCAAGTTAGGGCACAGGCAGAACCGGCTGAGAAAAGGGCCATAGAGACGGCAGAACAGTCTGCTAGGGCAAACAGTGCATTTATGAAATTTATTGAAGTTCTACGTCCAACACTTCCAGCAGAGGCCAGCCCAGCGATTGATGAATACATGTCGTCGATACAATCAATATATGGTGCACCAGGTGTCAGTTCCTGTGGTGGTCAGGCCGATGTCCAGCTTGAAGATGATGATAGCGAGGAGTCTGATGCGGAAGAGGAGGGAGATGAGGAGGGCGAGGAGGAGGGCGAAGGCGAGGAGGAAGGCGCTGTGGATGGTGAGGACGATGAGGAGGACGATGACGAGGGTGATGATGACGATGATGATGATGATGATGGTGATGTTGATGTGTGACATATTGATCCGTTACATTTTTGACTTATATTACTGATATTTGATGTTTAATCTATTATAGTTGTTGGTTTTATCTAGACTCGTAGTATAGTATTGGAGTTGAGTTATTTTTATATATTGCCAGTTTTTATGGATGTTGTTGTCTTTTAGTGGTTGTGTGTTTGAGAACTCCCTGGACAAACCCCCTCATTCTTGGACCCTAGACAACCCCCCCTCCCCCTTGGACCCCGAACACCCCGCAAACACCCCCCAGACAGCCCCGCGGACAGCCCCCTGGACAGCCCCCCGTACAGCCCCCAACCCCCCACCCTGGACCCCGGATAGCCCCCCGGACAGCCCCCGGACAGCCCCCCCACCCTCCCCCTTGGACCCTGGACAACCCCCTGAACAAACCTTGAACAACCCCTGAACAACCCCTGAAAAACCCCTGAACTGCGTTTTCGGTCACCGCGGGCACACGGCACGTCCGATTGACGTTCCGTCTGCGCGTACACATCACCAATAATAATTAGAATGTTCCAAGGTGGTTTCAGCTCAATCCGAGGCCGTCTGCTATGAATTTGACCGTTGGACGCCCGTTTTGGCCGTTTTTGACACCCGAACTGCGTTGTCGGTCACCGCGGGCACAGGGCACGTCCGATTGGCGTGCCGTCTGCTCGACCACTTCAGAAATCACTCACCCGTCTTTGTCGTCTGATTTCAGGCCATTCCGACATCATTCGGCCCGTTTGGACCCCCCTCACGCGCGTTTACGAAGCGCGCGCATCACTTAAAACACGAATATTGAGCCGTACCGCGCAAACCGCACGTCCGATTGACGTGCCGTCTGTGCCTACACGTCGCGAATAATAATTAGAATGTTCCACGGTGGTTTCAGCTCAATCCGAGGCCGTCCGCTATGAATTTGACTGTTTGACGCCCGTTTTGGCCGTTTATGACACCCGAACTGCGTTCTCAGTCACCGCGGGCAGACGGCACGTCCGATTGACGTTCCGTCTACTCGACCACTTCAGAAATCACTCACCTGTATTTGTCGTCTGATTTCAGGCCATTCCTACATCGTTTGGCCCGTTTGGACCCCCCTCACGCGCGTTTACGAAGCGCGTGCATCACTTAAAACACGAAATATTGAGCCGTACCACGCAAACCGCACGTCCGATTGACGTGCCGTCTGTGCCTACACGTCACAAATAATAATTAGAATGTTCCACGGTGGTTTCAGCTCAATCCGAGGTCGTCCGCTATGAATTTGACTGGTTGACGCCCGTTCTGGCCGTTTATGACACCCGAACTGCGTTGTCGGTCACCGCGGGCACACGGCACGTCCGATTGATGTGCCGTCTGCTCGACCACTTCAGAAATCACTCACCCGTATTTGTCGTCTGATTTCAGGCCATTCCGACATCGTTCGGCCCGTTTGGACCCCCCTCACGCGCGTTTACGAAGCGCACGCATCGCTTAAAACACTAATATTGAGCCGTTCCGCGCAAACCGCACGTCCGATTGACGTGCCGTCTGTGCCTACACGTCACGAATAATAGTTAGAATGTTCCACGGTGGTTTCAGCTCAATCCGAGGCCTTCCGCTATGAATTTGACCGTTGGACGCCCGTTCTGGCCGTTTATGACACCAGAACTGCGTTGTCGGTCACCGCGGGCACACGACACTTCCGATTGACGTGCCGTCTGCTCGAACACTTCAGAAATCAGTCACCCGTATTTGTCGTCTGATTTCAGGCCATTCCGACATCGTTCGGCCCGTTTGGACCCCCCTCACGCGCGTTTACGAAGCGCACGCATCACTTAAAACACGAATATTGAGCCATACCGTGCAAATCGCACGTCCGATTGACGTTCCGTCTACGCGTACACGTCACGAATAATAATTAGAATGTTACACGGTGGTTTCAGCTCAATCCGAGGTTGTCCGCTATGAATTTGACCGTTAGACGCCCGTTCTGGCCGTTTATGACACCAGAACTGCGTTGTCGGTCACCGCGGGCACACGGCATGTCTGATTGATGTGCCGTCTACTCGAACACTTCAGAAATCACTCACCCGTATTTGTCTTCTGATTTCAGGCCATTCCGACATCGTTCGGCCCGTTTGGACCCACCTCACGCGCGTTTACGAAGCGCGCGCATCACTTAAAACACGAATATTGAGCCGTACCGCGCAAACCACACGTCCGATTGACGTTCCGTCTGCGCGTACACGTCACGAATAATAATTAGAATGTTCCACGGTGGTTTCAGCTCAATCCGAGGTCGTACGCTATGAATTTGACCGTTGGACGCCCGTTCTGGCCGTTTATGACACCAGAACTGCATTGTCGGTCACCGCGGGCACACGGCACATCCGATTGACGTGTCGTCTCCTCGAACACTTCAGAAATCACTCACCCGTATTTGTCTTCTGATTTCAGGCCATTCCGACATCGTTCGGCCCGTTTGGACCCCCTCACGCGCGTTTACGAAGCGCGCGCATCACTTAAAACACGAATATTGAGCCATACCGCGCAAACCGCACGTCCGATTGACGTGCCGTCTATGCGTACACGTGACGAATAATAATTAGAATGTTGCAAGGTGGTTTCAGCTCAATCTGAGGTCGTCCGCTATGAATTTGACCGTTGGACGCCCGTTCTGGCCGTTTATGACACCAGAACTGCGTTGTCGGTCACCGCGGGCACACGGCACGTCCGATTGGCGTTCCGTCTGCTCGACCTCTTCAGAAATCACTCACCCATATTTGTCGTCTGATTTCAGGTCATTCCGACATCGTTCGGCCTGTTTGGACCCCCCTCACGCGCGTTTACGAAGCGCGCGCATCACTTAAAACACTAATATTGAGCAGTTCCGCGCAAACCGCACGTCCGATTGATGTGCCGTCTGCGCGTACACGTCACAAATAATAATTAGAATGTTCCAAGGTGGTTTCAGCTCATTCTGAGGCCGTCCGCTAAGAATTTGACCGTTGGACGCCCGTTCTGGCCGTTTATGACACTCGAACTGCGTTGTCGATCACCGCGGGCACAGGGCACGTCCGATTGACGTGCCGTCTGCTCGACCACTTCAGAAATCACTCACCATTATTTATCGTCTGATTTCAGGCCATTCCGACATCGTTCGGCCCGTTTTGACCCCCCTCACGCGCGTTTACGAAGCGCGTGCATCACTTAAAATACGAATATTGAGCCGTACCGCGCAAACCGCACGTCCGATTGACGTTCCGTCTGCGCGTACACATCACGAATAATAATTAGAATGTTCCACGGTGGTTTCAGCTCAATCCGAGGTCGTCCTCTATGAATTTGACCGTTGGACGCCCGTTCTGGCCGTTTATGACACCAGAACTGCGTTGTCGGTCACCGCGGGCACACGGCACGTCCGATTGACGTGTCGTCTACTCGAACACTTCAGAAATCACTCACCCGTATTTGTCTTCTGATTTCAGGCCATTCCGACATCGTTCGGCCCATTTGGACCCCCCTCACGCGCGTTTACGAAGCGCGCGCATCACTTAAAACACGAATATTGAGCCGTACCGCGCAAACCGCACGTCCGATTGACGTGTCGTCTGCGCGTACACGTTACGAATAATAATTAAAAT
Source organism: Viscum album (assembly GCA_963277665.1). Lineage (NCBI taxonomy): Eukaryota > Viridiplantae > Streptophyta > Magnoliopsida > Santalales > Viscaceae > Viscum > Viscum album. The sequence goes on from OY728162.1 coordinate 543,623,165, forward strand.
GTTGCACGGTTGTTTCAGCTCAATCCGAGGTCGTCCGCTATGAATTTGACCATTGGACGCCCGTTCTGGCCGTTTATGACACCAGAACTGCGTTGTCGGTCACCGCGGGCACACGGCATGTCCGATTGACGTGTCGTCTGCTCGACCACTTCGGAAATCACTCACCCATATTTTTCGTCTGATTTCAGGCCATTCCGACATCGTTCGGCCCGTTTGGACCCCCCTCACGCGCGTTTACGAAGCGCGCGCATCACTTAAAACATGAATATTGAGCCGTACCGCGCAAACCGCACGTCCGATTGACGTTCCGTCTGCGCGTAAACGTCACGAATAATAATTAGAATGTTCCACGGTGGTTTCAGCTCAATCCGAGGTCGTCCGCTATGAATTTGACCGTTGGACGCCCGTTCTGGCCGTTTATGACACCAGAACTGCGTTGTCGGTCACCGCGGGCACACGACACGTCCGATTGACGTTCCGTCTACTCGAACACTTCAGAAATCACTCACCCGTATTTGTCTTCTGATTTCATGCCATTCCGACATCGTTCGGCCCGTTTGGACCCCCCTCACGCGCGTTTACGAAGCGCGCGCATCACTTAAAACACGAATATTGAGCCGTACCGCGCAAACCGTACGTCCAATTGACATGCCGTCTGCGCGTACACGTTAAGAATAATAATTAGAATGTTGCACAGTGGGTTCAGCTCAATATGAGGCCGTACGCTATGAATTTGACCGTTGGACGCCCGTTCTGGCCGTTTATGACACCGGAACTGCGTTGTCGGTCACCGCGGGCACACGGCACGTCCGATTGACGTGTCGTCTGCTCGACCACTTCAGAAATCACTCACCCATATTTTTCGTCTAATTTCAGGTCATTCCGACATCGTTCGGCCCGTTTGGACCCCCCTCACGCGCGTTTACGAAGCGCGCATCACTTAAAACACTAATATTGAGCCGTTCCGCGCAAACCGCACGTCCGATTGATGTGTCGTCTGCACGCACACGTCAAAAATAATAATTAGAAAGTTACAAGGTGGTTTCAACTCATTCCGAGGCCTTCCGCTATGAATTTGACCGTTGGACGCCCGTTCTGGCCGTTTATGACACCCGAACTGCGTTGTCGATCACCGCAGGCACAGGGAACGTCCGATTGACGTGCCGTCTGCTCGACCACTTCAGAAATCACTCACCCGTATTTGTCGTCTGATTTCAGGCCATTCCGACATCGTTCGGCCCGTTTGGACCCCCCTCACGCGCGTTTACGAAGCGCGCGCATCACTTAAAACACGAATATTGAGCCGTACCGCGCAAACCGCACGTCCGATTGACGTGCCGTCTGTTCCTACACGTCACGAATAATAATTAGAATGTTCCACGGTGGTTTCATCTCAATCCGAGGCCGTCCTCTATGAATTTGACTGTTTGACGCCCGTTTTGGCCGTTTATGACACCCGAACTGCGTTCTCGGTCACCGCGGGCAGACGGCACGTCCGATTGACGTGACTTCTGCTCGACCACATCAAAAATCACTCACCCGTATTTTTCGTCTGATTTCAGGCCATTCCGACATCGGTCGGCCCGTTTGGACCCCCCTCACGCGCGTTTACGAAGCGCGCGCATCACTTAAAACACGAGTATTGAGCCGTACCGCGCAAACCGCACGTCCGATTGACGTGCCGTCTGTGCCTACACATCACGAATAATAATTAGAATGTTTCACGGTGGTTTCAGCTCAATCCGAGGTCATCCGCTATGAATTTAACTGTTTGACGCCCGTTATGGCCGTTTATGACACCCGAACTGCGTTGTCGGTCACCGCGGGCACAGGGCACGTCCGATTGACGTGCCGTCTGCTCGACCACCTCAGAAATCACTCACCCGTATTTGTCGTCTGATTTCAGGCCATTCCGACATCGTTCGGCCCGTTTGGACCCCCCTCACGCGCGTTTACGAAGCGCGCGCATCACTTAAAACACGAATATTGAGCCGTACCGCGCAAACCGCACGTCCGATTGACGTGTCGTCTGCGCCTACACGTCACGAATAATAATTAGAATGTTGCACGGTGGATTCAAGTCAAAAGGACGTCATTTTAAGTGAAAAGAATCAACTGGAATACGGAAAACCGACCAAACACATTCTGAATCTGTTGATAATTTATCTCAACAATCCATGGGTCATATGTGACGTGTACGAGCCAACCCGGGATGAATCCGAGTCGCGGTGTGGCCGAGATAAGTCTAAATGGCTCTCTTTTGTTTAAAATGGACACCATATTAAGTACATACGGAAAAACGACCAAACGGATTCGGTTTCCGTTGAAACTTTAGGAGAACGATCCATGGGTCATATGTGACGTGTACGAATCAACCCCGCCACAATCGGAGACGCGGTGTGGCCGACACCACTCAAAGTGTCGGTCTTTTGTTTCAAAAAGACGTCATTTTAAGTGAAAAGCATCAAGTGACATACGAAAAACCGACCAAAGGCATTCAGACTGTGTCGATACTTTATCACAAGGATCCATGGGTCGTATGTGACGTGTACGAGTCAATCCCACCTCAATCCGAGGAGCGGTGTGGCCGACACCGTTCTAACTGTGTCTCTTTTGATTAAAATAGACAGGATTATAAGTGAAAAGAACAACTGGCATACGGAAAACTGACCAAACGCATTCCGAATTTGTTGATAATTTATCCCAACGATCCATGGGTCATATGTGACATGTACGAGCTGACCCGGGATGAATCCAAGTAATGGTGTGGCCGAGATCAGTCTAAGTGGCTCTCTTTTGTTTAAAATGGACACCATTTTAAGTACATACGGAAAACCGATGAAACGGATTCGGTTTCCGTTGAAACTTTAGGAGAACGATCCATGGGTCATATGTGACGTGTACGAATCAACCTCACCTCAATTGGAGACGCGGTGTGGTCGACACCACTCAAAGTGTCTGTCTTTTGTTTCAAAGGGACATCATTTTAAGTGAAAAGCATCAAGTGACATACGGAAAACGGAGAAAATGCATTCGGATTGTGTCCATACTTTAGGAAAAGGATCCACGGGTCGTATGTGACGTGTACGAGTCAATCCCGCTTCAATCTGAGGAGTGGTGTGGCCGACACCGCTCCAAATGTGTCTCTTTTGCTTAAAATGGACAAAAATTTAAGTACATATGGAAAACCGACCAAACGCATTCGGTTTCCATTGAAACATTAGGAGAACGATCCATTGGTCATATGTGACGTGTACGAGTCAACACCGCCTCAATCTGAGGCGTGGTGTGGCCGGAACCACTCAAAGTGTCTGCCTTTTGTTTCAAATGTACGCCATTTTAATTGAAAAACATCAACTGGCATACGGAAAACCGACCAAACGCATTCAGATTGTGTCGATACATTAGCACAACGATCCATGGGTCATATGTGACGTGTATGAGTCAACCCCACCTCAATCTGAGGCACGTTGTGGACGGTATCACTCCAGGTGTATGTATTATGTTTAAAACGGACATTACTTTAGGTAAAAATATATGGTATACAAAAAAAAACAGATCAAATTATGAATTGACTTCTAGATTCCACATATAATTGTCATCTACATTTTAAATTGAAATCTAAATGAATTATGTATGTTTATAATTACGTTATCAATTCTAATTTAATTATGGATGTGTATAGTTCTACCATTATATGTTAAAAGTGTATGAATTTGTTCTCTATATGTAAGTGTTAGTTGGTTACTACAGGTACAATAATTATATATGTATGTGTTAGTTTATTGCAGGTACAATAATTGGATTGAAAAATGAGAGGGAACCCACAAAACCAGATGTGCTGCTAGTCAAAATTGGAGACCCGGTTGGGAGCTGCTGGGCAAATTGGGGAGCTGCTGGGTGATTTTCCCAGCAGAGGCTATGCCAACGGTTCAAAACCGTTGTTATAGAAATTGTAGATAAGTTTTACCAATGGTTCATTAAACCGTTGGTAAAACACTTTTTCCCAACGGTTTAGAACCATTGGGAAAGAGTAGATGTGGGGTTTTTGCCAACGGTTTACCAAACCGTTGGAAAAAACATGATAATTTTAAGCCCCTGTGCCAACGGTTTTAAACCGTTGGCAAACCTTTTTCCCAACGGTTTTGAAGAACCGTTGGGATAGAGTAACCTATCTCCACCCTATGCCAACGGTTTGCTGTAAACCGTTGGGAAATGTTTTTCCCAACGGCTTACTTACCTACGGTTGGCAGAACCGTTGGTATATGTTATACCAACGGTTTTCCAACCTTTCCCAACATTTCTGAACCATTGGTAAATATATTATTTCCAGTATTGTATCACTAATGCTGAGGTAGAATATTTGAAATATGTAGTGGCAGTTAATTTAATGGTTTCCTCGATTTTAGAAAATGCATTATTTGATTCTAGATCATCGCATTGTTTCATATCTTCCCAGTTTTCTAAGAAAATTAGATATTTCCAATTTTATTTAACAAGGGAGTTGTCAGTTAAAAACCCTATGGGATGTATCATTGCAACAATGTTATGGGAACTAGTCCCCATTAGAGCACATAAATTTTATTTATCCACTAATATCATCATAATACCTATGATTGAGTTTGACATAATCCTTGGCATGCATTGGATTTCAGACCATGATGCGAAGATTTGTTGTAAGTAGAAGGATGTTATGATTTTTGATGATGATGTTAAGGAAAACCTTATCTTTAGATAAGAATCTTCACCACCTAATTCTTATCTAGATCCACCACCAATAGCTCAACTAAACTCAATTATTGGGGAGGAAGAGAATGAAATGACTGTGAGCGAGGAAAAGAATGTTCAAATAGAGGATATAACTATTGTGAAAGAATTTGTAGATGAGTTTCCATAAGATTTACCTAGACATCCTCCAAAACAAGAAGTTGAGTTTTCCATTGATTAATTCCTGGAACAAATCCTATATCAAAGATCCCATATAGAATGGTCATTGTATAATTAGTTGAGCTAAAGAAACAACTAGAGGAATTGAGTAATAATGGATTTATTCACCCTTGTGTTTTTCCAGGGGATCCCCTGTTCTTTTTGTTAAAAAGAAATATGGATCTATGATGTTATGTATCGACTACAGGGAGGTCAATGCTATAACAATAATGAAAAAGTATCCCTTACCCCACAATGATGATTTATTTGACCAACCGCATAGAGCTCAATACTTTTCAAATATTGACCTTCGATCTGTATACCATCAGTTGTGTGTGAATAAGGAAGACATTACGAAGACAGCATTTCAAACAATGTAAGTGCATTACGAGTTTACGGTAATGCCTTTTAGGTTGACTAATTCACCCTCTATATTCATAGATTTAATTAATAGAATTTTCAAAGAATAGCTTGATGATTTTTTGGTTGTATTTATTGGAGATATCTTGGTGTAGTCCAAATGATATGAAGATCATGAAAATAACTTTCGCATTATCCTGAAGACTCTGAGACATCATGAATTATATGGGATGTTTAGCAAGTCTGAATTCTGGAATCTGGAGATTTATTTTCATGGCCATATTGTCTCTAAAGATGGTATCTTTGTTGATACTTCTAAGACCAAGGCAATACATGAATGGCCAGTACCTACACGTATAACTGAGGTACGTAGTTTTATTGTTTTATTAGTTTATTATTGACGTTTCATCCAGAACATTGCCCGATTGGATAACCCGTTAACAAATCCCACACGTATAGGGGTTAAAATTGTTTGGACAAAAGGGTTTGATGAATTTTTTAAATAACTTAAGAGAGGATTAGTCAATGCTCCTATATTGTCTCTACCTCCGAGGAATGCTGGGTTCGTTATTTATAGTGATGCATCAATGAATGGACTTGGATGTGTCCTTAGAATAATGATAGGGTTATTGCCTATGCATCACGACTGCTAAAAATCATGAGAAAAACTACTATACTCATGATCTTTAGTTAGCTGCTGTAATCATTGCTTTGAAGATATTGAGATATTATCTCTATGGTGAAAAATGTGAGATTAATACTGATGACAAGAGTTTGAAGTATATTTTCTCACCAAAATAACTCAACATGAGGCAAAGGAGATGGCTTGAACTACACAAGGATTATTATTGCACGATACACTACCTCATGGGGAAGGCAAATAAGGTGTCTTATGCTTTGAGCAGAAAAGATCATGGAGTTTTGAACATGATGAGAATTGAAAGCGATCTTATTTTCATGGATCTAGTGAAGATAAATATGGGAATTAACATGGAAGGTGAGACATCGATACTTTTTAAAATGGTTTCCTAACCATCTTTACCATAAAGGATAAAGAGTTCTCAGAAAAATGATTAAGAATTTCAAAAGAAGATTAAAGTAGTGAATGATGGGAGATTGAGATACATTGTGAATGAAGAAGGAGTTTTGAAATTCGGGAAGAGACTTTGTGTTCCCAATATACTTGATTTAAAAAAATAATTTTTAGATGATGCTCATATTTCCAATTTCTATATACACCCTGGGAGCCCCAAAATGTATAGAGATTTAAAGGAAAATTTTTGGTGGGACAACATAAAGAGGGAGATTGCCGATTTTGTGTCAAGATGTATGGTTTTTCAACAAGTGAAAGCTGGAAGGCAACAGCCTAGAAGAGTCATGCACCCTATTCCCATACCAGAGTGGAAATGGGACAATATTACGATGGACTGTGTCATGGGAATAACAAAGAAACCTAGAAGGAATGATGCAATATAGGTCATTGTTGATCTTATTACCACGTAAGCACATTTTCTTTCTATAAGGGAAGATTTAACACTGGAAAGTCTAGAATGAATATATATTAATAAAGTTGTGAGACTTCATGGATTACCCCTGTCAATTGTTTTAGATCAAGATCCCCGTTTTACTTTGAGATTGTGGAAGAGTCTTCAGAAGGCCTTGGATTCTGAACATTATTTGAGAACTTCTTACCACCATCAAACAGATGGACAATCATAACGGACTATTAAAACCATAGAAGACATTTTGAGATCCTGCTCACTTGACTATCAGGGTATGTAGGATCAATATTTACCTCTGGAAGAATTTCCCTGTAATAATAGCTTCCATACGAGTATGAAAATGCCACCATTTGAAGCGTTATACGGAAAGGTATGTCGCACACCAACCTATTGGGATGACGTTGGTGAAAGAAAACATGTATGCCAAAAATTGGTGGAGGAAACGATGGAGAAGGTAAATGTAATCCAAAACCACATCAAAGAAGCTGAAAGTAGGTAGAACAGCTATGCTGAAAACCAAAGAAAGGATTTGGAATTTCAGGTGGGAGATCATGTTTTCTTGAAGGTATCTTAATCGAAGGGAGTTATACATTTTGGCATGAAAGGTGAATTGAGTCCTAGATACATTGGTCCTTTCGAAATTCTAGAATGAATTGGGGCTGTAGCTTACTTTTTGGCAATGCCGCCAAGTCTCTCCAATGTTTACGATGTGTTCCATGTATCACTGTTGAGGAAATACATGCCTGACCCAATGGATGTACTCACCTATGAGGATTTAGAACTGGAACCCGATATGTCTTATTGTGAAGAGTCCATCATGATTCTTGATTCAAGAGAACTAGTGCTGAGAAACCTGATGACTCGTTTGGTAAAAGTACTATGGAAAAACCATAAGATGGAAGAGGCAACGTGGGAACCTGAGGAAATTATGATGAAGAACCGCCCAAGTATTTTCATGCGATAGTATTCCAAAAATTTAGAGGACAAAATTATTTTAATTTGGGGAAAATGTTACACCCTAATATTCCACGTTACGCTTCCCTATAAATAATATAGTAGCATGTGTCGTACGCAACTTCTAATTCTAACACACACAACAACCAATCAAACTAGCCGTTATTAATAGTAATGCCCACATTTTGAAATTTTATAGATTTTATCACTCAAAATGGAGTTCATTTTTGGATTTTGAATATCGAAATTATCCTAGGGTAAACTTTTGGAACTTTTTGGATAACATTTATATTTTGATGAATAGTGAAAATTACTAAATTTTAAATAAAAACAACTTTTTAATCGCAATAATTAATAGTGATAAATTACGAATTTGAGTGGTTTTAAAGTATATTTTGAATATATTTTTACCATTTAATACAATTTTGGTCATTGGACATAATTTCACAATTAAACCAGACATGAACAAGTGTCAATCTTTTGATTGTTTTTATATCTTAAAAACACACTTTTTATTTTAACAACGGGAATTAATTTTAAAGTAATTTCTACCACTTCTATGTTTTGAATTTGTAAAAATGGATTCCTTATTTGGAATCAAGATTTTTAAATTGTGTAAATAGGTAACTTATATTTTTAGACATTTTTAATAATTACTTCGGTAAATATTTTATTTACCATGGTTAAAGTGTAAATCCGGTAAATAAGGGTAAAAATAATATAATAATAATAATACATTTCCCTTAAATGTGTCCTAAACTTATTGGATGATACATGTCCGACCATGGTCATATTTGGGTCGATTTGGGGACCACATAGAGCCACTTGTAAGTGATAATGACAGTTTATATTAATTAAGTTAAAAAAAATACAAAAATGACCTAGGCATATATCTTTTAGAAAAACAAATTTTACATAAGGTTATATGCGTTGGATTTTCAACTATAAATATTCATTAGAAAGATAAAAATATTTCCTACATAATGGTATCTTATTTATAATTTTTATAAATTTAATTATTAATATTATTTATGACACAATAATGATGAAGTATTTTCCTTATTAATGACAGAATCAAATAATTTTTATTATAATGTTAAAATTATTATAATTTAAAAGATTTGATGACATCCATGAATTTAATTGGATAATATGACATTATAGGATTGGATAAATGAATTTTTTTCTAATTAATAATGTCTTATATGACTTTAAAAAATCAATTATTGAATAGTGTCAAAATTCACAAAAATGAGTTTTTAAAACAAATATTATATTATTAATTGATATTAAATTCCTAAAAATATAAGGATCGGCCAAGAGGCTTATATCATGATATTTGTATCATTAATGGACCACTTGGGGGTCTCATGGATGTATATAGTATGTTTATTAACAATATAATATAAAATTACAATGTGACATGGTAAATGTTAAACTAATTAACTACGAGTTAAAACTAAAAGATAAGGCTAATATAGTGACCCAAAACTATCAAAAACCTATTAGTTGAGTGATTTTAGATATAAAACCACCTTATAAAATAAATAATACACATTCTAGCCATTAGAAACTGAATATGAATTTATTATAAAATAATAATTATAGCTTTTCAAAAGGTGCCCCTCACCCATCTTATAAAAGGGCATCAACCTTCACACTAATTCACACATTAAAAGCGTATTGTCTCTACCAACCCCTTCCCAAATACTCTTTCAACTTTCCTAAATTCAACCTAGTAGAGTTATATTGATCATAAAGCCAACCTATGGAGCCCTTTTGATTAAATCAAAAGGAAGAACCTAAAGAATAGGTAATGATTTCACCACCCTCTTTCAAGTTCCTTTCTTCTTCAACTTCATATTTTGTTGATATTATATTTCTAAAATATTAACTCGAGTATCTTATATATAATATGATTTTATTATAAATATGGTACAACCAAATTCAGTATTCTATTCATCCTTTGAATGACATGTCATCATACGTGCGTACGTAAGGCTTACCGTCTCCACATCGTGGTGTAATTGTTATTCAATAAATTATTATTTGGATGGGTATAATAAGGATGTGTAATTCATGTAAATAATAAATATAACATGATAATTATTCTGTATATGTCATATAATATCCAATTATATATTATTTTAATATCAAAAGAATGATATTTTTGCTCGTGCGTATGTACGGACTACTGTCTCAAGGAACACAATGAGATTCATTCTCCATCGTATCCATTCATGTATAATTATGATTTGATGATTAAAAATAATTTTTAAGGACTGGATATCATTCTGGATATGATTAAGACACAAACTATTCATAAAAAACAAGGCTTATGTAACAAAACTTATACGAGTAAGTTAACACCTGAAACGACGATAATACTATGATATTATTAACAAAGCAATGTAAAAAGATAATAAATGATTTCATATTAATTTATATGATTATTGAATTATTTAATAAAAATTATTTCACCATTATACAAGAGGTTAACCTACGTCAACCAAGGAAAAGTACAAGGTAAGGGTTTATTTCACAATCGCTTCATTATCTGAGGTTTTTTATACATAATTATATACTGGGACTTCTTTATCATCCACATTTACGTTTCTTAAAAATGTATTTCAAAATATTCATGATATTTTACAGAATATAGGTTAATGTCATTTATAACCTTGTTGAATTTTTATAAGATTTTTATAAAGGAATATTTCTCTCGATTTCCAAACAAGGCCCTTTTTAACCTTTTTGAGAGAATTAAGGTAAGAATGTTTTTTAACATATACTACGGGTGCGGATATTTTCCACCGTTATAAAATCGTCGAAGCTTCCTTTACAAGCTTATAAGAATATTTTCAATGTAAGTGTTTTATTTTATAATCATGTGAATTTTGAATGATAAAAAAATTGATATTTCTCTAAAATAGTTTCGATTTCATCTATGTCAATATCTTTTGATGGATTATAAGAATATTTGATGTTTATTTATTATGATACTAAACATACATATTATATTGATGGTTTTGTGATATTTTTTACTGTGGATGTGTTATATTTATACCATTAATGGTTTATGGAGAAAGTATTGTCATTTCCTATGTTAGTTTTAATATGAATGTTTATGTTCTGTTTAATCCTTTTCATATGAGGAATGCATTGGACATAATATGTAACGGGTGGATCCCGCTATAGCTCCTCGATGCATCAGTATGTCTCATGAGTAAAACTAGTGTCTTGGAACAAGGCCTTGAAAAATTATTATTTGTAGTATTGGCATGAGGCCTTGGCTATGTGGTTATGATAGTCTGAAATTATTCATTCCATCATTATGAAAGTGGATACTGATATTGCATATGATTATTCAACTAGTAGAATTTCCATGTGAATAAGTATATGGCATTATTTCATTATATTTCTGCAATATTATGCTGAAGTTCATGTTTTAAAAGGATTTGGTTTTAGTTATATATTTCCTTAAATGTTTATGCGTATATATGAAAGATTCCCCTATATTGTTATCATTACTGGGCATTTGAGCTCACCCCTTTATATGTTTTATTTTTTCCAGGATGTGATGAAGTATTTTATGAATGAGCTGCAGGGATTATATAAGGGGATATGAGTGTGGAGACAAGATATTGTTGTAGTTTTAAATTTATGATGTAATGTAAATTTATGAATGTACCTAGTGTTTCCAAGACTACTAAACTAATCAGTATTTCGAGACTTGATCTTTCTTGTGATCATGCCAATGTTATGTAATAATGCACCGAATCTAGGCAACTGGGGTTGTGGAGTTACAAAATTCATTAAAATATATTATTTTTATAGTTCTATACTGTTTTTGGGATGACCATATGTTAAATATTATAGATTTATCATATACTAAATGAAAATGATAAACCATATTAGGTTCTTTAGTGGATATGTGATACCTAAAAATGCATCATTTGCATGATTTATCTATTCTTTTATACTCCCATTTAAAAGGGACAATTGAGATCTATGTGTTCATTAAGAAGTTGATGAATCAGTGATATGTTTATTTAATTTTTTATTACATAACAAACATCATTATCTTATTATTAGTATGAATTTACCCTAGTAAAAATCATCAAAAAATGATCAATCATTTGAAAACATTTATTTACATGGATTACTACAGAATAAGATTATTTATTTCGTTGTATGATTCTGAAATTATAAAAGATAAAATTTATACTAGAATAACAATAATTTTTATTAAAACAATAATAAAATGACCATATATATATAAATGAATTTATTTCATATAAATATTTCATGTGATACACATATTGATATATTTTAATTTTTTTTTTGAAAGCTATTAGAACTATATCTAAAAATATTCAGTTTGTAGTCAGTACGATTCTTTCTTCACATTTTCATTTATGTACTTATTATATTAAATTTATTTCACTGAGAACTAAATATATTTTATACATATGTAGGAAATATTCTGTATAAAAACCTATTCATATGAAACACTCAATCCAGTGAAACTTGTCGGGATTCCCATTTCGTCTGATCTCTATTGTTCAATCGATCTCTTTATTTTGTCAGACCACATAAAAAAAACTTATTTATCTGCATACGCAATATCATTTTCAACCAATGTCTTATAAAAAATATCCATATATGGAAACTAATAAAAGACCATATCCAATATCTCTCAGAAAAAACTTGTTCATTCTACTCATCAAATAAACTATTCACTTCTTCAACACAACACCTAGTGACCCAAAATGTTATAAAATTCAAGGTAGGGAAACTATATTTTTGTAAGAATTTATTTTATAGAAATATATTATGTATTTTGAACATAAAATTCAAAAGGAAATGTAATAATTTGAGAATCCCACTCACAGATTTCAACATGGGCCTCCATAAAGAATATATTAAGATTAGAGTCATTGTTTCATGGAATCAATTCCTAAAATATCATCATCAATGATATTATTCCAGAATCTAGAAATCATGAATTTAATAATTTTACCTTATTCATGACTTTTTAATAATTGAAATATCAATTTAGCATCATTATATTTTGAAATTTATGAAATAATCCTAAATATTTTTGAATATTCTATCATGTATAACTTCATCAGACTATTTTTATTAGAAAAATTTATATGATTTTCAAAAATATATTTTTAAAGAAAATTTTAAATCCTTCACTTGAATCATTCTTCATTAAATGAAATTCTTTACCGACCATCATTTATTTCCTTATCTTGAAAACCCCATTTTTATGAACGTCAAATGGAACTATTTGACTAAGGATTTAATATAAAGGTTTTTTTATGATCATCATATAAATTCTTCACATCACATATTAGTATTTTTTAACTTCATATGATTGACTTAATATTGATGAAAAATTTATTCTATCCTACAAACATATAAATTTTTATTCCATTTATTTCCGAACATTTATCAAAATAATGAACTTAATGCACATTTTCCTATCTAGTAGAATATGTAACTATGATGTTTGGAATTTATATGAAAAAAATAATTATCCTAATTTTATTATTTATAATATTTATTTGAGAGATGATGTCATCACATTTATAGAAAAATAATGTTCTATACTCTATCTGATTACATCATACTAATAAATACTTTACATTGTACATGGTATTCAAACACAAGTCATTGGAAATTTTCTGATATCTTTTTTTTACTTAATAATGCTTATTGATTTATGTTCTCAGTAATATTAAGGGATTTATATTTAAAAATAAAATGCAGTACAACAGAAAATTAGCTACCTATATTCTTATTAAGACATCACCTCAAAGCACTTTGGTCTCAATAATCTACCCCTTTTGATTTTTTAATCACGAAAGTAGTGTTAGTCATCGTGAAATTCATTATTAATTAATGGAATATTTATATATCAATTTTATGTCTACATTAGTGGATTGGGTGGAGCAAATTAGAATCATTGTCAAATGATACCATGTGTCATTTTTCAATGATTAATGTAGCATTTCTTAAACAACATCCTTTCAACCTACTTTATTATAACATATTTTATCATATATATTAAAATTTCATTCATTTATACATTATATGAACCTGTAGGAAATAAAATCACATATCCACTTTTGAAAAATGTTAAAATATTTCATAGTTGTTTAAATTAGAACTTTTCAATTTTAATAAATCTGCATTAATATATTCTCTCACTTGAAATGTAAAACACATACCAATGGATATATTTATGTTATGATATTTTTTCACTGCCTTCGGAATCACTATCCAATTTCATAATTAAGAGGGTATGGATATCATATACCATGTCCTTAAAGATAATGTCATTATACACCTCGGATCAACATCAACACATGACATGTTTCCTTTATCAATTCTTGTTTAAATATAATGGAATCATTCAAAATTGTAGGATCAAAATTTATTTTTAATTAATTTTTTTCAGTACTCTATTTTATGAAGTGATATTTAATATCATGTTGATTGGAATGAAATTATTTCTCTATAATATGGTGAGATTTATATTACTTTTATTTAAAAAACCCAAAATATGGGGAATCTTTACATCAAATAAGATATCGTCTAGTTTTTTCTTCATCCATATTAATTTTTCTTCATCTTGAGTGGAAGATACATACTCTACATCTAATATATTGAGAGTTAAATTAGTTTTAATCATTATATTAAAATTTTCAGAAAATTTTCCCAAGAAGAATATTCCATGAAATGTTGATATTCCATTATCAACGTAAGCTACCCAATTCTTATATTTTTAATAAAAAGATCAAAATTTCTAATATTATGATTTTTTATTTAGAAATAAATTATTCCTTTAATAAATATTATAATTTATTTCCCTAACATATAATGAGATTACTTTGGATAGAAAATGAGTCATGGAACACAATGTAACAATATACTACATATATGTCTTTGACGTTGTTGGGTAAAAAAGAATCCAAATATCATTATAGTAACTTTAGGATTGACCTAATTTCCATTCAAATATTTTGACAGTTGTATTCCATGAGAAATATACATGTAAAAATATATTTAATATTCCATGAAAAAATCCTTTAGGAGTTCTTCAGTATACGTTTCATGATATGGGAAACCATATTTCATCATTTGTGTCATTTTTAATCTCAAAAAGTATTTAATTTCACATATAATGTATATTTTAAATAGTTTCTCAATATTGTTATAAAAAATTTCACCCATTTTATCATCATTCCATTTTAATATAATAATATAAAAAAATTAATTCAAATAAGGAAAACAAATTGATTTTATCTTATATAGTGGTTACTATCAAGGCTTTATTTTTTGAAATTATTATTCATTACGAAATTATCTAGTTTAGAATACTATGATCTATGATCATATTTTAGGTATTTAAGTCCTACTTCAAAAATCACACAGATATTTCAACTATCCCATAATGGAAGACACATAGTTTATATTTATATATATATATTTTGAGATATATGTTAAACAAATTAGACATGGCATCTGTCCAATATATCTTATACCTTTATTTTGTTGTGATAATAAGAAGAATTATTACAATTTCAATCATTAATATAGTGGAAAGTTTCCCATTAAAATCAATACCTTAAATATTTGATTAAAAATGTCAAAAAAAATACAAACATGATTATTTTCACTTATCCTTTTTCATTTGACTTATTTTGAATCACCAAAATTTTATAAATGACATTTTTATTATTTAGTATGGGAAAAGGTTCTCAGGTATCGTTCTTCTAAATCTAATCTAGAACATCATTCATAGAATCTATCAAGTCATTATATAATATTATTACATTGAAAACTCTTCAATAAAAAGATAAATATATTGATATATTTTTAATTAACATTTATTCTATTCATTATTGATCCTTTTGTAATTGATAGTAAATGAAATTATGATCCACTATATTTTTTCTCATCCTAGGATGAGATGAATGTAATGGTCACTCATAATGAGGGATAACTTTGTCATAATCTCCATCATATAAATCATCAATATTATCTATATCATCAAGAACATTTTAATGATATTTATCTATAATCAAAACAAATTCACTTACTTTAATATTTTCATTTTATTATGAAACATTATTATCAGAATTTTTTGAAACATTAAAATATTAATAGTAAAAAATCATTCTTATTTATTTTTATAACACATGTATCCTCTACCATTATGAGGGTATCAAAAAATGATTACATCAACACCACATTACTCAAACATCACAGGGTTATTTCATGTGACACTAATTATACACGGACTTCCAATCATGCTTAGTTATTTAAAACATTGTATTCATTTATAATAAATCTCATAAATAATTATATCTGTGTTAGGAATACAGAATCATTTATTTATAATACTAACTTCTTCTGCAATTTCTATCCTATAAAATAATTAATATGTATCATAGTCAATAAGAATTTTTCATTACATATGAACCACACATCCATTTATTCTTCTAACTTTAAAATTATATAGTGCTGTGTATATATAATATATTCATAATGACTTCATAGATTTTCAAAATAGTATTTCTGAATATCATTGACATATTTCACACTAGTATTTCTCATTATCTACTATCCACAATTACCAAATTCTTTCTCAGTATTTCTACTAATATTTTTAAATAGTTTTATAGATTGTGATTTATTTCTAAGAAGTATAATACATGTAATTAGAGAAAAATAATCAATATATAAAATAATGTACTTATTTCTATTTTATGATTGAATTATTATGGGAAAAAATATTTCATAGTGTATAAGTATAGTGGATGAGTTGATTGTATCCCATGTTTCTTATGTAATAAATATGAAATATTTTCTTTTATAATATATTCACTAACAATAATATCATAATATTTTCATATCATTAGTATTATGAATACATTCTCACTTTTTTATCTTGCACATATTTCTATAGAAACTATGTACATCCCCCTGATTTCCTAAATTAGTTTATTCAATCATTTTCATATAGAATATACATATATATTCCAAACATGAAACATTATTCCCTTTGTCTATTGTACTCTAAAAAAATTCCTCAATTCATGTATTTTAATAAAAAAATCACCAACATTGCCACCATCTTTAAAAAATAAAAATTCATGAAAAAATGTTTCATCCCATAAAAAGAGGAATTCAGGAAATAAATTTTTCTTTTGCAATGATAGAAAGTAAAGAGAATATGATTCTTGGTAATTAATTTTTTCCCTTAATAACTAGACCTTATTAATAATTATTCACATTTTATAAAATCATTAAAATTATTTTCATATATGATGAACCCAATCATTCAAATTATAATTGTAATTCCTCTTTTATCGAATTGATAGTAGTTTCAAATACAATGTTCACAACCATTCCTTTTTCTTCTTCACTATAGTATTTTGATATTTATTTATGAAAATTGATTATATGGTAACATAATAAAGAATTCTTATAAATATTTATAGTCTTATTAAATCATTCAAAAATAGTTTCCAGTGGATGGAGTTATTTTTTTCAAAGTATAATTTTTATGTTTCCCTTTATGAGTGGGTTGAATACTTCTAAAAAACAACCAATTGTTTCAACTATATTCATTTTAGTATTAAATATTTGATAACAATACATTTACCATATTCCCAAAGCCTCTATAGTAATAGAATAATTCATATAGTCATATTTTTATTTGTATACTACAGGCTGACTAGAACTTTACACCAACATTCCATTACCTTTCTTAACATCCACCTTGGAATATTATTGGGAACAATAGTGTGGGTAAATATTGGAAATCAACCCTTCTGGTAAAATCAATTCAAAAAAATAACAAAACCTTTACATTTAGATTCATTTGATTCATATATTAAAACCTTTTTAATTAATTTTTTCGCAACTCCACTTGTTTTGGATAAATAATTGGTGTCATGAAGATTAATTTTTTTCTAAAAAATCTAAAAATTTGTTAACATATAAGGATAATATTTATTGATATTTATAAATATTACTATTCCATGAAAATTCCCCAACTTCCATAACAAAATATTATCTTTTGGAAATTAAATTCTTAACATCAACTTCATTTGTTTGAACAAGATCAATTTTTTTTTGTTCTTTAACTTTATCTTATGATGATGCTTGATTTAAAGGTTCTTCTTTAATCAGGTTTCTTATTAAAATATTTATTAATTATTTTAGAATATTAATTTTATATTATAAAATATTTAGTTTTGTTTTTTTTCAAATCTCTTTCTTCATCTTCTAGTTATACATCTAATGTTTAAGAATATTTTAATAATATAATTTCAATTGTATTCTAATATTAAAATATTAAATATATTCTTATTATTGTACATTATTAATACTAATTTAATAACTTTAAAATATGTTATCATTCACATATATAATAAGAAATTTTTTAGCAACAATATCCTGAGAGTTATGAGAATCGACTTCATTTTCATCTTATTTTAGAAAAATGGATATAATGTTTACATATTTTTTAATTATTTTTATTCTCATCCATTCATTTTGAAAAGGTATGTAATTTTTATAAGTATATATTTACATATTGTTTTCTACTTTATATCCCCCTCATCATTATCATCATTTATCTTATGTCTTGGAAAATTTGAATCCAAATTTCCAATGACACATTATCAAAATCACATCAATGGTAAAATTATCCTATAAGAACTGATGTCTACTTCACCTTTTAAAAATATAAAAAATTTTATTAAATTGTTTACATAACTCATATTCCATTCCACATACAATAAATTATTTAGGAGGATATTTCCTAGATTTGTTTCTTATATTATTTATAAGAAAAAACCTAGTCATCCTTTTCATGTTGTTTAAAACGTTTTATTATCTCATTTCGTATGTGATTGGAATTTTTCATCAATCATATAGAGATAGAGTTCTAGGATATATATCATCAAATGATTAGATCATAGAGACAAACTTATCTATATCAATTTTTTTAAAATATTTCCAATAAGTGATGAATCATTCAATATATGACAAAAAATTATTATTGTTACTATAATGTTATGAGAAAATAAAAATAAGTCACCAATAGTATCATTATCACCCATCAATAGATCATTATACATCAATATATAGATGTTTACTACTTATTTATTTTCTTCAATATTTCCTTTTGAAAATTATCTTCAACTTATCTAAATTTCAATTATTTGTTCAAATAAATTTATCCATCAACAATTCAAATTTATTAAGAATGGAAAGTATAGTATTTCTAGATCTTTTATTATACTATAAATCCATCTTATAAACAGGTATTAAGGTAACAACCTCTTCCAGAGTATGGAAACTATCAATTATAGGGTAAAAATATCATTATTAATTGACAATATATAGGTAACCATTTTTTATTTATAGATAAGAAATTCAATTCATTTTAAGATAGGAATCAAATTTTTTAGTAAATTTTTGAACATCCATGGATACCTTTATTTTCATCAAACATGAGTATATATATATTGAAGGAAACCTTATATCTGATATAAATTAAAAAAAATAAAGTATCTATGGGATCATTGAGAGGGGGAGAAGGGCGAATCCGTTTTTCTTCTATTCATATTTTAATACATGAGACATAAACATCACCTATGATTAGTGATAGACATCCATTAGAGAAAACAATGAACACTAATAAAAGAAGAAAAATATTTATAAGGATCCTTAATCAATAATACAATCTAGTTATTTTCTTGGGTTGAAAATAAACTAATACCACACAAACACTTGGGAAAAATCCATTTAATGGGTGAAACACTAATGTAATATAGTTTTACATGTGTAACATTATATTCAATCGATACATAATGGGATAATCACATATAAAAATTAAATAACATTTATTTAACAATAGTAGGAACCATAACCAATAGGTGTCATTATGTGTTCATTTTTCTTATTTATTCAGACATGTATCATTGCATGTTCTTATTTCCTCTTCGTAATATTATAAAAAAATTTGAATGAAAACTTTTCTAGACATCTATATGAATCATTCCTTCCAATCAATTATACATCTAGTATACTATGTCTAATGAAACTCCATCTAATTATTTATTAATTTGATCCCATACATTATATTTATCAATTCTATTTGGACAAACACTTCAAAAAAATTTATTTTTGATGCCTTTTAACCCATTAAATAGGATAAATAACTCAAAATATTTGTTTTATAGTCGATGATAATATTATCTATTTGGCATCCTTTTTATAGTTCCCCATAAATATTTTTCCGAATCATTTATCCACCTTTATATAACTTCTCCCAACTAAATATAATTTAATGTAAACATCTTAGTTACACAAACCCTATATATATATATATTAAATACCAATTAAAGCAAATATGATATATAATGAAGAAAAATTTCAAAATTTAGACTATATCATTAAGTGTTACTGTAAAATAAATAATTTTTTACCAAATTTAATTATCATGAATGATATGACTCAAGGTTTTATATGATTAATTCCCAAAAACATAGTATTAATGATCATTCTAAAATATCCCAAATTCATGTATTAAATGAAAATATTAAATTCCAATTTATTTATTCAAATAAAAACTAGATCATCAGCATCGTAGAAATGAATTTACAAAAACATTATAAATATATTTGACCATTAATATTAATATAAAATTCCAACACCTCTTCTATCGAGTGAATCTCAATCATGTGATACTTCACAACATCATAGAACTTTTGAAAAACATTATTCGAACTCGTCATTTTCAAAATCCATACTTCAAAATAATTTTTATATTTATATCACATAGTAACATCTTTCTTATGGACGTCATATTATATTATTATAACTATGAATTTCCATATAGAATATTATATAATAATCATGGAACTTTAACACTTCACATATTACTCTTTTACAATACTGTCAGATGATTTTTTCCCAAATAAATAAATGTATGTACAATAAAAATATTAAATTTCATTTATACCCCTTTCTATATTGGCTCCCACTAGTGATATTTAAACAATTTTAAATTTTTTATGGACTCTATTAAATGAAATTTATTGTTGGCCTTTATTTGATACTTCCCCATTCCTCCTATGATATTAATAGATCATAATTTTTTTATTAATATCTACTTATAACTCCTAATATCCTTATATTCATCAATATAAATAATTTCTACAAATTTATGTCAAACTCCTCATTTCTAACTCAGTCTTGGATCCTATATACATTTAGTAAATATGTTTTTGGGTTGTTTTAATAACATCAATATATCTCCTAATATTTTATATCAAACATCATTTTATGGTTTTAATTTTCATAAAATATAAATAAACATAATATTTTATACATTTTTTATTACAACGTACTGATATAGTCTATCTATTACATTCATTCCAATATCTTATAGTCATAGAACACTCTTCGATATACTTTGTATGTCAATACATTAACAGGATTAATAGTTGAAACAATTATATTTTTTCTATTGATCAAAAAAGACAATACCCAAGAAATATATCTCCACTAATTCTTCTTAGGAAATATCCTTAAATCATCATATTCTCATCACTATTGTACTTATTATACAATATTCTATTGATCATGTAGTTATATAGTTTCATCATCCAACTTGTGTGAGTATGGTTTGGTGTTCCTATAATTTAGATTAATATATATTTTAATCACACCACAAAATAAGTGGCTATTGAAATATTTTATATGATAAATAATTACATATTTTACAATATTTAACCTTGGTAATATCTTAGTTTTCAATAATTATTCATTTTTTTATGAAATTAATATACGTGTATTCATTTATAAATAATTTAAAAATATAATCAACACATACTAAGATAGATTTTTTCGATAAGAATTCAGAAGTGGTTCCATGAATTAAATAACAGATTAATTAATGACTAAAATTATAACTATTTATTATGTTCCATGTTACTTTTTATCATTCATATGCTTCCACATAATTATTCACTTCATATTTTAGTGTGTTTCATAACAATAGATTTAGAATTACATTTATCATTGTTTTGTATGGTCCATGATATATTAATATTAATGACGAGTGAAAAAATTACAACCCCAAATTTTATTTTGAATCATTCATATTGAGGACTTGTTTAAGTACATTTGATATTTTTATTTATTTTTTTATGAACACATGTATCTCATTTATCAACATGTGAATGAATGGTTTTGAAATAATTTTATGATCATTTGAAGTGATTCTAGATAATGAAAGGGGATCGATGTTGATGTTTGATGATAGAATCTATATGGAAGAAAATAACTAAAAAAATTTCTCGTTATTTTCAATGATATAGTGTTTTATAACTAAATAAAACGAGTAGTAAAAATTAAATAATAGTTTCTATTTGATGTAAAAATTTATAAAAATTAGCTTATTAACCATGGAGAAACAAACCATTTGAGGATTTAATGGATTTATCCATGGTCTATACTAAAAAATTATCATTTACTAATGGGAAACTTTTTATTATTATTGAATGATTGAATGAAAATAATACGTGGACATAGTTTCAAGGTGATAATATAAAAATAGAAAACATAACACACTATGTTTTTTTTATTTTGGAACCATGGTTTAACTGATGAAGAAATATATTTCAAACAATTTTCTGATGAATATTATTATTTGTTAAAAAAAGGATACAAATTTCATGAAAAGAAAATATTTGTTTTTATTAGTCCTGATTTTTAAAATGGATGGACCATTTTAGAGTAGTAGGAGAGGTTGAAGAAAAACACAGTTTGGTATATCTCACAATGATACCGTTTGTTCTATAATTTATTTCATGGTAGTTTTTAATGAAATTCATTAGTTTGTGAATCAGGATATACTCAATAATAAATCATAACATCAATTTAACAATACCCAGGGTGATATTCTAATTTAAAGTCGAACAATGGCTGAAATATAACATAGATTAGATGTTTTTTATATATATAACATGGTTTTTTATTATAAATCTTTGAATTATTATAAGGATATTGAGTTAGATAAAGTTTTGATGTTTTTTAATTCATTTAAATTCGAATATTGATATTTATTGTAGAAATTTGTGGATATTTTTTGTGATATGTAGAATATATTAGTACAATATTGTGATATAGCCCAACTAGAATCAATGTATCACATAGAGGCGGAGGGTTGAATTAAATATGATTTTTTTTAATGATTTATTTATTGTGATAAAAATAACCTTCTATTAAATATTTATCACTTTTTGGAAATATACAATCATAAATCCAAAGGTAAACATATATTTACATGGATAAATAAGAAGAAATTTTATAAAAATCCTTGTTATTGTATGGAAATAATCCAATACAACAAAATCAACTACAAAGAAAATCACTTTCTGTGAATATAAACATTTGTGATATACCCTTGCACTTTTGTAGCACAATGATCAATATAACTGTTCATGTGCTTCTTATAGGACAAAATATGTAATAAAATCTTTTTTAATTGTTAATTAAATGTTAAATAATTTATTACAAACATTTTTTAGTGATTATTTATCATAATTACCTTTTGAAAACTGTAACAAAATTTTTTTACATTCCTTACATGCATAAGATAAGAACGTATTTGGACATCGTAATGATAATCAGTTTGAGATCCCAGTCTGGTTCCATAGTCTGATTTCTGAATAATGATATTTATGTATGACAATGTAATACTAAAACAATTATAAAATAATTCCTCTATAGTCCAGAAAATATCATTCAAATTCCCCATGTATGGTTACCCAATCCGATCTAATTATCACTAAAAATGTTCTTCCTTCCTTCTTATTCAATCTATAAAACATCCCCAGGAAAAATTTATCTAGAAACCTCTTATATGTAAAACAGAAGATAGTACCTCCCATTATTCATATATGAAATTTTAATAGACCATTAAAATTTAAAATTTTCTCTCATCCTTTTATAGTTATTCCAAAATTGGTTAAGGTGGGAATATTAAATTTCTTTTTGCTTAACTGAATTTCCAAAAACATTAATTTATTCGTCAGTTCGGCTAAATATTTGAATTATTCATCTCTTCACAGCTCATATAGATTATTCTAAAAACATATCAAATAATAACATATCTTCATGTTGTTTTGAAATTTAAAATAGTTATTAAATACAATTCTAATAATAGTTCCAATAGCTTCATTAGGATGAAGACATATAGTCACCCTAAATTTTTACCCACTGTAAAATATAATAACTCCAATGGATTCTAATTATTATTCTATGTACCAAATGAATAAAAAATTCACATTTTTATTCTCTAAGTAAACTATTATATATAGATCATTGAAATGATTATTCTAGAGAGCAGTTTACAACCACTAAGGATACCAACACTTCTTGGAAGCACATGAATTGCATCAAAAGAACCCTTTCACAAAAACATATTCAATAATCATTAAAATAACATAGAGATCCCCCTTGAAAATAATTATTAAAAATTATTAAAACATTTAATCATTTATTTTATTTCCCTAAAATTAGTGATCTTGGGTGAAATAACGTTATCATTATTGTACCAGGTCTGTTGGATTGGTCATTGTCCGACACTGATTGATTGGTTTCACCTCCAGTATGATGAGTCGGCACCATGTATTTGTCTCATAAATCTTGACCAATTTGAATAAAATAATGGATCTTATTTCATTCATGACCAAAATTATATGGAAATATAAATTATTTTCATCATTCCAAAATGAATAAAAACAATAAATTTTTTATTAAATTTGTTGACTATATAGTTTATATTCATATGGTTGATAATTATTTTAATTTATTACATGAATCAGCCCCAAAAAACTCAAAATATTTTCAATTTCATTGGTAACTGAATATCCCAGTAAAAAAATTCTTCGTTTGATTGAAGGGTGGCACACAATCTCTGAAAAACTTGTATCAGTAGTAGCTTAATTTATATTCTAAATATGTTATAAAGAACCTTCCAGATATCATAAACTTATTTATTTAAAGGTTTATATTTTTTGGATTATTGGTTTGTCTAGAAACCATCATATTTTTATTCTCACATTAAAAAAACATCCTTGTATCCAAACAATATTATATCTGGTGATCTCACATTGATAATCTGAGACAATAAATCATTGACTTAAAAAATTTATTCATTGAACAAATTCACTCATAATCATGGATTCATAAAGTCTCTGTGAACAATTTGGATTAGAATATCATTGTTAGACTTAATTTGGAATTTATTATGATTTCACATTATTCTAGAGTCTTAATTATATCGAACCATGCCTATAACTGACTAACTTTACATTGGTTCTTATCACACACCATATTAATTCAAATAGTTCTAGAACACCCACTTTTTACCAATAAAATATTTGTTATTTAGATTAGGTATTATTTCCCATGTATCATTATTCTCGATTTGATCCAACTCATCATTCATATAATAATCTTATTATGAATTGTCGTAATCTTCACTCACATTATTCGTCTCAACATTTTAATATAAAAAACTATGTGCAATAGATTTTTGTGTTTCTTTTTTTGGATCAATTTGACGTTGATCACCAATTATGATTTGAGTTTCCACTCTCTTCCTTATATAGGGATGATATTTTTGAGATCCTCCCTCATCACTAGAAATAGCTTAGTCCAATTATTCATCCTGGATAGCATTAAAAATATTTTCATCCTTTTGAGAAATATTAAAATTTTATTTAATATGATTCTCCAAACTTATCTACATGAGTTTTTTAGCATCATCATTGGTTTTTCAAAACACATTCATGTTAATAGAGTCATCTAATATTACAGACTATTTATCGAAACATATATATCTTTATTATTTTGGAGCATAGATATAAAAAATTTAATCGTCACTTATATGATCAATACGTCCAAAGACTACATGTTTCTTCTTTATGATGCATGGACTCATAAAAACACATAAGTGTTTTATACATGTATTTTTTCATAAAACATTAAATATATCTTCATATCTAAACACAGCTTGGACATGATAAAATTTTGAGTATAAAATTTATTTCTCATGGATTTCTACTAAATGTAATTATAGAAATCATGTACATGTAACATGCATAATATCATTTTAATAAAACTTCACTTTTTTCCAATAACTCCATTTTCTGGATGAGTGTATGTTTTACAGAACTCATACAAAAGTCCATACTACTCATGATAACCTTCAAACTCTTAATTTTCATATTCACCACCAATGTGTATTTTTAACTTATTAACTAAATACTCACAATCCATATCTTATTTTCTCCTGAACCATTTTTAAAAAATAAAATTATCTAACTTATGTTTCATATACATATCCAAATTAATGAGAGTATTTTCATCAATGGATGTAATGATTTACTTATATCCCTTTGTTTATTGTTAACTCATTGTCTCAATTATATCATAATAAATAAGTTCCATGGTTAAATTCGAATAGAAAATCAAATCTATTATGCATAGAGTTTATAATATTTCAATTATGAAATATTGTGAAACACCAATATCTCTTTCTTGAAATATCAAGAATTCTATAGATATTTTTTATCTTTCATAACATGATCATGATTTTGTGACACATCTATACTAACATTTTATTAAACAATTTATTATATTTTATAAAACATACGTTATAGTAGTTTAAACCTCACTAACATTAAATATGATTTCATTAGTATTTTGGCCTCTTGTACATATCTTTCAATATTCATATTCTCATAATAAACACATATTTCTTGAATATATCTTATTTACTTCATCGAAATGATGTGAATAACTTATCATTTTGTGTTCCAACCCATCAAAAAATAAGGCTTTCATGGAAATCAAATTTCTACCCCAATAGTGGCATATCAAACATCTTTGATTCTGAGGGATTCATCATTTCCAAATATCCTTGTTCCTTCTTTGAATTATATAACATTCACATGAAATTTTATGTCTACTAACATTTGAGAAGAATACCCACTATCCAATATCCAAGTTTTTCATCCCTTTTTATATTTGAGAGTGGTATCTACAAAAATATATTTTTTCCCATTATCGTTCCTCAAATTCTACTTCTAATATTTGTTAAAAATATATTCTTGTACTGATAATAAAACAAGGAATCATTTTCTGTGATTTCTATGTTGTTCTAGTAATTTAATAAAATATTCCCAATAATGGAATCTATATTCAACATTCACACCATCCTTATCTAGATTATTCAAATCATCCTTCTTAAATTTCACCATTAAATATGATTGGCTCACCCTCAAATATTTCATTATAGAATTTTTTGAATTGTTGTGTTGTTATTGATAAAACTGAGCCATATTTTTCTTGTGGATTAATCCTCCAAAATACCAGCGGTATCCCTAGAAATAATATTTAATTTTATAACTTCGTTAATTTCTATAGTTCTTATTATTTCTCTCATAAGCATTCTTTTATTCATCATTATAACTTTATTTATCCCCAAATATTCTTATATAAATTGAGACATTATTCTCCAGTTTTATTTGATTTTTATCATTATTGGTAGAAATAATTTTATGAACTCTTTTGGACTCATAATTTCTATAAACCTCAAAATTCACCCCTTTATTTATTTTGGCCACATTCATAACATTCCCAACATTCTTATTCTCAAAAACAATTCCAAAATTATTATCAACCATTGAATGTAACTTTTAATCCCACTCAGGTTCACCCTTTATAGAAAAATATCCGATATCAGAGATGTAGTTCTTGAAACATGTGACCCTTTACTATAATTTATAATTCTTTTACTAAAAAATTACCAAATAGTATTATTTTTCTTTCAGTTTAACTTCTATATGTTAATTAAAATTCTTTTCTTCTCAATATATATCATTAAGTAATCAATATCTTCTAATATATTATCTTTCTCATCATGAAAAATTTCTTCATTTCGTTGAGGAATAAACTTTTTTTATTTTATAATTTCATTCCCTTGGATTCTGATATTTTTTGATATTATTTGTATTTTTCATTCATATGAAACTATAATCGGGTTTCATCATCTTTAGAACTGATCCTTCCAAAATCTTTATTGTTAACTATTCAAATTAAGGTATTATATCTAGAATTTTTATTATACATTATAGATTAAGAGGAATTTTATTCTTCTTTATAATATTTTGTAAAAAACTACTAATTTTGTATTTAAATAATTTTTTTTAATTTGACATTGAAAAAACATTTATAATTAACACCATGATTCTTCCATGATCATATCTACCATCTATTATCTTTTTTCACCATTATCATAATTCTTTATTTTGGGGAAATTTATAGTTATTATTCCCACTACTCCACATTTAAATAATTGTATGGGAATTTTTATTTATACATTCTTTTAAAAAAATTATAATTTTGTGAAAAGATATTAAAATTTTATAAATAAATTTACATAGATAATTTTTTGAATCAGAATCACTATTTTTTATGCTTCATTAATCTTAATTGAATTTTCATTATCAAAATCCTTTAAATAAATTTCTCTATGAACTTTTTTTATGTTCATAACATCCCCCCTTCTCATTTCTTAAGTGATGATAGTACTGTTCAAATTATCCAAAGATAAGGTTTTTTGATCCCAATATTCCAACATGGAAACATTTCCATCAAAATTGCCAGGAAGAATTATCATGACCATTTCAAAAATATTAAAATCATTAAAAATTTATCTGAGACATGAAATAGTTTGAAAAATTTCAATAACTCAATTAAATATGTCATAAATTGATTCTTACTCACCCATCATGAGATCCTCGTACTGCAATCTCTTTATTTTTAACTTTTCCTTATTATCTTATATTTTACCTTTACAAAAATTCATTAAAATATTACATATGTAATTGGTATTGGAAACACTCTACATTCGTAGAATATCACTTTTAGAAAGTGATGATATTAAAAAATTATTTCTCAAAACTATTCTCTTAAATAAATATTAGTGGATATTTTTCATCTATTAGATAAAATCCATCTAATGATGGTACAAGTACTTCAAAACCAAGAGGAATAATACAAGATAACATTTTATATCTACAAATATGTTATTTATTACGATTGAAGACCAAAATCCATTCACTATTCATACAACTCATATTCTCTATAATAACTTCCCTTCATGAAAATTTATCAAGGAGTATAGAATGGAATCTTTTTTTATGATATGTGTTTATATTTCCCATCTAGGATCAATGTATCAATAAGATGGGTGGGGGTTGAATCAGTGATATAATTTTCTTTTATATATCCTTTATTTTGAAATATCATTCTCCTCCACTTATTCATATATGACCTTGATGAAAATAAGACAGCCACGCATCCACAAGAGAATAATTATCTACAAGATTCAATACTCAACAAGAGTAGCTACATACTTGGCATGATATGAAAATAATCTAACACTACACAATATACTAGAAAAGTATACATTATTGTGGATATAAACATGTAGGATATAGCCTTACACTAGTGTTTCACTCTGATGAATACAACAGTGCATGTGATTCTTATCGAAGAAATGATATAATAAATGTTTGTTTAATAAGTAAATCAATTTTAACAATTTCATAAAAACATGTTCATGTTCAACCTTGTCAACATTAATTTTGTTAATAGTAAAAAAAATTATTTACTATCCTACCCATTAGCAGATAATAAAGGATATAGAATTCACAATGTGTCTCAATCTGAAAATATCTAGCTATTTCATAAGTTCGAGTGCTCAGTCCGGAAATATAATTCTTCCAAAATACTACTATCATAGTCCATTTTCCCAGTACCATGACCCATTAGGACATTATAATCCCTGAATATTATCTTCCATATTTTTCCTAAATTTTTTCTAGAAAACTCTATCTGGAAACCTATTCACTATAAAACTCCAGACATTCTCTCTCTTCACCCACACATGAAAAGTGTTTTGAACCTTCATAGCGTATAATTCCCTCTCTTATTTTTATAGGTGAACCAGAAGTTGTTTAGGATGAAAGGTGAAAATGCTTACCTGTTAATCCAATTTCATGAAATAGAAATTTTCTCTGAATATTTTATCAATTGTTGACTTATTCATCAGTTATAAACTCATCTAGATTCTTATTAAAACCTCTAGAATGTTCTCACATTATCAACTCACTCCTAACAATCTAACCATTTTTTATTCTAATTTTTTTTCATTATAATTTCCTCATTATGATGAATAAATATGTTCACTATTATTTTCATGAATCAATTTCAAAGTCATAATAATTTAGTAATTATAATTACTATACATAGTACTAACTGAAAGATACTCATTCTAATTATCTAGATATACATTTTGACATAAAACAGTGAAATAATTATTCCATAAACATATTTGTAACATCTAAAATACTATCACATCATGGAATCACATAAAAATATTCAAAATTACCTTTCAAAAAAACATATATTAAACTATTCAAACTTCCTTATAAACCCCCCTTGAAATTTATTTTTCAACTTTATGAAATCATTTCATCTTTTATTCATTTTTCTCATACTAGTGATTTTTATTTTTATGACGATATTGATGCGAGACAACATCTAATAGATCAATCTTCATCTCACTCTGGTTGACCTGTTACAATAATAAACTGATGAGTATGTACAACATATTTTTTGTTTACTCTGGACCGAATTAAAAAATAAAAAAGGATCATCCTTTTTTTCTTAACCCATCTGATAAGGAAATATAAATTCATTTCCTATTGATAAAAATAAATTCTACCAGAAAATGTTTTATGAAAATGATCATTTATATTATTTTTCATCGTTTGGTTTATCATTCTATGTCATTCATACATGTATTAGCCCAAATAAATTTGAATTATTTTCTTTTTCATTATTACTAATAACTATAAATACAAACTATTATTCTTTCGATTGATTTTGTGGAACAAAATGTCCGATAAACCTATATCAGTAGTATCTTATTACCCTATTGGATTATGTTATGAACAAACTTCCAGTAATCATCAGATTATTTTATTGAATATTTGTATCTTGGGGAATATTCTACTAATTGAAAACCATCATCTCCATCTTCTAAAATTTCAATCAAAACATCCCAGCCTTGAAACTGTTATATATCCAGTGATCTCACACCCCTGAGCTGAGACTAGAAATCTTTACGTCAAAAACATTCTCATTTAACCAACTCAAACTTGTAATCATGGATTTATCATTATTATGAAAACAATTATGATCATCATAGATTCATTTTAATTACATTAGAAATTATAATATTTTCCAATCCTTTATGAATATTCAATATTTATATCCAAGCATCATACCAATTGATAACCCTTTTTCTCCAGGTTTTATTAACATGTATTAAATCCCATGTTTCCTAGACCAAATATGAAAAATGGGATCAATAAGATCATAAATTAAATGTTATAATTTCATTGGAGCCATCAAAAATGTAAACATTTTCCTTAATCTAATTCACATATTCAATTCAAACTCATGTTGAGTACGATGAATATTTTATTGTAGAAAACATCTTCACAAACCAATGATTCCTCTTGAGAATGTTTTGTTTTAACATATGATTTCAATGAATCCTTAAATAATTTGGTTCAATCAACAAAAATTTCAAGTGAATATATTTATTCTCATGAATATATATATTTATTTCTACACAAACTTCTTCCATCTTCCAAAAAACAACTTCTCATCAACATGGTTACAAATAAAATCGATTGTGGGGATTTAATTTCGATTTCTATATTTTAAGAATAAATCATCACACCATCAATGTTGGTGAAGAGTTGTATGTATTAATACAATTTATTGTCTATATATTGTTTAATAACTCTTGATATTGTTAGGATACAACATCATTTACATGGAATAGTGATTCACCACTACCATATAAATGAAATAATAAATATTCTAATGAGTTAGACAAAAAAGATCATGATTTTTATTAGACAATTATATGGAAATGTAAACTTTATTTGAATATAGAACATTTTTCACAAAATTATATTTAATTGATTTGTTTTTATTTGTTTCTGTTAGATCTAATAATGTGAACAATAACAAAAATATGTTATTTAGTTTTTCATATATAATAATAAAATAAATATAAAATTATTGTTCACCGATCCACAATATATATTAGTGAAATATCACCCTCTATAGGAAAATTAATCACGACCATATCATGGTAGGGATTTATCTTCAAATGTCATATGATGTTTAAGGACATTTATTATATATTATTTCTATCTGGATTTTCATGTGACATTGATATCCCTCTTGGAATAATTTATGTATATGAAATTTGATTGATAATTTTGTCAAAATAAGTTGAAAATATTTTTTGAGTTTTTATATCTATCATGGATTTTATTAATTCAGTTAAAAAAATGGAGTTATAAAATTAAAAGTGAAAAAATATAACTTGTTAATATAGAGGATTCAATAATTATTATTATCATTGGTAATGGATGTTTTTAACAAAAAACATGATGATTTCATACCAATAGTGTGAGGTATTATAAATAATTACAATACTATGAAATATATTATGATTAACAGACATGTAAATAATTATATTATTACCTCATTTATAGAGAATCAGTTCATAAAAGTTACAGTGACCATGATGGTGAAAGGAAATCAAGGAAAGAGATTAATTATACTGAATGTAATATTAGAGGTATAGAAAGAAGACATGAAATCTATCATGGAATCTTGGAGTCATTCTAATCCTTAAAAGAGAAATAGTATATAATTTATTTTATAATATATAATATATTATAATATATTTACTTTAATTTAGTTTAACAATATATGTTTCAATTATTTTCATAATATTAATTCATATTATTTCAGATATGATGGATATAAAATTTTCATCCTTGGTATATCACGAACACAATTCATTTTTATTGGATTCTTTTTACTATGTGTTGGTTGAAAATGAGATGAGGAAAAGAGATTCTGTAAATTATAATTCTTAGGATGATTTGGTAAATTAGTTTATATACTTGAATAATAATAATTTCCTTAATGAAATCATGAAATAAGATAAAAAAATCAAAATTTTATGAAGATATTAATATTAACAATAAAGAAATCATGTCACTCATCTTATGATGTCTTTGAAATTAATGTGTAAATATCATAAAAAATTAAAATTCATGTTCATTTAATATAGTGGAATTTATTATATATATATATGTTATCCAAATAAAAATTAATAGGTATGTGAATCAAAAGATGATTAGAAAATTAAAAAATTTCTAGGCCCATACATATCATTTTAAGGAAGAATTAAAATAATTTTATAAGGGCAGTTTGCATGAGAATTGATTTGGTAAGACATATTAAATAACTAAAAGGAAGAATTAGTTATCCAATGTCGATGTTTTAATATGTTGTGGAATTGTGACTAATTTATAGTAAAGTTGTATAAGTGAGATAAAATTTATTTAATGAATGGATATTCTAGAGTTAACTTGTGAAGACAGGTGAACATTAGCATCATTAAGAGTCTAAGATGTGAGTTTTCAGGAAGAAACACCTGAATATCAATTATAGGTTATGTTTTATGGGTATTTTTAATTTTTTTTTTGAAAAACTAATTAATATTTAATCACCCCATGTCAAATTTGTTTTAAAATAAAAAACATATAAATAAATTTAGGTAATATTGTTAAATTTTCAATACCAAAGAGAAAAAATAATTAATACATGTGATGATTCATGGGGATAAGGTAAAAATTAGGTGATTATTTTAATGAAATATTTTCTTAAATAATGATTAATAGTGATCTTTGCATTGTTGATGAAAATAATTGATCAAAATTGAATAAGATAAAATGGGAAAAAAGGATAAAAGGACAAGGATTAAAAAACCATTTTTTGGTAAGTTTGAATTTTTGATAAAATTGTATTTCTTATGTTAAAATTGAAATTAGTTGAAAATTTATATAATGAATTAAAATATTTGAATATTTTATTTTTTCTGAAGTAGGTTAGTATCTATTCAATAAATAAATTTAAATGATTATTATTATAGGTGTTATTTATTCTATATTTATTACTCATTCATTTAGAATATTCATCCCTTATGGCCATTCAGATATTTATAGAATATAAATGGACACTATGAGAGGCTTATGGTTAAGGGGAACTATATTTCATCTCATTATATTTGAAATTTTAATGAGGTATTCACATTCACCTGTAATTAACTCTCACACTCCTTTTATTCTACTTTGTCATAGCCTTATATGGTTTCAGTGGTCGTGCATTCTCTATATTTTATGTCACTAATTTATAAATATGGAATTGCCTTTATAGTTCATAATATAGCTTATCATATTTCCTTTTATATAGTTTTTTCATTAAAAATGAACTAATATTCCTTCTACCAGCACCCATGAAATATTTTTTCTGGATTCCACTATCTATTGTTTGATATTATTTTGGATATTATTTTTTTCAATAATCATTTCTCTATTTTTGAATTGGAAATTATTTTATCCTCTATGTGTTATTTTCTCCAATGTTTGAAATTCAAGGGATCTATTTTTCATAATGGTTTTAAAATAAGTTATTTTAGAATTGTAATATTTTATCTTTTATTTCATTATTATTTTCATTCAATCCCATCCTTTTTGTTCCACATTATTTTCTTTATTCACCATTTGATTCGAATTTGTGTACCCAATATTTATTTTTTAATTGAGAAAATAACATTTTTTTGTTATGAATCACCACTATTTATATGATGTTATCACGGTTCATTTTTATATCTTTTTTCATTTAAAAAAAATATTAAATACATAATACAGTTCATGTCTTTATATGTGATGTTTTTTAAACTATTATTTTATTTTCATTGGATCCTCATATTTATATCTTATTTTATTATTAAATATTTTCATTTATGATTATTATCTTATTTATTATATAAAATATTTTATTCTATTAGTTATTTTATCTCCCTAAAAGTCATTGATAATCATGGAATCTATGTATTAGAATTTTTATTGTGATTTTTTTTGTCTTCACTATTTGTGACTATAGTACCAATTTCATAGTTGATGTGATTAAATTGAAAATTGTTTATGATTCATTTAAAATCCCATGAAATGTTATAATAGTGTCATGCACATTTGGATTTATCTAATAGGTATAAATATGTTTTTTAATTTTTTTGTTTCCAATTCATCCATGGTTTGTGGGATTTATTTTTTTTATTTTATTTATATTATTTTGGGATGTTTCCTTTGACACATTATAGGGTTCCATATCATGATTTAATTTCTAGTTCAAATATTTCTTTTCAATGTTATGTATTTATAATCATTAAAATAAGGATATTTGATAAGGGAAGGGTATACCATGAGATATGATTAATATAAAAATTGCAAAGGGGTAAGTCCATTGAAATATAAAAAATGTAGTAAAATTGTTATTCGATACTATGGTCATTATATAGTTTCATTTTTATGTATAATGTTAATTTTTTGGATGATGCGACTAATTGGGTCTTGTATCTCATGGGTTTCTCAAGATCATACTAACTAAAAAACTCCACAACCAAATACATAAATAACACATAGGAGAAGAAATAAGGTAACTTCCTTAAAGGCTGTTTTTCAAATTAAGAATATGATGTCTATAAATGTGATGTCATTAGAGATTATTTAATATAATATTGATTGAAAGAAGTATATTAAATAATAATTGAACATGAGTGGTCTCATGTATAAGAGTTTAATTCTGGGAAAACTAGTTGGGTGAGATTATTATTTTTTGTTTAAACTAAAAAAACTAATACCTCTTTAGAAATAATATAATGCTAGTTTGACCTCTAATAATTCTATATCAATTAAGGAACACTATATCACATTTTCCCCTTTTAGTAGTTGTGTTTGTGGAGGATTATAGTTTTTGAAAAAAGTAATAATGTTATGTCATCTACAAAATTGTTAGAAAAATACATTATAGAAATAAATAATTGGATATATGATATTATTAGTGAATATAATTATTATGTGAAATGTATATTCATCAAATAATTTCAACCATATAAAGACCAAATAAATTTAATATTTCTCAATTAAAATTTTCAAATAGGAAAATGTATTTATGTTTATAATTCAAATTTCATTCAACCAATGTCCATCAAATGCTTGAGAAATTATCTATTATAACATCTTTTTGAAATGTAAATATAAAATAATCTGCTCTATTAAATTTGAATAGTTTGAAATAAGAAAATTTTATATCTAAAATCAATTAATTACACATAAAACTATGAATAACATCTAATTTAATGAAATATTAATCCAAATGATAAAATTGAAAAACAATATCACTTAAAAAGATATAAATATTTTTAGGATAAACATTATTGATAAAAACCAATACATAGGAAAAAACTAAAATATAGAAACATTAATTGAAATAAAATGAATTATGAATATAGAGTTTTATGATGTTATAAAAAAATTAAGTTATATATATCATGTATTGTGTTTATAATTTAATATATTGTAATAATGGGAGAAGAGAATATAGGGAAATAAAATACAAGTAAATCAATTACTATAATGTTAAATATATCCAACTAACCTCATCTAAAACAATCATATACCAAATGTAAGATATTTATTATACAATAATATATCATGTTTAAAACTAAATCATAAAAAAGAATCTCAAAATTGGGGAATTATTTCTTACCCAACCACTTAATTTTTGAGTGAAAATTTCTCATATGAAAAAATATATATTAACAGGATTTCAATTATTTTAAAAGTAAAAATGATTGAACATTTTTATATCTATAATTTCAATATTATATATAGTTTTAAAGTGAAAATATTATATATACATTAATTATCATAAACTGTTAAATGAAATTAGAAAAATAAAATCATAATGAATGAAATAAAATTTATAATATCTGAGTGAGATAATGTTGTAATAATTTTGATACCTAGAGGAGAATAATGTTGGTTATTTTATCCATTGAAATTGATAATTTATAGTTGACTTTTCATTCAGATGTAAAAAGAAGAATTAATTTTCCTTGATATAATTTAGATATGATATTGTATGAAAATGTAAAATTTGAAAAAATAATATTATAGTGATTCATGTTATTATCAATGGAGTTTTCCTAGATGAAAAACATGAAAACATAAAGATGATATATATAGAAAAATTTGATATAAATAAACATTATATGGTCTTGGTAAGATTTTTTTGATAAATTAACATTACCTACCCCTATACATATTAATTAATTAAATTTAAAATGTCATTAACTAATATAGAATCATATTAAATTAAATTTTTGTGGTAATATATGGTGTAACAAAGATTATGGTATGATATAGACTAATATGAAAAACTATGGATTTAAACATTATAGTTATAGTCATTTTGAAATGTTGATTTTAATGAGTTACTAGAAGTAATATATTTTTTTGTTATTTCACACCTTAGTTGATTGGAATTATGAGAATGGTAATATATATATTTTAACTATATTCCATTAATATTTTAGGATAACAACACAATGTTCATTATAAATATTGATGGGAATATTTATGGGAAGAGGTAGTTTGATGTTTTCAAAATGCAGAGGACTTTGTAAATTAATCAAGGAAACCAAATAATGGCTTAGGAAACAATATCATATAGAATAAATTATATATAATATTCAGATCAAAATTGTTTTAAAATCAATTGTAGGATTATATATTTTTTAGTCGATCTCTAGTTCAATATTTTAAAAAGAAATCCACTATATAGTGAAATGTAATGTCATTTTAGTTTTTTAGATAAAAATGTTGTTTCTAAAACTATAAACTATTTTATATAAGATAATTTATTTTTATAGAACATATTATTAACTAACCATTAATTGGATTAACATATGAAACAACAATGGGAAAATAAAATAAAATATTCTATTTTTCCATGATATATTTTTTTATTGGTGAATATAAATAAGGTTGTACAACATGAATGATGTAATACTCAAGGAATTAAAAATAATCATTATTTAAATATAAAATTATAATATATTTATCTAACTAAATGATTCATAATTAAATAATTGATAAAAAAATTGATTTAAAAATGCTGATTTAGATATAAAGATAATAATAAATACCATTTTTAGTTTATTTTATTTGATACACTATTACTCTTTCTTTTCAAAAACCTCTATTCTAAGTCATATTATAAAAAAAATTCAGAGAAATATATAGGTTTAAAAGAAGGGAAATGGATTATTTTTCAAATTATATAACTAAAACAAAACTATTAATATCATAAATATTAAGATTGTTATTTATTTGGAAACCTGATACATCATCTTATGTATTCAGTTGGTATGTTTACCATTGTTTGATCCATGTAAAATGCTCATGTTTTTGTTCATTATAAATTTATGTATTTCTTATTCCTTCATGTTATAAATGAGACATAATTTTTTCCTTCAAAAATGTTAATTAGATATAAATAATCAAATTCTTCCAATGCAATCTACATGAATATTTTACAAATCCCCTTACAATTATTATGAATTGTCGTCCTAATATTTGGTAATTGGGAGAGATTATATATTACTGGAGAATTTTTTTGATTATACATATATATATATATATAATGTATTATAGATATATATAATAGTATTAATGTGATAATATTGGAAATATTTTATTATTTTAATGATCAAATATTGAATAATTTAATGTGATCATATATTCAGCCTCTAAAATTGACGTTTATAAAAAAATACAATAAATCAAAATCATTTATTTTTAAAGGGTAGGTATTTTTTGAATTGAAAAATATATTTCTAAATATGGATAAAGACTAAAAATAAAATATTTTATGCATCATCAAATCTATTATATAAAATAATAATGAGATCAAGATCCTCCAATGTAATCCAACATAGTATTTCGAGTATTAAAGCCCGATATAACAATGTTAAGGTACATAAAATTCAGGTATTAAAAAATAAATTTCAATAATTGTATATGAAATAAAGTAATAGAATTAATGATATATTTTATTGAATTATTAATGTACTTGGATCATTCTGTGGTCATATATAAAAAATTGACGATGTGTAAATTATAAAGAAAATATTTAATAGTTAATAAACATTATAAAACTAGAGGATTTAATTAGTCATGATTGAGTTTCAAAATAATTTAGTCATTGTAAATGGAAAAAATCATAGTGGGAATAGATGTTATAATAATTTTGGTAATGTTATCAAGTATGTTCTATAAATATAATTATTTCAAAGATATAGAAAATGGATTTTAATCAATAATAAGGAGATACAGATATGTGTGATAAATTTATATTATTGATTACAAGAATATTAAAATTTTTAAAGGGATTTATTTAAATTAATAGACAATTGGAATGATATATATTTAAGGAATTTTTCCAAATATCAGAGATATGTTTATCAATTTATACAGGATATTTGTTAGAAATTTGTTTCTTATTAAGAAATATAACTATGTTACCACTAGAAGGAACTCTTAATCGAGTTTTGAATATAAAGTAGAACCATACCATTAGAAAAAATATTATAAAATTAAATTTCATGATTTTGATGAATCATTATAGAAAGAATAAAAAATTTTTAAGTTAAAATATCAGTAAAAAATAAATTATTGATAAACATTTATGTAAAATAAATTTAAAATAAAAATGAATACCTATAAATAGCTGTCATTGATATGTATTTTTTACTCAATGTTAATTTATAGAATATTTAAACTAAATGAAGTAAGGAAAAAATTATATAAAATCATATAAAATAATATACTAAATATATTTATATGATGGAAGACAAAATCACTAGAAACAAATAGGTGATTTATATTTACTAAAGATCCCATGTGAACTTATATAAAGTGGACTATTTAAAGAAAAATATGAAGGAAAATATATAACTTGATTGATTATATTAATTCATATAAATATAAACAAGTAAGGAGATTAAATATCTTCAGGATGTGGAGGTTAATCAATAACATAAGACAGAATAAAAATCAAAATATTGAATCCGTATAATCAAGTTAAAATTTGGATATAAAAAATTTTAGGTTTCTGACAAAAATTACAATGAAGCCACATCAAAAGTTGGGAAATTTTATGAAATAAAATAAGTTTGTATATAGAGAATGTAACACTTTGGTAGGTTGTTTTTTCATCCATGGAAAAAATTATTTGGTCTAAATTATTAGGCCCAATGGTTAAAGAAAATCAATATACTAAGGGACAATCACTAAAAAACCATTGAAAATAAATAAACTATTTCAAATATATTCAGAAATAATTTAAAAATATAATGAATTATAATTTTTCAGTACTAATGTTTAAATAATACTGATACTTTTTCAATAAATTTTATATTGGTAAAATGAAATGCATCACTACAAATGTGAATCTTTTGAGTGAAAAAACGATGAAAAAAGACATATCAAATAAAAAAATGTAAAATATTATATAATTTATGCTTTACTAATTATTATAACTATGAATTTGACCATAAAAAATATTGGAATATGATAGTTTAAACTTGACATATAAATTTTTTTAAGTTAGGATTAAATTTTGTTAAGAATTTTTTTCAATAATAGTGTAATAAAATTATTCATCTAAGAATATTACATTGTATTTTTTCATGATTTTAAATTGTATGGTGGAAGATTGAATGTTTTATAAAGGTATAGAGTTTATTATGGGCTCTGTGTGGATATAAATTAAATTATTAAAGATATGATGGAGGCTTTTTCAACAGCGATTATATGGTGAAATCCAGTATAAGGTAATGGAAATTGTGGTATGAATTTTAAATGATTGTTTATATCATTTTTGGTTATACCAAATGATGTTTGGGTATTTTTGTTATGGTTATATGTTGAGAATTGTTAGATTTTCTTTGTGATATAGGGAGGTGAATAATGAATGACTTGGTCATCACGGATTGACTCTAACATAACGAATAAAAAAACATGTATCCTCTATTTGTCATCAATGCGTTCTTACTTGCAACATGTAGAGATCATCATTGACAAGTGGGGCATAGAATGGAGTCATGGTGGTTTCTAGGGATAATTATGACATCCACCACCCTGTGATATGTGACAGTGGCTATTTTTGTATTAATAAAACATATGACACCCAAAATATAAGAATTTTGTCTATTTTTTGTATTCCATGAGATATAGAGGTGGTATAAAACTAAGGACTAAAATATGTTAGTTGATATATATATGACATATGAGGTTGAAACATAGAGTAATATATTATGTAATATGTTACAGAATGACATATAATTACATATATTAAATATAGTGGGTCCCCATGTTATTGATCTATTCATTTTAATTTTTATGTTGGTTCAAACAACCTTGATTTTTAGGGGGATGTGGTTGTTTTACACATGTGAGATTTTCATACTTGTTTTGGATAATGTTATTAATGAAATTTTGACTAATATCATGATTTGGGGAATTTCCATTTGGTTTCCTCCATATATAGGGGTCAATTTGTCCATTATATTTTTTTTGTTCCATTCCTTTATACCCTAGAAGAACCATGGCCTTCATTAGTTCATTATTTCCATCCGTGTTGAGGATATTGGATTCATAATGTATAAGGATTTTCCTCTCTTAATCTATGGATATCAATATTTTCTTTCATAATCATCTAATTAATTTATTTCAATTAATAATTTTATGTAGTTAATATTCTTCAAGTTTGGTCAGTATTTCATTTATAGAATAACAAAGGGTCATTTTACTCAGGCCAAGTGGTGGCTTAAATCCTGATTTGAGGTGGTTGATCACTTAATTTTTTGTTTGTGATTGGTTATCTTTATTTTTGGATTGTCTGTAGATTTATATATGATATACCTTCATTTTTAATTTCATAGAAACCCCACTAGAATAAAAAAACATTAAATATTCCCAAATGTTTTTTGTTGTTCTTATTTTCCCCAAAATCTAGGTTGATGAGGGAATAGGGCACAACACACCCTTTACACCACACTCTTTTCTAGTCATAGTATCGAAATTATGGCATAATTTCATGATGCATGAGCTATGATTTTTATATTCTAGATTGATGTTATTTATTATATAATTAGATTATTATGTGGTAGATGATATAATACATACAAGGTTATGTTTACAGTTTTAAAGGTTGTATGAGGTTGATTACATTCATGTTCATTATACCCAACATTTTTGTAGATGTGACATATTTTTGGGATATTAATATGTGGTATGTGGAGTTTATTGTTATCCCATCTATATATATATCCATTCTTATATGGTTTATATTTGGATGATGTGGAAGAAACATAAGCACATGAAATTTGTTTTTGGGGATTAAGACTAAAATATTTGTGGGAAATTGTTCGTTGGGTACTGTATTTATATAATAATTCTTTATTATGATATTCTATTCAATTATTATATTTGGTGAGAAATTATTGGTTTTTATTGGCAATAGTTTAACTAATATATGTTTCGCTTGGTTCTACTATTTTTTATTGAGGTATTGTTATTCCTCTTTCAGTTTTTGATTAGTGGGTTTGAGAATGATCTTATTAAGTATAATGTATTATCATCCATATCTATATATAAAAGAATATTATTATTTAATAGGAGTAAATCAGTGAATGATAAGAACACTACAATATTATAGAATATGGTTTCTACTATTGGTTTTTAATTTTTGAATTTCATTTTTAGTGAAATTATTATCTATAAAATTTACCGTATAATGGAATCCTTGAATTCAACATCTATTAGGGTGTTTCTGAATGTATTTTTTATATAATTTTGGGATTATGAGGTTAATTATTCCAAAATTACTTTATTCTACCTTTAGTTATAGTAATAATCTCAGGGCTTATTATATTATGCATTTAATGGTCACACGAATATTCACTCTAGGCCTGTGAGGTGTTCCCAGTGTGGGTGGTTCATGAAAAACCAGTTTCAGAGATTTGGATAAGTATTGGGATAGAGATTGGTGTTATAAACTATTGAAAAACCCATGGTATTGGTTGGGAATGAATATTATGTGAACATAGTGTGAGATGACAAGATAATCACATACATAAATATCAAATGATTTTATAAAAATATTCATTAAATGTAATATTAATAAATTCTTAATAACATGAAATACTTTTCTTATTACGATACTATATATATAATTAATTTATTTTATGATTTTTCATTAACAACTCCCACATGGTTCTTCTCACATAGTACACCTCTTTCACATTTCTTATATAACACATTTTCCTATGTCCTTTTGAAATTGAAACATAGTAAAGTGTGAGATCTGATTCTCGTCATCAAAAAATAGGGAAGATGTCAATATGAGATAAAAAAT
Organism: Viscum album; assembly: GCA_963277665.1. Classification (NCBI taxonomy): domain Eukaryota; kingdom Viridiplantae; phylum Streptophyta; class Magnoliopsida; order Santalales; family Viscaceae; genus Viscum; species Viscum album. Next base: position 543,666,508 of record OY728162.1, read on the forward strand.
TGGAATAATATAAGATTTAGGGTATTATAAGATGATAATAATATACATTATTCGGAACATAAATCCTAAATCACAAAAAATGTGTAATTATATATGTCTTTCTCATAACAAAATACAACATCATTAATCAATGAAATCGCCATTATAAAATCATGATTTATCAGAATTTATAATAATCATTTGTAAAATGTTTTTTAATAAATGAGTTTCCTAAACATAAGCATATAAATTATATTAAAAGTTTTTCACTATTAATTTCAATACATAGTTGGATTTTTGAAACCACACATGTATGTTCTTCGGCATGATCCAACCACCCATTTTCCCTCTTGTTAATGGTCTAACCACCCATTCACTATCTTAGAGTGGGGTCATATATTGGTTTAGTCTCATGGGAATACAATAACATCCAATGCATTCTCTTGGTGGTTGTACAATCATCCTTGTAACCTCAGATATCATTAATTATAAAACAATACCTAATGTGTTAGAGGGCTATAAAAAATCCAAAAATTAAAAAATAATAAACCATTCATGTATATTTATATCGTGTAAAAACATAAGAGAATTTATGATTCTTTTATATGTTAAATAAACTATAAGAAATAATTGATCTTCATGTAACCCCATTAAAAATTATTCATCACAATCCATCATTAAAAATTTATTTATTTATAAGATAAGATCAATTTAAAATTGAAAAAAAAATCCTTAGTGTATGTTTACATTGATGATGTCTGCCAAATGGGAATTAGAAACCCCACAAAATAAGAAATACCTAAATATGGGTATTATTTTCATTGTATAGAAAAGGAAGAAGAAGGTTTCCAATATTAACCGGATAAAATTTTATTAAAATAAGAAATGCAATCACATGATCTTTATAGGGTCATACACACCATCCATGTGTATATCATAACGTTGTCAAGGATCTCATGAGATCTTTTATGAAGTAAATATTCTCTTGAGAATGTATCCAAGGAATCTAGTAATCACACATTGGATGCAAAATGAGATCCTCATATTCATGAAAATTGTAAATCGGTGTATTAAAGATAATCAATAAAAAAACCATGGAAAATATGAGGAAAACATCAGTTATGTCAGACTATCTTGCTGTCATAAACATCATATGATGCTCCATGGATATTCCTATAAAACTGCAAGCCCAAGGATATATTTCCTCCTCACTATGTAAGAACCTGCTAGCATGTGATCCTCACCACTTGAAAATATTTGGACATATCAATGTAGTTATGTGCACCTCCATATTCTCCATAATGTAAAAGGGTTTGTATATGAAATTTTTTATACAACAACAAAAGGCTTATTATTGGTCATTTGAAGCATCACTGATTGAATGAGTGAACTTATTTGACAAAAATAATGCAAGATAAAAGGTTCTCTAATCCTTTGAAAAATAAATAATGAAATATAGGGGAAAATGAGAGAACCTATTATGGATGAAAACATCACATGAAACACCTAGAATGTTCACAAGACCCCAAAGAATCCCCTTATGGTCATCCATATTATTGTACAAGAGATCATGAAATGTCTCCCTATTTAAAGAAAGGTTGTTTGAAAGGTATAAATGATCTTGTACTCCCCCCTATAGCTCCAAATAAAAACATAAGTGCATGTACATAAAAATATAACACAGAACCACATGGGAATTTATTGGCCATGTGATTAATCACCATAGGGGATAATGATTGTGTTTGACAATAGTCACAAAAATATACGATATCCTAAACCAATGTAAAATTAAATGGTAAAAATGGAAATTGTTAATGATTCTGTGATGGGATGATATGATGATCTTATGAAAATAGGGTCCAATATCCCAACTAATCTGCATCGATCACATGACCCACCCACCTAACAGAGCCATAATTATCTTGGAATACCCTTTGGCTTGTCTGATTGATTTCCTAAATGCCCCTGGAAATTCACCCATGTCTTTCAAAAGACTATGGAAAAAATATATGATCACAAGATAGAATTTTAGCAAGAATCTCAATCTCACGATGGCCATGAGGTATGTCAACTATACCTTTGAAAATCCCCATAGAATGGATTCCTAAATCAGAAAGAACACTCTAATTGGACAACATCTTAATAAATGGGTCCTTGAAAAGATGGTTTCACTATAACTGGAAATCATGCGATTCCCCTTGAACTACCTATGGTATGTCCTAACCAAATGTGTGACACCTGAGCCTTCAGTAGACTCCAACATGAATTTTTATGATACACACCCTTTAAATTGGTGTATAATGTGTGTGTTTATTCCTATAAATACTCTACCCAAGTATGAAATATGCATCTTTTAAATCCTTGGATCCACACAGTGAAGCCCCTAGCATCAGAGTGGACTTCTTATAGTGGACAATCTTTTGATTTCAAGGTCTTACATTGGATAAAAATCTCAAAAATTTCCTTGATGATCATAAAACATGCATTGACACTTCATCTTATCAATCATAGATCAAATGATGGACATTTGGATGGTTATGCGTTGGACATCCACCATATCTTATGAAGATTTTGATACACAAAAATAAGATGAAACTAAATAATTCTTAGAACCATTTGAAATTCAAATTGGAACAAAGATTAAAAAATGCGTATTCATTGAATACATGAGTGACGTTCCTCAAAACCATCACTTGAATCATCCCGATCATGCAAAATCATTCAGAAATTTATCTCCTATTATGTGACTTCCCTTAATATAAAATATCAATCATGCGATTCACTATACACATGTATGAAAATTCAAGTGATGTCCTGTAAAAAAATTATCAATGTATCTTGAATCCCCCAAGGAACACAATCTAGACATTGGGATTTCCTTTAGAAATTTCAAACAATGTTATGCAATGACACCAACGTATGATAGATTGGACTCACAAAACCTTGAAGGGTTTTCAATCAGATCCTGTGACACCCTCCAAGAAAGTCATCCACATCTCATGATGTCCTTTGGTCTTGTCAATCATATCCCATGAAAACATCCAAGAATGTAATCCAGATCATGGTAATACCTCAGGAATATAATTTAATGCCTTATAGATATTCCACTCGTGTATCCCAAACCCCTCTAGGATCACCATGTACATCATCCAGCATCCTTTAGACATATCAACCAATTTAATGTTACTTCCCCCAAAAACATATTCCAAGGCATATAACACTACTCATAAATCTAATCCTTGACCATACAATTATCTTCAAACATCCTTAGAAATATCCAATGACATCTTCTGCACCTGACAAATAAGATAATATGAGTTTCATCAGGAAATCTCAATAAATTCTTAGATATGTTAGCCATAATATCTTTCCATGAAATGTAGATTTCTCGGGGCATGAAAACCATATGTAGTGCTAATAAAAAGGTAAACCGTAACATGAATGTTACAATCTCATAGAACTATGATAACGATGATTTCAACCATATAATGGATATATAAAAGTACATATAAATGACTAAGAATAATATTGATAATACAAATGGGTTTCCTATGATATATGTATGGAATCTACTTAATTACAGATAGATATTCCACTATCCCTTGTTTCTTAAATCTAGAAGATCTCACATGAGCATTATGTGTAGAAATTATCATATAATATGCCTTATAAATCACAACTATTTAAAGAAATATTAGTAAGAATGCTTCGATCATAGAGATCTATGAAAACTCTTATTCATGCCATATCAATGTCATGTAGGATGCCTTTTCATGTCATGATATCGACATTGAGAATCAAAAGGGATATCCTGGTACATAAGTCTCACATCCATATACAGTGAGACTTATTACGTGATATCACTTGTTTCTTACACATTAAATATATCATAGGTGTTTAGATGGTTTTTTTGATCACATAATTTCCATCCAATATATAAACCAGTTAGTTACGCCTAAACGTGTATGTCTTGATCAATATAACAATGATTAATTTTATTTCTATAATTTATAGGATATGTGAAATTCCTTCAGAAGGTTGGAGGTCAAACGAGAATCCACCGTAGGATGAGTTCCCCAATATTAATCTTATATCATGGCCGTCATGACCCCATCTATCCCCTAGATTTATCTTTTCTCCACATCCTCTAGTGGGAAATAATAAAAAAATTCTACGTTGACTCTATTTCATGCTATATATAGCATACGTAGGATTCCTTCTTAAGGACCGAGCTACATATTGTAAAAATCACAAGGTTTTCCTATTACACAAGTGTTACATCCATATTCATCTATACAGGTTACACTCTATCCCTTTTTAACATACCAAGAATTTATTAAATTTTTTTATGGAGATTCAATTTTCAAATAATTCATAGTAAGGGAATCCTTATTGTCTAATCCCAGATCAAATGGCATGATATAACTACCCAAATATTAGGACAACCTCAATGAATCAATCCTAACCTAGATTGAACTATGATGAATCTGATTACATCCAAATCCATGATACCATGGACACCACTTCATTGTCTACCCTCAAATAACCATGGACTGTGTGCCAAATATATTTCCTTTCAGCGTGCCATTAAAATTTATGGGTTTAATGAACTACATTGGCATTGATTCATGATATAAAGTAGGATATATCAGATGACTCATAATGGATCAATCCCATCATGGACTTATTAATCACCTCCATGTGTGGAAACTGATTAAAATGTACCCATTTACATGGCTTCAATATATTTTTAGCCAATCATTAATAGTAAATGGATGGAGAACATTAGATACACAGAGATATCCATCAATGGATACCCCTATAAAATATACGATGAATTAACCTATGATATTTTATCCAAGGTAGCTAGTCTCGTGTAGGAGTTAAGAAAATATTATCGTGCATATCATAAATTTATAAGAGATTCCTTGAGTTGGAATCAATTACCTTTCAAAATGTGTGATAATTCTAAACTCATATCATCACAACCAATGTGAGTTCCTATGTGTCATTTTATCGAAAACTATAAAGGAAAAATTTTCATTTCAATGATGTTATGTACCTAGTTATTTATGTGGGAGCCGTAGGAAGTTTCCAGTAGTGGAAAATAGTAAACTAGACCTGAATGATTGAACAATGGAATTGAATGCCATCCTAAATCCAAACACTCCGACAAGCCTTCCACATCCATCTTAAAAAATAGATATATTCGATGGAAAATCATCTATCTATCAAATATCATTAATAAGATAAAAATGATAGTCTTTCTAGTTATTAACCAACCATTTTGTTAGCATCTTGTGGGTTAATAATTTTTTATTTATATTGAATCAAAGATGGGGAACCCAATGTGAATATATAAAATAAACTATTTATCATTTAATATATTATCAGTAAAATTTTCATTATATATTCTAAGAAAAAATGTTGAACCAAACATGTTACATTGAAATTGTATGATTATCGGTTTAACACATGTCAGACAACATTGTTTCCATATCCTACACAAAAACAGCCAACATTCCTGAAATAAATCTCATAGATAATACTTTGTATATGGGGTTTTCATGAAATTAATCCATCATTATATTGACATTTCTAGGAAGGAAGAATAGAATAATCGATCTAAAAGGGAAAATTGTGTTACAAATTCCTATATGATTGTTCCAACCTCTTGCCCATAATAGTGAAATAATCAACGGACTTGTTCCTTGTTTTCTACATGGGTGCAGATACTTATCTATTCAACAACACCTTGGTAGGAGGAATTTTCTTCCTATAATGAGCATTATAGAAATTCATCTACAAATACAAACCCCAACAAGACTCATAATGATCTCACCTTCCCAACAACATCAACATAGGTTAGAGAATGAAATGATCTATGATTATGATCAGAATTGTACAAGGATAACCCTAAACACTACCCTTGAGGGTCTCCAAGTACTGAAATGGAAAATTTTGATTTTTTCTTGGAAATATGCATCAACTCATGTTTCCCTCACTTCCACATCCAAATGAATAGGATTCTTGTCCCTAGAGAATGATAATAAACACCACTATTATCTAATGAATGAGGAATTAGAACTGAAATATGGCTACATCTTGGTTCAAGAGATGCCATGTATTGATATTTTCATTAAATTTCCCTAACACCATCCCACTGATACATATCATTCACTTGCAGAGGGTACGACATGACACACTGGGTGTGTAACAATCTGGATAGATGTGAGTTTGATCAAATCCCCACATCCACATATAATGTATGCAGTACAATATGATGGTAGCTAGAGAGTAGGATCATGTACCTACTCACTCAGAACAATTATAGAGTAATATCACTAAATTAGGCATTGGGAACGTTCATATCTCTACCCTCATGCATGAACTACATCAACAATTTTTTTGTACAAGGAGTATCGAAGTGGGTAATATCTCACCTTGAATCGAAGATTATCTTCCATCATATTGTGTCGGAAGAAAACGTGCAGTTCTATATTTTTGTGTACACTATTATAAACTAAAATTCTATATGACTAATAGATGAAGAACTCCATTTGTATATTCCATAACATGTTCAGATATAGGGATATGAACATATTCATATACATATAGTCTGGGTAGCTAAACAGTATGATAATTAAAAAAAGTGGTTATTCTGAAGTAATCACATATTTTTTCTTCCATCCAGGTGGATTATTTATATATTCTTGTTAGGGACATGGCACCAGACTAGGACCATATAACCATTCCAACTGGGTATCACCAAGTCAGAGAGGCACATGTCATGGGGTTGGATCATATTGCGACCACGAAATTCCAATTATATATTTTAATGGAATAGGGTTGGCCTTATATCCCCGTCCTAGTTAGGGCTCACCTAGTGAGAGAGAACAATCCTCTAGAAATGATAATTTTTTCTTTCAAATAAGTTGATCAACATACAAAATAGGCTAATGATTATGATCATATTCCAATTTCTCTAGGGCTCACCAGGTGAGTGTTTAAAATTTCCAAATACAATCGCATATTCCTGTAATGGAATTTTCTAGGAATATTCCACCTTATCATGAAAGGAATTCAAATAATCCAACTTACAATGACGAATCAATGAATTAGAATACTAATAATACTATAAATGGAGTGGGTTAAATCCCTTCTCATATTCCGTGGTCTCTAGTAATATTTAGTCAGGTATGGAATATTTTGACTGGTCTCACATTCCCACTCCAATCGAGGCTCAAAAAGTTAGAGTGGAATATTAATTAAGAGAAGTTTGTATCTCTAACATGAATGACTAGAGACATATTCCAAAATATCGGGATCAGCATCATATCACCATTCCTACTGAGTCTCATCAAATTAGAATGAAACATTCCTTAGGACGTAATTATATGTCTACCAATAATTTTTAATCTCATTGGAATACTCCTTATGCTTCATAGATGTGGAGATATATTCCCACATCATGAGAGGGTTATCATCATGTTCACCTAGCCTTCATACAAAATTATCATATCCATAAAAAATATCAAATGGATTTTTAGAATATTCTTACCAAGACATTGAATGAGGAGTAATATTCTCAATTTCATTGTCCTTGAGGTTGTTAGAGTCAAATTATCAACACCCTAAGGGGTTGTTGATTGTCAAACTAAAGTGAAATTTGATCAATACAAAGATATTCTACATCATGGTAGTGTAGTGATGAATTATATAGACTCTAATATGAATATCCTATATGGTCAATATCCCATTTTATATCTACTATAATCATGTAAATCACCAATTTTCCAGTACAACTCCATATATAGTGTTTTTAAAAACTTATACACATTAATATAGAGAGGATCTCGAAACATCAGGGTCAACTATATATTGTTCCCTATCAACGACCATCACCACTCTACTCTACTCAGTAGGAGACCCCAAGAAGAACCTTTTGTGGGTTTATCATATTGAGATGAGTAAGTCTAATGATGGGAAATACTAGATTGATATATAGAAAGATTGTAAAATAAAAAACCTTTTCTTGATGTTTTGGCCCCTTTATACTGCTGAATATGATACCAAATATGAAATAAAAAAGATTTTGTGCATTATCTATATAATCATTTGTGGCCAACTCATCAGATATTGATGGATAGAAACCTCCCTTATCATAGATGTGAGTTTGAACTATATTAATTCATGAATCTATGTTATCATCTTGGCATAGAAGATAAATCCATGGCCCACGACCCAACACTGGAAAAGCACTTCACAAATCTACTATATTCTCACCGACATTGTATTAGAACGCTTAAACAGATAATCTCCATAACCACATCAGGAGTCTATATTATATTATAAGGAAATTATATTTATTGAAACATTACCAAGCCCCGTGAAAAAAATAAACCTTATACATGGCATCCAATAATGTCATAGCATCTTATGAAATCAATGGATTGGGTAACGATCAGGGAATTTGGGAACTATAAAAAAATTCCCCCACTTTAATGGTGAAAAGAAACCATGAATGGAGTGAGGGGGTAGGAAATAGATCATTAAACTAAGAATCTTAAAGAACAATAATTCATTTCATACATGGAATTTTAAGATATGATCATCCAGAAAACTTCCTATAAGGAATTATTCTTCCAATAGGCTTCTATTACACACAGCTCCCATGTGAGAACAATAATAGAAAATTAATAATGGGGTAATAGAATATACCATAATATCCATCCATAAATGAACCCAAATCATAATTACAAGGTATATATACCAATTCTTACACATCTCAGATCATCAATTCCTAAAAGGATTCTAGATATATCGACAAAAGATACAATAAAAAACCCCATCAAACTATGTATAGGGAATTTATATTTGAATTTTCATCCTAGGATTCAAAATATTACTCAAATTAAATCTTCAAGTTCTCAGAAACATGATCAATAAATTCTAATTGTGGCCTCAAATATGACCTATCCATTAGGAATGGGAGGGAATTTCATCATCATCAGCACTACCAAGGGAATAGATCTTATCAAAATTTTTAGGTAAATATCGATGGATGAAATCCATCCATTCATCATAATGCATGGAAATCATCTACTATTTTGGGAAAATTTTAAAATTAAGACCAGAAATTCCCTCAGTGTCACTACTCAAAAGATAAGATGGGAGGACCATATGCTGAAGGAAATAAAACACTACCACGGTCACAACCGAAAATTTCCTAATATAGAAAATCAATCATGAATGTATAAAATGAAGGAAGTGATGAATCACCACGTTGCATTGAAATTAGTGGAGCTAAAAATATTTCTTGATTATACTCTATGAATGTCTAACCCATCGAAAAGATAGATAATATTGATAAATGAATAGACGTAAATGGATATGGTGTAGAAAATTTACCCTAAGAGTTGGGTGATCTGGAAGCTCCCACTAAGGCTATAAGAACATTTAACTAGTAGAGGCTCCAAAATATAGCTCCACTAAGTATAGAGTTTCCACCAATTAAGAGAAACAATTAAATGGATAAAGATAAAGGTGTGGACATATCCTAATCACCACATAAATGTGTCATGGTTCCTTCCATGATGGATCAGTTGTTATTATATTATTATCAGACACAAAATCATAAATGACTCATTGTAGAGATAATCGTAGGAAATATGCCAACTATGTATTGTCATCAAGATGAGGTTAATATTCCTCCTTAAATAAGAGATGATTTTACAACTAAAGCAGTATATAATCATTATAGGGGCTCTGAATCTAATAATTTAGTCTACATAAATAAGGAATTCAAAAATGATTTAGTATTTCAATACTACAAATATGCCCTTTAGTAGTGCTAGTAATGGGATTTTCCAGTAATATAGAATCACTAATAATGAGAGAGATGTTAAAGGTTTGTCTTTAATGTCACATGAAAAAACTTTTGTTAAAGACCCATGTAAACAACGATAAGAAAAACTATGGTAAAGGGGTACTTTATGATAATTTTTATCAATAATAACGTGGTTATTTAATAGTGATATAAAATGAACTGATAAAGGCCCATAAGAAAAAAAAGATATTTTTTTAAATAAATTCTCTTCCCAAAAAACCTTCTATCCGTGATTCCAACCTCCATTATCTAAAAAATAGATAATTACACTATCCCATGGGTATCCCTTCCTCTAGCTATTTTAGAACCAAATACATTCTTCTCTTATCAAAGCCCGTTTTCCACTCCCCTATGTTGTTTTATTTTCAATTTTAGAATTTATCTATATATTTTTATATATTTTATTATAGTTTTAATCCATAAAATTATATATATTTTTATATATTTCAATATATATATATATAAATACATATTTATAATATGCTTTTTTCTGTGTTTTTGTGAATATAAAAAAAATGTACCAATTGTTATATATTTTATTATAAATAATATTACGTTGTAAAAAATGATAAAAATTAAAAATCATAAGATTATTATGAATATAATTGATGGAAAAAGTTATAGACCCAACTAAAAAATGTAAATAATATCCCATTAAAAGATGATGAGATTCCACCAAATGTCAAAAAATTGGGGTACCCCGACAAAAAAATCATCATTGGAGGCTTTATGGGCCACTTTTGTCTGTAATAATTTATTGTGTAGGGTCCCATAGTTAATTAAGGAATAGATCACATTGATCAATTCAATTAGATATATGGAACATCCCATACAGTCACTCATATGAGTAGTTATGGTCTTTTGAAGGTTGGATTAAATATTCAAGTTATTATAGTGCATTATTGAGTTTTTTTTTAACATCAAATTTTATTGAAATTAGTATTACCTATTAATAATTTTAATATTATTAATTAAAAATATATGTTAAATTATTATATAATAAAATTCACTAAATATCATATATCTACAGTGTAAATGCTTATTTATCCTTACCTAAGATATATTTACAAATTATAAAATATATATTTATCAATTTAAAAATATTTTTATATAGGTATATCATTTTTAATGAAAAATCCGTTATCAAATATACCCTTTATTAGTGTTTTTTAAAATAATTGATAAATAAGGGTCCTTTATAAGTGTTTTTTAAAAGTGCTATTAAAGGGATTCCTTTAGAATTAATTTATTACTGATGTTAATGACCCCCTTTAAAAAATCTAAAAAAAGTTATGTTAAAGACCACCTTTAAAAGAACATTCATAGAACTAGTAAATGGGGTCATTTAATTTTTCTGTACCCAGTGATGTTAAATTTCTAGAACTAGTTAATCCATGTTTTGTAGTTTTGGTCCCAAAATTACTATGATAAACACACCATCGATAGGAAAAACATTTCATATTTATATAAATTGTAATTTTGTGGGAGAAGAAAAAAGGTCCACCTCATTAGGCCCCACTCTCTCCCTATAGGTGGGTGGAGACTTAGATAGTTGTACCATTAGAACATCACAATGTTATAGACTTTTTTTCAACCAGAATGAAATCCATGGAATAGTGACACCGACCAATCAATAATGATGAAAAGACATATCCGGAGTTGGTAGATGAAATTTTTTATTCCCAATATTGTAAATAATATATTTCCCACCTTCAGTTCCATGGGAAAACTCGAACAACATTTCACACAATGTGTGTCCCAATTTGTTCTAATAATGGTCCCATTATACCTATAAGAATCAACAAAGCTGAGTTGTTTTGTATAAAATCTTACAGGTTGAAATTTTTATTGGTACAATAGTCTTCTATCATGATCGATTATAGGATGGGATGACATTCATCTTCAATTCCTTTTGTAATCCAGCTCCATACAAAGGAAAAGAACAATCGTCGACCTAAAAAACTGCATTACACTAGAAAATGAGAGGGTGTATGATTTAATATCATTAGGTGTAGGTATAACCTATCCACTGAATATCCCTCTCCCAAATGAATAGTTTCTAGACCTCTATTTTGAAAATATCTATGATAAGTTGCAGACACCTATGGTCTAAAGGAAGTATTTGAGTGGTTTGAATTAGTTTTAATAAATGAAACAAAATTTGTATAATGACATTAATCGAACAAGATTAAAATCTCCAATGATAGCATCGTTATGAGGAAAAAGTTTTGGGAAGGGAGAATATACCACTATCACCCTCAAACCAATAGGCATACCCATTAAAGAACCTAGGAAGGTCAAAAACTGCTCAATAGCAACTATCTAGAGGTATAAACTGCAAAATATTCCTTGGCTGAAATAATAGATAAATCAGTGTTGCATGGGATTTGAGTAATGGATTAAAAAAACAAACTCTTATGAAATAAAAAATCCCCTGATTTTTTCGTTGTATTATTTGATAATAACATGGTTAGGTTTTCATATCGCAGAATTCCCAATGAAGTGAACCTTCTAGATAATCCTGAACATAGCCCTTTGTATAGGAGACTAGGTCATAACATCCTGAATGATTTCATATTTAAAGAAGTACATTATATCGTGGACCATTTTGGATAGAGGATATTGGATAATTCCCCAGAGCATGTGTCTTGCATTACTATATCCCAATTAGAAGAATATGGTGATTTATATAAGGTTCCATCTAGTCATTGGTGGTAGTTTGACCACTGGATGACTCAAAATAAACTTGATTGAGCTCAAACTACAATGAGAGAACTAATTTATAGACCCATAATATCTCCTCTACCTAATAATGTGACATTAGAGATTCCACCGAAGGGTGGACACGACCATCATACACATGAGGAGATAGAAGAGGAAGAGTCACAATCTTCTCTAATTCAAACATAGAATCCTACATATTTCTTTCGTAAAACATATAAATAATGAGAAATACCCCATAAAACAGAACCATCATCATAATAAGATATCAAATTAAGTTTTTACAATGTGATACACTTGGAATACTCCTTCCTCGATGATGAATGTTCCACATAATAAAACTTTCCCACACCTAATATGGGAAAAAATGATACATGTGTTGGAAGCATGGATATATGGGATAGTGCGACCATGATTAGACTCAGTATTTCTGTCATATCCCTATAGATGAAAAATACTAATCCTCAACACAAGGTGAATCACTCTTTGAGGACTAAGGAAAATATTGAGTTTTTCTAGGACCCTATAGTGGTTGTATTCACCTATTTGTCTTTCGTAACCACATAGTGGGGGTAAGATCACCTAACCATCCTAGAAAATCATGAATGATGACATGAATTTCACTCCAAGAAGTAGATGATACCTTAATCTCTACACAATAACCATTCAAAGCAACCTAAGAAACCTCAATACATTAACCACATAATAATGAGAAATCCCACCTCGGGAAGCACTGACCTCTGAAATCAATGTACTACATTCTAAAATAGATGGTGGTAGGCCCATCCAAGATATCAATCCTTGATATTCCCTATCCTTAAAAATATCTCAAGGAGGAACTCATTAAATCCCTCCAAGAATAATAAGAGTTGTATATAAAATCCATTCTTATCAAGGTCTATATAGTGGAGACTATAACATAAAAATCAATTGTCACCATCTTGTTCACTGAGAAAGACTACGAAGATGTCATCTATGGTCTCATTATCCGTCTATATGTTCTGATAACACTAAATAATTTCATTGTTCAAATAGATATAATTGATAATGGCGCCAGGATCAACCTCATCCTAGTTCGGACCCATCGCCATTAAGGGTAAATTGATGGAGACATAGTTACCACAATGTTGACAATTCTTCAGTATAGTATGAAATAGAAAAAAAATTTGAGGAAGGGCAATCATAGATCATAATTTGGAGATCAGACATATCATGATGAATATATTTTTATCTAGAAAGATACCACATATATTATTCTTCATGGATGGAACTGCCTCCACAACAATGTGTTCATTCCTTCAATGTCACATAAGTTTATGAAATACCCCATCAATGGAACAGTTAGTATACTACATGGCGATATATTCTCCTTGGATATTTTATAATCCACTTATGATGAGTATTGTTTCTAAAAACAGTATGGAAAACTATCACCATTAGATGATGATATATAGGTTTTATCCACTAATGGATTGGGAACCACCCCTATGAATCCTTGGAGTATTGTCAACATTGAGTATCTGCTCCCAATAAATATTATTGAGGTGATAAATCTAATCCCAAAAGTCCATGATTCTTCTATACCATTTGAATGTGAAAAATACTGCCAGCTCTAGAATCATTCTACAGCTACTCATGCTACATGGAATGAAAATGTCTCTTCCCATGGCCACTATAACCTTGATTGTGAGAGGGATACCCTCAGATTTCAATCTTCTTATAAATATTCCTCCAAAAACACATATGTGAAAGATGATGAAGATGACCTTATAAAATCTCATTCTACATTCGTGGATGGAATCCTTGCAACTAATAATGAACTTAGGAATGTAAATTGTGGAACAGAATAAATCCCATGAAATACATTTCTTAGTTCTTTTATGCATCTCATAGTTTAATATATTTACATCTCATTCATAATTAAACACATGTACATATTTTCCTAGAATTATATAGAAATTCATTATATGAATCTTGATATTGCTTCCAACAATCATAGTATTCCTAATGACCATCAAGGCTTCAGGAAAAAACCATGAGGATAAAACCCTCTCATTATACTAAAGTATAGTTAGAAGTTGAAAAATTTATCAAATCCATCATTATAAGATAAGTGAAATACCCAATATGTCTTGAAAAAATTTTCCCATTAAAAAAAGGGTATATTAGGGAATGAATTAATTCTAGAAACTATAATTAACACATATAAAAGGATAATTTCCAATTTTATATCATAGATGTATTGATATATGAAACTTAAGGATTCTAAGACCTCTACTTCATGGATAAGAATTCAAGTTACAATCAAATAAATATATCCCTTGAAGGGGAGGAATCCTCAACCATCAGAGTACCATAGGGGTTCTCTTGCAACCAGTTCATGGTTATTGGGTTAATGAATTTTAGTGATACAAACCCACTTCTGATGCCTCATATTTTTATGCCCCTCCAAGGAATAATAAACGAATGTAATTTCAATGAACTTGTGGTTAAATCTCAAAATAAATGTGATCACTTCACAAAATATAAAAAATTCATCAAATAGCATAACAAAATATTATGAACATGAATTCACAGATATTCACTTTCGGTATAAACATAGTAATATTCATAGGAGTTGTGGTATTAAACAATGGAATGGATGTTGAGACTGAAATGACTAGTTATATTATATCAATATTATCCCATTAATTCTCAAAGATCCAAGGGGGATCTAGGGGAACCTCTCCTACATAAGGAAATTCATATCCAACAAGGCTATAAAATCATTCAACTTCAATAAGCTAATAAAGAGGGGAATCTACTTTGAATGGGATGTTGACTAACAACAGACCATTAAGAGTCCCAAACTATACATACTTCACCAAAGAATGATGCTTCCTCTAGTGGAGGGAAATCCACTCATCCTATATGTGGCCAATATGAAATTATAACTAGGTTCCCTTTAATAATAGAAGAATAATGTGTGGAGTGAGAACAGTCTATACTACCTCAAACGAATGATGTTATAAACTGATACCCAATACTTAGATGTTAAGAATAAGTGCCTTGTTCTCATATTTTTAGTAAAAATTATGAGGCATTATTATTATCATCATGAAGTCCATATTTTCTATCACACTGATCATATTTCATGAATCTCTGGACATCCAATGTTAAAAAAGAATTTTTTCAATGGGACTCATTCAATAAAACCATTAAATTCAGTTCATATAACAAATATCAATTAAAGGGTAGGCCCAAGATAATTTCCTCACAGCACATCCCACTCCATAAAGTACACTAGTGGGAACCAAACATTTATATGAGATGATTTTAAATACCAATGATACTCCCTAGACGTGGGATATTTATTTTCATGGTTCCACTCAATGTCTTATTTTAAAAGTATATAAAATTCATGGATCAACGGGGTTATAATAGGTTTGTATTTGTCTCTATATACAAGGCATTATTTCAATACCATTTCTCACAATCTAAATAATTCATGATCAATGAGCCAGTGTATGAATACCACACCATTTGTTTTAAATTATAACTATATCTATAGAGAGCCTTGTTTCGGTGCGGATGTGCATCGGGTTTCCGACCAAACGCTGTTCCGCCAGGGCGCGTTCGCGCGTGCGCCCGTCGACCCAAGGGGATGGACGCGCGGCTTGTGGCCCCGCAGTCCCGCTTTCCAAAGGCGGGCGGCATCCGCCCCTTGTTCAGGGACGTCTGCTCCTTGATCGAAACCGGGATGATGGGATGTCGGCTCCTCCTTCCGTGGACGTCTCCTCAGAAGTCGTCGCCTAATCCGGGTCTCCCTCATAGATTTAAGAATGTTCGTGAATCTCGTTCCCTGCGCCATATCTCTATGGACACCGGTTAATTACGCTGCTTCCGCCCGGACGCTCCAAGGAGTCTGGTCGGGGCAGCAACCTGCGGTGGGGAGACTGGATAGCTCTGGGTAATGGGGGCGCGTCTTGACACTGCGGCTCTGCATGTCTGCCTTTCGTCCCTAATAGGGCTTCTCGAAGGCTGGTGTCCTGAGGCATCCCGCGCTGGGTGCGGGGAACTGTGTTACCTGAGGTTTTCCTCAGCTTCCCATGTTTAACACGGGGTATGCCGCGAGTTTAACGTCTAGCGGGGACGGCATCGAACTAATCAACACGAGAAGTGGATCAGATGACAGAACCCCTTGCAGGGAACCTCCGACGCTGGGGCCAGCACATGGGCGGCTTCCCGAGTGAAGTGGAGTGGAATGAAATGGCATGACCCCACCGGGATGTGGCGGCCCGGGTAAGGATCAGGATGGATGATGGAGTGAAGAGATTGGACATCGTAGAGGCTTCCTACATACCGCGCGTTAGCGCGGATCAAAGTCAACGTAGTTCGGATATACAGTTTAACGTCATGCTGGACGATGGCAAGCCGACTCACAATGAGGTCGAGGCTGCCGGGCGGAGGATTGAACCAATCCACCTCGCACAGAGGGGGATGGGACGGCCGGGTGGATCACAGTTTTACGTCATTCTGGACGTTGGATAGCCGACTCATGAGGAGGTCGAGGCTGTGTAGAGGGTTGAACCGAACCACCTCGCACAGAGGGGGATGGGACGGCCGGGTTGATCACAGTTTTACGTCATGCTGGACGTTGGAAAGCTGACTCGCGAGGAGGTCGAGGATGTGTGGAGGGTTTAACCGAACAACCTCGCACAGAGGGGGATGGGACGGCCGGGTGGATCACAGTTTTACGTCATGATGGACGTTGGATAGCCGACTCACGAGGAGGTCGAGGCTGTGTGGAGGGTTGAACCAAACCACCTCGCACAGAGGGGGATGAGACGGCCGGGTGGATCACAGTTTTACGTCATGCTGGATGTTGGATAGCCGACTCACGAGGAGGTCAAGGTTGTGTGGAAGCACAATGGAGATACACACGTGCAGTCTCCCACAATGGCGGATTCATAGGTGAATCGACGCCAATGTGAATCCGGGAGAGGTCCACTGATGGACGAACCGACGTGAATACGACCGGGACGACCAGGTGGTGGGCTTGAACCTAAGAGAGGCTTCCTACGTACCCTGTTTAGGAGACAGTGATCAAAGTCCACGTAGTTCATTCTGCCAGGACTTACGCACTGAGGCAACCTGAGTGTGGCAAAGCTCAGTTGAGGGGGGACTTGGGCCGAAGGTGAGAGACCTCGATCCCTGTCACACCCTCTACTGACATCAGCAGTGGGGAAGCACAATGGAGATACACATGTGCAGTCCCCCACAAGAAACTAGGGGTTTGCAATACCCTACCCCCCCGTGGGCGAAGGCCACTCCAACCCCGACATCCCTGCAGAGACGAGCGAGTGGGGGCCACATCCAAACCAGGGGGAGGACCCTGCGTGCGGGGCACAGGATCGGGCGATGCGGACGGTTTAACGTCTTGCCGGACGAAGTACAGTTTAACGTCGTGTGTTGAAGACGAAGTGGACGGTTTAACGTCTTGCCGGACGAAGTACAGTTTAACGTCGTGTGTTGAGGACGAAGATGCTCTTCAGTTTAATGTCTTGCAGCGTGGACGTGGTGCAGTTTAGCATCATGCAGGACGAATTACAGTTTAAAGTCATGTTGGACGAATGCTGAACAGTTTAACGTCTTGTAGCTCGGACGAGGTACAGTTTAACATCATGTTGGACGGATGCAGTTTAACGTCATGCGAGACGAATTACAGTTTAACGTCATGTTGGACGAATGCTGAACAGTTTAACGTCTTATAGCTCGGACGTGGATGTGTGGCAGTTTAACGTCTTGCCACGCGGACGAAGATGTGTGGCAGTTTAACGTCTTGCCGCGCGGACGAAGATGCGTGGCAGTTTAATGTCTTGCCGCGCGGACGATGTGACGCCGCCAATGGGTCCGTGTCACTTCGCGCGGGCCTGAAGTGCCGTGCGGAAAGACAACGCACTGTGCAGGCACCCGGGATGAGGATCATCGGGCGCCACGTAGGCGGGTACCCTCAGGGGGTCAAAGGGGGCGACCCTGGCGGTTTGCGCGCAAAAGAGGAGCTTGGCGCGCAATACCTCGGGTCGGCGCGCAATTGGGGCGGGCTGGCGCGCAATCGGGCCAACCCTTTCCGCGCGGGTGATTGAGATTGCGCGCACCGGGCTTCGGATAGCGCGCGGGGGCAACGGCTCATTCCTTAACGAATGGCTTCTTTGCAAAGGGGGGTGCGCGCAATCAGGATGGATTGCGCGCACCCGGGGGGCAATTGCGCGCAAGAGGCTTCTTTTGCGCGCGGAAGGCTTCGGGTAAGGGGTTGGTCGAAGGGAAGAAGCCAAAGGGTTGCGCGCGAAGGCGAACCCCGAGGCCTGATTGCGCGAAATAAAGAGGTTACCTGAGGATCGGCATTGCGCGCGGAGGGGGCTGGATTGCGCGCACGAGCGACCCTTCGAATTCTCACAACCTTCAAAACGTCGGGGGTCGCCTTATATTTATAGGCAACACCGGGCGCGGAATCCGGTTCGCAGGCGCGCAATTCATGGCGCGGGCGCGGAATCGGGGCCTCGGCGGGCAAGGGAGTCGCGCGGGCAGCGGGCGCGCAAAACTGCGCGCCAGACCGGCACTTTGCGCGCATCCCGGGAGGCTTGCGCGCCGGACTTCAACTTTGCGCGCGGGCCTCCAAAATTCCGCGCAAGCCCTCGGGGCCCTCCAGACCATGCTTCTGACTCCGAATATAGCTTCGCTTTCCGCATCCGGGACTTCGTTTGAGGAGCAACGGACTTTTCCAGCGTCTAAAAAATCCCCCCCTCGGAATCTGATCGGCGAGAGGTCGCAACGATCGGGTTCCGAGGGAGACGCCGGAATGCCGAAGTCCGGGGTGGCGCGGGACGTGGGTGCGCAAAAAGGGCGTCGGGCGCGAAATTCGCTTCTTGGGTCGCGCAAAGCGCGTTCCGCGCGGCGCTGAATCTTGGCCTCACCTATAAATAGGGGCCATGGGTCCCCCGTACTGTACAAAGGCTTTCCGCGCGATAAGCTTCCAAGCTCTCGTGCGCGAAATTGCCCTCTTCGGCGCGAAATCCGCCCGTTCAGCGCGCAAACCCATTCGAATTTCGGCTTGTTTTTGCGCGAACTCCCGGGGTTTTACGCGACAGACTTACCGATTGCGCGCCGTCCACTAGGATTGCACGCCATCCCTCAAACTTCTCTACCAGCCTCTTCGGATTCCGCACGCTTCATCCCTTAACCCACACGACTCCCGGAGCTTCTGAGATGGCCGCGAATCAAGGGAATGAGGGGGATGCCGCCATTCGCAGAGCTGAGATGGCGGCGAATGGGGAGGTCTACGGAGCCAAGGAGATTGTTTCCAACAATCAATCCTTGTTCGACTTGCTGACGCCGGCCCAGAAGACATATTCGCTATCGGACAACCTGCCGCTCTAGAACTATGGCATCCTGGATGAGGTTCTGGTGCCAGGGTTCGAGGTCGATGCGCCACGGACCTGGGTGACTCGGGAGGACGAGCTTCCCCACTATAACATCACCAACAATGGGAATCCTGCCAGGGAGACCAGGCACTTAGAAGTCTATGTCCTGAACCCGAGGACGCGAACCATTGCCGGGAGTGAGCCTACTGCAGAGAACTCTCCAGCCCTCTACTCGAGCACATACCGCAAGAGCGTCACTGACGACACCAAGGGCTGGATGAAGGACTGGGACTTGCGGTCTGGGGGTAATTTCACCAGTGAGTGGGCCTGGGTGTTCTGGGTACGCCACACCTGTGATCACTTCGCGGAGGATCTGCGGTACATCGGCCTGTTTGAGGCTGTGTGGACGTCGCAGTTTCACTTCTACCAACAGCCCGAACTTGGGCCGGAGCTGTTCACCCGCTGGTCCCCGGATACCAACACCTTCCATCTTCATCATGGGGAGGTCAGCATCGGTCTCTGGGACATCCACTGCATCGGAGGTATCCCTCTGGAGGGTTACCAATACGATGAGTTCCTGCCTCCGAAGAACACCTGGGATGACAGGTCACAGACTCCCATTCTGACATAGCATCTACTGGACCTGGCTACGCAGTGGCTCGGGGTCAAGGACTTCCACAAGGACATATCCTACATTGAGTGGTTCAGCCAGTTCTTGGAGCATGACACCGCGGTCAGGATGCCAGGCAGGGGGAAGCGGTGCCCGACCGCGGCTCAGAGGAGCCGGAACGGGTCGTACTGGCGGGTCTTGGAGACGGGCGACTACCGTTCATGGGGGTACCACGTCATCGAGGCCCGGGACCCAAATGTCCGGTACGCGGCATTCCTGGCCACCTTTCTGAGTGGGTGGCTCCTGCCAGTGCGGGACGCGAGGATGGGCGTCCGCCCGGCGACACTGGTGATAGCGGGTGCCAGGGCAGCCAACAAGAGATACAGCCTCGGGGTCCCAGTGCTGGCTAAGCTGTTTGCCATCCTGGGATGCATCTCGCGAGGGGGGTCGCCACGAAGGATCGGTGGGCCCTTTCAATTCTTCCACAGATGGGTGGCTGCTCACCTCGGTGGGTACACCTTTCCAAACTCCGTCATTCCTCCGTGCAACGGCCTGCGACCCTCCCTGCTGAACATCACGGGGGTCGCTCCGATGACCCTAAATGAGGAGGGCGTGATGATTCAGATTGGAAATCATGCCAATTTCAACTTCGGCCCGTTCCCCACTCACGTTGGCCAGATGATCGACAATGGGCAGGGTCCGCTGGAGCAGCACGAATACTTCCTGAGCATGTGGGGCGGGGTGCTCGTGACTCTGATCGACGGAAAGGTGATCTGCGAGCCGTACGTGCCAAACCGGTTTGCCAGGCAGTTCGGGTGCCTTCAACGGATGCCGAAGAGGGTATTCACTGTCGTTCGGGAGGAGACGAACCCTTACGTCCTTTGCCAGATGTGGCTAATGTTTGCCGCTTTCGGCTCTGGCGACGTCATCACTCTCCCTCCTACCGGGGTCGACGCAGGCTTGGCAACCGTGTACGCTGAACACTGGGCCATCGCGTACCCCGAGGGGCTTCTACGGAAGCCAGTTCGGCGGCTCGAGGTCACCCGTACGGAGACCGGGCATCAAGGAAGGAGGCGAAGCGTCGTTACGCGGGGGAGAACGGAGGCGCGCCAAGCAGCGGAGCCGGGGCGAGCAGGGACTTCGGCGGCGGGCACATCGCAGGCTGCCGCCACGACTTCAGCGCCTGGAGAGGGGGCACATGCAGCGGTCGTGGAGCGGCCCGGGAAGCAGGTAAGGCGTCTTCTCGAACCCTCCCGCGATGCGGTCTTCCGAGCGCTGTGGTCGGCCTGGATGACCTTGCGGCAGTCGCTGGGGACCGAAATCATCTGGCAGAAGATAACCAGCGAAGCGATCCATCTGCCAGAGGTCGGGCGCCTCCAGGTCGCCGACAGGGTGAACTTCCACCGGCGGTACGCGTATCTGACGGCTATGGACGAGTACGCACGCCAACGTGGTCAGCGTGCGGAGCCATCCTTTCTAGTGAAGGTGATGCTCGGTCAAGAGCCTGCTCCAGAACAGATGCCGCCGGAGGAAGGTGATAGTAACGAGGACTCCGAGGAAGAGGAGGAGACGAGAGAGGATGAAGGCTCTGAGGGAAGGTCCCATTCGGGGAGCCTGCGGGAGAGCGGCGAGGTGGCCGTCTCTGACAACATCGATATCACCGAGCTCCTCAAGCTCCGCTTCTATCCCTACTCAACCTGCTTCATCCATTCTCTTATGCAGCTTCTAACCCATTTCTTCATCTTCCTCAGGAGTGCACGGATGCTGGTCAGGCATCCTCAGCAGGAGTAGGAGAGGCGCCAGCAGGACAGGGCGGGGGCCAGGCACCTATCATTGAATTGATAAGCGCCGAAGGGTCCCCTACTGCAACTGCTCCTGCGGCGGCCGGGACAGCGAAAGACGACGCTCTGGACTCCCGTAAGTCTTCTCCCTTCACTGTTGGTGTTTGCCGTTGACGATCCGTGACTAACCACGGCATGCCTTGCATAGTGATCTCAATACTGGAGGCTTGTCGGGCTGCCGAACCCGGGCCATCCATGAGTGGACCAGTGGCAGACATACCGCCTCCTCCAGAACAGGCTTCTCACACCGAGTCGGCCCCACCAACTACTGATCAGGGGGCAACGGACGCCGGCGGTGCTGCCATCGGAGAGAGGTCGGGGGCTGGTGAGGGTGTCAACGCCGCTCGGGCAGGAGAAGAAGGTCGCCCAGATGTTGGGGAACCTATCCCCTGTGAGGACATCCCAGGGGCGGACCCTGCAGCAGACCTGCTGGCTGCCTTCCCTGCCTACCGGCCTGCCGACCCTGAGGAGATGGACGACTCGGATGCGGAGGCGGTCGAGGAGAGCCAGATAATGCGCCGCAGGGGGTGGAAGTGCATCCAGTGCTTCCTCAAGCGAGACCTATCGGAGTGGCTGGGGCGCATGGGATCGCTTCAAACCTGGCTGCGCTTCCTCTGTGCCGGGGGAGCTGATGCTCAACGCCTCCATCTGACGGTCCGTGATTTCATGGCCGAAAAGATGCGCGAGAGCCGCCAGCGTGCCGACGTCCCACAATGTCGGGACATGTCGGAGAACACACGGGCACTCCTTGTGGCGGAGCAGGAAGTCCGGCGCCTCAAAGAGTAGGTGGCAGGGAAGGAGGCGTTCGTCGCAGCGTGCACTGAGCTTGTGGAGCAATTGACAGCCCAGATGAATGACGCTCAGGTATAGATGACGGAGGCGGGCCACCAGATGGTCACACTTCAGGTCGAGCGGGAGCGTGCACAAGCCAGGATCGGCGAGCTGCGCGCTGTGGCCGCCGACGAAGAGAGGGCATGCAGAGAGAGAGAAGCAGCTCTGGAGGCTGCCAGCCAAAGGGTAGCGGCATTGGAAAGACTTATTCAGCACGCTAATCCCAAGGGGCTTTGTTTTTGCCATTTCCAGAACATTTTTCTTCCGCTACACAATACTTCGATCCATTTTTATGAATCGCCATATTTATCTGCATCTTTTGGCTTAACGTGCTCAACCACAATTCATTATCTTGAGGGAGCGTTAACCAAGCTTCAGGCATCCATAATTGGGCCTGGATTTCTAAGGAAAAGAGGGAGGTCATTCCTAGGAAAGGAGACCTCAGACCTAATCAATGTATCATCACCCCAACTTGTTCCGACACACGAGCGGGACAACGCTAGGGGTGTTGAGATTTCATCCAAACATAGGGAAATGAGAAAGGGTGAATCGCGTGTCCCGAATTCAGAAATCCACGATGGTCGGCCTTCCCGGAAATGGACAAGACGGCAAGCGAACAATGGATCAATCGGCCATACTACTGCGATAGACGGACCGAAGGTCATCATTCGTATTGCAGGAGGCGGATCACATGTCAACATCAATACCGCTTTGGGGGTTCCTTCAGACACAAGGGAGGAAATCTGGATCAACAGGGCATGCGAAGCGTGGGGCGAAGTGATGATTTGTTCGGATAGAATCTAACACTCCCAAAATTGTGCCACCGTGGGGAAAGCGTATTAGGCAGATGCACTAATCTGGCCGTGAATCACCCCAATTCTCAGACAGAACCTCTTTGACGAGGAAACTGTCGCTTTCCATCATTGCAATGGGGCATCCTGAGCTGAATCAGGGATAATATCATGAACGAACCACTCTACCAGAAGCCAGGCCAGACGGTCGGCGACGAGGAGGGGCGGGACTTAGCGATCCCTGAGGCTGGACCCAAGTCGAAATGCCCGGGCGTTCCTACGTACTCCATCGGGCTGGAGATCAAGCCACACGTAGTTCTGAGAGTGCAGTTTTAACGTCATGCAGGACGTAGAACCCCGATTAGGGAGATCTTAGTTTAAAGTCGTAGAGCTCGGACCATAGGAGCAGATCTTAGTTTAAGGTCTTAGAGCTCGGACCATAAGAACCTCAAAGTACGCCACGTCGTGGTCCTATCCCCTGGATATGCGAAGATGCACTGAGGGATAGTGTCAAGAGTTCTGAGATTTCGCCTGGTCAGAATGGGAGGTGGAAAATGTAATGTGAATCATGCGACCATTCACTCAAGGACTGGGGACACAGGCGTAACGATATGGAAGTACTACCGACCATGGCGGAAAAGCAGCATCAATATCGCACTGATCGTTGATGGAATGAGGCAGCAAACGAGCATCAACCGCTCAATCGAAGGATTCATATCGACTTGCTTCCCACGGCCCTTGGGGGTACCTGCCCGAGTTGGTGGGAGAGCACTGAGGCATTGTGTCCAGACCGCTCACGGGGGCTCCACCCAGGGCGTAGGTGATGGGTCCGAATGAAAAGGGGCATGAAGCCTGAAAGGTGGAAGGAACCTGACCAAGCTGTACCTGACCCTCCTAGCTATAAACCAGATTACTCTTGACACCGGTGGACCACTGCAAGGGGTCGAGGGACACGCCTTGAGGGTGACCCGAAGGCGGCGGATTCCCCAGAGAAGGGGGGATCTCTAAGAGGTGGGGGGCTGGACCCAAAGTTTCAAGCATCCGGGCGTTCCTACGTATCCCATAAGGATGGGAATCAAGCCACACGTAGTTCTTGAGAGGCAGTTTAACGTCATGCAGGACGATGAGAGGTGTGAGGTAGTCCCACACACGGGGGAGGCGTACGGCGCGGCCAGTAGACCGACGTGAATGAGGACATAATCCCCCACCCACGCGTTACGCCTCGCACAAAAAGGAGGGGAACTCGGGCCAGAGGCCCAACGTGGGATAAAGATTCCCAGGAAATGGGGCTGGGCCTGAAACATGAATGTTCAGGCGGTCCTACGTATCCCATAAGGATGGGAATCAAGCCGCACATAGTTCTTGAGGTGCAGTTTAACGTCATGCAGGACGAAAAAAGAAAGGGGGGAGCAGAAGGCATCCCCAAATGTGGGGGGCGTACAGCATGGCGAGCAAACCGATGTGAATGAGGGCATAGCCCCGCGTTCACACCATACACCGCATACCCAGAGGAACTTGGGCCAAGGGCCCGAGATGGGATGGAAATTCCCGAAGGATGGGGCTGGGCCTGAAACATGAATGATCAGGCAGTCCTACGTATCCCATAAGGATGGGAATCAAGCCGCACGTAGTTCTTGAGGAGCAGTTTAGCGTCATGAAGGACGAATGCTGAACAGTTTAACGTCTTGTAGCTCGGACGTGGTGCAGTTTAGCGTCATGCAGGACGATGTACAGTTTAACGTCATGTTGGACGAGAAAAAGGAGATCTTAGATTAAGGTCGTAGAGCTCGGACCATAAGAACCTCGAAGTACGCCGCATCGTGGTCATATCCCTTGGATATGCGAAGATGCACTGAGGGATAGTGTCAAGAGTGTCGAGGTTTCGCCTGGTCAGAATGGGAGGTGGAAAATGTAATGTGAATCATGCGACTGTTCACTCAAGGACTGGGGACACCGGCGTAACGATATGGAAGTACTGCCGACCGTGGCGGAAAAGCAGCATCAATGTCGCACTGACCGTTGATGGAATGAGGCAGCAAACGAGCATCAACCGCTCAATCGCTGGATTCATATCGACTTGCTGCCCAAGGCCCTTGGGGGTACCAGCCCGAGTTGGTGGGAGAGCACTGAGGCATTGTGTCCAGACCGCTCACGGGGGCACCACCCAGGGCGTAGGTGATGGGTCCAAATGAAAAGGGGCATGAAGCCTGAAAGGTTGAAGGAACCTGACCAAGCTGAACCTGACCCTCCTGGCAATAAACCAGAGTACTCTTGACACCGGTGGACCACTGCAAGGGGTCAAGGGACATGCCTTGAGGGTGACCCGAAGGCGGGAGATTCCCCAGTGAAGGGGGGATCTTTAAGAGGTGGGGGGCTGGACCCGAAGTTTCAAACATCCGGGCGTTCCTACGTATCCCATAAGGATGGGAATCAAGCCGTACGTAGTTCATGACGCGTAGTTTAACGTCATGCGGGACGAATGCTGAACAGTTTAACGTCTTGTAGCTTGGACGAGGTGCAGTTTAGCGTCATGCAGGACGAATGCTGAACAGTTTAACGTCTTGTAGCTCGGACGTATGCTGAACAGTTTAACGTCTTGTAGCTCGGACGTGGTGCAGTTTACCGTTATGCAGGACGATGAATGCTTGGCAGTTTAACGTCCTGCAGCGCGGACGAGTGCACTTAAGCGAAGTACTGCTTGAGGAACCTAGCGTTGGTGGGAGGAGTAACACGCTCACCATCCATAGTCGCTAGGGAGTACGCGCCATTGGGATAGACCTTGTGGACGACAAAAGGTCCCTCCCACTTGGGCTCCAACTTGGGCGGCTTCCTGCTAGGGATCATTGGCGCTCTCAGGGCCAGTACTAGGTCACCCTGCAGGAAGGAGTGGAGGCGAACCTTCTTATTGAATGCTCGAGCCATCCTGCTTTGATGCCTCTCCAAGTTGTGCAAGGCGCGAAGTCTATTCTCATCCAGTGCTTCCAACTCGGCCAGACGGGCTTCAGCTGCTCTATCCGGCGCTTGCTGGTCGTAGACCGCAGCACGCAAGGATGGTAACTGGATCTCGATGGGTAGGACGGCCTCAACTCCATACACCATGGAATAAGGGGTCATCTGGTTGGAATTGTGAGTCGTCGTCCGATAAGCCCAGAGGGCGTTGGGGAGCTTGTCCGGCCAACTCTTCTTGTTCTGGCCAACCATCTTCTGCAGAATGTTAGAGAGGGTTTTGTTAAATGCCTCAATCTGTCCATTTGCTTGCGCATGATAGCTAGATGTATGGTTCGAGTGAATGTTGTACTTGGCATACAACTTCTTCAACTCGGCTGCTCGGAAATTGGCTCTGTTATCCGTGAGGATAGCGTGAGGCACCCCAAATCGAAAAATGATGTTGGAGATCACGAAGTCAGTGACAGAACAGGATTTGACCTCTCTGAGCGGGATCACCTCTACCCATTTGGAGAAGAAGTCTGTGGCGGTCAGAATGAACCGGCACTGGCGAGCCGTCGCCGGCGGGTAAGGTCCCACAACGTCCAACCCCCAGACTGCAAAGGGCCAAGAATACCTGGTGGTATGGAGAGGCTCCGGCGGCCGATGGACAAAGTTCGCATGAACCTGGCACGCATGGGACTTCCTGGCATACTCGATGCAGTCATGGATCATGGAGGGCCAGAAGTATCCCAACCTCCGAATCTGGTGGGACAGCTTCGGCCCAGTCTGGTGGGCGCCGCATGAACCAGCATGAACCTCTTGCATGACTCGCGGGATCTCAACTCCTTGAAGGCAACAGAGGAGAACACCATCAAATCCGCGTCTGTAGAGGATCTGCTCCAGGCCAGGACTGCTCTGGAGGACAAACTGCGATGCGCGGCGTCGAACTCGCTCGCGCTCGGCTCGGTCCGACGGGAGAATGCCATGTTGGAGGTACTCAACCAAAGGCGTCCTCCAATCAGGGGCGGGTTCGACTGCCATATCTGTGGTACCCGGGGATCCAGGAACAGGGGCAACCGTGGTGAGATTACTTACCGACGGGCCGCGATCTCCCTCCGGGATAACGGGAGCAATGAGCCTGCAGTGCATCACGCGGACGATCAGGTTGTCCTGTTCAGGCTCTACCAGCGACGCGGCAAGGCTGGCCAAAGCATCTGCTCGACCGTTCTGCGACCGGGGAATATGGATGACTTCTGGCCGAGAAGGGAACTGGGCCATCAGGAGGAGGGTGCACTCCAGCAATGGCACAAGTTCCAGCTTCCTGAAAGCATAGTCGCCATTGATTTGCTTAACGACCAGCTCGGAGTCCCCTTTCACACACAGATGGGGTACGTCGATCTCGAGAGCTAACTCGAGGCCAGTGATGATGGCATGGTATTCCGCCTCATTGTTGGTATAGACCTCTGACAACAGGAAAGAGTATGGAAGCACGGCTTGCTCCGGGGTAATGAAGATGATACCCAAACCCACTTTGTTGAGCTTAGGATTATCAAGTCTTTTACCGGTGGGGCTCCGGGAGGCACCGTCAAAGTGCATCTGCCAGCATGGATCGGCATGATCGACCGAGAGAATGGCCTCATCAGGAAAGCCTAGATCCAGCGGCTGATCCATGGAGGTTGGGTGAGCAGCTAGAAAGTCCGCCAATGCTTGCCCTTTGATGGCCTTTTGAGACACGTACCTGATGTCGAACTACTGGAGAATCACAGCCCACTGTGCTAGACGACCAGTCAATATAGGCCGGCTAAGGATATACTTCTACGGGTCTACCCGAGAAACCAACTGTACCTCATGGTGCTGCAAGTAGTGCAATAATTTCTGTACGGCAAATACGAGCGCCAGGCAGCTCTTCTCGATGGGGGAATTCCACAATTCCGCATCGAGGAGCACGCGACTGAGGTAATAGAGGCTATTCTCTGTTCCCTCGTTGTTCTTCTGGGCGAGAAGGGCACCAAGGGACCGTTCCAGGGCGGTCACATAAAGGACCAGCGGCTTTCCGGATACGGGCGGAATCAGAACCAGAGGTTGAAGCAAGTACCGCTTGATTTCCTCAAAAGCGGTCTG
The DNA here is from genome assembly GCA_963277665.1 of Viscum album. NCBI lineage: Eukaryota > Viridiplantae > Streptophyta > Magnoliopsida > Santalales > Viscaceae > Viscum > Viscum album. The sequence continues at coordinate 543,695,619 of OY728162.1, forward strand.
ACACTCCTTATCCCATACATAGGTGGAACCATTCTTCATGAGCCGAGAAAAGGGCTTACACTTGCCGGCCAGATTCGCGATGAATCGGCGTATATAGGCTAAGTGGCCTTGGAACCCTTGTAGTTCCCGAATGTTACCTGGGGGAGGCATCTGGCTAATCGCCCTGATCTTCTCCGGGTTGATCTCAATACCCCGGTATCTTACCACAAAGCCAAGAAACTTCTCGAAGGTAACCCCGAAGGCACACTTCAACGGGTTCATCTTCATGCGGCGAGACCGGAGGAAGCCGAACACTTTCTCAAGATCTTTGAGATGGTCCTGACGCTGGCGTGATTTGACCAACAAGTCGTCGACGTAGCATTCCACTAGTGTGTCGAGGATTGGCTTGAATATGCGGTGCATCTCCCGTTGATAGGTGGCACCTGCATTCTTCAGGATGAAGGGCATGACCTGGTAACAAAAGGTACCTTGGGGGGCCCTGAAGGCAGTGAACTTCTCATCCTCAGGGGCCATCCGGATTTGGTTGTATCCGGAGTATCCATCCATGAAGGAGAGGGCTTGGAACCCTGCCGTGGCGTCAATCAACAGCTCTGTCACTGGAAGGGGAAAGTCATCCTTCGGACAGTGTTGGTTGAGATCGCGGAAGTCGATACAGACTCTGATCTGCCCGTTCTTCTTCCTGATCGGCACAATGTTGGCTAACCATTTGGGGTACTGAACTTCCCTCACGAAGTTGGCTTTGATAAGCTTGTCAACTTCGGCCTCAACCATGGCACCGTGGGATGGGTGCATCTTCCTGGGAGGCTGCTTGAACCCGCGATGGTTCGCCGGGAGACCAAGGCGGTGGACGGCTACCTGAGGATCTAGCCCCGGCATCTCGTCATAGCCCCAAGCGAACACATCGCGGTGCTGCCTGAGAAAGTCCACGTACTGCTACCGCTCCTTAGAGGGAATGTCGGCGCTGACCAATGTGGGTCTTGGATCTGCCTCGGTTCCAAGGTTCACTTGTACTAACTCATCGACCGTGGCGGAGACGCCCTCCTCAAAGGCTGGGGGTGCATCTTCCACGTCCTCTCCACTCGGGGAGGGATCTTCCACGTGAGAGAATGCGTTGGAAACTGCATTGGGGCTACCGGATCCTGCTGGGCCGCTGGTGCTGGGATGGGCGGTCGCGGTCATCTCAGTAGGAGACTCACAGGCCGTCGAAACCATGGCTACGTCCAACCGATGGATCGGGAGGACGTAAGCGTCATCCAAACTTGCCGAGGGATCACTTGCAACAGCGACAGGCTCAACCTCACCTGCCAGGATCTGCTTGTCCTTTCTCTTGTAATAGTCCGTGTCCAGATAGCGGGCTTCACATGAGGCAAAAGGAGAGGCATCTTCTTGAAGCACGCCTACTCGACCATTGAGGGAGTATTTAAGGCATTGGTGGTATGACGAGGGAACCGCCGCATGAAGGTGGAGCCATGGCCTGCCCATCAATGCGTTATACGCAGTGTCCTGAGAGACTACCATGAATTCGGTGTTGGCAATCAGGCCACCGAACTGGGTCTTCAAGCATATCTTGCCGACCGGAGTTTTCTCGGTGCGGTCGTACCCCTGGATCCTGAGGTCGGAGGGAATCAAGTCATCCTCTGACAACCCCAATCTCCGGAGCGTCCGAGTTGGAATCAGGTTAATCCCGGACCCCGTGTCGACAAGACAGCGCCGGACTTCAAGGCCATTGAACTGGCCAGTGACATACAACAGACAATTGTGCCCCTGTATTGGAGGGTCTTTATCCATACCAGAGAACGAGATAACTGCCTGACATTCGGCGTCCTCAATCGCTTCGGCGTGAAAGGCCTTTGCAGCCGCGACCTCCATCTCAAACTAGAGGGGGCTTTTCAGGGCTTCAGCGAGCACCTCGCGCATTTCAGGTGACATGCGCAGAGCCTCAAGGATGGAGAGCCTTGCTGGGATGTCGGCCAAGTGCTTCAGGACATCATACTTTCTTGCCAAGCGCGAGCCCCTAGTTGCAGGAGGTAGCTCTGCGGTTGGAGGAATGACAGGCCTTACTGGTTGGACCGGTGGCCGGCTGGTACTTGGCGCATCTCGCTGTTCACTGGTTGAAGCCCGGGAAGTGGTCACCGTACTGGGGCCAGGAGGCCGGGATGGACTCGTGGCAGGACGGAGCTGGTCGCGGCGCGGCTGAGGTGGTTCTGCCTGGTCCCACACCACAAATGGTGGCGGAGGCGAATCCGTCATCCCCGAATGGGGGGGATGCGCGTGCTGAGCTCGGTTTTGAGCCTGCTGCCTAGTCTCAGTAGCGTGCACGGCCTGGCTAGAGGTACCAACTGCCGTTCCCCAGCGACTCCTGTTGTTGCGGTTCCTCCAACGGTGGCGACGACCGGGGACACTAGGGAGGTCCACCTGGTGTTATTCAACGTCGGGAACCGAAAAGGGATTTACCAGCTCGACGGTATTAACCGAAGCGTACCCAACACTGTCATCGGACGAATCATGCATCACCGGGCGGATCCGAGGGGGGACCCCCATCTCCGGGGGCATGAAATCGCCGAGAGTGCGGGATAGTGGCAGAACTGGTGGGGCACGCTCTTCCTTCTTGCGTCGCCACCGTTTTCTCTTCTCGGAAGAGGCAGTCTGGGATGACGATGCCGAAGCGGCACCCGCAGATTCTGGGGGCTCAGGCTGATTCAAGCGCGCACAGATGATTCCATGGGTGCGAATGACCGTCTTTCGGGCCATCCAGTTATTATACTTCTGGGATCTGCGGTCGGAGACCAGCTGCCATTCGTCCTCGTTGCCACCATCGTCATCTGATCCCACGAACACACCTGCCACTTGTGCTGGAGCTGGGCCCAACCTGATTACATTGTTGTTAATCTGGTCTTGGAGCCAGTCCTTAAACACATAGCACCGCTGGATGGTGTGCCCCAGGGCCCGATGGTAAGGGCAGTAGTGGGGGTTGTCCATGAGACGAGGCTCCTTTGGCCTCCAGCACTCAGGCAGTCGCACAATCATCTGCTCCAGGGTGCTCCGGAAATAACCGGGGACCTGATCCTCGCGGAATGAGTAAGTCAGGTATCGCGGGCCCCTGGGAGCATGGTCTTGACGAGGGGCTGGAGGGGCCTGCCGAGGAGGTGGACCCTGATTATCTCGCCTGGGTTGTGGCGGTACATTACGCGGAGGGGCCGGCCAATTCTGGGGATGCCGCTGCTGTGCCGGGAACTGAGCCTGTGGAGGTGGATTTCTGTGAGGCTGTGGATCTGGCCTCACCGGAAACAGCTCCAACTGCCTGGGGGCCTTTATCTGGGCAACAGCAGCGGGCTCAGCCCTGCCGACTCTCCTTGCAGGGATCATAGGAGGCGGAGGGCGTGCCTGACTGGCCTGTTGCAGGGCTTCCTCAAGACGTTGAGCTTTGTCTGAGAAGTCCCGGAACCCTCCGGGGTAATTCTGAGTGATCAAGGAAGGGACCAGCTCGGTCTTGACGTTCCCGACGCACATTGTCAGCAACTGCTCCTGAGTCAATGGCATGTCAAGGAAATACATGAGACCCTTCCATCGGGCGACGAAATCTGCGACTCGCTCATCAGGCCTTTGCTTGCACTTGAAGAGGTCTGCGATATTCGTCTTCCGGGTCGTGGAACTGAACTGGTAGAGGAACTGTCTACGAAGGTCCTCCCAGCTAGTTATCGACCCGACGGGGAGCTGGCTGTACCAGACAAATGCTGGCCCTTCCAGTGTCTGGACAAAGCAGCGAAGCTTAGCGGCCTCCTGCTGCGCCGGAGTTCCCAACATAGGCCCGCACCTCGAGTTGAAATAGGCCAAATACTGTGGCGGATCTCCAGTCCCGTTGAATGGGGCGAAAGTGGGGTTCCCGAATCCCGGAGGTGCCGGCATGTCATCCACCGATGCTGGGTACTCCTTGCCGTCTGGTGGGATCGCCACTTGCCGAGTCTCCAAGGCTTCCAAGCGGGCGATGAGTGCCGCCATTGGATCATCCGGACATGGGTTCCAGTCCAGGCGAGGATCTCTAACCACGAGCGCATTGCATGGCTCTTCAATCGGGTCGTTGACCGGGTCGTCGAACTCAGCAGCTCGTGGGATGGTGGGCGGAGCGGCCCTTGGGGCAACGGGAGGAATCTGAGCGGGGTCTCTCAGGTAGTCACACCGCTCAGGAGGGTGTGGTGAAACGTACCGCGCCCTCTTGCCATAGGCAACGGCCTCTCCCCTATCGGCAAACACGGCACAATCACGGTTTCCCGGGAGAGTCTCGTAGGGGAGTGGTTGTTCCTGTCCCTGCTGTCCTAGCCTAGGATCACCGTAGTCAGGCCGCCGCTCTGCAGCGCGCTCGGCGAGGAGCTGGTCAACTAGCTTCTTCTGCTCGGCGAGCTGTTGAGGTAGCGTGGCCTTCTCGGGATCCTCCTCCGCCCTATGCATGGAGGCAGATGGGTCGGCGGGCTTTATAGCCCCGACGTGCTCTTTACCTTTGCTGACGTTCCGGCTCAACGTCAGTGCTTCAGTGGGCGTGGGGAGACCCAGGAGGTTCATCTGGTGACAAGTAACTCTCACTGAAGGATCCAACGATGGCTTGTCTTCGGGGGGAGAGCCCCTGTCGAGAAGTTCCAAGTCGTTCCCCTCTCCCGACAGGTCAGCCATATTGACCGTTTCCGTCCCTGGGGATGTACCCTCAGGGCCACCCAGTGAATCGGGCTGTCGGTGAATCGCACTGAAGCGTAGGGCAGCGTATTGCCCCCATCCACGGATATACATGTGGGGGGTGGCTTCCTCGATAACCTTGCGGAGTACTTGAAAACACTCAACGCATCGTTGTTGGAGGGCCTCGTGGTGCCCAAATGACCCGGGGTGCCGAACCGCGGGGAGTGTGCCCAAGTCGATCTGACGGCACTGCTCACCAAGATCCTCTAGGTGCACTTGACTCCCGGGATATGGAATTTGTAGGCGGTGAAGACGGGAGTGAGTCTCCCGGAGAGTTCGGCGGAAGCATTCGAACTCATCCGGGGTGAGTGATTCTGGTGCATCAAAGTCCGGTCCTGCGACTGGCCAGAAATTCTCAGGGAAGTGGCTCTCTGCAAGGACGGTCCAGAAGCTCCATGACTCAAACTCGGGACCCAGGTCTCCTTGGTCCTCTTCAGCGACTGGGAATGGACGGGGAACCGGCAGTGGTGCCGAGGCGGGCCGCTGGGCCGGCGGGCTGGCCGGCGGTGAATACGGCGAGCAGGCCGATTGGCCTCCATATCCCGGGCCGCCCTCTGAGGGTTGCGGTGCCCAGCTACCACGTCACGATAGGATGGGCCGGCGAGCGAACATCCTGCCGTAGCGTCGGTGCTCGCCGAGGGTGCACTAGATCGTGGTTCGACCGTCGGTGCCCAGAAAAAGTCTCCGGCTTCTCCAATCGAGGCAGAAGGCACTTCCAGAGGGGCCGATACCAACCGCAAGCTTGATCCTTGGGGGTCTACCAGGCCCTCGCTACTTTGGATATACCTTCGAAGAGAAGCGGGGATCATATCGATCTCACTCTCGGGGAGTACGAGGCTGACGTGCCACATTCCTACCCCTTCCCTTGACTTGCGGGATCGGGGGGAGGGCTCTGTCGCCGAATCGTATTCCGCCTCTGTATCAGAGAAATGAACCGGTAGGATCTCTGTCCGGAATTCCCTAACATCCATCCCTCGGCGTCGACGCCTCACCTTCCTGCCCCTGGGTGGTTCTTTGGGGCATGTCTGATCTCTGTCCTGGCGTCCTCTGGCCGCACTAGTGCTGGGGCCAGGAGGACTGGAAACCAAGGCGCGCGGAGCGCCGGGACAGATATCAAAGGGGACGTGGGGAGAGGTGCTTCTGGGAAGGCCTTCGGGCCGGGATCGAAAGGTGGGATCACCCATACCTCTTGGATCGGCCACACGGAGTAGACCCTGCAGGTGAATAGCGCTACCGCGAGATGGTCCGCGGTGGCTATTGCTTGTACCAGCAACCGGGAGAGTCAACCCAACCTGCCCGTGGGGCGGTCGGGGCCTCGATCCAGGTCAGGCATAGAAGTGCCCCTGCTCAGCATGCACATGGGTCTGGTGACTGGATCCAGCAGTGGCTTGGGCCAATGTGGCTGCTGATGCTAGGGCCCCAAGGTGGGTATCCTCTTCCGCTCGTGCCCGACGTTGGCGTCGAGACAGACGAGTCGGGATCAGCGGTGCAGGCATGTGGACAGCCCGCCCTTCGACTTGAGAATCCTGGCGGTGGTGTCGACGTGGCCTGGTAGGAGCCCTTATCGTGGATCCCTGGAGCGGTCCTCGGACAGGGTGGTCCCGGACATCCTCCACCTCATCCGCATAGGGGAGGGAGTTGTCGGAGCGTTCCGGGGATAAACTCCCGAAGCGGTTGGACGTCGAGGTAGGCAGCGGTGCCTCCCTGCGCGGCCCTCGGGGGTGGCGTCGGTGGCGAGGTGCAACTTCCTCGTGGTCTAGGCGAGCCATGTCCCTGGTGGGGATGACTCCCTCTTCCTCATATCTCCGCACCAAGTTTTTGATCACCCTTATCTGGATGACCTCCGAGGGGGAGAGAGGGCATGGTTGTCCCGCAGTTGCGGCTGCTGGGACGACTGTGGAACGGGCGGGACCGCGCGGAGGAGCCGCGTCGGTGTTTCCCCTACCCCTGCGCCAGTGGGCGGGAGGCGATCGGGCACTGGATCGGGCGACCTGATTCCTGAAAGCAGGGAGAAGAACCCGTTAACACTGACAGAAAAAGGAATCGACAACCAACCGTTAGTGCCACGACGCCTTCCGTGGGGGGGACCCAGGCCATCGACGTCGTGAGACGGAGTGCCCGATTTCCCTTCCCCAGCCCCTGGCAGGTAAAAACTGAATGCTCGGCCAGGCAACATGCTGGTCTTACAACACCTCTGAAAGCCATCGGTCTTCGCATTGAGGAGAAAAGATTCACATCGGGTTCACCATTTTTCTGTTTCGGTTTGGATGTACGTCGGGTTTCCGACCCAACGTTGTTCCTCCAGGGCGCGTTCGCGTGTGCGCCCGTCGACCCAAGGGGATGGACGCGCGGCTTGTGGCCCCGCAGTCCCGCTTTCCAAAGGCGGGCGGCATCCGCCCCTTGTTCAGGGACGTCTGCTCCTTGATCGAAACCGGGATGATGGGATGTCGGCTCCTCCTTCCGTGGACGTCTCCTCGGAACTCGTCGCCTAATCCGGGTCTCCCTCATAGATTTAATAATGTTCGTGAATCTCGTTCCCTGCGCCATATCTCTATGGACACCGGTTAATTACGCTGCTTCCGCCCGGACGCTCCAAGGAGTCTGGTCGGGGCAGCAACCTGCTGTGGGGAGACCGGATAGCTCTGGGTATTGGGGGCGCGTCTTGACACTGCGGCTCTACATGTCTTCCTTCCGTCCCTAATAGGGCTTCTCGAAGGCTGGTAGCCTGAGGCATCCCGCGCTGGGTGCGGGGAACTGCGTTACCTGAGGTTTTCCTCAGCTTCCCATGTTTAACACGGGGTATGCCGCGAGTTTAACATCCAGCGGGGACGAAATCGGACTAATCAACACGAGGAGTGGATCAGATGACAGAACCCCTTGCAGGGAACCTCCGACGCTGGGGCCAGCACATGGGCGGCTTCCCGAGTGAAGTGGAGTGGAATGAAATGGCATGACCCCACCGGGATGTGGCAGCCCGGGTAAGGATCAGGATGGATGATGGAGTGAAGAGCTTGGACCTCGTAGAGGCTTCCTACGTACCGCGAGTTAGCGCGGATCAAAGTCAGCGTAGTTCGGATATACAGTTTAACGTCATGCTGGACGATGGCAAGCCGACTCACAAGGAGGTCGAGGCTGCCGGGCGGAGGATTGAACCGAACCACCTCGCACAGAGGGGGATGGGACGGCTGGGTGGATCACAGTTTTACGTCATGCTGGACGTTGGATAGCCGACTCACGAGGAGGTCGAGGCTGTGTGGAGGGTTGAACCGAACCACCTCGCACAGAGGGGGATGGGACGGCCGGGTGGATCACAGTTTTACGTCATGCTGGACGTTGGATAGCCGACTCACGAGGAGGTCGAGGCTGTGTGGAGGGTTGAACCGAACCACCTCGCACAGAGGGGGATGGGACGGCCAGGTGGATCACAGTTTTACGTCATGCTGGACGTTGGATAGCCGACTCACGAGGAGGTCGAGGCTGTGTGGAGGGTTGAACCGAACCACCTCACACAGAGGGGGATGGGACGGCAGGGTGGATCACAGTTTTACGTCATGCTGGACGTTGGATAGCCGACTCACGAGGAGGTCGAGGCTGTGTGGAAGTACAATGGAGATACACACGTGCAGTCTCCCACAAGGGCGGATTCATAGGTGAATCGACGCAAATGAGAACCCGGGAGGGGTCCACTGATGGACGAACCGACGTGAATACGACCGGGACGACCAGGTGGTGGGCTTGAACCTCAGAGAGGCTTCCTACTACCCTGTTTAGGAGACAGGGATCAAAGTCCACGTAGTTCATTCTTCCAGGACTTACGCACTGAGGCAACCTGAGTGCGGCAATGCTCAGTTGAGGGGGGACTTGGGCCGAAGGTGAGAGACCTCGATCCCTGTCACACCCACTACTGACTTCGGCAGTGGGGAAGCACAATGGAGATACACATGTGCAGTCCCCCACAAGAAACTAGGGGTTTGTAATACCCTACCCCCCGTGGGCGAAGGCCACCCCAACCCCGACATCCCTGCAGAGACGAGCGAGTGGGGGCCACATCCAAACCAGGGGGAGGACCCTGCGTGCGGGGCACGAGATCGAGCGATGCGGATGGTTTAACGTCTTGCCAGAAGAAGTACAGTTTAACGTCGTTTGTTGAAGACGAAGTGGACGGTTTAACGTCTTTCCGGACGAAGTACAGTTTAACGTCGTCTGTTGAGGACGAAGATGCTCGTCAGTTTAACGTCTTGCAGCGCGGACGTGGTGCAGTTTAGCATCATGCAGGACAAATTACAGTTTAACGTCATATTGGACGAATGCTGAACAGTTTAACGTCTTGTAGCTCAGACGAGGTACAGTTTAACGTCATGTTGGACGGATGCAGTTTAACGTCATGCGGGACGAATTACAGTTTAACGTCATGTTGGACGAATGCTGAACAGTTTAACGTCTTATAGCTCGGACGTGGATGCGTGGCAGTTTAACGTCTTGCCGCGCGGACGAAGATGCGTGGCAGTTTAACGTCTTGCCGCGCGGACGAAGATGTGTGGCAGTTTAACGTCTTGCCGCGCGGACGATGTGACGCCGCCAAAGGGTCTGTGTCACTTCGCGCGAGCCTGGAGGGCCGTGCGGAAAGACAACGCACGGTGCGGGCACCCGGGATGAGGATCATCGGGCGCCACACAGGCGGGTACCCTCAGGGGGTCAAAGGGGGCGACCCTGGCGGTTTGCGCGCAAAAGAGGATCTTGGCGCGCAATACCGCGGGTCGGCGTGCAATTGGGGCGGGCTGGCGCGCAATCGGGCCAGCCCTTTGCGCGTGGGTGATTGAGATTGCGCGCACCGGGCTTCGGATAGCGCGCGGGGGCAACGACTCATTCCTTAACGAATGGCCTCTTTGCAAAGGGGGGTGCGCGCAATCAGGCTGGATTGCGCGCACCCGGGGGCAATTGCGCGCAAGAGGCTTCTTTTGCGCGCGGAAGGCTTCGGGTCAGGGGTTTGTCGAAGGGAAGAAGCCAAAGGGTTGCGCGCGAAGGCGAACCCCGAGGCCTGATTGCGCGAAATAAAGAGGTTACCTGAGGATCGGAATTGCGCGCAGAGGGGGCTGGATTGCGCGCACGAGCGACCCTTCGAAATCTCGCAGCCTTCAAAACTTCGGGGGTCACCTTATATTTATAGGCAACCTCGGGCGCGGAATCCGGTTCGCGGGTGCGCAATTCATGGCGCGGGCGTGGAATTGGGGCCTCGGCGCGCATGGGAGTCGCGCGGGCAGCGGGCGCGCAAAACTGCGCGCCGGACCGGCGCTTTGCGCGCATCCCGGGAGGCTTGCGCGCCGGACTTCAACTTTGCGCGCGGGCCTCCAAAATTCCGCGCAAGCCCTCCGGGCCCTCCGGACCATGCTTCTGACTCCGAATATAGCTTCTCTTTCCGCATCCCGGACTTCGTTTGAGGAGCAACGGACTTTTCCGGCATCTACAAGCCTAACTATATATAAAAGCGTGATAGAAGAAATTTATTAATCAGCTCATTGGACAATATTCCATAACATTTGATGAACAGGGACCTCACTTTGAATACTTCAATGGACTAATGATAGAGTTCCATTTTGAGCCTAAATTGCATCATGTTCCCCTGTCACATAATGCTCATCCAAATTCATTGCCTAATGAATCTGCATGCCTAGAAGACCAGGATCAGAAAGAAGATGTCATCAAAATCACACACCAAAGGATGGTCACATAAACCATATTCTACGAAATAAAGGAAATCAATCCAGTAAAAACCACCCCAGAGTGTGATACACAGACATCTAACCCTGGATGGATGGATCCCACATTCGGTTATCTCCATAATGGGATATCCTAATAAAAAAAGATGGATGAGAATATATTTAACATCAATAGATAGAGATATCATGGTGAGATAGACCAAATTGTATGAAATTCCTCCAAATGAATGTATATAACAGTATCATCCTCCATTGCATTACATAAAGAGATATTCTAGACTTCATAGAATATTTTCCCAGGATCCTATGATACTCGAGAATCTGGAAGAAATCAGTACCAAAAATTTAGGAGGGTGAGATACTATTTTAGAACCATGATACAAGACTGTGTAGAATTCACAACAAAATATCATGCATTATAGATTCATTGAATTGTCATCCATTAGCCCCTAGAATTTATACATACAACTAAATATTCATAGCCATTCTATACAGAGAATGGATATTGTGGGGCCATATCCCCATACATATCTAAAAATTTCAAGAATATCTTTACCAATATTAATTTTTTTTCCAAATGGGATGGTGATATACCAATATAGGAATCTAGGATGCAGAGAATGAACAATATTGTAAAGTCCCACAACATCCCAGTGGTCAGAGTCCCTCATACAAAATTGTAATACAAAAAGACCAAATGTTATTTTGTAGAGTTAAAGAAATTGTACAAAGAGTACAACATTGAGTCCAATCACATATCTTGATAATATGCTGCAAAAAATGGATTGATAGAGTTCTTCGATAAGTCTCTATAAAATATACTATAAAATATGGGGAACTCAGATAATAAATACAAGCTATTTGATCTCCACCACGCTTTAGGGAAAAACTGTACCACCGAATGTACTGTTACCCAAGAAATTCCATATTAATTGGTTTAGGGGACCAAGATTGTGTAACATATATAATTCTAGCCACATTCTCTATGAAAAACAATTTGAGGAAAACTCTCTGATGATGAAAAATCATAATTCATGGTGGATGATCAGGAATGTTTGGATCAGAGTAGGTTTCACATGTTGTACAATCTTAAACTCCATCATAATCGAATCAATCATTACATAAATATAATTTTTCACCATCATTTGATATTCCAAGGAGAACATGTGCGGGATATCTTAACCACATTGATATTCGAAATAAAACATATTAATATGGATCCCAAATGTGTATGGACTCATATAATATACAATATCTTTCCCAACAAATCCTCAAACTTAATTTTTTTATCAAAACCCATTTGAGTGAAACGTGAGAAACCATAACATTCAATTAGTAATGAAACCATCAAAGGACATATAATATTTTTAAAAATATAATTTGTGACTACTAGATACCTTATCACAAAACAATTTCCAACATAACATAAATACCTATATTTCTCGATATTCCCTTAGGAAGTCTTCAAAGCAGTACACACTTTTCTCCCATGTTTGATTGCACTCTTCGGAGTTGATCCTCCCTTGATTATAACATATTAATAAAGTAACATATTGTTTATCATAACATTAAGTATTCCTTGTATTGGTCTCCATATGAGGCCCTCTTCCCATCATTCTATTTTTTCTTATTTTTTGGCCTCAATAACCTAGATTTTCTCCCTTAGATATCTCCCAAATAAAGAAGGAGTTCTCATGGGTCCTGGTTATTGACCTTATCCATCTCTTCTTTAAGAGGCTGATCACTCCAAAATTATTAGTCATGCAAGAACTTTGGACAAGACCTTCCACTTTAGGCTTTCTCTACACAACATTAGCATCAATAGTTTTCAATTCCATTTTTTTCTATAATTTTTTTTCTTGGCCTAGTGTCCATTGGATTTTTTAAGGAAGAATAATCATTGTGTCTTTTTTTTTTCTTCCTCCCATTATTTAATTTACATCTTCCCACATCAAATTTTTATTTTGTTTGTTTCTTCTTTCTTAGGATATACAAAACTTGAGAATGTTTACCACCTACATGATCCTCAAAAAAAATAACCAGGGGACTTATCCTCAATGTCAGCAACATAAGAAACTACCCCATCTGTAGGGACATGTCCCTATTGTAAACCTTCCTGATCAATGGCCTCCACTTTGATTTCCAATACAACCTATGGGTTGATGGTCAGGATGAAAACGTGAACCTAACTGGTCTCACCATCAAATTTCTGACTCATCGAACCTTCTAGAGTATAATTCCTTGAGAGGTTTTGACCCCAAACACTTATATTCTCCCCCACTGCCTCCAATGACAGTTCATAAGATTATTCCAAATGAACCAAGCACATCCTTGTAATTATAGACCCATATCATCAATTCAACTCGACCCCCATGGTCATGGATCAATCACCTTCCACAACTACATCCTTCTCACACGCTATTTTAAAGAGTCTTTTTAGCTGATCGAGGACTACAAAAACATTGGAGTTTAGTGTCATCCAATTTTCATTTGTCTAAATTGTGCTATCTCTTACTATGGATACTTAATCCGCTTCATCTCCAAACTATCCAACTCTACCATCATCCTGGATCCATCCTTGAACAAAATAAATGACATCAAATTTTTTTCTCTTAGAGCCTTCACCAGAAGTTGCCATCCTTAGTTCCAACCCCCCATCCTCTTTTTTCATACTCTCATACCTACAAAGCATCATATCTTGATCCCACATTATTCAAGAAGATCAAAAATTGAAAAATGAATCAAATATCACCGACTATTTTTAGGGGAATTCATGTCCAATGGAAATCCAGAAATAATCTGTCGGGAATCTCTACACGTTGACTTCAACACAAAAGCAAGGAGGAATAGGATGACACACAAACCGTGTCCTGCTATCCGAGTAGAGGTAAATTCCAAGGAATCACTGTCTCAAAAAAAATTCATTAAACAAGAGCTAGGTTTCTGTCAAGGAAAGATGAAATTCTATTTTTTATGTGTTAGATTCATATCCATAAAGGGAATATCTCTATATAAAAAATGTATGTGTTTATTCCTCCCATCACAAGATATATAGTTATGCATGGATGATTTTTCTTGGACACAACTGAAATAATACTTTTCTTCCACATTAGGTGACCATCATTCTTACTAGATGATGTTAAACTACATGACATATGTCTTTACCACACAATATAAGACATCAAGGATACCTGATGTCCATTATTGTTCATGTTAGGTGATCAATGTCCCCACTTCATAATTTTATGATGCCCAACTGATGTCCTCCCCACAAGAAACTCAAATGAATGGTATAAAATAACTATGTGTGGATTGATTCCTATAATCATAGGATATGTAGTGTCTCCTAGACCTCTATTCATGGTCCCTACATGAACACTTATATTATTTCACATCGATTCACCCACACCATTACCTCATGATGTTAAAATTTATGTATGATTTTTTTCCATATAAATCTAAACATAAAATGTTTCTAGAACATCATATGGATTGATAATTGTTTTAATGGGATACAGAGGGATGCCTTGATCCTATATCTTGTTCTAGGCAACACATGAGACAGAATCCCCATTTCTTCTCCTATGTCACATATTTATGGTGAGGGTAACACTTTTGATACATTGTTTCTCACACCGTGAATAGATCAAGTGAGTATATGAGTTTTGGAAAAGGATTCACATAAAAAAATTGCATATCTCACGAAAGGATTAACGTTATTTTACTTGAACAACTATAAAAGACCTACCATGAGTCTTCACGATTTGATGTTAAATTACATGATTGATGTATCATGCATTCCATAAAACTATAAATTCCTATATAACTCTCCCGAGAGGGCTACCTCACTTGGTATTGGTCACCCACCACATCTCCATTAATGAACAATATTTGGGTTTGTTCCTATTATACCAAGATACAAAGTGATGCTCGGATCTCCAACACTACGATAAAATAAAATGATTAATGGGAACAATTCCATTATATATATAAATATATGTTAGGCATGCAAAGAGTGTTACCAATTCATGAACAATTTGCGACTTAATTCATAACATCATTGGATAGGTAGTGATTCCACGATATACAACCGTGAGTGTAGTCACACGTGATGAACATAAAAACACCACCTCCATACATAAAGGTCATACCTGTGTAGGGAGGCTTTCAATAAATAACTAGTTGTGTCTTTATTCCTATCATCATATGATATGTAGTGGTTCCCATGACTATTTTCTTGAACCTACACACAATGTTATCATTCCATGTCTGGGAGCCCAAATCTTTGACAAATGACATTAAAATACATTGAATCTCTAAAACAATGTGTTTCATGATTCATTCCATCACATGATACATAGTGATACCGTTATATCCAATACAGGGTCAATCTACAATAATAAATGTGAACAATTACCCATATAAATATATTTTTGACCCTCTTAGAGTGTTTCCCATTCCAAAAAACAAGTGTCCTAATTAAATCAATAACCAGATACATAGTGACACAAGGATCTCCAATCATGGGTCTGTCTACCACAACAAATAGAACAAATACACTAAAAACCGAATATAGGTCGACTTACACAATATAATTTTCCGATTCATGTGTCATATCTATGTACATATTTCTTTTGAATTTAATATATTATGCACAATGATTAATGGTGGTTCCAACATCCTTATTTTAAGAAATTTAATTGAAAGAAAATAAATATTTCCTTGCCAAGTGATGTTAAAATGAAAGGTAAATGTCCTTGCCAGATGAAAATAAATCACCATGAAAAATACATTCCCACTACATAATGTTAAATTGTTCATATCATCACCAATCATCATTACATACCAAAGGTCTAGAAGATCATGAACTGAGTAAGCCAGAGTACGAGGTTCATTCACCATCTTTTAAGATCCTTAATTTATAAAATGAACTCCATGTATTGACAACCTTATATTTTAGAAAATCGTACATGTCTCTTTTAATTAAAAACATATATCAATAAATGACCATGATATTGATACATTATGTCTCAAATATACCAACATGAGATAACTTGGATTTCTATTAAGGGATTTCAAATCCTCAAGAGCCTGAAATCATCGTGGGAGAAAACAGAACTTGGGGACTTTTTAGGTCATCCCTGATCTGACTATCCCATTTCATTACACAGAAAATGGTGAACCCTGAAACATGATTTATGACATTTTCATCTCCCAATTAGAATGGTGAACTGTACTACTGAAACAAGGAATCCAAATTAGGTTTTTCATCAACATTACAGAACTATTGGGTCTACGAGCATCTTGGCCATAAACTTATGTCACCTTCGTCAATGCTGAAAACCTCACACTATATCCTTTGATGTACTAATCAAAAGATCTTAATCTACTAGTGAAATAAATACAAACCATGTTAGGTTGAAAAATCGCAAATGGAATCATGAGAAAATGTCAATTCTCCACTTGATAAATGACCTATCTTCCATGTTTATGAAAAAATTAGGGCATAAATAATTGAGGCATAAATCTCATAGGTCATACATTTAATTCTTATTAAATGACAAGATATGATCACTATAACCACTAGCCTTTCAAAAATTTAGAGTAATGGTTTTTCACATCTCCTCACTATGAGAACATGTTTTCTAGGAAGCAAGAGAACCATAAGGGATATCAAACCCTTCATGAATATCAAACATTCAAAAAATAAGGCTTCATGATTTGAGCTCCTAGAAATTCCAAAACCATACATGAAACTTGGAAATGAAAATATATCACTTTTTTGACCTTGATATTGATGTATAAGGTATCATTCCTACCCACCTGATACATATTTGATATTAAGGAATGAATTTCTTATCCTTATGATATTGACATCCTAGTGTTGGAGGATGGTACCTGAGGGTGTTTTGGGTCATCCATTGTATGATGGTTTCATATCATCCTCAAGACACAGGGACATTATATCATGATTTATAATCACCATAACCAAACAATTCTAGAGGTTTTGACACCATTGATGTTACATTACAATGTTTTATACCCTTTCTTAATGTAGGCATATGAAACTCCATTCCCAGATATTTTGATGGCCGGACCCTTGTCATTCAAAACCACATGTCATAGGGATCGAGGTTTAGAATTTAAGAGATAAATTTTTCATAAGGTGTTATAACCCTTACTATATAGATTTTCTTACACTTCTGACATTGTTTTATGACCACTTTGGTCTTCATCAATCATCCATCTCCCTCGAAAAAGGATATGAGACCTATGTTAGACCATTATATTTATGCATAAGGTCTTATAACAACCAACAAGAGGAATTACATTCTTGTATGAATGGAATCAATCCATGTGATACATGGTACCACCATTTTTGAACCAGACTACTGAGGGTTTTACGGGACATCCTTGGGATGTGACCCAATTTCATGTTCATCAACATGGATTTTTTGGTTATGACTTAACCATCCACATTCAAAATATCCAATCGGGTATATCTTTCCGAGTATTTATCATTTAACCAATATTACCCCCAAAATCCCACAAGACCCTTGGGAAAAAGAGAAGACACCTCTACATAACAATATTACCAATGAATCGGGGATATGACCTACCAACCAGATTGCCTCCCCTTTTTATAAAAGGATCTATTATATCTTGTGAGACTCTAAAAAACAATCATGGAACCAAACTCCCCCTTTGGATATTTTGGTTCATTAATGGAAAGTTTTCCCCAGAGATTATATTCTTTAATAATGTCCTATAATCAAGAAATTAAACTACACAGTATCATAGGGTATGGGCTAAAAGTCACTAAACAACCATGATAGATGGTCTAAGCTTAATAGACCATAAACTACATCAATAGAATGTTCAAGTAAAATTACCATAAAATACAATCATACATAGAATGAGATTAAATTCCATAAAATAAATTTATAAAAATACAGAGCTAAAATATCATAAACAACATCGATACAAGTTCCAAGATAAATGTTAGTAAACTACAATAATTAAATGTTTAAGCTAGAAGGACTTAGCCTAGATCACAATAGAAATTTATTCTTCAAGAATATAAAATATTTTAACATTGTGGGGCCACTATATAGACTTAACAAAAATGAAACTATGCTCAACACATATATGAAATTTGAAAAAAATATAGATAAATTTTCCTCTGAGAAATATATTGTACCCAAATTGTCCTTTTATAAATTAGGTATCTCTTGAATGATAGAAAATATATATGAGTAATTAATATCGTGTGGCTTTTAATTATGATGATTTTATTAATAAAATTATTGTTTATTTAAAATAGTCAGTACTTTGAATTTAGTTTTGCATGATATTTTACAAAGGAGAGGTATTATTGAAAATAAATATAACCTAAAATTAGAAACATATCATGCAGTTCACAAATGGAAAGAATGTACAAATATATTTAAAATCAGCATAAAATTAGTTCGTTGATACCTTGTATAAGGATGAATCTCCACATTTTGGTGACTATCTAATGTTTTGGTCAACAAAACTATACATCAAATAGCGAGCTTCAAAAAAATTGATTTGATATGCTGGTTAGGTTATTAAGAGACTAGTGGTAAGTGTCAATGGACAGCCGATGTGCCACCCACCCCACCACATACACTTATACACTAGGATGAAGGGTCTGAATAAGTGTAGAACACTCCAAAAACCTATTATTAGTGGTTTCTAAAGGGGATGATAATACTTAAATTTTTTTCCTTGAGTGAACTATAATCTCATCGTATATCCTTATTTATACTGTCAAGACATACAATTGGAATTTAAGATAATCCATAAAATGATGGATCTACTCCAATGCCTCTGAATCCTCCTTCATATATTTCGTTAGTGGACCCAATATTTAGGATTGTGTATGAACCTCTCTACGGTATCTAACTCTTTCAATGATAGGTTAAATTTTCTCATCTTTTCATTTAATGGTTTTCCATCAATACTGCCGATCCAAAAGTCAATAAATAGCTGATGGTGCAATTATTCTTCATAACGAAATTTTCCTAAGAGAGATTTAGTGAACATGGCAGTAACTTCACTCTAAATAAACCTATGCTCTATCATATTGTCTTCAATTATTTTATAAATTCATTGGTATCAAAGAGGAATAACATGATAAATTGATGAGGATGGTGGATTTGAAGCATCATATATTTGTTCCTCAATGTTTGAATCATCTATTTATTATAAAAAAGGGCTAACATCATTGAATGATTTTACATTACTAAGTGGATGACCATTATCTTGATGATTATACTTCTTCAAAGCCTTATCCATGTCCTTTTTAAACCCCATCAATTCTATAGAATGTGGGGTTGGTAAAGGGAATGTTTTGTCTATTTGTTTGACTAGTAGGTTTATCACATGACATGGGTTAAATTCTACCCAAACGCGGGCATAATCTTGAGAAATAAAGAATGTATCATCATCAAGAAGAAGAACCATATCCCTATTGGTGTACCCACATTATAATATCATCAAAAAATTATAAATGAGTTCATGGTGTCTCTCTACCCACACAGAAAATCCATGAAGAGAGGAGAAACTTTGGGGGAAGCTAAACAGAAGAGATAGAGCTGATAAAGTGTTTATGGATTACAGCTGATCATATAATCCATCCTAGCCACATGATCCCAACCAAGAAGGGAGATCTTATAGGACCACTCATCATGATTTCCAACATCATGGTCAAAAAGTTGTTTGATATGTACAAGATAATTGGTGAAATAAAAGTGACCATGTCGATTCAACACCTAGGAAACATCAATAGGACCATGATACATGGCCTAAACCCTAGATTTTCTCCACTTCCTGGGACAAAATAAGGCACCTGATATCCTAATGGCATTATAATAACTTTAGAAAAAACAATTACCCCCTATCTAGCCCAATAAATAATATGTTGGAACACTGAACCAATAGGGGATGGTTCCCAACAAAAAATAGACATGAACTTTGTAGAGGCGCATAAGAGACTTAACATCTAGATTGATATGTTTTCCATCATCTAGCTATATTTCCATCACTAGACTAATGAACTAGATTCCAAAGCATGAAATCATAAATAAGAAAATCAACCCATTTATTAACACGGAATTGAATTCCACTATCATAATTCAATTATATATATCTTGATTCAATCAGTATCCTCATGTGTTATGACCCTCTACAACCAAAATACCCCACTACAAACTCGTTCTCTCAAGAACAAAATCGGATGGGAGCTAATGGGGTTGAATATAAACTGGCCAGGTATTACTATGATAAAGGATAATGTTGATCAAATATTTGAAATAGTTGAGAAATCCCATAGTTAGATCATTTCATAACTTTTCCACCATGATTTGATAATGTCCCTTACTAAAATTTGAGTTTGTAAAGGGTCATCCCAAACATCTACGACATGAATGCATTCAATATACATCTCTCTTAATAAGGGTATCACACCCAGTATTTTGATATCACAAAAGATCATTCTTACCATTCCAGGGGACATTTGGAAATGTTTTTTCATGGAACCAACAACTAGCCAAGTCTCTAAGAAGATAAAAAAGTGAAAAATCAATAATTAAGAAACACATACAAATTGGTTTAGGTGGATAATGTTTAACTAGTAGGAAAATTTGAAATTGATTTTCCAAGGCCAATATTCCCATTACCATTCACCAGAAATGAATGCACCATACCGAATATCACACTTCGAGCTATAACAACCAATCAATTGTTCAAATAAAAGAAAAATATGACTGAGAATCTTTGAGAGAGGGGATTTTTGGATATTATTTTGTCATATGGACCTAGTGAGTTTTTTTTCAACATATAAGACAACCCTTAGAACTGTTCCCCGATCATCCAAAAATATTAAATAAATTTCATTTTCATGTAGTCAAGATAAGATGATGATGAGTCAATAAGGTCTCCTTAAAATTTTTCCATTCCTCTCTATTTTGAAAATTACAAACACTATCATAATGAATATCATATTTTCCCAAATAATTATCTTAATAAGAAAATTTTTTCTTCCTCAAAGAAAATTTATCCCCACTTATTCTTCTTTATTAATTTTATAAATTCTATAAATATAAATCTTTTTATTTATAAGGGGTGAAATTTGGTGTCATATATAAAACATTGGAATAAAATACCCTTGGTTTTAGAGTATTCTTTTTTCAGGTTTTTATTTTAGGTTTCAAATTCATATTCAAAATTCTTTGAAATTCAGACTCCAAGTTCTCCGAAATTTGGTCTCCACATTCTAAAAAATTCATATTCCAAATTCTCAGAAATTCGGATACTTAATTCTGTAAGACTCACACTTCAAATTCTATGAAAATATGACTCATATTTCTATGAAATTTTGGATCAAAATTCAATGAAATTCAGACTCTAAATTCACTAAAATTTATAATCCAAATTCTCTGAAAGATAGACTCTGAAATCTCTCATATTTAGTCTCTGAATTCCTTGAAATTGAGACCTATAATTATCTGAAAACCAGGGTATGAATTCACTAGAATTCAGACTTCTAATTCTCCTAAATTTTGACTAAGTATTATATGGAATTCATACTTTTAATTCTCAAAAATTATGAATCCAAATTAAAAAAATATATAGACTCTGAATTCCTTTGAATTAAGTTATCAAATTCAATAGAATTCAGATTCGAATGATTATAGAATTCAAATTCCGAATTATTTGGAAAACAGATTCTGAATTTCCATGAATTATAGTCTCCAAATTATTTTTTTACACTCCAAAAATTTATTTTTCCATGGACTCAAAAAATATATTTTGATTAAGAATGTTATTTTACATAAACCTATTATAGTTATTAAATTATTTCATACATTCTGTTAGTAACTAACCATTGTTTGAGTGACATGTGTATGGGTCCCTCAAAAATTAAATGAAAAATATGACCATTGGAAGAGGGAGATGACCATTGGAGAAATGCCTATGAATAGGAGATCATTTGGACAAGCTCATTGTTGATCCATCACTCTAGATATTACATGCTATTGAAGTGATTTATAGTGAGAGAGACTCTCATGCCTTGTGCATACTGAACATCTTGCTCAACTTGCTTCGTGCGACTCCAATTGTAATTGTGTACAATCGAAGACTTTTGAGGATTGGAATACCTAGGTGCAAACTACCTTAATGTTTGAGGACTTCCGTGGATAGGAAGACATAGGTTATTACTACCTTAATGTTCATGGGATTTCAGGGATAATATGACAAATTTCGATATTCCTATATAGGGATTACCCTATTGTGTGTAAAAAAGAATTTCTTTAAAGAATAAATCAAGTGACCTTTATCCAAGGATGTTGGATACACTACTATTTGGGTTAAAAAATTTCATACATGTTACTTGTTTTTTTCATGTTCTTTCTAATAGATTTTGTTAATAAAAGAATGTATAACTTTCATATACATTCTTGTTCTCTTATGTACTCTTATTATTATGATTCTATACACATTAAGGTAGAATCTCTTCCTTGTAATCTTTCCTTATGTTTTTGTTTCAAAACAATATTTCCGAAACCTAGCATGTTTTTAGAACTAAGAGGTCTTGTGAATTTACCCAGTTCATCTTTTTAAACATAGTTTTCTATAAGGTCAAAAGTGAAAGTATTTAAACATTAAATTTACCCCCTCTTGTATATGAGCATCTATATTCATATTTCAATCATATAATTGGTATTATAGGATCTCTCTGAAATACATATATTCATATATAATTTTTCTTGATCATGTTATTTATTGTTTTAAATATTTTCTATGCTAAGGATTTTTATCCTTGTTTACAAAAATTTACTATTAAAACATTTATGTGGATATACATTGTATTTTACATGGAAGAACTAAATGTTGGCTCAATTGAAAATCTAAATCCTACAAGACCACCTATAATTTATGGGAATTATTATAAATACTAAAGATATTGTATAAACACTTTTTTCAATAATACTGGAGTGGATAACTTCATTATAATTGGTGGAGATTACAATATTCCTGATAAATAATATAGAACTTTTACTAATCAATAAATATCAGAATATCAAATAAACTACAAGGTACGCAATACTTTGTTTTGTTAAATTACTAGGAATATATATAGTCATATTTCTTCTTGTTAAGCTAAAAATTGTATTAAGAAGATATTGGAGGTTACACATTATGGTACATCCATGGTTATACAAACTAGAAGAGATAAACATAAAGCAGAATATCAAGGTTTTTTATTCCCTTTTGGAGAACCGTTTTGAAAGGTACATAAAAAGGATTATGACTATTTTTAACAGTTTACAATCCATGGGTGAGAATGGTTTAGATGATGATGAACTTGTAGAACAGATTATATATATCATGCCTAATGAGTGGGAATCTAAGTGAACAACTATTGATGAGAATAGAAAAGTATCTCCAATTACTATTGATGATATTTTTTTAACTCTTCTTCAACATGAGACAAGAATTAAAAGAGATGATAATATGAATAAGAAGAAGAGTGATAATAGAAGGGAAGAATTTACTACTATTGAATCCAAGACTCATTAAAGATTTACTAGATCCAAGACATTTAATGTTTTTGTTTTATCTGAATCTAGTGAAAGTGAACATTATGAGAATAAGCTACCTAATCTTTCTCAAAGGATGAAAAAGATAGTTGGAATTAAATAAATACAATATTTTTTTTAAGAATAATGAATAAAATGAAAACTAATACTTAAAATTCACATGTTATGAATGAAAAAGAGAAGGGAATATAAGGCTGAAATTTCCTATGCTTAAGAAAAATGATAGAATGAAAAAGAATTATGAAAAAATAGAAATATGTACTACAAGGGTAAAGATAAGAATATTTTGAAAGCTAATTACACATGGAGTACTCGTAGTGGTGACTCTTCTGACGAATCCTCAAAATATGAATTTTCTTATCACTTTAATCTTGGTCTAATTGCCAAGCTACATAATGAAAATCATTTTTTAATGGCCATGTAACACTACACGAAATCAATAAATAATGTATCCATAAATTCTAATTATATTGATAAACAGTTTTATAAATATATGGATGAATAATCTTCTTCTGATGAAGATAATATATTACCTAATAATGAATAAGTATATAGGATTTCTAAACATCTTGAGAATGAAAATTCTAAACTCAATAAAAACATGATAAAGAAAATTATAGGATTTTTATTTTAACTATTGAAGTATCAGATCATTATAGATATCTTGTTATGAATATTTATGATTATTAAACTATTTTCAAAAACATTGTTTAAAGTTAATTTTGAGAATGATAACCTTTCAAAGAATCATGAAAATATAATTTCTATGATTAAAGATTTAGAGATTAACTCTAGTGCTAAAACTAATGTTTTTAAGGACAATACATAGTTATTAGACTAATGATTGAAATATTTTCCTTGAGGAAGTGTTTTTAAAACTTTTCCTTATGTAAGGAAAACTTTGATATGATGAATTCCCAAATTCGACCTCTAAGGTTTAATTCTATATTTGGATATACTCATTATAAACAATTTTTTAATAATAATGATTTTTTTCCTCAAAGTTCTCCATTCTTCACTAAATGTAATTGTGGTGGAAATTGGGTAAAAAATTATTCTTTAAACAAAACACAGTCTTTAGGTTTTCATTATGTGTATTTATCAATGAAAATGTGGATACATAAATTTTTTCTTTTTGATGTTTTCGGAACCAATAATGTTTGGGATACAAAAGTAAAACGCTGTAATTTGCATGAAAATTAGGATATTATCAATAGAAATACATGGTACATTGATAGTGGATGTTCCTGAGAGATGACTGGTTAAAAACACAGCATGAAAAAGATTATCAAGATGAAAGGGGAAAAGAAAATTTCAGAGATAATGCTTAGAGACAAATAATTTGTATAGGTAACATTATTCTTTTTGGGAAAATATTGATTTCAAATTTTTATTTTTTTAATGGTCTTAATAAAATCCTTATTATCATAAGTAAATTATGAGATGAAGGTTACCTTGTGAATTATAGGAATGGCAAGTGTTTAGTACACAATTATAGGGAAGGTTTTATTCTTTCTACCCATATGCAAGAGAATGTATACACACTAAACATAGAATACCTTAGGATCCATGATCTACCTTATCTTAGTAAAATGTATAACCAATCATGGTTATGGAATAGAAGGATAAATAAATGTAATCTTAGGATCCTATGTAAACTCTCGATGAAAAGACATGTTATGTATATACTGGATCTTATATATGATTCTTCAATAGTTTTTTAGCTTGTTTAATAGGGAATGAAACATAAATAATGCTTTAATTCAATAGGTGAAATCTCAACTTCTAATGAATTAAAGTTGGTTTATATGGTTCTTTTCGGTTCAACGCAAATTTGAATCATTAGAGGCTAATATTATGTAATTTTCCTAGTTGATGATTACAAAAGATTTTCATGGGTCTTTTTTCTAGAAAAGAAATATGAAGTGTTTTCTTTTTTCAATGTTTTAAGAGCCCATGTTAAAAATGAGAAAAACCAACCATGGATATCTATTCATATCAATCATGGAGGAGAATTTCAAAATTATGATTTTAAAACTTTTTGTACTAGAAATTTCATTACTCATAACTTCTTATCACCAAGAACCCCTTAAAAAATGGTGTTGTAGAAAGATGAAATCTAATTATTCAAGAGATAACAAGAACTATGTTGAGTGAATATTCTGTAACCAGACATTTTTCGAATGAAGTTGGAAGTACATCTTGTTATACTATAAATCCAATATTAATTATACCATTTCATAATAAATTTCCTAGTATGAAATGGAATGGTATAAAACCTAGACTTTCCTACTTCATGGTAATTTGATGCAAAGTATTAATTCTGAATACTGAAGATAATTTACATAAATTAAACCCAAATCTAATAAGGTAACTTTAATCGGCTACTCCACAACTTTTATGGTTTATATAGTTTTAAGAAAAATACTTGTACTATTGAAGAAACCATACATATTAAATTTAATCAATATAATCATTTTTTTAAACACCCTTATCCTACATCTATTGATGTGTTTTCAAAAATTGATTATCAATCCTTGATAAAAGATCCTTGTCGTAAGGAAAATTTTTAAGAAAATGTTTCTAAGATGTTTACCCCCAGAATAATTCCTACCATATGTTGATGAATTGTTTTTATGAAACCCAAATCGGTTATTTCTTAAGAATAATCCCAGTGAAATTATCATTGGTGATGTAAATCAACTTTTAAGGAATTGAAGTTCCTTAAGAAATGAAGTACAATTTCTAACATTCCATTCTAAATTAGAATAAAAAAGAACTAATGATGCTTTAGGTGATGATGATTGGATAAATTCCTTGCAAGATAAACTAAATGAATTTGAAAGGAATAAATTCTAGACCATTGTTGAAAGACCTAAAGAAAACTCTATTACTAGAGTAAAATGGGGTTTCAGAAATAAGTGTGATGAAAAATGAGTAATAGTAAGAAATAAATCTAGATTAGATTCTAAAGTCTATAAGAAATAAGAAGGAATAGACTATGAAGAAACATAAGCTCTAGTATCTATACTTGAATCTATCCTTATTCTAATTTACTTTGAAAATTATATAACATGAACCCTTTTCAAATGGAGGTTAAATGTGATTTCCTTAATGGATATGTTCAAGAGAATTTTTTTGTTGAACATCCACCCGATTTTGAAGATAAAAAACATCCTGAATGTGTTTTCAAACATACCAAATATTTATATGGACTTAAACAAGCCCATAGAGCCTGGTATGATATAATTTCATGATTACTGTTAAAAAATTACATTAAGAGAAATGCTACTCTAACCCTATTTATAAATAAAGATAACAAAAAAAATTGATTGTTAAAATTTATGATTATGACATTATATTTTGTTCAATTCAACAATCATTAACTGATTCATTTGCGAATCTAATGAAATCTGAGTTCAAAATGAGTATTATGGGTGAGTTAACATTTATCCTTGGTTTTCAAATTTCTCAAAGTCCAGAAATAAATTATTCATCTCAACATTAGTATTTTAAATATCTTCTTAAAATGTATTGATATGACAACATTAATTGTATAAGTAGTCCCATTGTTACCACAAGTTGACTTGATCTTGATGAAGCTAGGGAACTAGTGGATCAAAAATCATTTAATGGTATGATAGGAAGCTTAATATACATGACAACTATTTTTCCAGACAAAATGTATTCAGCATTCTTATGTGCACGGTATCAATCCATTTATAAGGAATATCATTTAATGGCAGTGAAAATGATTTTTCGCTACAAAAAGGGAACAATGGATTTGGAATCATTTATAATTATGGAAATGATTTTGTCTTAAAATGATTTTTAGATGGTGAATTTGGTGGATGTAGAATGGATAGGAAAATTACTTATGAAACTTTTAATTTCTTAGGAGATTTATTAGTTACTTGGTCATGAATAAAACCACACTCAGTAGCACTTTCCACTACTAAAGGTGAAATGTAGAAGTTGAAGTTGTTGTGATCAAATGTTTTGGATGCAACACACACGCATAGACTATGGTATGTGTTTTACTAGAACACAAATATTGTGCGAAAATACTAGTTCCATTAACATAAGTAATAAAAATTCTGATCACTCTCATGCATAACACATAGTTATAAGGCATAAATTTCTTTGGGATCACACAAAAAATGAGATATCATTCTTCAATTTATCAGAACACAAGATCAACTTGTGGATATTTTAACAAAATATTTTCCCTACGATAGATTTGAATATATTAAACTAATGTTTTGGATGATAACCATAAGTTAATATTCCATTTTTACTTCTTGCTGAAATCAATCTTCTTATGTTAAGAAACTCCTTTTCATAGGGGGGTACGTTTTTTTGTAATCAAAATTATTCATAATCAAATTTTTTGTAATAAAAAGTGTTCCTAATCAAAACCTTTTTAATCAAAATTTTCATAATCCAAATTTTTATAACCTTTTTTTATATATAAAGTACTTCATTATGAATACTCCTCATTATGAATAATTTTCTTGCCAGTATTGAAGGTCTATTTTCCTCATAAATATTCATAATCATATTTTTATATGTTGGTATTTTTATCATGTTTGAGAAAAAATTTCGGATTCACATTCTCTTAAAACTGTATGTTTATCTTAAAACCCTCAAAATATCAGAATATACAGAATATTTTCTTCATCTTTCATCATAACTGTCATATTTGATCATCAATTTATTCAACTGTTGGATCAATCAAGGATGTTGATCCATTATTTCAAATGCCTATATATGGTCCCCTCGAGGATATTTCCACATAAATTTTCAAGAATTGGCTTGTTGAAGCTCTTCCCCTGTACATAAGATCGTTCCGAATAATTAAGTTTTCTTCAATTACGAATGTCTCTAGAAGCCTCTCCTTATAAAGATATATCTTCAGTAAAGAAAATATCTGAGTGGAATATTTACAGAAAATGGTTGGTCGATCCGAAATTCTATGCTAAATATGACTAGTATTTCAATGAATATCAAGCTGAATGGCTAGGGGAGTCTATGTATATTGAAACCAGAGGAACATGATCTGGCTTATCCAAATAATTTAATCGAATTTTATATTTAATAAAGTTAATTAAATGAAAGTGGGAGATATATATTTTTTCTTTCATGAGCTATGGGAATACCTATTCCCTTTCCTACAACATGGCAGCTCATTTGATTGGAATTCCTTATGAGGGTGAAGCAGAATTCTGTACTCAGAAATTACCCAATGTATCAGGTTCTTTTTATAAGGATAATGTACTAGATTTTCTTGATTTGAATGGTGTGGAGACACTTAATATTTCACTTATATCTACAAACATTCATATTATTGAATTTTGGGTTAATGGTTTTATAATTTCAAAAAAAGGGCATAAAGATTCAATAAAGAAAAGTGAAATCTATATTTTTTATTTCATGGAGAACCTAGAGAAGCGAAATCAGGTCAAGTACATCTTCGTTATGATTGATAACATCGACAATATAAATTTTATATCTAAAATTATCATTTATCATGCTATACTATTGAAAATTATATTTCGTTGTCTTGAGTCATTAGAAATTTTTAATAGTTATAAGACAAGGAATTTTAATGTAATGTTATTGTGTGATGATATTCTAAGGAGGATGAAAGTTGGATATTATAGTAAATCTGGAGATTTTTTTAAATTTTCTGATGGTGAAATCAAATCACATTCAAAGAAACCGGAAGTGGACATGACATCAATGTAGGGTGGATGTAAGAAGTGGTAAAGGAACTAGAAGAGAAAGAAGAAACTCATGTGGTTAAGATAACCAAATCTACTCCTCAAAATCCAAAATAGAAAAAGACTGACCCTAATGATGTATTGTCTATGTGGATAGAATACAAGAAGAACAAGATATATGTGGAGCCTATTTTTGTCATGGACCCCGCGGGGGAAAAACCTTGTAGTTAGAGGATGCTAATAATATTTAGAAGAACAAAAAAGAAAAGATGCAATGAAAGAATATGTATAAAGCTGAGATAGTCCGATCCCTTATCAAAGATAATGATAAAGCCTATAAAAAATACCGGTTACAAGAATCAATTTTTAATGAATCACTCCATGTGTCTCTAGTAAAATTTTTATTGATTCTGGAACTAGAACAACAGGAAGAAATAGTTCAGGAGGAAGAAGAGGAAGAAGAAGAATAAGAAGGAAGATGTGATAGAGAAGTCATGATAAGGAAAGTTGTGGATTATCATGAGAAGGAGAGTCTTTCTACAAAAAATTCAATCCAAATTTCTGATGTTGAGTCTTCAAAACATGCTACAACTAGAAATGAAGATAAGGGTCAGGAAGAGGTTAATAAGTTATTTGAAGAAGAGAGAAGCAAAAATGATTTTATTCAGCCATAGGATGTTGTTACAGGTGCTAAGAAAGAATATCTTGAGGAAGATAAGATAGTTTAGCTATCAGATACTGATCATGAATCTCCCAAAGAACAATGAATCATTATGAGAGATTATAAGGGAAAGAAACTATTGGGGGATAAACCTAGTAAATCAATGGAGAAAAAGAATGAATTTGGTGCTTCATTGGAGTGGAAATCAAAAGATATTTAAAAAAAATCCTCACCAACCAAACACTCGGATTCACAATTGTCCTCTCTTGGACATGATTTTATTATACATTTATTGAAATACTTCATTGATACCATTCCATTATTCCAGAGTATAGATTCAAGATCCTAGATGCTTCAATATTCATTCAAGAACAAATCATATTCAGTTTCAATGCTTCGGGATAATTTTTTGGACATGTGGCATATTTAGAATCACTTTTCATTATCTATGAGGCTCATAAAAGATCATGCAAGAATATTATAAGTTTTTAAATAAATACATTAGAAGATCTAAGAGTCTTTGATTAATTTCATGATAATGTGAAATATGATTTTTACAACAAAGATGGAAAGTTTAATTATCTCTCTAAGAGATTTGATAAAAAGATGATTCTCAAACAGACAACTCAGAAGCAAGAAGTCATGGACATAAATGGATAATTAATTTTGTTTCTACGAATTGGAAGAGAAAAAGGGATATTATAATTGAGATTAAAGAAAATCATGATAATCATGAAGAATCCTTGAAGGATAAAGCTGAATTTCATAAGATTCAGGAAGAAAACTTAAAAGCCTTGGAGTTGAAAAGAGAAGATCGGGATCAACTACTAAAACGTTTTGAATAAGATAACAAGGAGCATAAAAATCTGAAAACCATTTTGAATAAGTTTATGCTGAAAGAGAATGAAGGATAATTCTCGCAAATCTGATCTTTTGTTATATTTTCTTCTTTGTAATAATTCATTCAAAATTATTGGAATTTTGTTTCTTCTTCATATATTTTATTTCTTAGTTCTAAATTATTAGGTACCATTATTTTTCATTCTCTATATTCTTTTTGGAAAATCTCAAAGTGGAATAAATGAATGTTAAAATAATTCTAATTAAAGAATGAATTTACATATATAAGGGGGAGTTCATCTAAGAGGACATTATTAACAACGAATATTTTTGTATGCAAGATAATGTAAAATCTCATTTAGTAAATAAATAATATGATCCATAGGGACTTTAAAAACTAAGGGAGAGTTAGTCGTATTCACTTTGACTCATATGTAAAGGGTGATAAGTTTTATTTTATGATCATAATGAAAAAATCTATGTTCTTATATTTTTTTAAGGATGATTGTTCTTTACAAAAAGGGGGGGATTGTTGGGTCTATAAGGTTTCCATATGATTTTTCCATTCCATTATGTTTCAAAATTCACAAACACACTATCCTAAGAAAAATAACATTTTCTCTAATATTTATAGTAATTCAGAATATTTCCTTTCCTCAGGGAAATTTTATCCTTAAAAATGTTTTCATTGTTGGTTTTACAGCTTCTATAAATATAACTCTTTTTATTTATAAATGGAGAAATTTAGTTTCATATCTAAATCCTTGTAATCCTAAATCATTATTTTTAGAGAATTCTATTTTCAGGTTCTGATTTAAGGTTCCGAATTCAGATAAGAATTCCTTGAAATTCAAACTACAAATTATATGAAATACAAACTCCGAATTCTCTAAAATTCAGAATCTAAATTCTATGAAATTCAGACTACAATATTTCTAAAATTCAGAATTAGAATTATCTGAAAATCAGACTCTGAATTCTAGGAAATTCATACTCTGAATTCTCTATAATTAATACTGTGAATTCTCAGAAATTAGGACTTTGAATTCTATGAAATTTGGACTCTAAAATCTCAGAAATTCAGACTCTAAATTCAAAGAATCTCAGAATCTGAATTCTCTAAAATTCAGAATCCAAATTCTTTAAAATTTAGACTCTAAATTCTCTGAAAATATGACTTTGAATTCTTGGAAATTCAGACTCTGAATTCCTGGAAATTATGACTCTGAATTCTCTAAAATCCAGACACCAAATTCTCTATAATCCAGACTTCGAATTCCTTAGAGTTCAGACTCTGAATTCCTCTGTATTCCCACTCTAAATTCCTTAGAATTCAGACTATGAATGCATTACAATTAATATTCTGATGACTATGGAATTCATGTTCAAAAAATATTCGGAAAACAGATTCTGAATTCCCATAATTTATATTCTCCAAATTTTTTTTAGACTCTGAACTTTTAGTTTTTTAATTAGACCATGGAAAATATAATTGAATGAGAAACCTTATTTTACTTACACATGTTATAGTTATGAAACGTTGTCTTACATTCTGTTTCTAACTAACCTTTCTTTAAGTGACCCATTTATATGTCCCTTTGAAATTCAATGAAAAATGTGACTATTAGAGGAGGTAGTTTACCACTAGAAAAATTCTTATCTATAGGAGCTCATTTGAAAGAGATCACTATTAATCCATTAATCAAGAGATTGCATGCTGCTGATGTGATTTATAGTGAGAGAGACTCTCATGCCTTGTGTGTAATGATCATCTTGTTAATCTTTTTTCATGTGACTACGTTTGATGTTGTGTTCAATCATGGACTTCCGGGGAAAGGATGATAGAGGCACTGACTACCTTAAATATTGAAGACTTCAAGGGATTGGAAGACAGAGGTTTCGACTACCTTAACTTCCGTGGCCTTGCAGATATAGCAATTCAGATTCTGAAATTCCTATTGAGGGATTACCCTAGTGTGGGTATGACATACATTCTTCAATGTATAAATCAAGAGACCTTTATCCAAGGTTGTTATATTCCTTAATCTTTGGGTTAAAAGATTTCATACTTGTTACTTGTTTTGTTTCATGATTATTTTTCTCTTCATTTGTTTGAAGGAAGGAAGTATAAAATTAATATAAATTCTAGTTCTCTTATGTTTTTTAATTAATAAGATTATATATTCTATAAGATATAATCATTTCCTTGTAAACAATCCTCAAGATTCATTTCCAGAACAATATTTTTGTAACCTAGAATTTTTGTAGAACTAATAGGACCTTTCAATTTACCTTGTTTAACTTTGATAACCATGGTTTTCATTATGGATAAAAACAAACGTTTTTTAATTTAAAATTCCCCCCCTCTGTTATTTGAGTATCAACATTAATATTACTATCCTATAGTTGAAAACCATCAAGATGGTAGGTTGATGTCTGGTGAATGGATGATAATTTCGTCCAACATTCGAAACCTAAATAAGAAAAGATTATGTGATAAATGATAATTTTTGCACATATAATTAATGATCCTTTTCAAAATCTCATATTTATCACAAACAAAATACTAATAAATATTATTATGATTCATATAAATCATGTCCCTATTGTTTTCGACAATAGAAAAAATTTGATGAGTGCCGAAATCCATCTGCATAAATGCATGTTGATTATATGTTAGGCATATGAAGACAAGATCTTTGAAATAGAAAACTATAAATTAATGAATCTTTATGTGGATCACATTAATCATAAATGCGATTTATGGTCACATAAAGTATTTTAGAATAACTTAGTCCATGATGATATTGTGGACCCCATATACCCATAGAGTATAGATAAACTGAATCACCCCTTGGAAGACTCATGATCATGTGACACTCACATGATCATATGAGCTAAAAATTAGATATATTGTCATGTGATCAAGCAAGATCCTATGAAAAGAGAAAAATATAACCTTAATAAATTTAATAGTTCATGAAATTGAGCCAAATTATTGAGAGTAAGATTATGGTAAATTCGAACAAATTCTGGGAAGAAAGATCTCATGAAAAGGTTCTAATGAAAAATCCTAGTGAAACTAATCCTGTGGATACTTCTCATAAAATGGTTTTGTAAATAGATATAGTATTTGGTTCATGAAGGAAGGTCTTGTGACAAGGTCACACAAACATGGTGGGGTTAAAGAGGATATACTATTTTTGTAGTTTGTGAATTATCTAAACTTGAATACACAATTAATAGAAACGTTCATGAAATACGAAGAATATCATAGAATACCAAGAATTTACAAAAAGAAATATTAGTGATAGAGGAAATTTTTTAGGTTAAAATTTACATTCTACAAATATGATATGTTGTGCAGACGTATTTCCCTCTTGAGGGTGAGGGGGATTGTCTATTCCTTCCGAACGAGAGTTAGAAAATCTAAAAAATTAAAAAATACATAAAAATGGGTATTATTTGCCTCATAAATAAAATACAGAATAAAGAAAAATGATATCAAAAATCACATATCCTAAATTAGTAAATGCAATCATATGACCTTATAAATGTCATAAGAACCTTCAATGCACTACGCATAACCTACTTTAAGAATTTTTAGAGCCCCTTTGAAAATTCCAACTCTTGCAAAGGCATAAAAGACATTATATGATCACAAATATACTACCAAATGATCACCCCAGAGCCTCAAGAAATTTTTAATTGGAGGATTAATGAAAATATACCAAAAATACCATTGAAAATTTGTGGAAAATATCCAAAATGAGGGTGTGTTTTGCATTGATAACCTACATCTGATGTGCCCATGCGGTTTACGTGACACCCCAAGACCAAGCTGATATGTCTTCCCCACCATGCAAAAGCACAAATGAATGTCACACATTCCGCACCAAGGGATTTATACATATCATGGTTTTCATACAATCCCCTATATTATCTATAAGAAAAAAAGGAGCTATCCAGGGAAATATCACGCATCAACATAAGACCATATTTTTCCTTGTGACACATCACTGATTGGGAGACTGATTGTCTTCGAAAACACTAATGAAATATCATAATATACACATTACATTGAAAGATAATGAAGGAAATGAATGGGAAAATAGATGATCTTCTTGTAGTCGTATATATCATAGATCTAGCCAAGCTATATTCAAGACACTAGAAAAACCCCCAATTGCAAATTTATCTTGTCAAAGAAGATCCCATAAAAATGTCACTATCATCACATAAAGGGTCTTGGACATGTATAGGGAATTATGTCCTCCCATCTAAATCCAAATACCAAAAGAAGAGTTTGTTCATGAAAGGATCACACATCGCCACATGGATGATTGTTGGGGAAATGATACATCGCAGATTTGCAGATGGAATGTCTTTAACAACCCACTAATAGATATGTGATATCCCAAACCATTGTAAAATAAACAAAGAAATAAAAATGGAATGATAGGAGTTTAATGTGAGAGGATGATAAGTAAATGTTATGTGAACATGGTTATATACATTAAGTCATCTATAAGGATCATTAACCCCCACCCCCCATCAATAAATCATTCATTGTCTCAGTTGACCCCTTGGCATGACATCATGATCTGATGAATCCCTCGTGCAAGCCAAAGTTTACTCATGAAAGAAACCAGAAAAATCAACTATGACCCCATGAATACCTTTAAGAAGGATTCAGTATCCTGTGAGGTCTCCCAGGTAATATGACAGACCATAAAAAATCCACATGGAATGTTTTCATAATTAAGAAAGGCCCCTTTCATTAGACATAATCCATAAAATGGGGCACTGATGGGATTGTATTGTGATCAAAGAAAATAATACAGAACTCATAGTGTAAGCTATGATAGTACCTTTTAAAATGTGTGACAACTAAGCCTTCCACTGACTTCGGCCTTGATTTTCACAATACATGTCACACAAATCAGTGAATAATTGGGGTGGAGAAGCCTAGAAATCCTACACACCTTCATGAAAGTATTTTTTTTAATATCCTTGGATCCACATATCAGAGAAACCAATTGTTAGATTAGACTACTCTGAGAGGAAAATCATGTTCTTGCAAGGTATTCCATCCAGTGAAAATCTAGGGAATGTCCTCGGGGATCATGCAACATGCATATAAAATTTTCTTCATCACTCATAGATCACAAAAAGTAATTATGGTTTGTATATCTATGGATATCCAACATATTTGATAAAACATGTGAAACATATAAATTAAAAAACCCTGAATAAGTCTAAGGAACATATTAAATGAAAACATTAATTATGTATAAACTCAAGATACATTAAAAAATACACATCCCCAAATCCTCATAAACATCAAATGACTCATCCAGATCTTAAAGCAACATTCGGACATGTCATCCATGTCATG
Source organism: Viscum album (assembly GCA_963277665.1). NCBI lineage: Eukaryota > Viridiplantae > Streptophyta > Magnoliopsida > Santalales > Viscaceae > Viscum > Viscum album. The sequence continues at coordinate 543,731,312 of OY728162.1, forward strand.
AAACTCTCCCATGACATACAACTGGGATCATGTGATGTCATCAAGTCATGACATACAAGTCATGTGATAACCTCATGAAATTTCATCCAAGTCTCATGAATCCCTATATGAATTAAATTAAATTTCTTGTTGTTTACTCTAGATGGGCCTCTAAAGGTTATATAGTGAAACTAGTTTTTTTTGGCATAGCCTCACCAAACTCACTGATATTGTAAATTAGATCTTCCAACCCCTTCCTTGCAAGTCAACAAGATCATGTATAGCCCTCAAAGATTCTGATGATATCATAGGTCACATTCGAAGAATAAAAACTAGATCTTAAAAATCCCTATATTCATGTAGGTCATGGGACACTCTATGGACATGTCATCTCTATTTATATGATTATCTTAAAACATCATTGGAATGATCTAGCGACATCCACCCGAAATTATATATGGATTTTGAAATTCTCATCAGTCATTCCCATACATCCGAATACATATAATGATTACATGAAACCCATGAAAAGATGATTTATTTAGGAGTAATAAAATTTTCTAGTGTGAAAACATAAGGAAACCTTAATGTGTAATCCCTGATCCCACAAAACTATGAGAAATATAATTCTTTCCATACCCAAATTACATAGGATGCCATTTCAGGTCCTGATGTATATATTGAGAATCAAATGGAATGTCCCCACACATAAGTCCCACATACACATAAAATGAGACTAATTTCTTGCTATCTCTTGTATCTCACACTAGTCAATTATCACATTAGAATATATAGTTGAAATGATAACATCAACTTCATCATAAGTATCAATAAATCTAGAAACATCATCATGTATTCCATAATCAAACAAAACCATGAACACTCATATTACTTCCATATATAGTAAATGTAGGAGTCCATTTCATGGAATGAATACCATATTTGGCTCCTAATGGTCTCTCCTAAAAAATATGTCTAGAATCCACATATAGTGAGACCTATTACATTCAATCAACTGTTTATCACACTAATCATTTGTCAAGTGAGCACAGAGGATTTCTATAAAAAATCATTTCCATCACTAATCAATACCAGTAAGGGAATCATCAATGTGTAATCCTCAACAAATAGATTTATGAGGAATATGATTCCAACTAAATATAGGAAATTTAGGAAACATTCATAGGAACTACTCAAAAATGTGTATCCACCATAGTGTGATTTACCCATTATTTAACCAAAATTACATGCATTGGTACCCCCATCTATTCCATGTAATTATTTTCTCTCTTATATTCTAGTGGACTTAATGACATGTTGAACGTTGATGACATTGATTCCCTCCGTATCATGGATATGACCAATGCCTTCTCGAGGAATGAGATTAATATTAAATCATTCCATGGGTTTTCCACATACATAAGGTCAAAATCCATGTGTATAGGAACATATTACATGCTATCCATTTTTCTCAAACAGATAATAACTCAATGGGATTTGGAACATTTAATTTTCATATCATTCAAAACTAGTGAAACATCTGGGTCTAATACCCAATCAATTCCATGATATAACAATCCCACTATTAGGTTATCCTCATGTGTAAGTCCCTACTTAAATTAAACTATGATGAATCCGATTTATACCATATCCCGGACACTTAGGATGCCTCCTCAAGGCTCAATCTCATATACCTAGTGCCTAAGTGTCAAATATATGTCCATTAATCATGTTATTAATCTTTCTGGGTTTAATAAATATGTGGGTTTTGATTACTTATATAAATCAAAATATGTATAATGCCTCATAGCGGCTCAATCCCATACCTAACGTATTAATCGCCTCTCAGTATTGAAGAATATTATGAATTAACCAGTTATGTAACTATAATATATAAGAAACCATTCATTTTTGTAAAATAGATGAATAGTTCAGATACATATATCTGGATCCTCCAACAAATTATCATGTCACGTACAAGAGTATTTTACATATGATCTATTTTTAGGGTATCTATTCTCGTATTGGGATTATGAATATATTCTAAAACATATCTGAAATCTATAGAGAGTCCCAATGTTGGAAACAAATTACCCACAGTTGGATGTGAGGATACTGTCCTATCATCCTCTGGACTAATGTGAGATCCTAAGTTTCAATGGATCTAAAATCACAAAGGATTGGTTAACATTGAAAAGAAATTTCACACCCAATAAAGGATATTAGAGCTATTAAGAGTTTCTTATAGAGATAAAAATTATTGAACCATCTTAATTTAGTGAAAAATGCATTGTAACCCACCAATAATCAAACTACCAAGAAAATATATCAACATCAATCTGGAAAACAAAAATTACATTTCTAATGTGAAATCATCTAACTTCGGAATCTCTTTGATAAGAAAAAGTGGATAGATTGTAAGCTACTCACCATACCATTTTATTACCATCACATAGGTTGGCATTTTTTATTTTTGTTGAATCATAAATATATGGAAAGTAATTTTATAAATGTGTTTGAATGTATCATTGTGAAATAATAAAAATTATAATTTTATCTTTGTAACTAATAAAAAATCCCCTAAAATAGGTGTTTAATTTGTTGTAAAATAATGGATTCATGTAATGGAATCCAGATATTGAAAAATAGTCATGGATTTTAAAAATTTTGGTTGAGACATAAAAAAAATATTCATTCATTCAATATTTATTAATAAGATAAAATTGAGTCATACAAAAAATATTCAAAATGAAAAATTTTAATAATTTGTAATGAATTCATAATGTATTATAAAATTAACATTATCAATAATTTGAAATTAAACAATGAATTTAATATAATAGTTTTCTTGAACATAAATATGGAAGAGAAATATTCCCAACCATAAAGGAAAAATAAGATAATCATTTCTAAGAAAACATGTTTTTGTCTTTTTGAGTACCAATGAAGAGAAATAGATAAATATTAAGTAATAGAAATAAAATTTACTTGAAAATATAAATATATATGGGGTTAAAAATATAAATAATATATAATTTCATATATATTAAATTGAAACATTAATAGTCTCAATAAAGAGTATAATAATAACTTAAACCCTCACCTAAAGTCTGTATATTCTTCATACACACTCTCATTCCAAATATAATAATTTTTAAAATATAAAAAATCTATCATTGAAAATTAATGGTTCTTATAATAAAACAAATTATTATCTTATAAATATTTTACTGACTATTTATTCACAATTATTCATTAAAATCAATATCTGGGTGTCAAATGTTTTGTTCTATATGTATATTTTGATTCCTAAATTTTTTTAATTCCTCCAGGATAATGGTATCATCATATTTAGAATTATAGGCATGTGATATATGTCATATTTATTCATCATATATAATTATAGAACCATCTATGTATTGAAATTATGAAATATTATTACATCACTCCAAAGATGTGGTAGTTTGTCGGTACACATGTGATTTTTTCATTTTTCAATGATTATATAGAAATGAAGGTAAATATATTTATAATTAAATAAAAAAATTTCATATATCATATATATTCATTAAATAAATCTATATATCCACCAATGTTTTCTAGGGATGAAAAATGAAATTTACTACTTTAGGAGGAGCTCTTTCGCACATACTCATGAGTCTTGTTCTCATTTTCAATTGGATAGAAATGTGGTGTAAAATTATTTTTTGGTGACCATAATAATATTTAATTTTATTAATGATAGTTAAGTATTTATATTATAATATATTTGATATATTTTGATGATGTATAAGAAATAATAAGGTTTAATGAATTTAGTTAATAATTGTACCTCCTCATTGTATATCTTTCTTTATCTTACACATTTACCATTAAATGATTTATCTTTTTAGTGATTATAGAACATATATAATATATTTATGTTATTTTTTAGATATTTTACAAATAATTATTTGTATATATGGTTCTCAATGATGATTAATAAGTGAGAAAAATATGTCTCTTTTTATAAGTTAGGGGAGTAGAACCTTGGTAAGTATCCTTAGATTTAAAATAATTTAATGTAACTCAAATAGAAATAAGAGATGATAAGGAAACTTTTAATGATATGGTATGTGGTTCTATAATTACCCTAACAAAATTTGATAATGAACTATTTTTTTGTCCATTATAAGCCCTATCACATGGTTATACCCAAATTATCATTTTCCATGACAATTAAAAAACATATCAAGCTATCATATTATTTTGAAAAAAAATTAAATTGGTTTTATTTAAAAAATTGAAATTGCTATTCCTATCATGAAATTATTTTGATTATATTACTCATATTAATTTTTTAGAATTTAATTCTGATTTCTATGTCGAAAACACATAAAATACATTTTTAGAAAAAATGATTCTTTTGGTTTCAAAATGACTTTATTATCATTGAATTCTTAATAAAAATAATTGGATGAATGAAAATTTATTTTACTTGAAAATTTTTCGAATAATTTCATTAAAATAATTAATAAATGGTGATAAATTTAGTTTAATAATATAAATTTTTTTTATGATATTAAAAAAATAATTCATAGAATTGTGTCACTTTTTGTCATCAAACAAATTATTAAACATTTTTAAACATTATATAATAAATGTATAATAGATAATTTAATTATTTTACAAGTATAATAATTAATATTATATAATTTTAATAATAAAAATAAGATATATTTTATTTAAAATAAATACACATATAAATAATACAATGTTTTTAAAATAACCATTTTTATTTAAGCAATTAATATTATACTAGTATTCAAAGTCACGAAATGACCATTTCATGGATATAAATTATTTTTTTATTTATGAATTAAATTTATCAATAAAGATTATTTATATCATTCCAAAATAGTAAGAAATTTAACAAAAATAATAATTTAACAAAATAGTTCAAGCATTCTTTCTCAATAATTATTGGTATTTCCTTAAGCGAGTTTTATATTTCTTTCATAATAATTTTTTTTTGTAAATTTCAATTAACTATAAAATAATTTATTTAATTTTATATATTAATAAATAATTATTCATTTTATTTTGGTAATGCAGTAATCACAAGATATCAAACATATAAAACGTATTAAATAGAATATATTTGAAAATCTATAGTTGTTATATTCTACCCCCTTAAAAATAAATTCATTATAGAAATATTTTATACTATATTGAAATTTTTTGAATTGTTATTTTTCATTAAATCTATATTCATCATAAAAAATCCATAAATTTATGGTTTCACTAGATAACATTGATAATTTTCGTGGTCTTCTTCCATATTACCTTATCTCTTTAATCCATTATCCTCATCTATTATACCTCATATGGAAGATGATTATACAGATATAAATTCTATGAGTTTTTTACATTTCAAATATTAGTTATGCGATTCTTAAAACATAAAAATGGAACACATAGTGATCTTGAGGGTGTTTTTAGAGAATCACCATGTGAAAACATGTTTATAATGCCTTAATATTAATTATATATTTCATCCATTAAAAATAAATCCTTCTATAGATTTAATCACAATAAAAACTAACATAACATGATCAATAATTAATTAGATAAATATTATTATTAAAATTATTATTAAAATAAAACCACAAGTAAAAAAATTTAATTACCTAAAAATTTATTCTTTTATAAGATAAATAATTAATATGAGTACATATTAATAATTATTTTTCTTTCTCAAAATCTATTTAATATTTTATATTTTCACCTAATAAATTTAATTATCCACTTTTAGAATAATTTTATATTATGTAAATAAATTAACTATATCAAATTTAGAAATTTTTATGAAATAAGAATTTATAAAAATAAACATAAAATTGTTATTTTTCAACAAAACATAGTTTTCTCTATATATTTAATTTTCCATTAAATGGTAAATATATTAATTATATAATTTTAATTTTATAAAATGAAGTTTTTATTTTATTTCATCATTTCAAAATCATCATTAGATATATTTATCGAACTTTTTCAAAATAATTTATTAATAGGTTAATCATAAAATCAAATTGATATAGAAAATACCGCCAATTTTATAATGTTATCTGAATAGAATAATGACTTAAAAGTAATTGAATTATTTTAATATAAAAGATATATATATTATAAGGACCCAGCCTTAAAAAATTACAAAATCATTAATAAAATGAATAATTATCATTGAGGATATTTTCAGGTTTATAAGTTTAGATAATTAGGCCATAACTATTACATGTCACCATGAAATTTACATGTAGACACTACTCCTCAATATCAATTAAAAAAAATAAAAACTGTAAAAAAGAAAAATATCTAGTTCAATGTTTTAGACAACATGACTTTTCCTTCATCCCATCCTTGACCATATTCATCTTTAAGTCACGTGGATAACATTTCAAAATTTTGGGATGAATATAAAATGCTCATTAAAGGTTAAAAATCAAGGAAGTGAAACATCAACCAATCAATAAATACAAATAAATGAAACCATACTTTTCAATCATAACATACATCATTAAATCTCTAGATTTATGAATAACACATAGAAATAATAAATCATAAAGGTGACATATGGAATCCATATCATACTTAAATTGTAGCTATCACAACTACGTAGAGAGTTATATTGGAATACCCATCATAGTGTATTCCCTAAATCTCATAGGAGAAAAATTAACGTTTAACTCAGTCACGTTACCCAATGCATCAGAGAGCTATCTCAGGCTCACCCTCCCTAGGTTTATCACATAACCACCCATATATGTAAATAATTTCAAATAAACATAAATTATTAATAACACATGAAACAATCATATAGGAAAGGTAAAATTTCCACATTGTGTTCAAAATATATCACTTCATGATATTGACATAATCAATGCTTTATAAAACCATTTTCAGAAACATTTAAAACATTTAATAAAGTGATTTTTGAATCAAACATTCTGATAGCACATTGAATATTTTAATGGAATTATCATTTTAAAACATTAATTTCGATATATATAAATCCATAAAACCATTTTTAATACATGGACATCAATGAGAAATAGTTAGTAGTATAAATCGTTAAAATTATATTTTATGTAAGGAGTTCCTAACCAAATGATAGATGCTTGAATACAAATAATTGGGAAATAACATTTAATAAAAACATTTTAATATCAATAGATGAAAGGTATTCATGTTATAATATTCCAAATTATATTATATTCATCATAAAAAATTGAATTGGTTCATAAGAACAATGTTGTCTCAATGAAATGTAAATTGAGATGAAATCCCTTATAATGACGGTATCCTATGATTAAGCATAAATAAATTATATAATTTTTCTTAAAAATTTTAAATACACTAAATATTATTTGATATTATGTTTAATAAAATCATAGGTCATTCACACATATTCATAGAACTACATAATCAACATGTGGGTATTTAACCCCAATGAATTGAAATTTGGTTAAGAAGTTCTCTTATAAAAATTCAACAGCTTAACAACATTAAATTAAAATTTATAAAATGAGTTAATGAGAGAGGAAAGAGGTATCTCATAACTTGGAAATTATATTTAATGAAATTAGGATATATAATATCATATCCCAAAATATGAAGATGTAAATTACAAGACATAACAAAAATAAGTCTTTTACAAATGAAGAGGGTGAAATGTTCTTTTGCAATTTGGTAACTTACAAAAAATACACGATATGAATGAAGGATCATAAAATTAAGGTTTCATTACCAATAATTAAAATTATATTACAAATTGAATATAATCATGGGCAGTACGTACACCACACAAAGGGAAATAGTTTTAGTATAGCATGATTCTCATGGGAATAAAATGTGAGTTGAAAACTCTTTCCGAAGTTGTAATCAAAAGAGTCATATAAAAAAGTTATTAACCACCAAATTAATCATAGAATAATATGAATTTAAATATAATATTGATAATATATATCAAATAGATGTACACAGGACACCACATGCAATAAATAAGTGGTGAACAAAAGAAATCTCAAAAAATTAAACGTGAGATAAGAAACCTCGTACCTCTTGTCTAACATGACTCGTTTCTTCCATTGTCTTACTGAATAATTAACATAGGTTAATATCAAATTTATTAAGAACATTTTTAAATTTTATTATTCCTTTCATATTACTTATTAACAATATATAATAATTGGTGAATTATTTGAGTTCATATTGGACATTTTGTCAATGTTCGGAACTTGAGTTAAAAATGAACTTGTAATAATTTAAAATTGTCCATGTGGTGAAAATTCAATTATAAACAAAATAATATTGATGATTTAGATATCATATATGTCATATATATATATATATATAATATGTATTTATAATAGTGTATAACATTTGGAGATACGAAATTAAATGCACCGTTAATGGAGACGATAAGTCATGCATACCTATAACGATAATTTCATTTTTATTACATATTTTATGGAATGAAAAAATAATTATAAATAGGCATATTATAATTACAATATAATATCATATATAATTTAATTATCTCCATTTTTTATACGTTTCATGTATGGCATTAACAAGTCAAATCACTTTGAGGGGGCGGTAGTCCGCACCTCCTCAAATTAAATTATCGTATTTACCCACTATGGAAACCATAATGGTATTATATAAATGGAAAATAAATAAGAATTTAAATTAAATATAAATTTAATATATATCACATATAAATATAGTTCCATAATAATGGCCACCATGAGAGGCGGTAGAAGATAATTGAACTATCATCGTTCCGTGAGGCAGTAGTTCGTCGTCCACAAAAACAGTATGTTATTTAAAAATTAGATGGATGTGTGTGTATGTGTAGTTAGAATAATTCTCATAACATTAACCTAGTATATTTAGGATACATTATTTGATATAAAATAAATTAATAAAAAGATTTTATGGGTTGGATAAGTAAAATAAAAAAAATAACATAAGAGAAGACATTACCTTTATATCAGCTATCTCCCTTTGGTTTGAACCAAATGGTTTACTTGAATTGGATTATTCCTAAGGTAAGATATATAGTAGGAGTATAGGTATGTAGGTAGATTATTTGTAACGAGTTTGGATTATCCATGGGGCTTGAGATGTTTGAGTAATGTGTTACAAGTGAGGGAATTTTATAAGGGGTGGGCGGAGGGGCTCTTTTGAAAAGTTTAAAAATATTATTTTATTATATAATTATTTTTGGTTTCTAAAAGTCAAAAACATATAAATGTCAACGATTATATGAATCATGTTCTAAATAAAATCATCCAATAATAATTATACAGGTTTATAATATTTTTTAATCTTTATAATCTAATTTATTTGAATCATTCACTATTGAGATAAGCACTACATCATTATTACGTCATAAATAATATTATTTATTTGATGACTAAAATTTATAAAACAAATACCTTGATGTAGGAAATATTTTTTAGTTTTCAAATTGATATTTATAGTTGAAAATATAACTTATATAACCCTATGAGAAAATTTATTTACTGAAGGATATATGTTTATGTCGTTTGTTTTCTTTACATTAAATTAATTAATATAACGTGCATTATCACTTTTACGTGGCTCCATGGGGTTCCAAAATCAACCCAAGGATGACCATGTTCATTAATATTTTATCCAATAGGATTAGGACACATTTTAGTGTAATTTTAGATTATTATAATAATATTTTGTTACCCATATTTACTAGATTTACCCTTTAACCATTTTAAATAAAATTTTTAATGAAGTAAATATTCATATTGTTTAAAAATAAAAGTTACATATTTAAACAATTTGGGAATCCTAATTCCAAATATCAATTCAATTTTTACAAATTCAAAACACATAATTGGCATAAATTAACTTAAAATTAGTTCCCCCAATCAAAATAAAAAGTTTATTTTTAAGAAATAATAACTATAAAATGATTGACACTTATTTATATCCAATTTCAAATTGAAAATTCTTATAATGAAAAAAATTGGATGAAATGGTAAAAAAACAATATAATTATACTTTAAAAGAAATTAAAATGTTAATCTAACTTTATAAATATGTTTTATTAAAAGGCAGTTTTGAATTAAAATAAATTATTTTTAACTATTCATTAAAAAATGAATTTTATCAGAAAAATACAAAAAATTTACCCAAAGTAAATTTTGATGCCTCTAATTTATAGAAGAATTTTATTTTCTAAAATATAACATATAAAAGTGACCAGTACATTATTTAAGGATGTTTCTCCATCAAAAGTCAGTAAATCAACCTTTTAATGAATATTCAGTTATTTATGCTTAAAATTAGATTCATTCCCATTTTAAGAATCAATCATTTATTTGATAAATGTAAATAAATTTAAAAAAAATATAAACATATTTTAGTCTGTTCTATTCATTCACGTCGACACAACGGCTGTGTGTTAACTACCATTTAAAATAATAATAATATTATTTTTTTAGTATAACTCTTGGTTGTGTGGAATGTTTGTTTTCAAAGAAACCCATTTTTGTGTATTGGGTAAAACATGAACATAGAATCCCCTTTCAGTTAAAATTAATATTTAATTCAGAAATATTAATAAATATGAAAATTTTATTTTCTTTATTTACCTGGGATGTTACATCCTTCCCCCCTTTTGGGAATTGAGTCCTCAAAATATTAAACATGGGCTCTGAAAAGTCCTTGAAGGTCCCACATCAGAAAAAGAGTCACTAAAAATATAACATTAATAGAAATAAAGAAAAAAACAATGGTCACATAAGATAACCCATAATAGGATTCCATGTGGGAAAACATGGATATGGAGGAGAAATATAAAATTATGTTTTGATGGAGAGTGATAGAAAACACGGTTAAGAGAAAGCTAAGCACCACAAAATCACAAAAATGTGATTGCTTAAACGGTCAATGATTCCCCAGTATGAAAAGATAACCAACAACATTTTTTATGTTACTTTTCAAAATTTTGAGGAATTTATTTTTGATTTCAACTAAAAATATAAGGAAAACTACTTACTTGTGATGTATTTTGTCACCCATTAATAAAATTCTACCACAAACTCATCTTTTCTCCAAAAGGTGAGTATTCAAGATGACTTGGTCACACCAAAAGTTCTAGAATAAACTTAAATAGTATCACATAATCTAAAAAATATGATCTATATATTTCCCCTATCTTTAGACATTAACTAAAAACAAAACTGGTTTGTATAATATTAGATATTAACAAAAGGATAATACTTCATAAAAATAAATACTACTCATAATCTACGAAATTCAAAAAAAGAACACAAAGTTCATGAAATACCATTAAATATAAAATTGTCTTTAAAATTCATAAAAATAATAAAAACTATGATTGAAACCAAAAAATCATTTGGATTTAATGACATATTCTTCCACAGTAAATCATAACATTTATTTCCAAAAATATCGACTACTCTTAATGTCTCATGCTAATGTTTAATTAACCTAAAAAAATAGTTTCTATGATAGATGAATTATTTCAATAAATAACCCAAATCTAATAATGTTGACAATAAAAAAATATATCCTTTAAAATCGTATTTCAATCACTACACCACCAATTTAATCGCATAGTATTTTATTTTTTAAAATATATATTCTTCCCAAAAGAGATATTGTATTCCAAAATATCCTTTATTACATAATCACCAAATCCTTTTCTTATAATATTTATGTCAATTTGATAAAACATAATTTCCTAAATTCAACTTATTCTTGATACATAAAATCATTTAACAGAAAATAATAAGTCTTACTAACCAGGGACTTCCCATTTGATAGAGTTAGGCGATGCACACTTGTCTCCCTTTGGTTGTGGGATTGATTTCAGTGGTATTTCCAGATGCGATGGGTCGTCAACCATCTTACGGGTTTTCTATTTTATAAAACTAAAAAACATCCCAAACATGTTTTAACCTCAGTGTATTTCTCATACCTTTCATTTTCATCCCAATAATTTGAGACCACAACATCATATATGTTGTTATTTTTTTCACCTCTATAGTATAAAATGTAAATATTTCTAATAGAAAGAGCATCATAACTTGATCATGGTGTCCATATAGTTTCATCATAATTTTTTTCACATTTGTAGAAGGTACAAGGTTTGTAAAAATTATTTAGAGATCCTTCAAAATCATTTCATTACTTCATCTAAATAATCCTTGTTCAACTTGGGTCATCTGAGTGTTCTTCGAAAATCATTTTCCGAGAAAAATCCTGTAGGACATATAATTTCAAAAACATATGATAAAACCTGATTTTTATAAAATAGTCTGACTGATTCTCAGGTCAATCATTCAATAAATGGTCCATTTAAAATACCATAAGTATGTTCTAAAATAATATATTGTGAAAGAAGATATAAATATGTTGTGAAAGGTTCTCCTTATTCATCACCTTTTTCAAAATCATAAAATGAATTTAAATCTTGTGATAAGGTAAAATATTTAAAAATTATTTGATAATATTTACATTTCTTAAAAATATGAGATTATTGAGAAAATTGGATTTTATTAATTATAACCCATGATCCATAAAGATATTGAGGTATAGTGGAGGTGTTTTATATCTCAAACAACTGCTTTCAAGTGATTTGTATACTAGAAAAAGTTTCAAAATCATCTAAACATGTCTTTGTAAAAATTATTGCAAGTATGTTTTCAGGAAGTGATAGGAATGTCATTGGATATCCTTCCCCTCCCATTAGTATCTGAATTTGCTTGGAATGAAAAATTTATAAAACAAGGATTTAACTGTTATTATACACATAGATACTAACCATGTGTTTAACTAAAACTATGAATGCCTATGGTGGTCTAAACTGAGTTCTGATACCAACTATAAGGACCCAACCTTAAAACATAACATAATATTATATAAAATGAATAATTAACATTGAGGATATTTTCAGGTTTATAACATTATATAATTAGGACACAACTATTATATATCAACATGAAGATTACAAGTAGACACGACAACTCAGTATCCATTTTTTTATAAAATAAAAAATCTTAAAAAGAAACATGCCTATTTCAATGTTTTAGACTGCATGAAATTTTTGTGATCCCATACATGACCCTATTAATCATTAAGTACTTTGGGAAACATTTCAAAAATATGGGATGAGTATTAAATGCTCAGTAATGGTTACAAAATAAGGAAAGGAAACATCAACACATAAATAAATACAAATCAATGAAACCATACTTTTCAATCGTAACATACCTCATAAATTCCATAGATTTATTAATAACATATAAAAATAATAAATTATTAATTATACTTATGAAATCCATATCATACTTACATTGTAGCTATCATAGCTAACTCGGGAGTTATGTTGGAATACTTGTCACATCATATTCCCTAAATCTCTTAGGAGAAACATTATCATTTACCTCTGTTACATTACATAAGGCATTAGAGAGCTATCTCGGGCTATCCCACCATAGGTTTTTCACGGAACCACCCGTATATGTAAACAATGCCCAATAAAAATAACATTTTCAAAACATATAAAACAACCATAAAGGAATGAAATCATTTCCATATTGCAATCACAATATATCATTTCATGATATGACATAATCAATGCTTTATCAATCCATTTAAAACATTTAATATAGAGTTTTTTGAAACAAAGTGACCCACATCACATTAAATATTTCAAGGAAACTATCATTTTAATTAATTAATTTCTATATAAATAAATCCTGAAATTTATTTTTAAAAAATGTAAAATAATGGGAATGATTTAAAAGAATTAATCTTTTAAAGGATATTTTAGTTAAGGAGTTTCTATCCAAATGAGAGATGGTTGAGTAAAGATTATTGAAGAATAACATTTAATAAAATCATTATAATATCATGAGAAGAATAGTATTCATGATATAATTTTCCAAATAATGGTATATATGACATATAATAGGTTTTTGGCACATAAAAACAATGAAACCTTAATGATATGTAAATTGATACAAAATCTCTTATAATGACGGTGTCCATAGATTAAGGATAAATAAATTATGTAATTATGCGTGAAAAATATAAATACACTCAATATTGATTTATACTCAGGGTAAAACAATCATAGGTCATTCACACATATTCATAACATGACATAATCAACAAGTAGAAGTTTAACCCCAATGAATTGAAGTTGGGCTAAGAAGTTCTCTTATATAAATTTTATAGCCTAACAATGTGAGTTTAAATTTAATAAAAGGAGTTGATGAGAAAGAAAAAATGATCACATAACTTGGACATAAATGTTATTGAAATTAGGATACAGAAGATCAATCCCAATATACGAATATTTAAATTAAAAGAAAAAACAGAAATAAGTATTTTATATAAGATGAGGGTGAAAGGTTCCTTTACCGATTTGGTAACTTACGAAACAAACACCATATGAATTAAGGATCCTAAAATGAAGATTTAATTACCCATAAATTAATTATTTTACAAAATTAATGCAATCATGATCAGTACATACACCACACAAAAGAAAATAGTTGCAATATATCACGAATCTCAAGGGAATATGATGTGAGATGGAAACCACTTGCCACATTGTAATCAATCACGTCGTGTGACCAAAATTTAATAACCACCAAATGAATCACATAATACCATCAATATAAATAGAATCATGATAATATATATCAAATGGAAGTAAACAATACACTACATGTAACAAATAGTGGCGAATAATAGAAATCTCACGGTATTAAACAAGAGATAAGAAACCCCTTACCTCATGTCCGACATGAATCGTTTGTTCCTTGTTCATCCTGAATAATAAACATAAGTTAATTTATAATTGAACAATGACATTTTAAAAGTTTTTAATTACTTTTTTATTAATTATTACATCGCTATAACAATTATTTAAGTTCATATTGGACATTTTGTCGATGTTCGGAACTTGAGTGAAAAATGAACATGTTATAATTACAAATTCGCCCTGGGATCAAGATTCCATTATCTCAAGATTAATATTCATGATTTAGATATCATATTTATAAAATATATATATATATATATATATCTAGTATATATGTATTTATAATATTACATAACATTTGGTTGAAAAAAATGAAATGCACCATTCATGGATACGTTAAGTCATACGTAAGCATAAACACTACATTCATTTCTATTTAATATTTAATGTAATTAAAACATAATGATAAATAAGTATATTATAATTCCAGTATAATATCACATATAATTTAATTATATCTATCCTTTATAGGTTCTATGTATGGAATGAATGAGTCATATCACTTTGAGGGTGCGGTAGTCCGCACTTCCTCAAATGAAATTATCGTATTTAACCCCTATGGAAACCATAAAGTTATTCAATAAATGGAAAATATAGATGCATAGAATATATATATATATATTTAATTTACCACATATAAACATAGTTCCATCATAATGGATACCATGAGATGTGGTAGGAGATAATTGAACAATCATCGTTTCGTGAGGCAATAGTTCGCCGTCGATAGAAACTATATGTTTTTCAACCATTAGATGAAGGTGTGTGTAAGTATAGTACAAATACATCTAGTAACAACAACCTAGCTTATTGAGAATAATTTTTTCCTTATAAAATAAATATATAAAAATATTTTATGGGATTGGAGATGTAATTTAAAACAAAAAATAATAAGGGAATATGTTACTTATAAATCGTGTATCTACCTTTGGTTTGAACAAAAAGGATTACATGAATTTCCTTCTGCCTAAGGGGAGGCTTCTAAGAGGATGAGACAGATGAATGGAGTTTAATTAGGTAGAACTTGGATGAGATAAGAGTCTTTAGATGTGTTAGGGATTGGTTAAATTTGAAGGCTTTTTATTAGGGGGAATAACGGCTCTTTAGGAATGTTTAAAAATATTATTTTATTATATAATGATTTTAGGTTTCTAAAGTTCCAAAACTTATTAAACTAGAAGATATGATGACTAATGTTCTTTATAAAACCATCAAATTTCAATTATACAATTTTTTGGATTTTGTTTTAATCTTTATAATATTATATATTTAATTCATCCATTAATGATGTAAATACGACATAATTATTGTGTCATAAATAATTTTATTTATATGATGTCTAAAAAATATTAAAAAAATTCCATGCTATAGGAATTATTGTTAGATTTCAAAATAATTTTTATAGTGTAAGAAATAATTTAAATAACCCTATGTAAAAATTGATTTACTAAAAGATATATGTTTATGTCATTCTATAGTTTACTTTAAATTAATTAATATAAAGTGTCATTATCACTCTTAAGTGGCTCCACGGGGTCCAAATATCGACCCAAGGATGAACATGGTTGGAAATGAATTAACAAATATTATTAGGATATATGTTAGGGTAAATTTATATAATTATAATAATTTATATTACACTTATTTACCAGATTTACCCTTTAACCATGGTAAATAAAATTTTTACTGAAGTAAATATTCTTATTGTCTAAATATAAAAGTTACCTATTTACACAATTTGGCATCATTATTCCAAATATGTAATCCATTTTTACAAATTCAAAATAATGAAGAGATAGAAAATAATTTAAAATTAATTCCCACAATCAAAACAAAAAGCGTGTTTTTAAGAAGTAATAACTATCAACAGATTGACACTAATTTTATTCCAATTTAAAATATAAATTACTTCAAATGAAAATCATTGGATTCAATGTAACAAACATAATATAATTATTCTTTAAAAACAATTAAAATGATAATCTATCATTATAAATATATTAGGTTAAAAGGTAGTTTTTAATCAAAATACAATATATTCACTATTCATTAAAAAACAATTTGTATCAGAAAAATACCCAAAATTTTCCAAAATATAATTTTGATGCTTCTATTCAAAATGAGATTTATAGTTTATTAAATTGAAGATATAAATGTGGAAAAAACAAGATTTAATGAGAGTTACCCATCAAAACGTGGTAAATTGACCATTTAATGAATATTATTGTATTTATGCTTAAAATTTGATTCATTCACATTTTAAGCCTCTATATTTTATTGGATAAATTTAATAACATTTAAAAAAAATATAGTCATATTTTAGATTGTTCTATTGATTAACAACAATACAATGGCTGTGTGCTAACTACCATTTAAAATAATAATATTATTTTATTATTTTTTGTATAACTCAACGTTGTGTGCAACATAATATTTCAAATAAACATGTTGTTGTGTATCTGGTACGCCATTGAAGATTGCATCCCTATAAATGAAAAATTAATATTTAATTCAGTAATATTAAAAACAATTATAAAATTATACTCAATATATATCTGGGATTTTACATATATAAATATATTAAAATAAAATAATATAAAATTAATATTCTGAATTCCTAAAACCTAGGTTTATCATTTTAGAAACACATGTAATATTTTACCATGATTTTTTTTTATTTTCTTATACTTAAAATTTATTTTAGTCAATTATAGAATTTGAATATATAAATTGGATGAAAAAATATTTGAACAACTTATTCTTAGTTTGTAATAATTTCAATTTCCTTTTAAGGCATAAAATTAAGTTTACTGATATTAAATTTAATGAGCATGGTAACTGTGGAGTAATTTTAAATAAATTGTTTGATTAATATTATTGAATTTTTATCCAATACACAATATTGAAAAGTTAAATTTAATAAGTATTTTTTTACACACACATATATATAAACTATATGATAATTCATTTAGTTGTTTATTAATTCTATACAATATTATAAATTTTTATTATTAAAAATAACATTTTTCTATATTATAATATTTTAATATAGTAAATGATTAAAATTAAAATTATATTTTTCATGTAATAGGAGTTTAATTAGATTTTCTGGATGATAAATTTTGGTTAACAGATGCAAAAAATTCAACCATGTGTTACCTATTAATCTTAAAAAAATTAATAAAATTGTGAAATACAAGATTCAAAGTTAAACACCAAAATGTAAGAATATAAATATATAGTGTTAAAAGACTAAATTTTTTTTTGAAATAAATGTGAATACTTATTTTAGTGTCTTTATTAACCATAAAAAGACCAAAAATTAATAATTTCCTAGATTTTGAGAAATTTATGATTTATTGTTATTGATTTATCATTGAAAATGTTTGTAGCATTTTAAAAAATGTCATTTCACTCACTTATAAAAGAAAATTCCTTCCACTAATTTTTTTCACCCATTCTAAATCATAATTCCAACTAGATATCTACTATATTATCTTCTACACACTCTCTCAATTTTCAATACTATCTTCCATTAGAAAAATACCAAGATTAGATTCCTTAAATTGTTACTAAATTGAGAACAATATAATGGAGAGGTAATGTTACCAACCGAATTATCTTAATTATATCCCTATAATAAACCATAAAACCGATTAAATTAATAATATATTTAAAAATATTACTAATAATCTGGAATTGTTTTATATTAATTAAATATGTATTATATTCCTTCCAATAAATCCATTTTAAAAATGAAAAGAGGGTCATGCATACAAGCAAACTACCACTTCTAGGAAAAACAAGATTGATTTTCCATCATATCCTTAAATTAAATGACTTAAAATTATATTTAATTTATTCACTTGATATATTTAAAGATCTAATTATTATATATTATAAACCATTCTCTTTCCTACTCATAGATTAGGGAAAATGAAAACATTGCTAGTGCTTAAAGGTGGACAATCACCACTATGAAATTACTATAATTGATTTTTAATCTATAAATTCATACAATATAAGAATAACTTATTTTTAGATTAAAAACATTAATCAAAAATAAAAATACCATTATGATTATTAAATAAATGTTATTATTCCAATGAAATAATTATCTTATCTATAATATCTCTTTGATTAAATATTTTTCTACTATGTATCAGTTTTACCATCTATGTGTAAAATGAAATAAATTTAAATCTAGGGTAAAAAAAATAATTTTTTTTGATATTTGAATATAATAATAAAATAACTATACATTATGAAATTATAATGGAGAAATATGTACAATTCGTATGATAGTTGCCCTTGTTTTTGAATATTAAAAATTTGAGCATCACACTAACTTCAACGTCATGGATCATAAATCAAATACATATGAATATAAATTTGAAAGTTATAAATTTTTATAAAAAATATACTATTATACATGTAATTATCTCAATGTAGTAAAAAATTAATCTAATAAAAGAATTGATATATTCATAAAAAATTATTTTTAACAAAAAAATTGAAGCTAATCAAATCCGATTATAGAAATTAAAAATAAATATTAATATATATATATATATATTATTAATAATGTTAATGAAATTTTAAATGTATTACTAAGGTTCCAAAATGGATGATTAATGTATTTTTCACTTAAACATGTGGTTTGATCATGTTCGACTAATAAGGATTAATAGTATGGGTTTTTTCTTCTCAATTTTTCATCATTGAGATATATTTTGTATTAACATTATTTTATTTAACTTCTATATTATAGAGAAATTTACCACAGAATCCCAGAACTGATTTCTACAATATTATGATGCCATAATATACATGTAATATCTTCCAAATGTACGTAATTGTTTAGTAGTAAATGTAAACTAGAAACATACGTGAGTCTTATATTATAATTTAAAACAAAAATTAAAACCTAATTTTTTCATAATAACATTATAACCAATAAAATATATTTTCATTTCAATCACAATACACTTCATTGATTCTTGAGCTGCAGGAAAATGACTCAATACCCATGGTTTAATTAACAATTATGGTCATAGACACACCTATTCCAATAGTTCTCATAAACTATGTGTATTGGTGATATTTTCTAACCTATACCAACAATTATTACTAATCCATGGGTATAGGGTACCCACGTAAGCTTGGAAAGCCCAAAAACTGCATGAGAATGCTATAGGAAAATGTATACACATGATTTACATGGAAAAGTGGGTATAGGTTCCAGCTATACCCATTTTTTATGAACTATGGGTATAACCTTTAGTATATAAGCCTATACCCAGGCTTTACGCTGAACCGTGGGTGTAGATGTTACATATACCGATAGTTTTACTAAATATTGGGTATAGGGTATATTATTATTTTCATCTAGTAATATATATAAGATAATATCTATTTATATAAACATAAAATTAGTCTGTGTAGTGGTAAATTGATTCGATGTAATAGGGGATGATCAGGTTTGACACCACGTGTATGTTTTTATTATTTCCTAATGTTTATATTAATAAATTTATTGAGATAATAAATTTTATAAATATAATATTGGTAGCTTAGTTGGTGAGGCACTACATTATACCCATTATTTAGGGAACTGTACCCATGGTTTTGAACCATCGGTATATGTCATTTTTCCAATAGTACTGGTTAAGGAATCAAAATATGGGTGAGCTAAAATTCTCTATAATGGTTAGGTTTTGAAGAATATATCTTGATTCAATACAGAATATTCAATATGGCGGGTAAATAGCCGAACAAACATTCCATTTAATCAATAAAATTGCTATCACAATTTGAAAAAACATAATCAATATGAAAATATAAATAACTAGGAACATATTCCATTTAAAAAACATGGCTATCATGAAAATATAGATCATGATCTATAGATAATGTTATATAAAAGAATATACATTATCGTTAATCAAATGCATGGAATAAAATTCATCTAAACATAATTATCATAGTGAAAATCCCATGGATAATAATAATTTCTAAATTATCAATGAAACATATTCTTAATTATTAAACATCACTATCATGGAATTATTTATACCTCTACCATGAAGATCGATCATCATTATAGTTTAAAAATTATTGGAATGTATACACTAAAAACCCATTTAACAATGGTCATAAATTGACTACCCTCATTAGAGTACCGATGAATCGAGGGACAATCTATAAATAAGCGCCACTAATTTATGCATGTCCAAAACATTCCCCTTGTATGAAATAATCAATTTAATTCATGAATAATTTTCCTGATCATAAAATATCTTTATTAATTATTGAATATGTATTCATCAATAGTTTTGAGATAAAAAATTTAAAATTTAATTTAGAACATGATATGTAAAAATGATAAATAAATAATAATAATTAAACATATACATGATAAAAAATAATGATATTTGTGGGATTTTTATTGTCCAATTATCATAGGAATGTGAATATAACAATGCAAAGAAAATGAATATAGAAATGAATATAGAAAGTGAATGTTGATACATTCCTTGGTAAAAATTGTAGTAAACCATCTAGATGAGGAAAAATGATTTTATCAATACAATGTATCCATAGTGAATTTTATTAAAAATTACGTGGGATTGTCAATGATGAATATAATTAAAATTGAAATTTATTTAAAAACATTTCTCGAAAAAATATCATTTCCATATTGAAAATAACCATTCTAAAATTAATATTTCAGAAATTTATTTTCATAATAATAATATTTACATATAAATTTTAAATATATAAAATAATATTTAAAAAAATTATTTCATATGAATTTTGAATATTCTATTATTGTATGACTTATTAAAATAAAGACTCTATTGAATTTTTAATTGACAAACCAAACATTAATTTTTAGGAACATACAAGAAATATACCTTCCAAAAATTATTAAAAAGAAAAAATTTTAAAAATTAAATTAATAGATCATTTATACAAGGGTATAAATAATTTTTGAAATTTTATAAAAAAACATGAATTATTAAGAAAATTGTATTCTGACCAAAGAGAGAAATGAAATCTAATTGTACTAAATATAATTCCTAAATTATTTTAATTATAAATGATTTTGAAAATTATAATATTACTTGAAAACACATTGAAAATCTATATTAAAAAAATGAAATTATTTTATTAGATAATGATAAAATTATTTCATTTAGTGGAAAAAAATGTATAAACAATATCTATTAAATGGGGTTTTGAAATAAACAATTACGAGGAGCATAACGATGAAGTGAAGATTAATAAATGAATCAATTATGTGAATAAAATGTACATAACCATAAAAATGATGAAATAAAATATAATATAGTCTTAATTATTTACCCACATAATCCTAAAATGTAAATGATAATGAAGAAGTAGTGTAACCTAATAGAAATAAATTGAATTATGAAATTATTTACCACATAGTAAATATTCTATCAAAATACCATTGGATTAAATAATAAAAATTTAAATTTAAAATAACATGAATTAATATTTAATCATGATATTACATAACAATTTTTTTAAAATAAATCATATAAAATAAATTATTTTTATGACATTATAATATTCCCAATGATGGGAAATTGAGACGATGTCCCTTACCTCATACTTCCTTTTGGTGGAACATGAATTAAAATTATATAAAATTGATTTAATAACTTTATTAACTTCCTGTAGAACCATTATAATATTTATAATATCATATATGGTCCTTTTATATCTTTATATCACCCATTAGTTTATAGTATTTCATTATTTTTATTCTTTCAGGTTCTAATTTCCTTATTTTCTCAACTGTGTTTTCTGAGAAATGATCCAGATCTTGAAAATATTATATTGTAATAATATATATAGGTTAATAAACATGAAATAATAATTTTATTTATATATCAATTATAATTTTAATACCTATAATGAAGTATGATATTCTGAAATGAAGTATGTTATGGTCACAAAGGTGGGGAGTCGTATGTATGCATATAAAACACTTATAATTTTTTAAAATAACAAAAGTGAAATAAACTTTTTTCACAATAAAAATGTGTATAAAATGTATTATTATCAATTATTATACATTATATTGTCTAAATATGTCAATAAATTAAATTTTATAAAATATTTTCAGTTAATTTAATCCTTCTCTTTGTAGTTTAACCCACTAGAAAACAATTTTTTTACCTTAATTGTGATTAAAAATTTTTAAACTATTTACAATTAATTTTGGTAAAAATTAAATTAAAATTAATAGAGAATAAAAATTATTTACATTAAAAACCTCGATTCCATATTTAAATCAAAATTTAAATATGTGGAAAATTTATATTTAAAATAAATCACACCGATGTGACCAGAATTCATGTTTCCCAATACATAAAGCAAAAATAATTAATAATTTTTACATAAAAATTTAAAATGATAATTATTGGAAGGATTCAAATTAGTGTAAATTTTAAAAAATCAAATTTTATAAATTTAAAATCATTTAATATTATAATTTTACCTTGTAAGTTATTTAAATGAAAGGGATGTTTGTAATTAAAATTCACAATTTTATAAAACTTATCAAAAAATGAAATATTTATGAAAGAAAAATAATATGATAACATTAATATTTTTACATGAATATTTAATTCAGTTTTATAAAAAAAAATTATGGTGGATCATAAAATTTAATTTTTAAAATTTTTGCAAAGCATGATTAATCATTCATCCAAAGGAAAACAATTTTTCAAAAAAAATCTATTTTATTTTAACTTATTCATATTTTATCACTAATCAACGATATCAAAAATTTACATAAATTTCATATTAAAATTCATCCTCACCTACTTGGTAGTTATGATATAATATTATACGACATTATGTGTCATATATACTTGAGCTTACAAGTTTCACAAGTAATCAAAGTGATCAAAATTAAATAAAGATATTTCATAGGTTGTTTAAGACTAGAGTTACAGGTCACATATGATATTGAATACAATGTACATATTTTAAATGTTTGGGTTGTAAAATTCTCCCATCATAAATCAATTACATCTTTTTAATTGAAACATGATCATGTTAATCAATTGTTTGATATTTTCAATTTTTTTTGTACATCATAAAAACATATAATGAAACAACATCTAAATAAGAGAGAAAGGGAAAAGAATATTAGGACTAGTTTAACTGGTGATGATTTTTTGAAGTTTTTTTTAAAAAAAAATATTGTATTTTATTGTCATAGAAGATAAATCAACTAAATTTTGAAAAGTTGAAATTAGAACTCAATTATTGTTTTCATAAAAATCGGAATTACTTAGTTTAAGAAACTCTATCATATTGAGAAGAATTAGTTTGGATGAAAATATTTTAGACTCACCTTGGGTCAAAAATGGGAGATGATAATAATGAGGTGATGATTTTAATTGGATTCAGAATGGGCGAGAAAAAAAATGAATCTTTTGGGTTTTGTAATTATTATGAATAATAAGTAAGTTGTGAATATATTGATACCCGATTTATGATGAAAATGATGTGGAAGTAAATTTTTTTGATGTGGTACATGAATAAAAAGACACTGATGAGGCACAAGAAGTAAAATATGTTGATGACCCTATTTAATAATAATATGTTGATGAGTCTAAAAAAATAGAAGATGTTGTTGAGGATTCGGATGAAAATTACATTGATGACGTCCTGGAAGAAAAATATGATGTTGATCATGAGGAAAAAAAATAAATCATATTGAGGAATTCATAATGATGAATTTTTATATAAGAATTTTTACTGATGAATTTGTACTGATGAAATTGTAAATAAGAATTCATAATAAAGATATCATAATGAAAAAATCATACTTAAAAAAATTCACTTATTAAATCATACTAAACAAATCATATTAGGATTTCTTAATTTAAAACCATAATTTTTTTAATGTCAACGTATTATAGGGATTTAATAATGAAAAAATAATACTTGTAAAACTCAAATGAAAAATTGGAATTATTTTAATTATTTATAGAAATAACAATAGAATCTCTGTTGAGTAGAAAAAAAATTATTGGAAAGTTAATGAAGTCAAAGAATGACAAGAATTTTTGGGTGAATTTAATGAATCAATGAATGATCCAAGATTTAATGAAGAATGAAGATTCGATAATGTGGGTGAAGTGGGAAGTCCTTTTCAAGATCACTTCTAAACCATTCAATATTTATATATAAGGAGAGTAACACATTGTGTTTTTTGTGTGACATTCATTTCCCATAAAAGAGGAATGATAAGATCGGTATATCTAGTGAGTGGAGATAGTTTTCTATATATTTAATTATACAGATGTTTTTTCACTGGACTGAAGGGGAAAAGATTGTATTCTGTTCTAATCATAATATTCACCTAAAAAATGTATTTAATTTATTTTTTTATTCTACTGGATTGGTAAACAGACCGAGGGTTTCGTACATTGGATAGTAGAGGTGAAAAAATGTTTCAACAATAATCATATAGAGTTATATATTCTTTATTCTGGGAAGAATCAAACTGGTAGGATCATAAATATATATTTTTGGTTTGATTTTCATATTGGGATTTGTATACGAATATTTTTACTGTGATTTTTATAATGAGATTTTCATACTGGGATTCTAGTACATGGATATTTTTACTATGATTTTTATACATAGAAAATTATACTTGGATTTCATAAAAAATATTCATAATTTCTTACCAACTTTTGGAATATAGAGTGATTCGTTGAATTTAAAATTTACATTTGTTAAATTAGATTTAGAATCACCATTTCATGTTTGTTACAAAATCAATATTTATGTCATTGTGTGATATCTGACTCACATGCTATGATGTATTCATTATATAACTACATGAGTGTAAGGGTATATCCTATTCATTATATTCCCCATAACATTATAGTTTTCTAGAGGATTGAGTGGTATTTGATTATTCCAATCCATACCAAGGATGAGCTACTATTGTGGAGTAGATAACAATAATAATTATTGTGTTCAAGTGGTCATGTGTTTGATTTGTATCAGTATAGAAATAAATATTTAACAAGAGTAAATGGATATTTGTTATGTAATAAAAAATAAAAGAAAAAAATTCCACTGATTCACCCCACCCCCTCTCGCTGATAAATTTATCTTGGTTGGGTAATAACAAATGGTATTAATGGGTATATGTCCTTTATTTACTCTTTTATGAAATTCATTTTACACAATTTATGATGGAGAATATGAATTATGTTAATTGTAATGTTATTACAATCATCAATATTAGAACTGTTATATCTTGAAATATAGAATGTTTCATTATCTTATTTCCCTTGGGTATGATGTTCATGAAGTTACAAAAGATGGATTTAAGCTTATTAATTATTAGGTTCCAATTACTCCCACAAATAAGAATAATATTCAGAATGATGTTAGAGGAAATAATTCTTTATTATAATCAATTTTTTATTGTGAGTTTTTACGAGTGAAATGCATCCCCACTTCTAATGGTATTTGGGATAAGTTTAAATACATTTATGATGGAAATAAAAAAGTTTCAAAGTAAAATAATCTTTTTTTGGATACATATAAAATATTGTAGGGTTCATAAAAAAATATATATATGTTTGTTCAACCAAAAAAATATAAAATATTCCACAGGTTTTGAAATATATGGCTTTAGGGGGTTTCAATCCTCTTTAAAGAAGTCTGAGAAGGAAGTTTGAGAGGAACATTATAAGGTTTACTTGAATATTGACAATATTATATAATTCTTAAAAACTATTTTTGAATGATTTGAACAACCTAGAAATCATGCTAAGGGTTATATTGATTTTTCACTAGAATAAAAATAGTATTTTATAAATTATCTTATTCTGGTGATAAATAAATAAATGGAACAAGAAAATGTTCTTGTTGTTGAAACCACTTTAAAAACAGTAAAAGGATAACAAACTAGTTTTCCTGATAGTGGAATTTTATATTATATGAAATGAATCATAATTTCGTTAAAGAATGTGAAGGAATACAATGATAGAATGATTACATTTGAAATGATGAATCCATGAGAATCGAAGGTGTTTAATTAATCATCATTGGAAATAAAAAAATGAAATCCTGGAAAACAATATATGTTTCTTAGATGATAGATAATCTGGTATGTGTCTCAGAAAATTTTTTTATGTAAACAAAGTTAACTGTAATAATGTTGTATTTATTGTGAAAATGGGAAGATAGAAATATTTTTTCATGACGCAAATGTACAAAACGAATTTTGTTTTAATTTTATGAAATTATAAACTCATGTTACTAGGGAATGGTGAAATAAATAATTTGTGGAAGTAAATGGTGGTACCAATGTGTTAGGTAAATAAGAGAACAATTTTAAATCAATATATAGTACATGATATTTTTTATATATAAATAACTAGAGACTATTGTTGCAATATTTTTTAGAGTGGAATGATTAAATGTTATACTAATAAGAAAGTCAAAATTTATTCAAAATGGCCTTTGGGACATATTCATTACAATAGATATGGACAATGAGAAAACAATAAAATAATTTATATAAGTACTTCATCACTTTCATAGATTAATATACTCAAAGAACTAGTGTTGTTTATATTATCATAAGTTTTATGATATGAAAAATTTTAAACATTTATGGTGGAAATATGAGAATGAATATGAGTATTACAAAATGAATTTAAGAACTAAAAATAGTGCTGAGTATAATAATGAAGAATTCAAAAGTAATCTTGAGAAGTATGGAATTCATATTGAGTTTAGTTCACCACATAAACATCAAATTAAATTGTGTTTTTGAATTAATGAATAGAATTTTTGAGGAAATACAGAGAACTATGTTACATGAACAGGGTATTTATAATTACATTCATAATAAAGCCATTACTAATTCAATGTGTATCCAAAAATTATCCTTTTATAGGACATCTTTATATATGAATCCCTATGAAATGTTTAATAATAAAAATCCATTTTTGAATCACTTAAGAGGTTTTGGGAGTCCATGCATCATATATATGATAGGTAGAAACATGGGAATGTATGAACAAAGTATTGATGATTGAATTATTCTTAGATATCCACCAATGTGAAGTGGATATATATTTTTTAACAATTAAATATAAATAATAGCTGATTCTATTGATGTAAAAGTTAAGGAAAAACTGAGGTTATGTCATCTCATGAAAATAAAAAAGTTAAGCCAGATAAGGAAAGACTCATTTACATTTCTTATGAGGATGAAATCAATTGTAATCTTACTAATGAAATAGAATCAAACTCAGCTACTTCAAATGATGATAAGGATACACCAAAATATTATTCAAGGATAATGAAGAAACTATGAGCTTAAAATATTATTGGTGATCAAACATTATAAAGTTCAAACATAAGAACATCAAAATGCATTACACACAATTAGTTATATTAAAAAGTGGAATAGAAAGATGTTGACAAAGAATTTGAGCATCCATAATGGGTTCATGAAATGAATTAAGAACATTATTATATTTAAATGAATCATACTTAGTAACTCATACCAATGCCAGATAACAAAAAAATTTCATAGTATAACGTGGGTTCTCTGAAATAAGATGAATGAATATGGTGATCTGATCAATAATAATAAAAAACATGTTTGTAATGGTTATTCTCAAATTAAAAGTAATAATTTTGATGAAACCTTTGTTCTAATGGGAATATTATAATCTGTATGAATAGTTGTAACTATTTTTTCACAACTAATTACAAAATTATTTAAAAGGATGTCAAATCTGAATTAATGAATTGTGATCTTTATGTGGATGTCTATATTGAACAAACATGTGGATTTGTTTTTGGTAATGAAGATTGTAATGAGTGTATATTGATGAAATAATTTTATGGATGAAAAAATTATTTGAGGTATTGATGTTCCAAATTGGATTCATTCTATGTAATATGAGATTCATAAAGGGAATATTCGATAGAAAGTTTTTCATTTAATAAAGTAAAATTTTTTCCTCATTATAATTGATCATGTTTCTGAAATTATATTTTCTTGGAATGAAGAAATAAATTGTGAAGATTTTATGAAGAGATGAAAATTTTATTTTAAATTTCCATGTTTGGTGATATTAAATACATTATGAGGTTACAAATATTGAAATATAAGAAAATCATTTCTCTTTCTGATGAAAATTATGCAATGGAACCTCTTATGTAGTTCGTCACAGAAAAGTAAAAACCGTTTTCCACCCTAATTTCAATGGGAACCATGTTTTCTAAAAATTTTGAAAGTAAAAAAGATAATGAGATTGTGTATTAGAAGATGATTGGATGTTTTTTTCAGTTTGATCATCAAGACCCAACATTCATTATCTTTTGTCCTTATGTTCATGAATTTAGAGTTCTCCAAAAGAATCCCTAATAATGGATGGAAAAATAATTCCCAAATATATCAAAGACACACAAATTTTGGAAACAGATATGAAATCTAAAAAATTATTAACCTTTTTGGGTATTTAGATGCTGATTGGGTTGGAAATGATGTTGAAAATAGTTCATTATTTTGTAATGTTTTTTTCTAGGGAAAATTTATTTTAGTTGAAGTATAAAGAAACCAAATTTGGTCATAATGAGTATAGATAATTTTGAGTACTTTTCATTCAATCAAGTTGCTACTCAACATATGTGGATGAATACTCAATTAGAATATTTACATGTTCATGTTAAGTTATCCGAACTCTTGGGATGTGATATTCTAAGTGCTATCATACATACTAAAAATATAATATAGCATTCTCATTCAAAACACATAGCTACCAAGTACCACTTCATCCAATATCTTCTAGAATTTCATGAATTAATGATGGAGTATATTCCTATATCAAAACAGGTTTCTAAAATATTCACAAAACCATTACCAATAGAACATTTTTTAAATTCATGTTGATCAGGGCCATTTGAACTATATATCATCCAGGTTGAGGTATTTGTGTTTTCCCCCTCTTTCATAATACCATTGGATAGGGTGGTCAATGGGGTGAATATTTTAATAAATCTATCTTTATAGAGCATGTAAAAAGGGGGATATTTTTGTGAGAAATTATTTCATTCTGATAGTATGTGTATTATTCTAACGGTGTGTTCGAGTGGTTTTAGAAAATAATTTTTTTGTATTTTATTAAATTTTAAGATATAAAGAAATCTATGGAAGAAAAGAAGAGGAAGAAAATATGAGGAAGTTTCATAATCACTAATTTTGGACCTCATGGTTATGCTATCAATAATTATTTTTTTTATACTGAGTTTGCTCAAGTAGCCATTGAATTGTTGATAAGTAACCATTTTCATGAATTTACAATGATCATTAATTTATGAATCTTAGTGGACAAAACAATTAGAAGAAGTATATTGTTAGGACCAAATTGATTGTAAATGATTTTTGGATGTTTTTTAAATATTGTTTTCTTTAATTGACTATAAAGATCAATCAACTTACATTGTTAATATTTAAAAACTGACTCCAGAATTATTTTCATAAAAACCAAACTCACCTTTTTTATAAGGTCTATTGTATCTATGCGAACTATTTGGGATGAAATGGTTTTGATCAAACACTCCATTGGCCGAGAATGTTAGATTAATATAATGAGGTATCGATTTTAATTGGATTCATCATGGATGTGAAAAAAATGTGATGATGCAATGCTGTTTTCTGTTTATTATAAATCATAAGTAAGTTGTGAATCTTATGATACAAAGTTTATGAAGAAAAAGGCACAAAATGAAAAGATGTTGATGAGGCTCAAGAAGGAAAATATGTTACTGAGGCATAGGAAGTAATAGATACCGATGAGGCTAAGTAATGAAACATTGTTGATGAGTCTCAGGATAGAAAATACATTGTTGGGGCTTAGGAAGAATACATTTTTATGAGGATTGGGAAAAATATGTTTTAGATCATGAGAAATAATAATAAATCATACTGAGTATTCTATACTGATGAATTCATACTGAATATTTAGTATTGATTAAATATGGATAAATAATTCATATTTATGAAATCACACTAAATAATTAGTAATACAAAAATAAACCTTTATAAATAATACCTAATAAATCATTGTATTATATCATAATTAAAAAATTATAATGGGATTTATGAATGAAAAAATTGTAATAGGATTTCTTAATGAAAATATCTGACTTAAAAAATAGAATTGAAAATTAGAATCAGTTTAATGATTTGATAGAAAGTCTAATGGAAGATGAATTGAATATAAGATCTGAAATTTAAGGATGGTTGAAGAAGTCAAAGAAAGAACAATATTACATGGGGAATAGAATGAGTCAAATAATGATCTAAAATTTATGGATGAATGATGATTAAATAATTTTGGTGCTGTGGGAAAACCATTTCACGATCGCATGGAAAATGTTGGGGCTTTCCAATAAAATGATAATTTCATATTTAGTTTTTTTTGTTACTAGCTTTTCTCAAAAATGATGATTGATGAGAACCATATTTATAGTTAGTGAAGATGTTTTCCAGGACTATGCTTTTAAAATATGTTTTATTACTACATACTGGAGGAAAATATTGTATTCAAATATCATCATTCTATTCATCTAAAATATCATATTTAATGAAATCATCATATTTAAATGAATATAATATTATGGTGGATTAAGAATAAGACTGATTGTTTCGCACTCAAGAGAGAAGTGGTGATAATATTTATCAAATATATTGGAATAGATTTATATAGTTATTTATACTAGGAAGAATCATACTAGTATAATCATACTAGTATTTTCATTCTGGTATTTTCATATTGGGAAATTCATTTGGGATTTTCAATCTATATTTTTTATACTATAATTTTTTACACTATGATTTTTATACTAGTATTTTCCTAAAGTTATTTTCCTATAATAATTTTAATACTAAGAAAAATCATACATAAATTTCATTAAAATTTATAGAAAGTTATTATCGGATTTTGGGTAAGAATGATAATATTTTAATAGAATGTTTACTATAGTGAATGTTGATCAAGATTAAATATAACATATTTTTTTACAAATAATTATTATCAAATTTAATTATATCTGAAGCACAGACTCTCTGTATAGATTATATAGCAACATTATTGTAAGGGGATACCCAAATCATTGTACACCACATAGAAAATTAGTATTTTTAATGAATTTTATTATATTGGATTATTTCCAAACCATATTATAGAATATCGAATCTGGTTGACTAGTGAACCTTGTAAATTAATTTGTTCTTGTGGTAATGTGTTTAATTTTTTTAGTAAAGAAATAAATCATTAATAGATGGGGGAGTTGTTTCTTAATAAGGGAAACATAAAATAAAATGACATCACTGAGTCACCCATCCCCCTCTCAGTGATACTTGAATCTTGGTGGTGTAATCTGAAGACAAATGTTATATATTGTAACACCCCCAGATTTTATGAGAAATTTTCATTTTAATTTTATTTATGTCTTGTGTTGTACATTACAACAAAGGAGTCTTGCACAACACACAACCCTAACTTGGCAGCATTACATGCAATCACGACCTTCCATGATAGCGTGTGTAGTACGCAATACTGAGTTTCACTAAACGAGATATTATTATAATATTATTATGAACTAGCTGTTATGATTAGTAATACCCACTTTTCGAAATTTTATAAATTTTATATTTCAAAATAAACTTCATTTTTTGGATTCAAAATATTGAAATTAGCTTAGGGTGAAATTTTGGTACTTTTCGGATAACTTTCATATTCTAATAAATAGTGGAAATTAATAAATTTTAATTAAAAACAACATTTTTAATCGAAATAATTAATAGTGATAAATTATTAATTTTATTGTTTTTAAAGTATATTTAGAATATATTTTTAAAATTTAATTCAATTTTGGTCATTCGAAGTAATTTCTCATTTGAACCAGACATAAACAAGTGTCAATCTTTTGATAAGTTATTATCTCTCAAGAACACGCATTTTTTTGACGACGGGAACTAATTTTTAAATTAATTAATGCAACTGATATGTTTTGAATTTTTTAAAATACAAATCAATTTTTAATTCATAATATCAAATATAGCATAGGACTAATTTTTGGTATTTTTCTGGAAACTTTCATTTTTTGATGAATAGTGAAACCACTAAGTGGTAGTTAAAAAAACTGAATTTTTCATAAAACATAATTTTACCGCTTCTGTGAGTGAAATTTTTCAAATCCAAGAGACACGGTCAATATCAAAGACTAAAATGTGGTTCAATGAGATGAAAATAATTTTTGGTGAATAGTAACTTTTTACTTTTTTACCATAGTTAAAAGTAAATATGGTAATTAAGAGTAAAAATGATATTATTGTTATCATAAAACATGTCATAATTCTATTGGATAAACATAATTCGGCCAAAACAACCTTAGGAACAAAATATGACCAATTAGGCCCACTTGGATTAGATTAGGACATTTATTATTAATTTATTTAAAGAAGGGTTAAAATAGTTAAAATCAATGTTTAATAACTAAATCATTTTTAATATAGGGTTATACATAAGATAAATTCAACAATAAATTTTAATTAGAAAGATAAAAAGATTTCCTATATAATGGTATTTTATTTATAATATTTAGACTTAATATAATTTAATTTATTTATGAAACAATTATGATGCAGTAATTATCTTATTAATGAAATATTGACATAATTGATGTTATAAATACCCAAATAAATGTAATTTGAGACTTTATATGAATTAAACTAATTTTATATTTTAATATGACATGTTATTATTGATTTAATAAACTTGTTTCAAACTAATTATTCTGTTATGATTTTCACATAAATCAATTACCAAATAGTGTCAAAATTGACATAAAAAAGTTTTTAAAACAAATATTATATTAAAAATTGTTATTATATTCCTAAAAATCTATGGTTCGGCCAATATACTTTTATCATGATTGTTTTATTATTAATGGACCACTTAGGGGTCCCTTGGATGTATATGGTATGTTTATTAACTATATAATATAAAAATACAAATTTACATGGTAAATGTCAATTTAATTAACTAAGAGTTAAAACTAAACATTATGGTTAATATAATGACCTAAACTTGCCTAAATTCAATTTTATGAAAGGATTTCAACCTATCCCCACCTTAGCTTAGATATAAATCAATTTGGAGCTATTAAAAACCGAATATGGCTTTATAATAAAATAATATTTTTAGTTATTCCAAAGGTGCCCATCTCCTCCCTTATAAAAGGGCACCTCCTCCCTCTCTTCCTCACCATGTTGAGCCTTCAAGCTCGGCCACACCCTACCAAATTCTCTTCTCCACTTCCCTAGAAACATCCTAGATGTCCTGGTCCTCTTCAAAGACCAATTTTAGTGCCCTAAGAGGAGGTCTCAAAGAGGCACTTCAAAGAAGATGTAATGTCCGTTACTAATTATTTCACCTTTATTTCTTCTTCCACTTCTTCTTCTTGGTTTATTTCATTATGAATTAATAACATATGTATCAATAATATATGGATATTTTATTATAAGTATTTAAAACCCCTATTTGACCATCTATCCATCCTATGGAAAATGAAATCACCGCGCGTGCGTACGTAAAGAATACCGTCTCCACGACGTGGTGTAATCTATTTTCCACCACCACCTTACATGGATGGGTATAATGGTTTAAATAATAACTATATATGATTATTGTAAAGTGATATTGATTATTTAATAGAATACATACACTCCAATAAAATTCCACGATCATTCGAACGATATCATCGCTCGTGCGTACGTATGGAATACCGTCTCCACGACGCGATTAGATTCATTCTCAATGATTTCCCATTCATTAATGATTATAAAGTATATATAATAAGTAATAATGATATATATTTCATAATAATGATACTGTATTTATGTATATATATATGTGTGTGTATGTCATCCACTTAATTCAATTCAATTCAATAAGGAAACGAAAACAGTGTTCATGCATATGTACGGCCTACCGTCTCCATGAACAGTGTATTTAATTTCTTTTATAGATCTATTATATATATGTATATTCTGAATATATATTATATATAAATCATGTTTTATATTCTTGAATTAAGTAATCATGATCTATGTAATCATATGTATAATTACAAGTCAAATCAGGGACGACAAATGAAATTATTTTACCCAAAACTCTCTTTAACATTGAATTTACAAAATAACGGGTAATATAAAGTCATAAATGAACCATATATGATATCATAACAATGAATATAATTTTTTAATAAGTCAATGATATTATTTAAATCATTATACCGGAGGTTCGGATACGTACGAAGCATATCAGACATAAGGCAAGGGATAATTTTGCAAATCTCATTTTTATTCGAGATTGCTTATTCGTAAGTATTTTCTGGGGTTATTGCTATAATCCATGTCCATGTTTTATAAATTTTTATTCATGTATGATTAATGTCCATTTTACCCATTTTTACTTTTTCCCAATGGTATGGAAGGAATCTTTCTTTTATTTACCCTACAATGTACTTTTTTACTTTTCTGGAAAAATTACAAGAAGAATGTTTTTTTAACTTATACGGCATGAACGGATTTTTACAGTTTTATAAAGCCTTATTTTCATAAATCTTCCTCAAAATGATTTCATGACTATTTTCAACAAAATTATTTTCTTTTAAAATTGAATGAAATTTTGTGAAAAGAAAATGATTTTGAAGAAAAAACGATATTTTCCTTAAGAATTCATTTCAAGTGTTTTATCAAAACCATTTTTCATCTAAGATGATATTATTTCATATGTGTATGTTTCAAGTAACTTGTCTCTATGATTTACATGGTTTTACTTTTCTTATTATGAAATGACATCCTTTTCTTTTATATGGATTATGTGATGATGGGATGATGTTTATGAAACTCCTTTTTTTCTATGGGTTATGATGAATGATTTATGTTTATATTGTGGCAAAAGTAAGAATTATTTCATTATGAGATGGATGGGACCTATATCTCTCACCAATGCATTGGGTAAAGATCTATATCTCATGAGATAGACATGTCTGGAATGGTAATATAATCTGGTTCCGTATTACAGGACTGGAACAAGGAGTGAACTCGAATCAGAAAGGAACTTTATCCACTAAGATGGTCTTGGCAACAATGCCTTGGCTACTATGGAAATCATTACATGAGCTTAATGGATGCTACAATTACATGGTTTATTCCCATGCTATGTTATCATTATTTATGTTCCATTATGATCTATGCCTTATGTACTTCAATGTTTTAAGTCTTTGCTCAATATTTTGATTTTTAAACATTATGTTCATGTTTTTAGGTTCAAATGTGTATGGTATGTTTTATTTTACCCATGATTACCCTTACTGAGAATTTGAGCTCTCCCTTTTTATGTTTTACTTTCCCCTCGGATTAAAAGAATGGATTTAGGTAAGGAAACAAAAAGTGTAAGATCTTTATGGGAGAAGTTGAAGATCTTTCACCACGATTAGAAGATTACTTTCCAAGTTCCCAAAGACACTAAACTATTACGGTCCTTGTGTGTCTGTTTTTGTTATGTATTATGTATTCCGCAAAAGTAATGTAATATCTATGTACGTCAAGCTACAAGTGTCTACAGTTGGTATCAGAAGAAAGGTTTAGTCAACCTTTGGAAACTAGGATGTGAAAACCTTAGTGAGATCCCTAGAGATATTTCTACGGTATGTCTAGGGATGTCCCTAAGGATAAGTATACGTATAGGATATAGTCATAGAACTACAGTAATGATCTTAGAATTTTGCCTAAGATGTTAGATATTGAGGGAACTCCCCCTTTACTATGTTGTTTTCCCTAGCATGATTTTTGCCTCTCACACTATTCATTTTGGGTTTTAGAAAATGGATAGAAATATGAAGTTTCATGATAATAGAGGATATGATGGAAAATGGAATAATGTTCTTCATGAGCAACCAAATGAAACGGGATTTGGAAGTCCAAACATCATTATTATTCCAAATCAGCAATCCCATAATATGATCAATAATCTCAACTTTGGTAAGTTTCCCATCTTAGATAATAAGAGAAAGATGGAGTGTCATGATGATCATAGAGGAAAGAAAGTTCAATTTCCCTCATGTAAATCATGTGGGAAGAGGCGTCGGGGAGATTGTTTCAAAGGAAATATAAGATGCTTTGGGTGTGGAAAAGAAGGAAACAAATCTAGTATGTGTAAATAAAAAGGATCAGTTAACAACATAGTCAAGGACAATGGTATTTCTATGAAATCAACAATGATTAGATGATTTAAATGCGGAATGTATGGGCATTATGCAAACCAATGCCCTAATGGAAAATCTCCTGAAGAGAATCAGCATGGTCATATGAGTAGTATTTATGTGGATGATGATGAGGAGACTAAAAATGATATATGAGCTGAAAGAAGTGTTGAAGCTCAGTAAGTTGTTTTAGAAAGTAGTGGAATGATTGTATGTTTATCGAGAGTTATGTTGTATAGTTAATGGTACTATAGAATAAAGAATCATCTAAGGAGTGTTACACTATTGTTTTTCCTAAAAGTATTTGAAAGTATATGTTGAATGGTACCAGTAAACATTGAAGGTTATTCAGATTTAATTGTAAAGTAGATGATATGCGCATAATGAAGGAATAAGAAGATAATGAGACGTTTGATTGTATTCATGAGCTCATGATTGATATAAGGACTAAGTGATATCATAGTTTGAGTATATAGAATTTTGTTGATTTTGGTATATGGAATGTGTTAACTTTTAACTGCATTCATGTTTTCACTAAGGTTCAATGGGCATTAATTTTTCATGAGAATACATGATTAAGGCCTTCGAATGTTTGGAATGTGACCAACAAGGCATATCTTATGATATATAGGGATCACCGATGGTATTAAATCTTTTGTAATCATTTTCACTATATTATGAGAGTGGAATGCTGTATTATGGATAAGCCTAAAGATCGGAATGGATTATGTTGGACATAAGTTAGTATTGTTTAAGGATAGAAGTTTTTTTTGATATTATTGATGGGATGTTATAGTAATATAGTTTTAGAAATAGGACAACCTTCCGGACGAGCGACATCCCATCGCGTCGGACAAGGCTATGGGAATCGAACCCACAACCGAAGTGCGACTGGCCTTTATCGCATACCACTGGCCTACAAGAATTCCTTGGTTAGTAAAACTAGTTTTATTCTATTAAGTGGTATGATATATGAAGTATAAGTTCATTTTTGGAACCATATACGATTAATCTAACCATAAGATGGACTTATAACTTTTTTCTAAACGTTTTTTTTGAAACAGATGGAATGAACCATCATTCTATCACATGATCTGCTAACACATCACGAATAAAAAATTAAAATTCATTTCTTTAAGGGATGAAGTGGAAATTTTTCAATTCGTGAACAACAATGAGATTGTACCAAAATCATGTAACTATTTCTTTTAATTCATCATCTTTATGGAAATGATCTTGAACACCAAAAATGTTGTCCTAGTTCCCTTATATCCGATGAATCAGATGGTACCTTAGATCATCACAAATCTATATCTTTGTGATTATTGGCTTTTTCATAGCAATGTTCTCTACCACTCTCCATCAGAACATGATGGTTAGGTTTCTCTTCCATATCCATATTTTCACATATTTTATCCTATGTGGAAACCCAATGATTAGTTAATTTGGGTAACTGTTATGTTTCATAATTTAGTTTTTAAAGATTGGTTTTGGTATTCCTTTTTATGATGTGGGTTTCAATAAAAGAAACTTTCGAGTAGTAAACCATTTATAACACCGACGAATTTCGAGGGAGAAATTCATTTTAAGGAGGGTAGAATGTAACACCCCGAGATTTTATGAGAAATAATCTTTTTAATTTTATTGATGTCTTGTGTTGTATGTTACAACAATGGAGTCTTGAACAACATGCAACCGTAACTTGGCTGCATTACACACAATCACGACCTTCCACGATAGCGTGTGTAGTACGCAATAACGAGTTTCCCTAAATGAGATATTATTATAATATTATTATGAACTAGTCGTTATGAATAGTAATACCCACTTTTTGAAAATTTATCAATTTTATCATTCAAAATAGACTTCATTTTTCGATTAGGAATATCGAAATTGTATTAGGGTGAAATTTTGTTACTTTTCGGATAAATTTCAGATTCTGATGAATAGTGGAAATTACTAAATTTTATTTAAAAACAACTTTTTTAATCAAAAAAATTAATACTGATAAATTATTAATTTCAGTGGTTTTGAACTATTTTTAGAATATATTTTTTCAATTTAATACAATGTTGGTCATTGGATGTAATTTCACATTTAAACCAGACATAAACAAGTGTCGATATTTTGATAAGTTATTATCTTTTAAGAACACGCTATTTGTTTTGATGACGGGAACTGATTTTTAAATTAATTAATGAAACTGATATGTTTTGAATTTTGTAAAATAGAAATCATTTTTGAATTCATAATATCAAATACAGCTTAGGCCTAATTTTTGGTATTTTTCTGGAAACATCCATTTTTTGATGAATAGTGAAACCACTAAGTGGTAGTTAAAAAAACTATATTTTCATAAGACATAATTTTACCACTTCTGTGAGTGGAATATTGAAAATCTAAGAGACACAGTTAATATAAAGGACTTAAATTTGGTTTAATGAGATGAAAATAATTTTTGGTGAAAAGTAACTTTTTACTTTTTTACCACGGTTAAAAGTAAGTATGGTAATTAAGGGTAAAAATGATATTATTATTACCCTAAAACATGTCCTAATTTTATTGGATAAGTGTAATTCGTCCAAAAACATCCTTAGGAATAAAATAATACCAATTAGGCCCACTTGGATTAGATTAGGACATTTATTATCAATTTATTTAAAGAAGGGTTAAAATAGTTAAAATCAATGTTTAATAACTAAATAATTGTTAATATAGGGTTATACATAAGATAAATTCGACTATAAATATTCATTAGTAAGATAAAATGATTTCCTACATAATGGTATTTTATTTTTAATTTTTAGACTTCATTTAATTTACTTTATTTATGAATCAATTATGATGTTGTTATTATCTTATTAATGAAAAATTGACATAATTGATTTTATAAATACCCAAATAAATGTAATTTGAGACTTTTGATGAATTAAAATAATTTTATATGTTAATATGACATGTTAGTATTGATTAAATTAACTTTTTTTGAACTAATCATTCTGTTATAAGTTTCAAAAAAATCAATTACCAAATAGTGTGAATATTGATATAAAATAGTTTTTAAATCAAATATTATATTAAAAATTGTTATTATATTCCTAAAAATCTAAGGATTAGAAAATATACTTATATAATGATTGGTGTATCATTAATGTACCACTTGGGGGTCTCTTGGATGTATATGTTATGTTTATTAACTATATAATATAAAAATACAATGTGACATGGTAAATGTCAATCTAATTAACTAATAGTGAAAACTAAAAGTTATGGTTAATATAATGAGCTAAACTTGTCTAAATTCTATTGGGTGAAAGGATTGCGACCTATCCCAACCTTAGATTTGAAATAAATCAATTTGGAGCTATTAAAAACTGAATATGACTTTCTAATAAAATAATATGTTTAGTTATTCCAATGGTGCCCATCTCCTCCCTTATAAAAGGGAACCTCCTACCTCTCTTCCTCACACCAAATTGAGCCTTCAAGATCGGCCAACCCCTTCCAAATTCTTTTCTCCACTTCCCTGGAAACATCCCAGTGGTCCTGGTCTTCTTCACTGACTAATTTTAGTGCCCTAGGAGGAGGTCTCAAAGAGGCGCTTCAAAGATGAGGTAATGTCTGTTACCGATTCTTTCACCTTTATTTCTTCTTCCACTTCTTCTTATTAGGTTGTTTCATTAATAAGTAATAACATCAGTATCACTCATATACGAATATGACATTATATATATGAAACAACCCTATTTCACCATCTATCCATCCTACGGAAAACGAAATCACCGCGTGTGCGTACGTACGGAATACCGTCTCCACGCCATGGTGTAATCTATTTTCCCTGACCAAATTACATTGATGGGTATAATGGTTTAAATAATAACTATATATGATTATTTTAAAGTGATATTGATTCTGTAATAGTATACATACACTCTAATAAAATTCCACGATCATGGGAATGATATCATCGCTCATGCGTACGTACAGAATATCGTCTCCACGATGCGATGAGATTCATTCTCACTGATTAACCATTCAGAAATGATTATAAAGTATATATAATAATTAATCATGAAATATATAACATAATAATTATACTGTATTTATGTATATATATATGTGTATGTCATCCACTTAATTCCAATCAATTCAATAAGGAAACAAAAACAACATTCATGCGTACGTACGACCTACCGTCTCCATGAATAGTGTATTTCATTCCTTTTATCGATCTATTATATATATGCATATTCTAAATATATATTATATATAAATCATGTTTTATATTATGGAATTAAGTAATCATGATCTGCGTAATCATATGAATAATTACAAGTCAAAACACTGACGAAAAATTAAACGATTTTACCCAAAACGCTCTTTAGCATTGAATTTACTGAAGAACGGGTAAAATAAAGTCATAAGTGAACCATATATGATATCATAACACAGAATAAGATTATGTAATAAGTAAATAAAATTATTTAAATCATTATACAGGAGGTTCAGATACGTACGAAGCATATCGGAACTTAGGTATGGGATAATTTTGCAAATCTTATTTTTATCTGAGATTTCTTATTCGTAAGTATTTACTGGGGTTATTGCTATCATATATGTACATGTTTTATAAATGTGTATTCATGTATGTTTAACGTCCTTTTTACCCATTTTGACTTTTACCTAATGGAATGGAAGGAATCTTTCTTTTATTTACCCTAAAAGGTACTTTTTGACTTTTCCAGTAAAAGTACGGGAAGAATGTTTTTTTAACTTATATGGAACGAATGGATTTTCACAGTTTTATAAAGCCTTATTTTCATAAATCTTCCTCCAAAATATTTCATGACTATTTTCAACAAAATCATTTTCTTTTAAAATTTCATGAAATTTTGTGAAAAGAAAATCATTTTGAAGAAAAAAAGAATATTTTCATTAAGAATTCATTTCAAGTGTTTTATCAAAACCATTTTTCATCTAAGATGACGGTATTTCATATGTGTATGTTTCAAGTAACATGTCTCTATGATTTACATGGTTTAAATATTAATATTATGAAATGATATCCATTTATTTTATATGGATTTTGTGATGATGGGATGATGTTAATGAAACTCGTTTTATTCTATGGGTTATGATGAATGATTTATGTTTATGTTGTGGCACAAGTAAGAATGATTTAATTATGAGATGGGTGGGACCTATATCTCTATACAATGCATTGGGTAAAGATTTATATCTAATGAGATTGACATGGCTGGAACGGTATGTTAATCCGGTTCAGTATTACAGAACTAGAACAAGGAGTGAACTCGATTCAGAAAGGGACTTTGTCCACTAAGATGGTCTTGGCAGCAATGCCTTGGCTACAATGGAAATAATTACATGTGATTAATGGATGCCACAATAACATGTTTTATTCCCATGCTATGTTATCATTATTTATGTTCCATTATGATCTATGCCTTTTGTACTTCCATGTTTTAAGTCGTTGCTCAATATTTTGATGTTTAAACATTATGTTCATGTTTTTAGGTTCAATTGTGTATGGTATGTTTTATTTTATCCATGCTCACCCTTACTGAGCATTTGAGGTCACCCTTTTTATGTTTTATTTTCCCCCAGGATTAAAAGAAAGGTTTTAGTTAAGCAAATAGAATGTGGAAGATCGTTATGGGAGATGTTGAAGATCTTTCACCACGATTAGAAGATTACGTTCCATGTATCCAAAGACACTAAACTATTATGACCATTCTGTGTCTGTTTTTGTTTTGTATTTTTTATTCCACAAAAGTAATTTAAAATCTAAGTACGTCATGATTCGGTTCTCTACATATATAATATAATATAAATAGTTTTTCAAGAAGTATATCAAAAGAATAATGTGATGATATGTTTGTGGAACAATAGAATAAATAATTTTTTAGAGTGATATAGTTTATTAATCTCATAAATTTGAATAATCAGTGGAATGTTGAGAACCAAAAAGTCATAAATCTGTGGTAATTTAAATTTCCATTTGATTCATCTTATATACAAGTAATAGGGTAATCATTTTTTCAAGATCATTTTACATAATTTTTGGAAGTAATTTATTGTACAATAAGATAATGAAATATACATGTGTGATACCAATCTATTTCATAATCACAATTTCTTCCTTTTTTGTTTGTTTGAAGAATTTTTAATTCAATGTTTACCTGAAAAAATTAATTTAAAAATGTAAATTTCATTAGTCCCAAATCCATAAAATTTACATTTGATGGATCATAAAATCCAAAAAGAGTGAATATTCATTATTTATGGGTATTAATATTTTCAAAAATCAATTTGGTCATCACAAGTTATGAAATATAATGAATTAATCTCTATTCCTATATAGTTTTACCCCGGGTTCATCGTTAATATTTTTCCATTAATTATTTTAACTAAAAATAATGAAATATTATCTGTCAAATAACATTGGTCATTGGTATGTGGAAATACATTATCATCATTTAGTTGTGGGTTCATACCCCATGACTTTACTTGACTTGAATAGTTATCACCTATCATGTGGGTTGTCCATTTGCAAAAAAAAATTATATAGTTTCTATAATGCTACAAAATTGTGATTATACATAATTACTACAACTAAAATGATAAGATAATCTTTATTTATTTACAATAAAATCAATATTGAGTCCAAAAAATAATAAGCAATTATTCCTTAAATAACGTTTTATATTCTAAACCATTGGGTTCTATCCCAGTAAATTTTATCTATAAATTTCCATAACCATTACATATTCATACATTTTTAAAAAATTAATTTTTAGTTTTTTATCATATGATCATAATTAAAAATATAAATCCACACTAGTGTACATATCTCTTATGTTTCTAAAGAAATATCTCATTCTATAAAATTACATTATCCATATATGTTTCATGATAATAATAATAAAATTATCATTGGTAAATATACATATATAATTTAATCATGATTTCAAATACATATATACTTAAACAAATTTATTTCAACATAGGCCATTTGTTAGTCTAGGGGTTAACTAGTAGAATTTGTTATTTACTCATATAATTATTAGGTTTTAATTATCTATCAATATTAGAAATAAATGGAACCATAGGATAAAATCTATTTCATTCCATCTTGCTCTACCTTTTCCCATTAAATTTTATTCTCAATGATTTTATTTTCAAAACGTAAATAATTTTATAAACCCATTGAGATAACTTCTAGGGATTATGTTTACACACTTATAACATGAATAAAATCAATCCTTATTTCCTCCATAGTCTCCACCATTCAATCTATTATCTATGTCAATACATGTTTTTTTTGTGAGTTCGAGTGTTTGTAAATTAAAAGATTTCTAATAATATTTTAGGAAAAATTATTAGGAATAATCCGGATATACTTCACTTCTGTTATCATACCAGTAGAGTGATCTTAGTAACCAAATTTTTCTTCTTGTTCACTTATTACATGAGTA
The DNA here is from genome assembly GCA_963277665.1 of Viscum album. Classification (NCBI taxonomy): domain Eukaryota; kingdom Viridiplantae; phylum Streptophyta; class Magnoliopsida; order Santalales; family Viscaceae; genus Viscum; species Viscum album. The sequence goes on from OY728162.1 coordinate 543,776,042, forward strand.
TGTGGAGTAATATCCATTGATTAAATCCAGAAGATATTGTGTAAGTAATAATAATTTCATTGAGAATACAATATAATTATTTAGAGGATGATTAAATTATGAAAACATTTTTTAATATAAGATAACATATATATAAAATATTTCAAACATTTTAATCATATATTTATGCACATAATATTGGGTTGTAATGAAAATGTGAATAATTCTAATCATATCACCTAGGAGTACCAAACTAGGTATCCAGTAAGGACCCTTTTCCTGGATCTGGTGATGATCAGGTCAATCCCAATAAACCATCTTCATATTTTTTACACCTAGGAAGATATATTAAAGATCCATGAAGACTTCTAATATCCTTATAGAGATTTAATTACAATAAAACCACATAATCTCTTACATAACAAAATATTATAATGATCCTCTATTTTTATCATCAATGTATTTCATATGCTTATGACCAATAATCTATGTCTTTCACAATCTAGTTCATAAGGATTCTTCTTAAATTACTGTGATTTTAACATTATGAACCACTAACCCATAATTTTATAGATCATGTATACATTAATTAATTGATATAATATTCCAGAAATTTCATCTCAGTGTACCAAATAGTTTAGTAGTCTTGGTAATCAAGATACATTCTTGATTCTTTCAGTAAATTTGAAAAAAGATAAAATTTATTATTTTTAAAGAATAAAAATTCTCCATATAGCTTACCATTTCATATAAATCATAATTAATATCATTAAATATTTATAAAGGATGAAAAATATGGAAGAGATAAAATTATTGGTAATGGATAATTACCTTATATGCTATCATCAGTAATTAAATTATAATCAATATGTTATGGTGAATAATTGGGCACAAATTCAATTAAATAAATTATTGTGATATCTTAGTTATAACAAAAAATAATCAATATGTAATGTTAAATAATTGAATACAAATTCCATTTAAATATCATCAATAGAATGATATTATTATTCATAATGAATATAACAAGGTAAATAACTGAAAATAAATTCTATTTTATCATTAATAGAGTATAAAATTAATCTAGAGATAATTATAATTGCGATAATATCATGAATGATAATAATTAAAAAATTATAAATGTAGGAGATAATTAGTTATTGGATGTCATAATCTCATAAACAAATATTGAAAAATTGTCACGATCCACCCATGTATTCATGTCTAAATCAATCCTCAGATATCTAAAAATTGATTTAACTCTTAAAAACATGTATTATAATAAAATATCACTTTTGAGTAATGAATATGAATTTATCAATATTTACCCAGAAAAATAATGAAATTAAATTTATAACACAATAAGTAGAAATAATATATGATTTGAGATATAAAACTATCCATGATAGAAAATATGGATATATAAGATAAATATAATGACCAATTATCACATTTAAGTAAATATTCCATGTGAAAGTTAATGATTACCAAAAATAACAATTAAATTTAATGTAAATAATTACCTTTGATAAAATCATCCTAAAACATCTAATGGAACAATATTGATGATCTCAATACAATATATCCTATTTTATGTATATGTAAAATAAAGGGGTAATATCTTTGACAAATATAAATACAATAATAATATATTTATGAAATATTCTTGAGAAAAATATCCTTTTCACATTAAAAATCACCAATGAAAACAAAAATATCACCACAAAATTTTAAAATAAATTTTCTTAATAAAACATTTGAATCTTATAAATAGTCTTTAAAACATATTTCTTTTCATGATGGCTCTAAATTATTTTCGTTTTGTACACATTAAAAAAATAAACTAACTTTTTCAATAAAATACAAATGGGTATTGTTTGAATAAATAATGTAGATTCATTTTTATTTTGATAAACAATCCATCATTGGTAATAATAACATAATTAAGTCATTTTTCTATATTTTAAAACCTTTTTTAAAATATTTCTTTTAAAACAAAGTATTTTAAAGAAAACAAATTTCTGACTAAAAAGGGAAATGGTGGTTGATTTTCATTATAACATTACATTAATTTTTTAACTATCAATGAGTGGGAAAATAGAATTAATAAGAGAAAAAATAATTAATAACCATTTGAGAAGAAAATTTAACGGGTTTACTATACAATTATCAAATAATTTCATTATTTGTGAACTCAAGTATTAATGTTTTACATTAAATTATGTTTTGAAATAAAACCTTTCATGGATCATAAAATTGAATTTAGGATTAACAAATTAATATATTATGTGAAACAATTAAATTAATATATTATTATTATATATTATATATAATAAATTAATAATTAATTACACACATAATCCTAGAAATTCAATGAAAACGAAGAAGAAATATAACCATGTGAACAAAATTTGGTTTATGAAATTCTCTAAAACATGGATAATTTTATGTAGAAATACAATAAAATTAAATAATTCAAATAAAAACATAAACATCAATGAATTATTAAGGTATATTTCTGTTAATAATATAATTGTATTTATATATACCATAAAAAATAAATTATTTTCTTAACATTACTATATGACCCTATGAATAGAATTTGAGACCAAGTCACTTACCACCGGCTTTATATTAGTTTATCATGTCTTGAACTACTATCTAGAAATTATAACCAAGTTATTAAATTATTATAGAACCATTTTACTTTTTATATTATCATATATAATCGTGTTATAAAATATTATCCATTTTTTATTAAAAATCAGTCCTTATTTTCATTATTTTTTGTGTGTAGTGACATCCTTTCTCTTGCACGATTTATCTAGAATAATATCGTTCATTTACATATTAATAGTTACATAATATACAGTGTAAAAACCATGACATTATTTTCATATTTATATAAAAATTAATTTTTTTTTAAAAATCATGTAATGTTATTTTGAGGAGTGAAGTATGCAATGGTTCTGGAGACAGTAGCTCATATGTACACTTATATAACATTCCCATTTTTTCAAAGATCATTATAGAAAGTATGAATGTAATATTTTATCATTTATTAATTAATATAATATAATAAATAACATATTATTTAATTAAATATACTAATTTATATCATCTATGTTATGTGGTAGTGAAATATAGCCACATCGGTTTGTGAAGGTGGCAGTCAGAATGTACACAAACAACATTATCATCTTTAATTGAGTGAATTTATTTGAAATAAAATAATATATTTTCTATTAATAATGATAAATATGTCATGGATATCAGTATTATTTCATATATATCACATGAATTTATTATTTATCCTTATCACATTCCATGTAATGTGCTACTGAAAGATGAATCACATCATTTCGCGAGGCGATAACATATCATACACATTAGTGATTTTATTATAACCTCCATGAAAAGGAATGTAAAAAAGATAAATATAATATAATAAATCTATATGTATAGATAAATTATAAATTTTATATATGTACATTATATCCATCATTATACAAAAACATGAGCGGTGGTAAATGAAAAATGATTAATATATGTTCATTATGAGGTAGTATAACGTAAACACCAACGATGATTTTGTTACCCATTTATGGAAGTGGGGGTGATTTTATATTAATAAATTATCATTAAAACATATAATTATTTGCGTTATAGTTTTAATAGTATAAATATATTGTTTTATAAAAAAATTTATAGGTGGAAAAAGAAATTAAAAAAAATGGTCAATGAGGAATGCGACACTTCCTCCGGTAATATCCTTATGCTTGCACCAAAATAATTCCAATGATGTATATATGAACAAAATGATGTTTCAAAAATAAAATTATTAATATATTGTAGTGATTTTGGTAGGTATTTAATCAAATAAAATGGTTTTATGATGTGACGAAGAGAGGATACACAATGACCTTTTTTGAGTGAGGTGAGTGGCACACATTTAATTTTTTATAAGAAAAATGTGTGAAAACATTAATTAGAAGAAAAAAGGATCCAATATTGAGGATTATTATGACATTAAATTTATAGGGTCTAAATATGGATATAAAATAAATTTTATAAAATTATTTTGGTCAATAAAAACCATATCATTTAGTTTTACCGCTGGTGAACTCATTTTTAATGTAACTATGAAAAATAATTTTTATGTTTTTCATTATTTATTTTGGTAAAATATTAAGTTAACCATGATATATAATTAAAAATATTCTGATTACAAATATTTAATATATTTTTTTACACCCTATTAAGAGACTTGGAAAATTTTATTTTAAAATAAATCACACAGATGAGATGAGAGAGAATGCTTTCAAATAGAAATTTTCAAATGTTTACAAACTTGGTATATCAAAATTCAATGTATAAATGATTAAAATTAACTGTATTTTATTAATTTATGTATAATTATGCTTTTTTACATTATAACAAATTGAAATTATAATTTACCCTTTTCAAATTTTTATACTTAAAATATTGTTCAACTAAAATTTTCTATTTTTCAATATTAATTTTTTTTATCATTTCAGAAAAATCACAAAAAATAATCCAAACATAAATAGTATATGATGATTTAAAATCTAAGATAATTTTTTCAAATAATTTTCTAATTTTGGTAAAATATAAATTTAATTTATGTGCATCAAGCGTGACTAAACCTACATTTTTAAAAATACAGTTTTTAGAAAACATCTCGTTTTCTTTTAAACAATTATTAATTATTTGAAATAAATATATAAAAATGATATTAATAATTAAAATTTATATAATAATTGCAAAAAATTTAACTATAATATTATAATGGAATTCAATATTTGGTTTAATTTCTAGTCAGGGTTTCATGTTACACAAGCTATCAAAACATTTATACATTTTGAAATTTATTTCTTGGGTTTTTAAGCATAGTGTTGCATGAAACATACACTATCGAATAAAGGATTATTATATTATTATATTATAGGGATATATATATCTAATAATTTCATTTATAATAAATTTACATGAAATTTAATGTATTTAAAAATCAATATCAAGTTATAAAATTCATGTCTTTTAAATTTTTAAGATTATGTTTCTGTAAGGGATTTGGGTAACTCTCTTTTTATTCATTGAGTAAAGTTTTTTATTTTTAAAAATTATTCAAATATGTTTTACATTTTCTCTAAAGTTAATTTATTTTATTAAACATTCTTATTTATTTTGACTAAATTTATATTACTTTTGATGAATCCGTTCTTCAAATAATTTTTATTGAACTGTTAACAAATTTGTAAGGGGGTTTTCATGTCCCAAAATACAATATTTATTCATCGTGATTATTTTTTTAAAATGGTTAAAAAAGTTTATTTTCATACAATCTATGATGATATTTGAATCCCTTATCCTTTTAATGAATCTTTCAATTTGTATTGAAATTTATTCCTATATAAATTTATTCCTCCAAATGAACTGATTTTTTTATAATTAATACTATATTTCTTTAATGAAGGCTTCCCATATATATATATATATATATATATATATATATCACATTACACCAATTTTATTCTATAAAATTGGAAAACAAATTTTGTGTTTTATCACATGAAATTTATATTTCCCTTATAATTTTTTCAAAATAACATTTTATACTCTTTATATGTTGTAATTTTTCAACTGTGGTATTTCAAAATAATAAAACATTTTATCATCATTTCATAATCAAATGTTTTATATTCTTATCAAAATTATATATATATATATATAAACCCATTATTTAAATGATATTTTTTATTAATGATTATAACTTTTAAAACTAAAGCATCTACAAAAAAGTTAACTTCACAATTAAGAAAGATTCATTTGAATATGATTAATTAATTATACTCTTACTAAAATGTATAAAACACTTTATAAAAACACTCAAATGATTTCCATACAAATTTATCATATATATGAATGTCTTATTTCGATTCAATTTGTTTCTAGGATGGAAATTCTAAATTATCTTTTTAAATAATATTTTTAGGGTGAATTTAATTTTTTATCATCCATTAACATTAATGACCTAAATTGCAGTTATCCCATTTAGAAATTTTATGGAACCCATTTTTGTTTCAATTGGTTATTTATCAGATGATGGTTTATATCTATTAATTGTCACACATTTATATATGGTTAATGGGTGGATCTTATATAGACATATAATTCAATAGATATGGTGAAATCTCACCTAAGAATGTGAATTTTTGTGTACACATAATTCAATTATCTTTTTTCAAATGTGTTTACTATTATTTTTATATTAGATTTTTTTTGTTGACAAATTTTTCATTAGGTATTATCTACGGATATTAGTTCATCATTTTCTTATATAAATGTGATATTGGAAGCTTTATTAAATATTTTTGTTTGAACTCGATGCAAGAATATATCTTCAATATTTTTTAATGTGATACATGAATATTTGTTCATTATTTTTGTTGAATGAATGTAATGGGGGTGGTTTTATTTATATGTTTATTGTGTGATACTAATTTGTTATTTTGTTGATAATTGTTTTTAGAAATATTCATGAATCTTTGATCAAAAGTATGTTTTCCGATAATGATACAATATGATATGTTCATAAGTTTTTCATCAGATTATTTTGTGTGAAGATTTGTGTAACAATTTTTTATGCGTGTGACATATGAATATCATTTTTCATTAGTTTATTGTGAGATTTTTTTCTTTTGTTAATTTTCACAAGCTGATTAGTGAATATCATGCAGATAAATTGATTGACAATAATTTATATTCATATTTTTATTCATAATTCCATTATTATGATATATTTCTATAACATTCCATACTTCTATGATCATATTATAATTCACCATGTTTCTTGTTTATTGTCTAAAAATATTTTACTATTTCATATATTTTTTCATATATTATATCATGTATATCTATAATGATTTATTGAAAATCATATTGTTATGTGTTATAAAAAATAATATATTTTTCTAATATGAATGTTATCTCACATGATTTTAAATAAAACAATTAATGATATGCAGATATATTTTATAGTAACACACATACAAAAAATATTTTCATCGAAGGTAACAAAATTAAACTAACCTTAGTCGTTGACCTTATATCACCACAAAATAAAAATAAATTCTATTGGATTTAATAAATTATGTGTAATGGTTTTTAGTTAAATAACCAACCTTTAAGATGCCCTTAATATATGGACACAATATGATGCATGGCACCAAACCAAAATAAATAAATATATACATATAACTAGAATGAACTATTGGTGTTCTAGTTGAAAATGGTGTATAAAAAACATGGAAGTAAAAGAGTCCTAAAATGATAGACTATGTTCCAAACATGGAACAACTCCAATGATCCACAGTAAAACAAACACAAATATCAGAACTCTTTATTAAAAGAGCATATGAACACATTTATTAAGAGAAAACTGACAGATCTATCATAATGTAAATCATATAAAATAACAATAAAGGGTATGCAACCTTGTTGTCTTTCCCTTTTCTTGTTTCTAAGTCTCATGGTGCTATTATAAGACATATATATGGAATTTAGGGTTCGAGTGACTAAGATGAAATTAGGGAGAATTAATGATGTGCAGGTGTTTCATTTCACTAATTTGAGATTCATGGATTGTGTGAGGCTGGTTAAGGGGGTGTCTCAAGGCATGAATTATTATGGGGTTATAAGGTTTTAGGTGATCAATTTTTTAGTGAAAATTAATGTATTCAATTTACACAATAAGAAATTTATTGATAAAGTGAAAATGAACAATAAATGGAACAAATGAAAATTATAGTTCTACAATATTTTCATAAAATCTAATCTTTTCTCTCACACCCAAGGCTAAAAGTGTATATCCCTCTTGGAATCTTATCATCCCTTATATCGGGATCAATTATATAATTTCTGTATTCAATCCATGGTTATTCAAGGAAAACATTACCTCTTGTCTCATGGTTCTATGGTCTGGATCATTATGGTTATTCTTTTAATGTGATGGTGGATCCTCTCCTTCATTATAATAGATTAATCTAGGTTTTCTGTCTGTGATGTTGTGGAATGATTTCTTTAGAGGGATGCAACTGTTATGGGTGGGGTTATGATGATCTATGATGTTGGTCTGCTATAATGATATGAACATTGATATCTTTTTGTTACATGATTTATATCTTATATTATTTATTTATGTGAAACTGTAAATTGGCCATGGTTTATACATTTTTATGACAATGGAAATCATATAATAAATATATTAAAGTATTAATAAATAATATTTTTGTTATTACTTTTTTGTTCTTTATACCATGAAAAGTGGTTGCCTCTAAATATTATATATAGTTTAATATATATTCTATTCATTATTTTCATGTTCTTATTATTTTTATTGCATATTTAAATTGTTAAAGAGAATAATGATATAATTAATGGATTAATTCGATTAATAAATTATAGAAGAGGCCTATTTCAACATTTAATTGTTATAATTTCTGGAAAATAAAATTGATGTAGTGTGAATGAATTATTAATGATGATCTTCCATATAATTAAATGAATTGTTAAATAACATGAATAATTCTTAAGCTTATTTATGATAATAAAAAATGCAAGTCTATTGATAATGTTTATTATCATAATTTTATGAACTTTTATTTAACCCTAATATAATGATTAATATTTTGAAATATTTGTATTGCTTGATTCCTTAGGTTTCTGATATATTGAAACTATTTATATAGAATCTATTAATTAAATATGTAACAAGAACATATATTTTGATTAAGATAATTTTTCGGGGCTATGTTTCCCATTATTGTAATAATTCTAGTGGCATGAATTTGGATATGTGAGAGGTCTTTTAAGTATGGAGAATGTATCCCTTGATTTAGGGTGTAGATTGGTATGAAATATATTATTGTTTTTTTCCAATTTTTTTAGTGCGCTCCTGATGTTAGCTTCACAATATGATGTTTTATGGTGTATAGAGAATCAAATGTGATATGATCCTAGGATGAATGATCTTGGGATGAATGATGTGATCTAGAAATGGAGGCCCAAATGATGTTGAAAAAGTGGACAACTATGATTGTGATATTTATCAGTATATGCATATAGGTGTGGTGGATTTTACAAGAGATATTGTAATAAGTTGATTCTTGTATTTCTTATTTAAATGATAATGGTGGATGTTTTCTTATAATGAATTATATTAATGGTCAATGGTTGGGTGGATTATTTTATTTCCATTATATTCCCTACTTTCTGTGGTAGCAAGATGTTATTAGTATCATGTTTTATCTTAGTGGTAGTATATGTTGATTTTATTAGGGTACCTATATTATGGTGTAGTTATAATAATGAATAAATAATTTTCAACCAATCATTTGGATTAGATGGAATGTAACCAATGAAAATATATCAATATTAATAAAACATGGACTAGTTTTAATTATTCATGATGGGAATGGACATTACATGGATGAATAATTTTTTATGTTAATATATTGAATTATGAATTAATTAATATATTGAAAATTATATAATGAAAATAAGTTTTTAAAGTAGATCTAAAAATACTTGTGTTCTCATATGATATCTAGTCTTAACTCTGGAAGCCAATGTCTGAGGGATGCTTATGCATTTGATTCTATGACATGGATACTTTCATAGTGTCAATGCGGTATATTTTTTATATTTTATATTATGTGATTTCATACATTTCCTCATACGTGTCTGTTATGTACACTGACACAAATTGGACTCTAAGAAGGTTATTTCATCAACATAATGGTGGTACAATTTATGGACAACTATCCCCTTTGTCACCTATTTATTCTCTTTGTAGATACTTATGTTGGTAATAATAGTTCTTAGTTGCCCCTTATACGTTCTTAGTGGACTGTGATGTCTTGTGGTAATTCAAACACATGTAATGTCATATATAGTATTTAAATTATTATTATGGGAATGATCTGTGTGTGATGATATGGTTTGAGGTACTTAATTAGTGTATATGTAGTTGTGGCATGATGTACAACACCCGGTGTATGATAAATGTTATACAAGTTGTAGGGGATCTTGAAATCTACTTGGTCACTATATATGGTGTTGTTATTTTGAATGATGTAGTGATGTATTTTGTGAGGTTCTTGTCGTGATGCATCACATAAGTGTTTTTGGGATGGTTTATTTTTTGGAGAGATGGATGATGATGTGTGATGTTGGTGCTAATCAAAAATCCATTGGGAATGTGGTTGTGGGGTACCCTTGATGTTTCATTATTATGGTACATGCTCTCTTTTATCTAATACATTGAGTGTGTTAGGAATGATTAGTATTGGAACTTAGTATGACAATTTAGTTGATGATGAAAATTTACGGTTGTTCAGTGTGTTGTAGGATGCTTTCATTATCTTTTATAAAATAATCTCTAGCAGATCCAATTAAATATCATGTTATTCTCATCATATATAAATATTGTGTTTATCCGGATAGTCAGTGGAGTTTGGATATCATTCTTGATATTAATAGATAAGGGTTTTGTAAGACTACTGTGTCCTTCATGGTTGTTAGTGTCTAATTGTTTTTGTTCTTTTAGTTTTCATTCCAGTTGTTAATTATTTTATAAAATTCCATATATACTATTGGGATTTAATTATATATATTTTTTAATATATATTGATTTGAGTATCTATATTATTATTATTTTACTCATGTTTCTTTATTGGTTAATTCCTCCCAAATATATTCTTGTTATACCCTTTGTGTTAGTCCCTAACCCATGGCCTACTAGATGCAAGACTCGGGCATTCAACATCACCCTTCCCCCACATCCATCATAGGAGGGATTCACATTTGGGTGGTGGGGGTCATGAAAGAGAGGAATCTATTGTTAAGGATGATGTATATTACGGAGTTGGATTTAGGAACATGTGAGGATCCATGGGTTTGTATGTATGTGTTTTAAGCTATGTTTTTTAAGAAATGTAATCATTGAACACCAACTATGACATGTGTATTTATGGACTCGTGTGATCTGATTCATGGACATTTAGGTTTATTGGGCCTACTAAATTATTTGTATCATTTTTAGGGTAGTGAATGAGGAATTGATGATGAATCATACGTCTTTTCATATATGTATGAAATAGTTAGAACTCGGTATAAGATAAAACCTAAACAATACAATAAAATAATTAATTAAATAATGTAATGGCATCAATATGCATAGTTTTGGAGCAATAACTGTTTTTCATTTTTTTTCGTTATGTATAAATGTATATTTCTTTTTTTGGTTTGCTTGGATGATGATCAATAGGATGTTCTAGTAGATCTTCATAGAGTGGAGGTTGATGATGAAGACAATTAGATTAGGACACATGATTTTAACTGCCATAGTTTGTACAAGTAGTGGGAACCATGTTAGAACTAGTTAAAAATTCTATTTAAAGGAGGTTGAGATAAATTTCAAATTAATTCATGGTTAGACGGGGCATTGTCTTTTGTTTTTTGCAATGATGTTGCACAATGTACAAAGGTAGTAGTGGTTCCTAGTCCCTTAGGAACTTTAGTAGTTAGCAATCCTGTGGGATAATTTATGATACTAGTTCTAGGAATAGTTCATTCATCGACCGTGAAGGAGTAATGTCACAAGTAGTTGCTTAAACTTCTGTATGAGATTTTATTCATGTATTATTTTGGGACTTGTTTCAGTACCGTCCATAATTATGATTCCGACCAAATTCAATATTAGGGGGCCTATTCATGGAATTTCGTAGAGGCCTTGTGATTATGAATCTATCACATGGTCCACCCATTTATGATGAGTATGTATCTTGGGTACTGGAATGAGTAAAGTTTTTCGATAGATTAATGTATTGAACCATATATTCATGAGAGGGGAGTTTTAGGATTCCACATGAAGGAGAGATTTTCTTTTATGTTCCTAGTTTTTTTGAATGATGTATTTTTATTCATTTGATGGTATGTTTTATCCCTCACCTTTTGGTTCATCTAATGGTGTGGGATCTCAAATCCATTATATGTGACCAGAAAAAAAAAATTATATGGAGGACTAGATCATTTTTTGGTATAGGGAATGATATTTGAATATATTCAGTGTGTTGTAGGTGTTCTACTTCAGGTTCCTTCATTGAGGTAGTATCTATTGAGGAATCAATAGAATGTCTTGGTCAACATCATGCACTAGAGTATCTAGAACATGGATAGATATAAAACTTTTTAGGTACCTATTTCATTCTTTCAAAAGGGGATTATGTTTTTTTTTGTTTTAGCAGCGATGCCACCCATTATATCACTTACCCACATCTATGCCTTGGGATTTGAGTTAGGAAGGAATCCAGTTTAAGTTGCATTGACAATTACAGTTGTAGTATGAGCATACTATTATAAATTATGTAGATATTTTGATCTAGTTATAGGGAAGAAACAATCATGGGGATATTTCCAATATTTAAGGAAAATATAATATTACATCATCCATTTCCAGGATTAGTTCTATTTAATTCAAGATATCAAGGATTTATTTTTGAAGAAATTTGTTCTCTTTAATGATAAGAGAGTTCTAGTAGTGTTTTTTATGAGAGTGTTCTTGATATGGGTTAGAGGCATGTTCAATATTTATCATATTTGATGGAAATGCTAAGGATGAGTTCTTCAGATGTTCCATTGTCAGTGTTTCCTAATGTTTTGGATAATTATCTGGAAGCCTTCTAAAGAAATATTTTATATTTACCCCCTCAATGGGAGATCATGATTGGTATTGAGCTAAGACCAAGAATGTATCCACATTTTATGTCTTCATATAGCATGAATCCTTATAATTTTTGAGAGATATGATTACAACATGATGATTTATTTTATTGAGATTTTTTACGTGTCTATCAACTTGGGGTGAACTGGTTAGGTTCATGAATGAAGTTGGTGATGATTTCTAGTTTCATATCAATTATCATGTCTTCAATAAACAGTAAGTGATGAAACAATAGACTCATCTATTTGTTAATGAATTATATGATCGGCTATATGGAAAAATTTGGTTCTATAAGTTCGATCTATGGTCATGATATTGACAGATTCAAGTGAAGGATGAGGAAATTGAGATGAATGATTTTTTTTCTCATCAAGGGAACTACATGTTCATTGTGATGTTTTTCGGTGTGATAAAATATCTATTTGTGTTCCTTTGGATGATTAATGTAGTGTTCAATGTGTTCCTAGTTGGGTACATGGTAGATTTTATTCATTTCAATTTTATCTTCTCCATATCTATGGAGCAGTATATAAAGTATATACTAGTTGTTTTTGGAGTTATTCTTCATGATTACTTTCTTGGTATATTTTAAATGTTTGGGTTTTGGGATTCAGAAAATAATTTTCTCTGGAATGTTGTATCCCTAAAATTAGTAGCTATGGATCTTTCATTTATAGATACATTTGTTTCGTGGGTATCTCCCAAATCAGTGGAATAGGTGGAGATTTCTTGTGACTTGTTGGTTATTACAGGTGGTTCATAACTAATTTCTATCAGGTAGTAAATACATTGGTACCCCAGACAAGAAATGAACATTAATTCTTGTAGAAGAAGTAGTTTCCGTCATCATTTAATTATATTAATGATATGTTGGTCACTTATCTAGTCCATTGTTTCTCAGTATTAGAAGTAAAATTGGATGTTTTTTATGACACATAAAATTATGGAAACGGTTATGTTTAGATGTGGCAGAGAGAAGTTATTTAATATGTGTACCTATAGTGACATCCCCATGAGTTTAAATATTCCACCCCTAGTCTTTAGTTAGTTTTATTTGAGTATACTTTGATGTTATGGGAACAATCCCTCACCAATGATAATTTTGCGGTTTTTACTAACCATAAAAGGTAGAGGTATGACTTAGCGTAGCCTTAGCCAATTTTCCATCAAAATAAATGAATGAAATTATAAATGGAATAAAAAATCAATATTTTATATATTCAATGAAAGGGAAATATTGTAATTGTTGTGTTAAGTATGATGCCAAATTGTGGTGTTGTGGGTGAATATTGAGAATCTAATTGAGTTATAAAAGAACTCTCAGAAATTCATGATGATATGGGAGTGGTTGGAGGTAAAATTTTTATTTTCCAAATAATGGTGTACATATATTTGGTGATGTAGGTGGTGGTGTCTCACGTGATGGATTCTGAGGAGGATTTTTTGAGGGACAAGGATTTTTTTGGGAAATTACAATGATAGATTGTCTTAGGATAAGACACTCTAAGTGTTATTCTATAGAAGAATTTTCATTCAATCAATGATTCATGGGATTGTTCTCCATGAAATATATATCTCTATGTCGCTGGTATTATGCATTGATACAACGATTTATCATGATTTGAGAGGTCATTTTTGGTGGCCTGTGTTAATCCATGAAGATTCATAATTTTTTCAGAATGATTAGTCTTCCTAATGGTCATGGATTAGCATCATTTTCGTAATGGTTTTATATGGAATATATATGTTATTAGTGGAAGTGGGATTAAATCATAATGGAATTAATTACAGTGTAACTAGTTGAACATAGACTATATTATTATATATGGGTGCTAGTGGATTTTCGATGAAATCATTCCAGTTTATAGATATTAGGGAGTTGAGCTCAAAATTTGTTTCTTCATGTTACTATTTTGAGGTGGTGGTGTAACACGGTGGAGTATGAAGTAAAATAATATTTTACTAAGATCCTTATTTTAGATATAGGGTGTGTAGAAGAAACAAAATATCTTTTTTGGATCTAAATTATTCCTTATAAAACCTTGTCATTAATAGAAGTACAACCCGATAGAGAAACCATTCAACCTTGTCAGGACATATTATTCTCTTGTTTCCTCGATTTTGGTTGTTTTGGGATGAGTCACATGTCCATGGTCAAATGTTTTAAAAATTATATTTTCCACTTCGTAGTATTGTAGAAACATATGAATAATTTTGTGGATGAATTTTTTTTACTCTGTTATGGTAGGATAGGGTTGGAGAGGAAACAAATATCAGTATGGAACTGGTACAGAATATGAAAAATATGGTTCAAATAATTTTTTAGAGGATAAAGGAAGCTTAGAATATAAGAAATACTAGTCCAATCATAGTTGGAGACCATAGGGGTTCAATTTTTTTATCACACATCCTTGAAGGTGACTTTTAATTCTTGGATGAGTAGGTTTTACTGTGGGAGTAATATTTCTACCCAGTGTGTTGGTAATTTCGTTCTATTAGATCATTTTGGATTTATGGTGTAATGGATAGAACATCCCCCACTAATAATCTGAATTAATTATAATTTTAATGTTTTTTTAAATCAATATTTATCTTCATAAAAACTCTCATGTCATCTATTGTTTTTTGATTGATGGTAATGATGTTATGACCTTTGAGGGGTAACCCATGGAGATCCAAAATCACTAAAAGAAGGAATAGAATGTGAGTTGAATTACATTGTTTCTTGGAAAATGGTAGACCTTTTTAATAGAGTATAGTACATGAGAACATTTTTTTTGTTGGAAAATTATTACCACTATCTCTTTGATGGTTATATCATCACTTATAAAATATATTATTGACATTGACCAATCTAGTTAATGAGATGGTTTCCTCTTGTTTCTTATTATGGATTCACTATAATTTTAGATGTATCTCCCCTAGAAGAGTGTCTAAAATATTGTTGATTATATTGTGTGTGTTTTAACTTTTTTCCTCTAATGATAAGTTAATGATATATGATGTAGATAAAATTAAGATGTATCTCATTGGGTGGATGCTCAGACAACCTGGTTACATTTTCTATCTGTATTTGGTTTTGGATTCTTGTGTATTATAATGTTTTTGGACTTTTCAAATTTATGTGATTGGATCTATGTAGTATGACCCTTTTAATGTTTTCAAATCCCATTGTTCTCATAGTAGGTCAAGACTGAATATAGAGGGTTCAGATGTTTAATGCTAGAAGCTGGGAGAATTCACTGATTATCAAATATTTAGGACACGAGATAGTATGGAAAACTACGTTCTCAAGGAAAGACTTATTTGTTTTCTTAAATGGTTTGAGGATATTCCTTTTTTTGGAAAAACGTAAATTACCACATTTTCATGATGTGAAATGTTTTCATTCCATGAAAATGATCTGTGCAGTGTGACATTTTTAGGTGAAGTGCCTCTGTTTTTTCTCAAATCATTTTCTTTTCTCCCACATTTGGGTAGCCTATAGATCCCCCTCAATGTAACTTAGAATAACATTAATGGGGATCCCTTTTTGGACTTATGTATTCAATCCCTAGTGATATATGGTATGTCACACCAATTCATTATGGTTTATTGATCTGTAACCTCCCAATTTATCTTAAAATTTGATGGATGTTTCTGTACATAAATCTAACATATTTTTCATGGATTTCTCTATAATATAGTAGAACGACATCCTTTAAGTAATAATGCTCTTACAAGAGGTAATATAGGTATATTCTTGTTGGTTTTTTCTCATACAAAGAACATGGATTCCTTTGAGGTAGGGAATTAGTTTCTCCTCTTATTTGATTATGTGCAATTTAAAAATGATCATGGTTTTTCCATTAGAATTTAAGTGGAATTAACCTAATAAATTATGAACAAAAATAATAAATCTTTTGAGAGAGATTTCATATTAGAGAAAATATTTGATTATAATGAGTTCAATATTGTTTTTTTAGAGAGAGTGATATCTATGTTATTATTTGTTTTGTATTTTATATTATTGGAGTACCATGTTGAAATTTTTAATGAGCATATAACAAGATTACAAGAATAATATGAATAATTATTTAATGAAGTGAAATATTTTAATTTATTTATTATTATAAATTATTGATACTCAAATTAATGCAAGGTACATATATAATTGATAATGATATTACATGTGATTAATGTAACTATTAAACAATTTGAACCATGTTTGTTTATCTTGTTTATACTAAAAAAGGAATTATAACTGACAATGGATATTCTAAATGTTTTGTGATTATAGTTTTAATGATAACAAAAATGTTTTATATATTGATATCTTCTGATAGGTTTATTATCACAGTTACGATAGTTGGATCCTCTGAATAATGGATAAGTTAAATCATGATGGAATCAAAATAATTTTCATGCGGAAGATAATTTATAGGTCTTGAGTTTCCTATTTTCTTGATAAGGCATATTTTTTTGATATTGAATCTATGATACATCTGTTCTGTCTGATGGTTGGATGACTTTTTACGGCAATGATTTCTATATTGTCCATTATTGTTTGTTTCGTACTGATTTTGTGATCTAATATAGATGAGATAATTTTCATGTGATGTGATAGGTGGAAGGGGACCTAATTTTATATGATCTAGGGATGGATCAGTTCGGGATTGCTTATGTGATATGAGTAGGGAGTCACGGATGATGTTACAGTAGTTGATGAATTTGTTGTAAATATTAATTTGTATATGCATGTTGGTGTTTAGGATAGAACCATAGACAATGTAAAATTCTAATCTATACTGACCCATTGAGGTGATAAATCATGATTATTTCTTATAATTGGTCTTCATAATAATTAGGTTAGTGTTACTTATTTTATATTTATTTCATTCAAAACTACATGAGGCAAGAGGATGTGCATGCAGTATGTTCTCTCTTAATTATGGAATTGAATTTTTTTCATGAGAAGCTAGATTATGAAATGATACAAATAATGAGTAAATAATTCATGATTCATGTGGTTAGTGTTGTTGGAATGACCATACCAAAAGAGATGTCAATCTTGATAAAATGTTGAAATCTATTGGATAATTCTTCGAGGCTATAGAAATTACTCTGGTGATTAAAAAATTATTAATTTAATGTTTAATAAAATAAATAATGTATTTAAAATATAAAAAATGTGAGAGGTAATAAATGTATAACTTTAAATTCATATGGACTTAGAGCATATCTACTCATAGAAGTAGAAGTCAACAGTACGAGGTGAATTATCTTCACCCTATTTTATGACTATGTTACATCCATAGTGTTATTTTAATATATATTATATACAATATATTCTATTATTTTGTATGCTTCAACACCCATGTTTATTAGGGTGATTGACATCCAGCGGACTATGGTAATGTATTTTCACCAATATCCCAGTAGGAGGATGGATGGAAAGAAACACCATCTGTCCATTATCTCTTCACTGCAATGTTAATTGTCCTATTATTCATTGTGGATAACATCCCTATATATTTTTTTTGTGTTATATTATGGTTTGATGTAATTAACATTCATATATAATTTAATACTGTATTTCAAGGGTTATTATCAGTACGATGTGTATAAGTTTTGATGGATTGAGTTCAGTGTATAGGTTTTGATTGCTTAATGTAAAATACATGATTTATAATATGTGTTACATGGGATGTGGTTTCACTTGTAATATACATGGTAAATATATATGGTGACATGATATGTGGATATGTTATGATTTCATTTAGAAGGTTCATATTGTGGGTACTTGCCTTGGTGTCTTTGTGATAGATTATTTTAGAGTGAGATGGGCCTTAATTTGAACTGTTGGGTTAGAGTGGAAAACCATTTTTAGATGAGATGTTTGAATTATATAAATTGATTAAAATAAGGCAATGATTAAATCACTTTGTTATTTATGATAGTTTATAATTAAAGTTTACTTTTTAGTGAATCCAAGAGTACATGTAGTATCCAAAGACCCGTGATTCCAAATCCAGAAAAAATAAAGGTGTATATTTTATCTATTAATGAATCTAAAAATATACATCCCATTATAATTTTTAGGATCAATTCTAGTCTATGAGTAGGAGGAAAATGTGTAAAAAATACAAAATATTAGAGTTTACAAAATAAACGAATAGAAAAATATTTTAATTTTTCTTGCGCTATCGTAAACCCAAATATATAATCCTAAAAAACATATAATGATCATATGAAAAATAATTTTAAATATATACGGTGTATATAAATAACCTAATATGGGGTTTTTAAAATCCAATGGAAATTTTTTTTTAATTAATATTTAAAAATTCAATTTGTAAATATTTTCCAAAAAAAAATACATTGAAAATATATATTATATTTAAAACAATATTTGAAAACATATTTTGAAAATATTATAGGCTTTGAAAAAGAACTCTATATTTCATAAAGATTATTGTGAAATGAATTTTTTGAAAATATAAAATGTTTGGAAATACATATCACTATTTAAATTTCATAGCTTTGAAAAAAATATATATTTCTCATCTAGTCTTTTAAATTTATTCTTTTTCAAAAAAAATATTCTTATGGAAGAAAAATGTTAATAAGATACCGTTAATAAATCCATATGGGGAATTTATTTGTCACATTCTAGATATGGTCTTCTTGAGGTCATGGTCTCACTCTTCATTCCTCATATTCACTTTTGATACCCATATAGTGAGTTTTTATAAATTAATTTTTAAAAAACAAAGGTATTCTCTTACAATTTTAATTTCTGACAAAAAAACATGTTGAAATCTATAAAACTTTTTATCATATGAAAATAATATATATATTAAATATACTTTTAAGATATACATCCTTTTATAAAACATCATTTTCATTTTAAAAAAATATGACAAATTCAGTATTTATAATTTTTTTTAAAAAAATTATATAAATGAATATTAGACAGACATGATTATATATATATAAATTTTTTAAATTTTATTAATAGATATAGTGTATTTAGATAATTATTATATTAAATTAAATGAAAAATTCATACAAAAATTGAAATATTTAAACAAAAATTGTGATAAAAACATTATCATTAAATAAGTTATAATTCATAAAATTTTGATTTTTAAAATCATTCGAATAAAAATTTCCCTTTACCTAACCATAATATAAATAACATATTATGTTTTATTATGAAATAGTATTTAAAAACCCTTGTCATTTAAAATTAAAATAGGATTTGATAATATATTTATTTAATATAAACTCATAGATTTTAAAAAATAGAGTCCTTTTAAAATGTATTTATTACATTAAATTATATAATCATATATATACTTCTCTTAAGAAATATAATCCCCTTTAAAAAAATCATACATAAAATAACATAATTACATTATAAATATAAATTTAACAAACATAAACATGAAAATAACTAATTAATATATTTATATATACACATATTCTCTTACATAATTATATATTTGAAAAATATTTCCAAATAGAATTGGAAATCCAAAAAATAAAAAATACCTGAAATTAGGAAATTATTTATATATAATCACTTTCTTGATGGGAAAAATAGGCTTCTCCCCCCTTTCAACTATTATACAAGAATGAAAATGTGCCATGATGGATGAGGGGTGACAGAAATATGTATGAAGAGAGGGAAATAAAGATGAGGATCTTTGGTTGGGTATTCCAATGAGGGAGATGAGTTCACTATTAATGTGATATATATATATATATATATATTAATGATCCAATATTCGTAAAATAGAGGCTTTAGTTTTTAAGAGAAGTGCGTTATTTGATGGTGTAAAATGTGGAACATAAAATAGTATACCTAACATCCTATAAGACTCAATTGATATTTTAAGAATCATTGTTTCATTGATAAATAATCCTACTAAAAAAGTTATTAAATGGACCTATCTTATATATAATTAGTAAAAACTATGTTCATTTTCGTGATAAACTATTTTTCATTAGTGTTTTAATGAACTATTCAAGCATCCTTATGATGCTGAGATCGCTAATAGGGTTAGATTTTATAGTAAGATAAAAACTATAGAAGTATTTTGCGAAGGTTGTTTGTTATAATGAAAAATTGATAGTGGTATGACACTATGTCTTGGTCGATACAAAACTAATATATTTCTCTGGAAGGAGGAGATATAGAAGATGAAAATAGTGTCGATGGTTTCATTATAACATGCAATATAGGAACTATGAAAAATATGGTTCATGTGGTAGACAATGATAAATGGAATACTTTATGGTAAATATTTGGCTGATCGGGCAGAGAAGAATACATCATCATTATTAAACACATGAATAGTAAACTAAATCATGAGCCCAATATATAATTATTTAATGTTCTATTACAACCATATGAACTACATAATTTATAATTATATCTATTAGAGAATAAAATTGTATGCTCATGGATAAACACACAGACACATTTTGGTTATATCGAACAAATCCCAGTTACTCAGGGGCCTACACATGTCCTTGAAAGCTCATATCCCAATCAATGCGAGGAGATCATCCTCCCTACTAGACCCAACTCAATCTTGGACATGGATTAAAAATATATGTTATTGATCTTATTAGGTTCAAAATTATTGTTTAGGGTCCCCATCATTAGATTATAGGGTATTCCCATATTTTTTAAATATCCTAAAAACATTAAATTATTTTAAATAAAAAAATCTTTTATCATTGAAATATTTGTTGTTAAATTATAAACATTTTAATTCCCAAGTTATCATTTAAAATTTAATAATTAATAATTATTTTTAATAATTTATTATAACAATGTTAATAATAATTGTATTTTATGTTGACAAAAATTATATTTAGTATCATACTAATAATTCACTACTGATGGGAATTATTATGATTAAAAATAATGGAAATATTTATTTATTAAAAAAGTAGTGTATTTAAAATATATTAAGTAATTATAATTATATTATATGTTTTATATAGAATATAATATGTTCTTAGTGCAATAAATATCGCCTCTGTTTCATCCCTCTTGTATGTGTTCGAATTTCAGATAATTCCCCTCTCCATCTTTGGTGAATTCCTCCCCAAACGCATCTCGTTACGCCCCCTGACTCTCCTCATTACAAACCCATATTGAAATTACCTCCCAGATACCACTACAATTTATATCATTCATGTTCATCTCCTCCCATTTTTATCTTATCCTCTACCTCAGTATCCTCCTCTTAATCTTCTTCATCGTCCTTCATTAATGTATTTTTGGATTCCTCTTCTTTTACCTCAATCCTTCTCTCCCTTCCCACAATACCTATCATCCATATGATACCCTTCCATTACA
This sequence comes from Viscum album, assembly GCA_963277665.1. NCBI lineage: Eukaryota > Viridiplantae > Streptophyta > Magnoliopsida > Santalales > Viscaceae > Viscum > Viscum album. The sequence continues at coordinate 543,798,184 of OY728162.1, forward strand.
CTTCTAATTCAAAAACCCTCTCCCTATCTAGTGAGGATTATGTCCTCATAAAATATTCTATCCATTATACATCTTCATATTACTCTTCAAAGGTGTTTTTGTCCATATTAAATTAGATATTTTATTTCATTTAGATAGACTTCCCATATTATAGATGTATCCCATAATCATAAATGTTCCATATGAAAACCGTGTATGACATTCTCTATAGAAAAGATTGAATTATAATGTATGTTATCCTATTATATAAAACATAAAATCAATTTCTTATTATTTTTTATTATTTTTATTTTAATTTTACTAAATATGGGCCCTATGTGTTTCATTATTCTTCTTTATGTATTCTCTAAATATCTAACCTATCAAATTTCACATATGTATATTTTGACATAAATTTTTTTGGTAATATTGTTGAATCTATATATATTGATGTTTAAATATTTATTCATTACTGTTACATATCTATATATTTTTTGTATATTCATATGCGGTGTTCAAATATTTTAAGTACATTACCATTTATATAAAACTATTTAATATTATTATTATTCTACTTCAATACCATGAAAAACACTACTATAGGAAACACAAAACATACCTTGAATGAGATTACTTCAATGGATGATACTGGTGAGTCAAGATCATACAACACTATCTTATTTCATTATGTGGTCTTATTAGAATATATTAATGTATTAATCAAAATAGAAAATTCAAGGTATAATATTTTATACTGTTTAATTATTCAATAGATTAATTTACATGAATTTACCAATTCCATATTCTAGGTACCTGTAAACATCATTTTTTGTAATTTTATTCTTTTATTTTATTTTATTAAGTTCCAATAATTTATTTTTTAAATAAATAGCAATTATTTTTAATTTTTTATATTAAATATTTTATTTCCTTTTACACGCTTCATGATCAATTAACTCCTAGAATTCTATAAACTATCTATATTATTGGTAAATAGTTAATATTATTCATATATCCATGAGGTAGGTTCAATGTAATCCTACTATAGTGGATATATATTTATTTTAAATGACAAACCAAAATAGAAGGTATCCATGTTTTGAAAAATCTTGTAGTTTCGTTGAACTATATAGTTTTACAGCACCACTGCTATATCTCTATTTTATATTACAATTTAAATCCACTCGTCCAATTATGATATCCAATTCCCCAGACTATGATAAATATATTCCCCCCCAATTATATAAATTTAATTATGATATAATTTTTTTATGTTTTTTTAATTCAGCCACAATTAGAGAATTATTTATTTATGGGTTTACATTATCATTGTTCAAAAGTAATTTGATTCAGTCTACAACAATGAATCAATATTCCCTTCATATCATATTAACACAGTATATGTTTTATAAATATTTTACTAAAATGAAAGAAAAACGATGATATGATTTTTGTATTATAATGTACCTATAATTGATTATTTCAATAACAATGATCAAAATTTACACCAAATTCTTGTTATGTCTATATCAATTTTTAAATATTATTTTAATTTGTGTACAATGATGTTTTGGTATATTCTTTACATATTATTGAATAAAATTCTCTTATAGAATTTTTTTTTAATTAATAATCTATAATGATGACATGATTTGGGAATTATAATCTTCTTATAATAATCAGTCAATTACCATCTAGAATCTATATTAGTCATAAATTAAATTATATGAGTATTATTTATTTCAATTACCAGTAATCTGTTATTTGTCTTTAAATAATATTTAATTTATAATTTTTATTTAGTTTAGTAACAACAAAATGTTATTTAACAACTGTTATTTATATTATATATTTTAATCTATTATGTATGCGTCTTTTAATATATTATTTCAATGTATTAAAGTCTGTTATTTATGTGTTTTCTATTTATGTCTGATTATCTAGGTATTCAGAAAGAACATATTATTTCCAAATTATTATATTTAATTTCAATTTATTTAATCTTTTTTCTATATGTAAATTTAAATTATTGTTATTTTGAATCAATCCTTTTCATTTATTTATAAATTTTAATTTGACACTAGATATATAATATTTATAGAACACTATTATAATTATGGATTCATTGATTTTTTTCTTGTAACTCTATCTAAGATAAAAAAATTCCATCAATGAATAGTCTAGTCACACCATATTTGACATTAATTTTAAAATTAGTTAGAATAATACTTCTCAAAATATCTTTTTATTAATATTGGGATACACATTTCAAAAAATTACCTGACATTCATCATTTCAATTAATTTTTTTGAATAAATTAATATCAATAATTATTATTTATATCCCAAACATTAGTTAATAAAATAGAATATATTGAAAACCATTAATTATTAATTAATGTAATGATGTATCCACTAGGTTAAGATATTAATTTACTTATATCAGATTCATATTTTGCAGTAATATTAATATAATTGATTAATTTTCATAGAGGATCAGAAAATTTGAAATTGATTCATCCCTTACACACATAATTAATATAAATAATTAAATTATTTTTAAATTCGATGTCCAAGTTTTTTGATTTGAAACTACAACTTTTAATTGGTCTCAAATTTATAGCAGAAACACTATTTAATTTTCATGACATTATTTTATTTTGGTTTCATGAAGTATAACCACAAAAATGATTTCTTTCATGTTATTAAAGCTATTTCAAATGTAAAAAATATATCATTTTGTATGTAAAAATACCATGTATGAAAAAACTGATTGATGATAGTAAAATAATTAAAGAATGGACTCGTCCATATATTATCTATTTGTTTTTTCATGTCATACATTTTTTAAATTTATTTTGTATAATACAATATGTTTCCCCATGAGTTTTATTATGTATTATTCTTTCCTTTGGAAGAGTGAAATGGTTCCCTATGACTCTTTCCCAAAATATCTTTTCCCTATATGATGTGTAATTCATAATAAATTATAAATAAATTCATTGGTCTAATTATCTTACAACGAGTGATACTAAGGTAGGGTTTATATTTTCCATTTTCAAATTTTCATTTGTAGTACTTTATTAAAATAAATTATACCTTAAAAAATATATATTATTATGAATTTTATAGGTATTTTGAGTTTAATATTGAGATTAAGTGGGATTAATTTTTATCACTATGTACATTCAATAGAAAGATACAATGTTAATTTATTATTAGAGATCATTTGTACATTAATTCTATGTATGAACAAAAGGGATGAAATATGGTAAACCAATTCGGGTATGGAATATTACGTACATAATAAAATTATATTTCAACATTTTATATTTTATTTATTTGATATCTGATATAGATTTTCCCCAAAGTTTATTCTTATTTATTATTACTTCTTTTGGAGAAGTGAAATGTTCCAATGATTTTATTTCCCTAAAACTTTTGTTCTCTCTCCTTGATGTGTATATCCAACTTAATTCTATATAATTTCAATTATCTAATTTGTGTGGAATGAAATGTAATAACATAGGATTTTAATTTCGCATCATCCGATTTAATATATTAGTTCATTATAATAAGATATAATACATTGTAGAATATGTATTACTATAAATTTATTTATTTGTATTAGGAGGTCAATTATTAGATTATGTGGGATTCTGTTTTTATCACATTTTAGAATTTATAAATTGATACAATGGTATTTTCTTATTATCCATTTATTGAAGATAGTGACAATGAGATTGGGGTGAATCATGTATGAGTGTTTTGAACGTTTTTATGGTTTAAATGATCATATGTTCCTATTAAAAAATAATGATGAAGGATAAATATTTTATGTTTTGGGTGATCCAATGTGTTTAAAAAATGATAAATGTAAAATAACTAGGTGTTGGGTCAATGTGTTATTAATTCATGAAAAAGTAGATTATTTGTTCATTATAATTTTGATTCAGAGTTTTTCTATATATTAATTTTATACAAATATTCAACTTTTAAAATAAATAACATTACTTATTTTAGGGAAATAAAATTTTATGGTTGAATGTTGGAGCCAACAATGATTGGTAATTTTAAATGTTTTTCTAATTGATTCCATTTACGTGCTGACCTACCTAAAACAATTATGAGTGAATTAATCAAAAAAATTTACAACTATTTTCCACTACATGGATTTTTAAAATTATGGAGAAATATTATGTCATGAATGGGGTTGTTATGTTCTATCATATTAATTAATGAATAATTTCATTTAAATGCTGAAGTTAAAATTTCTATAATTTCTTTTAATGATTCTCATAATTTATATGTTCTATTAATATATCAAAGGTAATTTTTAGTAATTTATTCTCAAAATGTAGATTACTCATGTTACATGGATTTCACCAATGATATAATATTTATTCAAATTTTAAGCTAATTATTTTTTTACACATATCCTTAACTTTATATGAAAATATATTTTAATGTCAATACCATACCTAATAACTCATATTATTTATTCAAATCAAGAATCTAATTTTTATGAAGGATATTAAAAACAAACTATTTTTTATTAAGGTATATCAATGAAAGGAATGATGAATGAGTGTAGTAGGCTTTATTCAATTAATTCCCAATCATTCCATTATTAGATCTGTAGGTTCTGAATATGTAATCCAACTACCAATGTAACCAATATTTTCACAAAAATGAACCTTCTATCTATATTTATACTATTTAAACTCATTTTTAAACTTGTAACACATAATATAGTTTTTTATTTATGGTCATTTATTTATGAAATTTATTTCGTTTAAATAAAATAATCCATCGAATTATGAAAATGATTAATAGATAAGTATTAAAGTATTTTTTACATTATATAATTAATGTTTACATAAAAAATATAATCATACGCTTCTAATCATGGGGTATTACTATCAAAATACCAAATTTTTCTAAAATACCATTGAATTATAGGACAATATTTTATTATTATAATTATGATGAAAATTTTTCATATCATATTTTTTTTATCGGTAGGGAAATTGACGATATCTAGGTCCCTCTGAAATAATAAATTTGAGAACATTAGAAAAATATCATGAGGGGATCAAATTTTGAATCCACACTAATGAAATCAAGAAACACCTAGTTGTGTCAATGTGCCTCGGGTTCTTTTGTTCTTTCTCATTGTGGTTATTGGATCGTCCCAATTTCATATCATCAAGATGATAACAGTTCATGGACTGATATGATTAGATCATGGAGTTCTATAGTATGTGGCTGAAATCACAACCTACAATGTATGGTGTAACATTTTTAATGTAAATATCATGTCTTCTATTTATAATAAAATTGCTATTTTTAGTCACTATAATTGTTTTCTATAATGGAATTCCCTATATAAAATAATTTAATGTAATTATTCACTTATATGTGATTTCATATTATAAATGAACTTATTCTCTCTGTATCTTTTTATTTGTATTTATCATCTAATATACATATTTATTTATGTGCTTATTTTTTTAATATTCATCAATTATTTTCATTTATATTGAAAATAGGATTGACATGACTACTCTCTGCAGTGACTTCTCACTATGTATTTTCGGTATTCACTTATATTCCAAGAATACATATCAGAAAAAATCAAATATATATAGATGTTAGTTTATTACTGAAAATCATTTTAAGGAATTCAAATATATATAAGAGTAATAAAAATATAAGGGAATGTGTTCGATGAGAAGATAAAAACTATATAAATATATATCATAAAATATATTTCTTATAATGTCTGATTAGTATATTATTTCCATACTTATGATATACTATTATAATATAATACAGATCCCTAGATATAATTTTAGATAATAAATCCAATAAGGTTTAGATAATACTTAATAAAACATATATAGTTTTATTAGTATACCATCACTATTTCTTAATTTAATTAAAAATTGAATCATGAATTGAATAAATTTCAATTCAAGAATAGAATCGATTTGAATTTATTAAAACAATTTAATGGAATTATTTAGTTTGAATTAGTACATGATTTTCTATAATAAAAAATTATGATGTATAATTTATGAAAGCATAAAAATTTAATATTTGATTAAAATAAAATGACATTTTTTAATATTTTTGTAACATAAATACTAAATATAAAGTAATATATATTTATTTAAAATAAAAAAGGAAGAATATTTTCAATAATTAAATGAATATTTATTTATCCACTTGATGATAATTAGAGATACATTGGAAAAAACCAACATATGAAAAGGATTTTTAGGAAAATAATTGTTAATTATGATTGATATTTTCATCATGTGAGATCTAACTCAATTCTATTGTTATACTTATTATTATGTTCAATTAGGCATTTATACTGTTGTATTTATATATAAGTATAATAATCACTAACAGTTTATCATTAAATCCCTTTACAAAATAAGGCCATTTTTGGGGTATGACTACAAATTTCATTAACTTACATGTAGTTCCTTTTAATTCAACATCAAGAGAACTTGTGTCCAGCACTACAATAATTTCATCTTCCCACCCCATGGTATGAAGTATTTAATTACTTTCTGTTTATAAATTATATTGAAAACATAGTTTTCTATATGAATACCTTCCAATTTAACATTAAAAACTCCACATATTATATTGTACCACTCCCTCCCATGAAATATAATAAGTTTACTATTGTTATGTAATGGTATGAATACAATATAATTTTTGGTGTTTTTATACAATGTGATATAATATAAAGTATATTATTATATTATTGAAAATACAAAAATAAATAAATAAATGGAAAACTATTTTGGGGGGAAATCATTAGATACCCCTATTCCTAAATTATGCATGATTGAAATGAATATACAGACTGACATGAACTTTTGTCCATACATGGGACATAAGAATGTCAAATCACAAGAAACTATGTATAGTTAGTTTTTAGCATATATGGATTGTCAAACCGATTTACATCTTGTAAAACTGATCATTTAGAATTAAATTCATGGTTTTAATTCAATAGGAATAGTGTAACATATATAATACAAATAATGAAAACATGATATTTGATCTAATGTTATATATTATGATGGAACTCAATTTCGTTTTAACATGGTATTTCAACATATATGATTAATTATTTTACTCTCATAATATATTAATCAACCATTGTATAACATTTTAATCTGATACCCTCATATGATCCAGGTTCTGCTGGTTTAGTGGCTTGTTCATGTGAGTAAAATCGTCCCTTGTGATCTAAAAGGTTGGGTGTGATTGCTGAATAAAAAATGTGTGGGTCTGAATCTATCACTTTAAGAGAATAATTATTTCCAAATATTTCAACATAGTTAATTGTGATATGTTAATGATATAATATTATGGATTTCCTTTTTTCATGTTGTGAGTGCTTTATGATTCAGTATAATTAAATCTCATCCCCCACTCACATTGTAACAGATTTTGTGGATTATGATGAATGAAGTGGCATGTGTCCTGACATGAGAAAAACATAATTGTTATATCTATCTCATTATAATCTTGTTTTTTATTTTATTTTGAAATAATTATAAGTAGAATTATGATAAATCTATGACTTCCATATAATGAACATGATTCACCAAAATATAAAATGAATCATTTTATTCAAAAGTGGCTAGGATCTAACTGTCTATCAGGAACAAGTATCAAATGAATCAATTTAATCATGTTATAAACATAATTTATGGATGAAATTGTTTTATTGTACATACACTAGTATTCATATAATAAGAATAATTATGCACCATTTAACATTGTATACCAATAGGAATACTTAAACTATATAAAGATTCATATGTTCATATTTTTATAGTAGGAAATATTTTTATGCTTTTTAAAAAATTTTAAATTCCATATTTTTTTTGATTCCAATTTTTTTCACTTGTTCATCGTATTAGATTCCATTTTTTAAACAAATTTCTGTGAATTAATGTGTGTATACCCTGATATTACGTGTTTACTTTGAAAAACATACTCGATTAATTTAGTTATGGAACATAATGAATCAACATGAAGTAGAATTTATTAGGAAAATTATAAAAGTTTTGATCAATATTGATTACATTTCAAAATGTATATCCCTAATATGTAAAAATAGTGATCCCTAAAAAAAATAGCTGAGTTTGTCTATTGTGCGGTGATTATGTTTCATTTTTATGTTTTTCATGAATCCATTTAATATTTTTTATATATTAGTAAATTTGATTTTTAATGTTAATTTTTACACTAGCACATCATTCAGATGTTATTTTTCTTATTACTATGTTCCATTTGTTATAGTTGATTTTAATTCGGATATGAAAACTTTTAACACATATCAAGATACTAGTTTAAGTAATTTTCCTTTTATTTGATCATTATTAAATAAAACTATAATTTTTTGATTGATTAATTAATAAAAGTATTTTTGTATCTAAATATCTTTCTAATAGTAATTTGGAATCTCTATAAATAGTAAGTATTCGACAATCGTAATTTGTATCATTCAATTTTATTTTATGACATGTTGTGAAGAAGTATTAATTCATTCCATTATGTTTTGTTATATTTATCACATTTCATTTTTTGACATGTCTTAATGTAATAATAATTTATTCTAAAGGATATGATTCATTTCTCACATTCTCTTTCATAATAACCTTTAATCACTCTATAACATCCTTGTAAATTTTACAATACGTTGTTCTTTATTAGTTCTTCAATTTATATCTCACATGGAATCCATTATAATGTTAATTTACACATTAGTGTCTACAACTATAATTCATCATAGTGTTTTTACCAAATCATATGAAATGTTTTTCTAATATATGTTAATATTTCGTTTTTATAGTATTATCATAATAATAATTACCACATTTATTTTAAAACATTAATATTTCATTAGCATATCAAATTATTCATCCATATACTTTTTTTAAAATATTATCTCTATAATTTTTAACTTATATTCAAAATCATTTTTCTTATGAATTAAAAACATTGTTTTTATTCATGCATTCTCTACTGAGTTATTATTTGTATCATAACATTAAAAAAATACAACAAGAAGAAAATATTCTTTGATAGGTGTATTGAATGATTAGGATGATAATTTTATGAAATAATTAAAATTATTTTGAAACAAAATTTTATAGTTTGAATAATTCAGTAACAAATATTACATTCTTAAGATATTGATTTCTTGTCATGGATGGTTGGTTGTCTACACTGGAGGTTAAATAAAAAAATTGATAACATTTTATTTGTTAGTTTATTCATCATTTCCACAGAAAGTATGAAAATTTCTTTTCAATTTCTATTTACAATTTTTTTATTCTTATTTACTAAATGTTACATCATAAATGGTTAGGTGTAGTTTATATATAACATATGGTTAACCATTTACATTAAAATTAAATGAATAGTTCTAAATTGTAATGTTATTATAATTTTTTCATTGGTTATGGTACTTGAATTATCACTTTTCTCTATCTAACATAGTAATAGTGAGGTTCTTATGATATTTTTGATCATATTTATTATATATATAATAGTTTTTTTACACATGTGTGTTATGTATATATGTGTGTGTGATGTGTGTTTGGTTTTTTATCTCTCTATCTTTAAATGTATTGTCTCTATTCTCACTATTTATATCTTATGTACTATTTCTCTCTCTACATATTTTTCATAAATATTGAATCTCTATGTTTATATATTTATATATAGTATGTATTTTAATCCAATTTATCTCTATACATATGTTGTATATTTATATATTGGTATCATGTTTCACGGAATATTTGGAAATTGGAATATTTTTAAATAGAATAACATGACTACTTATTTCACATTTTTAACTCCATTAGTAGGTTCATCACCTATACCTTGTTATATTATTTAGTTTACATATTTATATTTTCTCCTTAAATAATAAGCAATTTTTATTGTAAATATCTGTCATAATATGTGTTCGATTTAGGGGGTTTTGATGAAATGCATTATTTATGGATGAGAATAATGTATATAGATTCTCAACTAGGATTAGACCTAATATGGTATATAACCCATTCCATACTATATTTTAAACCATTATTATTTTAACCACATTTAAAAATGTCATTTATTATTTAGTTTTTAATTAATCATTTAAATTAGTCATTTGAGGGTGTTAATCACTTCCATATAAATGATAATAATAAAAATAAGTTTTAATTTTGTTATTTGGTGTTTTGTTATTTATTGTACTATTATGGTTGTTGGAATTATTCAATTATGAATTGGACCACGATGATAAGTGTTTTTTCCCTATCTTTTCATTTAAAGGTGAAACATAATGTTTTGTATTTGTTGCATGAATGGTTAATTGTTTACATGAGGAAAGGACTTTGAATAATTTTACTATAATTTTTTGAAAAACATATTTATATTATTGAACAATCATTGAAATATAAAAATACAATAGTATATAAGGTATTTTATCCTTGAATATGATAAATTCAATTCTATAATCACATTTGTTGTTAGTGGTTATGATTTTTTTATTAATGTTTGTTTTGTTTCCCAAAATTCATATCATTGTATGTAAATGTGTGTTCTCACATAACATTTCCATATTTATTGGATAGAGGAAACTGACTATTTGGTGAATCCATGACCCTTACTATTATATAAGTGTTTTCAATTACAATTTTAGATGACAATACTTATAGAATTAAATTGGGATTGTGATTAATTCTTACAATTCATGGGGAGTTTTAAAATTATATAAGCTTCCCTACCATCAATTATGGAGTAAAAAAATCTATGAATATGGGTGCTTCCATAAGATAATTTTAATGTAATGATAGAACTTGACACATGCAGATATTATATATTTTAACATATTTTTTAATTAAAACTAACTGACATTACCATCAACAGGTGATCATTGTAAAAGTAGTAAAATTTCACAATGGAACATAAAAATTTATAAAAAAATTAAAATGAATTATTTCATTCATTTCATAATCCATATAGTAAATGAAATTATAAATATGTGACTTACTAATAAATGGTATATTGTTTGTTTCATCATTATGTAAACACTCTCCATAATTTTTATTCACATAGACTGTCAAATGTTTTTGAGATCATACAAAATTATTCTCATGATAAATTATATGATCAACATGCTTTGAAGATGTTCCCTACACTTATTCAAAAAAGGATATAATAGAAATAAAATAATAATTAGATATTGAATTTTTCATGTAGAAAATTATCTATGTTGGAGTTGATTTATTATTACAAGATGTAGTAAAACAGATTACTTTAGTTGTAACATAAATCTCTTATAGTGGGATATTCAGTATTAGAAGGTGTTTCATGAATGTATCAAACATTCCATATTGAAGAACACATCACATATAATGATCGATGGTCAAAAGCAATGGATTTTGTTAAGAATTTATATTTGAGGAACATTTTGAGGATTAATAAACCCTATTATCCTATATAATTTACGCATTTTAGCTAACATTATAGGTGGAAAGTGTGTTTTAATTATAAATAGTATTTTATAGTATGTGTCTTATATAGATTATGATTTCACATCAAATGTTTATATGATTTAATATAAACTATATCTATGATTTTAATAGTTTTTGATATCAAATAGCCAACAATAACGTATAAATATAAAATTTATAGAATTAATATACAATAATATTATCATATGAAGAGTATTTAAATGATTATTTTTTCAAACTATATATTTTATGATTGAAATTATATTTAAATGTGTAGTTAAATGATAACATAGTTTATTTTATTGTATCATTATAGGATTATATATTTAAACTATGTATATTTACATATATATTATATGTAAATTGAGTATTTTGGATTATACTTCAGTATAGTTATAGTTTATACATTATATATGTTAATTTAATTAAACAATTTTAGTATATAAGGTAAAATGTATTTGATAATTTCAGGTCAATAAATTGCAATTGATTATCTGTTAATCTAAAAAAATCAAATATTGTATAATCAATATAATAATATTCCAATGCACTATATTTTAAACATATATTAGAAAAATGAGTAGGTGAAACTTTATTAAACATAATTCTAAGACATATTTCAAAATGTTACAATATTATTTTAGATATTAATTAAATTTTAATTTAAAAAACCATGTTTTTCACTATTATTATAATTTGATAGTATTCATATTTTCATTCTAGAATACTCAGGTTTCTTATATGTAAATATTTTCATGCCTATAATTAGGATGATAATGTTTTCATCTTCAAATTATATTCATTATTTTTATTCATCCTCGGATACTAATATAATATAATATAATAAAATAGATAATGGAATGATTATAATAAACTTTTATTTAATTAAATATTTAACTAAATGAAATATTATCATTTTTTATTTTAGAAAAATAATTATTGGTCATTTATTTTTTGAAAAAGATGAAAAATCCTATTTCCATAAAACACTTACACATACAATATTTGTCTCATGAAATGTTTTTTGATATCAAACATTCCATACTTGTATATTCTTTGTAAAGAAATAAAATAATCATATTTTACATTCGAATATATCCCTGCAATTTTTATATTCTGAAAATGTTATTAACATTTTGGTAGAACATTTTCTTTAATTTATTTATAGCCACACAACCCCTTAACTCCTTTCCCATTAATTTTATTGGAATTTTTTTTGCATTAAGTTAAAAATACTCACCCTCTTCTGTAGAAGATAATATCAATATACATCATTGAACTATTATTTTATATATAGCCAAACTAAATGGAATTTTCATCCTGGAATAGTTTTTTTGGATTAAACAATGTGTCTTCTAGGTTTCCCTTTTTGGGGTTTTTTTATAATTTTGGACTCTATGACACTTCACATAAGCATTAAATATTTAGTGTCCATGATAGTAAAAAAATTTGGTCTACATTAATAAATATATTTATTTAATGAAATACAAAAACTAAATAGTGTAGATGAATCTTTCCAATTGTAAATATTGAAATATCTTTATATAATAACTTGACTGAAAAGTGTCACGACATGTTTTATCTTAGTGGAATCAATGAAATTGTAATACATAACCATATGTGAAATATTATTAGATTTTTTTATTTTCTTGGTGATATAGAATGAATAATACCATAAATTGATGATGATAAATCTATCACCTGTGAGAAAAATTAAACAAATAAAAATAGTACAATTCATTAAATTCTTATATCGTCAACAAATTTAATGCTTGATTCATTATCTATTTTGTTTATTGTATCCCCATTATACTTTACAGGGCCATAAAATTATATTTTATTATGGATCTACATTAGAATGTATTTTCTATAGATTTTTATGTTAAAATAATTAACATTATTCTATTGAAATATGTTCAGAATCATTTAAATTCAATAATCATCATCAAATTTCAATCTTCATAGGTTCTCCCCTTGATTGTTTTAATGCATTGTCTGTCAATTAACCACATCTAAATTTTTTTTAGTGATCTCATTGTTTTTTTTTTGTTTTTTTTTCATCAAGATGAAAATAATGTAAAAGAAATAGAATGTGAGGATGAAATAAACTATATAGAACTATGGTATAATTATTTTAGTTCTTCCATCAAATCATTTCTCATTACACCTCATTTTTTAAAGTTAATTTTTTTTGGAAAAACATTACCTTCCACTCAATTATTATTATATTCTTAAAAAATTATATATGTTGATTTTATTTCAAATATTTTCATTAATAATATTTTTATTATTTTAACCATATACATTTTAGTTACATATTCACTCCCAAATTTCATTATGTAATGGGATTATTGGTTGACTATATGGTGCTACAGGTTACCACCATTGTGTTTGGTTTTGGAAAATAATAGATGAATAATAATATCTATTTTGGAGTAATATATAATAATAAAAATATTTAACATTATTTTATACATAAACCATAAAGAATCCTTATAATTTATCACTTGTGATTGAAGGAAGAGAAACACTTTTTCAATAATGAATCTATGAATAAATTAAAGAAGATGCCTTAAATGAAGACTACATAGTAAAAAATTTATTAAGCGTCATAAAAGAAAAAAACAAGGATTTTATATACTATATTACATTAAAAACTTTACTATTATATCATTTAAATTATTTATTATGATATATTTCAAACTATTGTCTCTCAGACGCATGAAGTATATAATTGTAGCACTATTTTTTAATTTTATCTACTCGGTTCTTGAAAAAATAAACTACACAAAAATTTACTATAGATAACTCTAGTATAAGATGTGACTTCTATATAAAACGTTTTTCTGGGATGGATATAATTAAACTAAAATAGGATCGATAATAAAAAAAATCCCTCTTTGGACTCCTAAAGAGTATGTACTATGTATGTAGGATAAGGAAAGGGAAAGACAAAACCTTTTGCAGTTATATAAATTCATGTTCTACTAGAAATTATTTCAGTAAATGGTGATTCCATTAGTAATATTTTAATTTATATAGAGTTTTACATAAAATTAATGTTGAATTATGTTAAAAAAAATCATCGAAGGGTACTATTGATTTGAATTTCATTATGCATAAAGAATCAGTTAGAGGAATTATAGCATCAAATCTACATATGTTTTAATATTCCTTAATTTACATATTATGATATCAACCATCACCTTCGATAAATATAATTATTTTCTTAACCAAACCAATAAATTAAATAAATTAAATATTAAAATAATATTAGTTATTAATTTATTTATAACAGATTGTTTGGGTGTTTGTAGGGTGATGAAAAATCGTCAAGGGGAAGTAAATGATTCCACATGAACTTTCTAGAAAGATTTAATCATTACTATAGTTATAGCAAGGAAAATGGATGCAAATTGAATTTCAAATTTGACATCAAACATGAAGAAATTAGGACAAGAGGAAATGAAAGGTGATCTGATGAAGAAATCCTGAAGGAGGATCTAGAGGTTGGTCAAATGAATTTAGAGGGACTACTGGAATCAGTTTCGAATCATCGATGTAGTGAAAGACGCGTATCATGTTTCCACATGTATAACCTTGTGTGTTCCATAAAAAGAATGAACTTAATAATAATCATTGAACCGCCTACATAATTGGTTCCATCAAGTACCATAAATTCCTCACGGATAAAATCCCTGCTAACCAAAGGTTCTAGGCCCCTTCATCAATATGGAGTTCCACATATTGCCTCTCTATGTATATCAAAACCTACACTGTGTGTTGCATCAATATGCATGTGGAAATCAAAGTGGCATGGAAGACCATATCAAGGACCACATACCACTTTGATACGTATTGGACTATAATGAAGTATGTATACTGCTTCGGTACACGGGCACTTCCCCTATATGTATAGCACTATTTTATGTGGGGCTCCCCACATACCGCACGAGAAAATAGTATCTGGAATGGGGTGCCTTCCTTTTTCCTACCCTATGGCTCCATCTCACCCCGCATTTATCGTCCAATCTTCTGTAGCCCCATTGTGACCCAATCCACCATCATCATGACAATGAATCCTCCAATGTAATAAATCTCATATGATCTAATCATCGGGCACACTAGCGTTCCTCTCTAATTCTAAATACCCAATGTATGAGGAGTCATGAATGTTTTTCCCACAATGGTTTAGACCCCCAGAATGTCCTATGGTCTATATTCCAATGGCAACCCTGAATCCAACCATGTGATACTAACATGAACCTCCCCATTCTAGGGAACATGGTTGATCATTTTCATTTCCATTCAATATGGAACTTTGGTCAGTCAATGTGATCATGTTTGCTATTCCTTTTGATGATATGTGACATTATTCCCCTTTTCTAGAACATATTTTGGGGGAATCCTACTCGGGTTAGTCCCTATCCTTCCAAGAGATGAGACACATGACCTCTGATGTCATCCCACATTTAAGGGTTCATTGTTCCCCACCCTCACTCACCATTTCCTCATGTTATTTCATCATATGCCCGACCTATTCGATTAGAGGAAGAGAAGGTTTGTAGTTTTTTGAATCTCTCACATCCTCTTGTTTTTTTCACAGAGTTTTAATCACATGAGTATAGAGTGGTGTGTTTCTCGCAATATCGACACAATCAAACTCAAATCTTGAACTATGAGAGCTCTGGTTCTAGTTCATTCCATGATATTTAGGATGCCTTCATGAACGCCCGAGCTCAATGGGGTGACCTTCCAAAAGGTCCACACAATATGACCCCAATAAATAGGTCTCCTCCTAGGTCCAAGACCCAAGAAAACCAAAATATTTGGGCTTTGATTCCTCTAATGAGGATACATATGAAGACCTTCTTATTGTTTAAAACCCAACATAAAACCACCTTCCGTCTCTCCTAAATGACAATAAACTCCAGAGTAACTTATTTCATGGATTAAGTTGGCATTGCCTCCATAGCATCAAATCTATTTATATCCATGATGATCCTACAACCCAGGGTTTTCCCGTGGATACAATATTTAGGAATGAATGATGGATTAGTGAACATATGGAAAAGTAGTAAAATCTACAATAGAGTATCGATATTGGAAGTAATTCCACCAAAAGGGTGTGATGAGCTTGACCTCCCATCCTCTCAACCAATGGTGTCCTTATGTGTCATTGGAAAAATCATCATTTAATTAGAATCTTACTTAGAAAATAGTGACCATGAATCATGGATAATATGGATGTTGGTTGTTTTTGGATCCATGAATAAGACCGTAGGAGACCATCTAAGGATGTTATATCATATGGTGGCCGATTACAAAAATATATAACACTGTGAAATTTCCCTCTTGGACCATTTGATTGTGGAACTTCCTTCATAATGATGAATGGATAAACATCCTAGTCTGTGTGGATTAAATTCAACTCCATCAAAGGATAACAACATGTTTCGAGTAGAAAAAAACATGGAGACATGAAATTCTCTAGGACAATAGACAAATTCTTTTCACCCATAAGACTATTTTTCATTTTACCCAAATGCATTCAAGCGACACCTTCGATAGAGACAAAAATGGTGAAACTATTGTGAACTCTCAACCAAGGTGGCAGTTTACCCCACTCATGACCCTTCACCTCACAAAAAAAGAGAAAGGAAGGGGGATTAGATGAATTGTGAAATATGAATATGATCAAAATATTATGCTTTGACCTGGTTTATTTGTCTGTATATGTCATATAAATATGTTTTTGGTTTCCATGAAACATTGAATCCAAATAGAATTATAAAAATCAATGAAGACATGCTCCATAGTGATCCCGCTAGCGGTCGGGGCCCCAATAAATATCATGAACCCATCTCCAACCCACTGTCTTTAATGATGGGTATATAACACACTTATTAATGGGTACCTTCAAAATGGTGCTTTACCCATAGTGGAGGCTGAATGAAATTCCCTTATATCTACATAATCCTTCAAACCACCTCTTCATCCATGGATGCCACCCAAGCACAAGGAGGCCCCAGTGGCCATCTCAAACCATTTCAGGAGCCTATCCCTAGACCGGGATAACAAGAATCTTCTTTTTCTCTAAAAGGCTGATAAATTCTATACTAATGAATTCATCCCATTATTGAGTGGTCCTACTCATAGGACCCTACAAGAGAGCATCGCCACTAACACTGGGTGACTAGGTATCCTCATTCTGAAGAGGATATTATGATGAGGCCACCTGCTGATGTCTAGAAGAAATGGGCCCCTTATGCCACCCACCTAGGGCACAGACATATAATCATAAATTGGATACCACCCTAATTATTTATGAGTAATACTACTATAGAAATGTGGATGCACATAAAAGGTAGACATAAAACTCTTCCCCCTATACTCAAAGACCACCATAGATGTAGGGTGGGAAAATATTTGCATGGAAACATTCCTTCTAGTGCTCGACATTCCCACCATGAACACATTATTTATCATTTACAATGGTAATGTTATCAAAATAGAATGGAGACTAGCTACAGGTAGCCATAAATACCTTCTAATGCATATCATGCCTTCCCTCCCAATAGGGCTGCAAACAAATATGAGTAGATTGAAATGTCTGCTAATGCATATCATGATCTGGTGACAATTACATCAGCAAGAATGAAGTGTAAAATTCCCATTCGTAAATATGATTTCCACCACTAACATATAGTGAATACCAAAGAATAAAACCAGTAGAAAACTCATTCCTCTATCCAGGCACAGGATAACTGCCAGTATCCACTGGAAACCTATGGGGTATTGGAGCATGTACAAACTTCTACTCCATAATTATAATATTCTTTCATACCAATTCAAGCTAATGATATATCCCGACACATCCTACAAACAATGGATGATTAAGTGGTGATTCGAAACCATATCCTCCAGACATGGAACGATATCATTGCATTAGTGGAAATGGAGAGGAGCCACACCCATGACATAGTTTCCTCGAATGGAATGGCTTACTCGAAAAATATATTTGTCCCTCTTGAGTATTTATGAGTCCCTACTCAAGTCTAAGAGGGTGAATAGAAATATCCGATGATAAATGGACAATCAGATCATGAAAAAATACTTGTTCCAATTGGGAGATTTTGGTCTAACATGGTGGCCGCCCTAGAGAAGACATATATCCCACAAAAACCCAAGAAGTTCGTCGGTGTATCAAAGTGGAGTAACATGAACTAAAAAAATAAGGAACTATATATAAATTTTGTTACCAACACTAGACGACCTTGGTTACCCACAAGTGAGTGCCATAAAATGAAATACACCAAAGGAGACAAGAATATGAAAAACATATACATGATCCCGCATGGTTGGAGAATGGAGTTCTTGATTCCAATAATAGTATATCAGTAAGGATCAAGATTATATGAGTCCATTACCATATTATTTAAGTGGCATTAGATGTTGTGAAGGTTCTCCCCACAATTACTCTACCAAATTCTCTAAAGGTCCTCCCCAGATAACCCATGAGGTCTTAATACATGAGCTTAGAATGATCGATTATGAGATCCTGTCTCCTTATGTATGTCATGGTAGCCCATCCCTTGACTTGAAGATCAAATAGTATGATGGTCCTCCACCTGCTGTCATCCTTCCAGATGGTCCTCCCCATGTTATAAATTGTAGATATGATTCTTCGTGTAGTCAGAAGTCAAGTCATGATGGTAGTCCTCGCTATGATGACAACCATTTCCAAGGCCCACCCTGCAATTTTTGTTTCTATGAAGGTCATCCCCATAGAAACATCAAGAAATGAGAATGTCCTCCCCTCACTAAATTAAATTTTGAAGGCCCTCACCATAATATACACTGCATAAATTCTCCATATATCGAGATGTCATGTTGTGATAGTTGTTCTCTTTATCATAGTAGTCCTTGAGAAGGTCATCCCCTCAGTGACATTATGATGTAACAAGGTCCATATCCTATTGTAGACCTCCCTGGAGGTCCTCCCATGGGCATACACTGGTGGAGAATTCCCCATGATCTGGTATAAATTTTCAATCGTAGCCCTATTAAATATAGAACATATCGCCAAGGCTCTCCCAGAAATATGAATTCACACTGCAAAAACGTCCCTCCCCTTGTGGGGACAAATGTGAGAAAGACCTCCAATGCTGAGGCACTTGGAATGAATGATTAAAACATGTCAGATACATTGTCAATGATGAGTTATATCCTTCCTCAACCAGAGGATGGTTGGTGCCACACTCATTCTTTGAGCTACCCCTATTCTGTTGACATATAAATGAGGCTCCATCAAACACTTCTTTTTGGAACAAAATAATTATCAAAAATTCAAGAGGTTCATATCATGAGGAGGTGTCCCCAGAAGAAAAAAATATGTTTATTGTGATGAAATAACTTTATAAGGATAATATATCAGTGATGTATTTCCCATGACCACTTATCATTTAAATATTCCAAGGGAGTTGTCTGGTAAATGTAGGCATAACATTCTTATTAATACCTGGTTGACTCTGCACTAGATTAAAGAAATTTTCTTTCCTTATGAATGATATGAAGTCTATGTCAACATATTAAGATAGATCCTCTGTCTAATATATGTGGAATCAGTCCCGTCTGCACGGTGGATACAATAAGAAGGGTGAAAGAAACACATTGAAATGACCTACCTCCACACACTTCACAAGTTGTGTTGCCTCATAGTTGACACCCCATTTGGAGTTTATATCTAGGGATGGGAAGAAAATGTATGTATACACTTCACCCCACATCCCATATAGTATACTTCATTGGAAATGATATCCTAAAATGTTATTATCCAAAGGCTCTAATCAAATAAAACTCCTTCTCTGTAAAGGAGGAACACACAACAATAACTAGTTTGGATTAAGTCTCAAAAGCAACAGGCCTGACGTGATCAATCCATTAGAAATTTATAGATCCATGAAACTGAGTACATCCATTAAGTATCACTCAAAAGTGAATTCAACCATAATGCAGTGTTCATGTCATCAAAATCTAATAAAAGTTGTGCTAACCCAACACTGTACCTAGTTAACACCCACAGGGAAGAATGTGGAATTAAAAATGTGGAAATAGTTTATGCTACCACCGTAATATGGGAACAACCCCAACCTGTAGGGCTGGGGGAATTTTTAACTCAAAAGTCGCCTATAAGACCAACTAACCCAGGACATAGTGAATTAGTTAGATAATGGGAGAAACTCCATCCCATAGATAAGGTTATATTTTTTACCTTAATTTCCTGCAAAAAGGATTTCTATCTTCTCCCTAATGGGCATGATGATGAGAAGAGTGGGAACCCATTTTAACTTATCTTGTGGTTCGTACCCTCCAGGATAAAGGCATAGTAAAAGGTTAGATTAGGGCTTCCATAAGGTGTATCTTCGCAATAAAACCCAATAAATACAATAGAATGGAAGGAGAATGTCCAAAAAAGGATGAAAAATATCTCCTTCCATTCAGAACTATGTAAATATCCCCAAATGGGGTGTGAATTAGTGGAAATGGAGAATATTAACCTCAAGGATCTCGTGGGAAATGATACTAATGGAGAGGATTCTATAGAAGACGGTTCATGCCCAGAAGCTTCCCAAACAATGCCTGATGTTGTGCATACCTGGAATTAGAGAGCTTCACTAAATTTGAGGACTGCCTTAGAGAACCTATTAATATATCCCATGGGAAACACCAAAAATGAGAATAGTAATACCATGTCATTAATGAACCATATCCTCATCCCCTTGAGAATTTTCCTTTCATGATCGAGGAATGATTCGCAATTCAGGATAAAGAAATATAAGAGCTCAAGCGATATAATGTCAAGATAAATCGAGGAATCTATCTTTCTGGATGCATTCTTCAATAGGAACATCAATAGGTGTTCCTATAAGAGGTAGCCCACCACATGAACTCATCCTAGTAAATGAAATTAAGCTTAGATTCCCATATAATCTAACATCAGGACCATTAACCTACATGAATCCAACCCTAGAAGGACATAAATACTTCCCTCCACATAGGAAGAAGCCAATATACATTCATGAGAACCCATAACGGGTACCCATGGATGGGTATTGGATAAAAATTCCAGCATTTTTGTCATGCTCAGTTTGCGCCATGCTATACCAATCTATGATCATGTCTTGTAGGATATTAATAAAGGTATCTTAAATACCATGAAGAAATTGATAACATGACTGGAAGCCATAGAAGAGAGAGAGGCTATATTGAAACTAGAATGATGTCCTTACCCTAATTGTGTGTGAAATGTCCCTCTTCCAACAAACTTTGGTAACTTCATATTACTGGAATTCAAAGGCACCGTAGACCTAAAATAGCATCTAATGAATTTGGAATCTTTCGGTGACCCCATGATGGGAACCCTAGTACAATAAGAAGAAGTAAAACTCAGGATCTTCATGAGAAATCAATAGGGTTAAACCTTTTTGTGGAATAATAACTTGTCATCTAACTCAATCGTAGGCTAGGAGGACCTGCAGTTATTGTTTCTATTCTAGTTTAGTTCATCATTTTTGAAGACAACAGTTAGTGATCTCAGGAACTGTATGTAGCGATAGAAATAATGTGTTTCAGACTTCATCTCCATATGGAATTTCCTAAATTACTCCTCAAACATGCCACTACCCTATGATTAATATCTCACTATGTGTATAAATAATACATTTGATTAGTTTTAGAAACCACTCATCCCAGTAAAGTAGACATGTGGGTTCCAATATTTCTCTATCATATCCCAAACGATATAAGATTCCTTATAACAAATTAATCTCATGTCCCAGGACATCCCATTGGCCCCAAGGAAAAGAACAGGAAATTATGAAGAAGTTTATCTCATTCATCAGCCACCGCTGGCACCATCTCAATTTTTCAGGCCTCCAATATACTGTGTAGGACCCCCTAGATTCCAATCACCAGCCCACCTTAGAATGGTAAATTAAGGGGAGAAACAATAAATCAGTTCAAGTAATGAAGAAATAAGGTCATATTGTTGAACATGACCAAGTCTATGGTTATTTAATAGCTTTCATGAAATAAAACATTCTACGGATACTAGAGAAAAATCGAGCCGATGATATGGGTATCAATGACCATCTAAAATATTCTCCCAATCACCGGATAATGGGGAACACCATCATGGAGTCCTTCATCTTCATGGATCTCCTACAAAACATTGTGGCTGCTGGACATGTCAATTTGGATCTTCCGCCTGCACAAGTGGCATATGTCACCACCTAAGACCAAAGAGTGGAAGAGGAATGAAAATTAGTCACCAGAAAAAAGGTGATTTTTTCCAGTTGGATGAAATGGAAAAAAATATACTGAGATCATAGAATCCTCCATGAATTGTTAAAGAAACCAACCATTCCTCCATTATATCTTGATACAACACAACCATAATCCTCATCCCCAAAATCATATGATGGGTAGAAGGGAATATAGAAGGATCTAGAATATGAGCATGAAACATAGATGAAATTGGTCTTGACACCTTTAGTCATCTAGCCTGAATTATTGAATATTTGGGCACTACTATACCAAACAGGACAACGAGTACCGCCCTTCAAGATGGGAGAATGGGAAATTCCCCACCAAATGGGAAAAGGGGAACACCTGTACCAAATGAGACAATTGGACGTGACACAATAAAGGGAACAATATGCACTTCCCCGCTAAACAAAACAACTAGCATTGCCCCACCAAACAACACCATCAGAAGTTGACAATTAGACAGAATCATTACCAGATCAATAACTGATCTTCTTCTCCCTTAATTTCATCCACACGACGGACCCCTTCTAAGATGGAGACTATGGACATGAAACTGAATTCCCCGTGTTCAACTCGAGATCTAGAGGAAGAGGCCAAGGGTTTTCAGGAAGGTGTGATCATGGTACGAGTAAGATCCTAGGACAATCTTTAAGACAAACCGTTGACATTGCGAAAACTCATGGATAGATCTTATAGTAGTCACAATGGGAACCAGAATGTGTCTATACCCCTACCATAAGAAATATGAGCCCAATCTTCTTGGTGTATCCGTCTAAGGAATAGAATATATTTATTCTAAGTCGGGAAGCACCGACCATTGGAGATGAAATGTGGTATTCTGAAATATCTTTCCTCAGTACCAACAATGTTGTCCATCCTCGATGCCTTGAGTCCATTTGTAGACCATAGGGAGGCACTCATCGAATCCTTACTATGTCCTTAGGAATTCAAGGTCGATGTAGCAGCTACTAAAGTATATCATATAGAGACCAACCTAGAACAATGACATGTAGTTATCTCCATTACATATTAGGATAAAGAAACCATCATGAAAGGACACATCAAACCCATATATGTGTTATGATTGATAACAAACATTTATGTTTGGAAAATTTTCATCCACAATGGATCTGAAGTCAGTATTCTCCCACTTCAATCACTTCATCAGTTAGGCGATGATCAGGAAAGTCTAAAGCCATACACTGCAACTCTAATTGGATATGAAAAATGAAAGCAGATGCTTTTGGGATGAATAAAGATAAAAACACCTCTTAGTATCCTCATGTCTGATTATGAGTTTCTGGTAGTTTGGAAAAGTACAACCATCAATGTCTAATTTGGGAGGCTTTAGATACAACAACACATTTTGATTATGTCATCATACCATCAGTGAATCATATATTTTACTAATATGAGAAATAGGAAATTTCACGCCGATAAATCCCAATTTGTATCTAGTGAGTCTCATTACATCGATTCAGGGTTCTATAAACCAAAACAGAAACAGTCCTTGGAAGATAACATTAATTTAATCACCAATAACACACAGATTCTATATGTATCATAATGATCCCCTAAATCCATTTAGGAAAGAGTATATATTACCCATCATCCAGGGTGAGTTCTTATGTTCAATATTGAATATA
The DNA here is from genome assembly GCA_963277665.1 of Viscum album. Taxonomy (NCBI): domain Eukaryota; kingdom Viridiplantae; phylum Streptophyta; class Magnoliopsida; order Santalales; family Viscaceae; genus Viscum; species Viscum album. The sequence continues at coordinate 543,822,688 of OY728162.1, forward strand.
GACTCAACCATCTGCATGATTTCTATTATATAGGTAGGTCCAAATTCAATAAAAAGTGGAAAGACCCATATGATGACAGAGAAGGCCTAAATAAAGATTCTCTAAGCCAATAATCTCTTCCATAGATAGTCCCATCCAAACTCACTAAGGTTGAAGCTGATTTCTTATCAATACTATAATGAAAGGAAATACAATCCTCTTCAAGGAATTCCCCGTAGTCAGTCTGGAAAAAAGGAGCCATTTTGGATTCCCCATGTCAAAGATGATGTTTCTATCCCATAATCGGAGAGTCCATATGGATCATCCTCTCTTCTTACAGAGAGATAAATAAGCTATTTAAGAGGATTGAGTATAATTGGAAGAATAAGAAGAAGAATACCTCAAATGTTCTCCTATCGTATTCGAATAATGTGTCTTAACCACGATTAGTGAATGTAGGGAGATTAATCTAGGCATCAAAAAAATGTCATAGATTTGTATTATAATTCCATGCAATTTATATTATTTCCCTTCATAGGAAAATTAATCGAGTGCAACAATGATTACCTTGAGGTTAAATAAAAATAGTGCTAAAACCACCTAACAGATCTTGAAACAATCGTTAATAAAATGTGATAGCATAGTTTAATGATGAATCCCATAAAGTGCACTTTTGGTGTTACTTCTAGAAAATTCCACGACTACATCATATGCCATCGCTGCATTAAAGTCTACACATAGAAGTCGTAATCCATCCCCGACATGTATCCTCCTCGCAACATCACCGAGTTGAGCAGTCTCCAAGGGAACCTTAACTACATTTGACGCTTCATAGACGACCTTATAGGTAAGTGTTTTCATTTCCCTAATTTGACGATGAAAGGGGTCACATAATAGTTGGATAATGATTGTCTGGAAGCATTTTAAAAACTAAAATTATATCTCTTAATGTCTCCATTTGAGGGAAAACAACTCATTTTGTACATAACCATCTTAGAACAGTCATTAGGTAGTTTCCTCACAAAAATGAATGATGCCAGTAGCGGTAACAGTCTCTATTAAATCATTTGAACAATGATTTATGATGCGACTCGATATTAAATAATTAAAATTAACTTCTATCTTGAATCATTGCGTTTCAAAAATTAAGTGATTACCTACAATACCATGAGGTCCATCTGGTCTCCTACTGCAACATGCTCATGTATATCCTCAACCATCCAATGCTAACCGGATTCCCATAACGGTGGCCTATCATCCATTAACATTATTACATATGATACCTGCAATAGAAAACCATAAAAGATTAGGCATCAGTATACTTTATGTTGGAGCACCAATCTGATGAAATGACCCCATTAGATATTGAGAAACATAATGATGAATTATTCTCTTCCCATGATGTCCCCCATGCATGGGAAATGTACATTGATGGTTCCTGTATAATCCCAATAAATAAATGTATGGGGGACCGCGAGGTCAAAATGGTATGGTTGGGTGTCATAATCATATCCATAGAAAAAGTTCATCTTTCCTTACTCCTTAATAATTTTAGAGGGGTGCCCAAATAATGATTCAAAATAATTTTCCGTCATTATAGGCTTAATGTTGGATCTTTATGCATGATCCAAATTCCTAAAGAGAAAAGGTGATTCAGATATGGCCATCAATAATTTAAATGGTGATTATGAAATTATGAAATGGGTATTAGCTAAATTTATGAACCATGTTCGAGAGCTGATGGTATAATTTCCATTAGTACCCACATTAACCTATGTCCTCTGGTAACAAAATTCTAAATTTGATGCATTGAAAAATGAAACCACTACCCTAGAGGATCTATACTGGGATGAAATTGTCATATTCATTATACATCGCCGACTGTTGTTTCTATTCATTCGCAATAAATATAGAGGAAATTGATTATATTATACATATTTGTAAGGCTTATGGTCAGACCACCAGCTGGGCGACTCCCATTGAAATTTACCTCTAGAGGGGGGACTCCCACTCGATTAGGATGGATGAGAATAGATTCTGAGGTAGGTAGTCAATTTTTTTGTACAATGGTCCAAACCAAGAAAAGGATCACAAAAAACAAGGCCTTTATGGAGTCCTTCTCAAGTGCATTGATAGAGAAGAGACAATTTTCGAAATGAAAAAATTGTCCACCTGAGCTTGTGGAGCAAACTAATCAGCAGCCATGATCTCCCATCAAATTCTAAGGCTTGGAAACTATTATCCCATTAAGATATAGAATTATGCTGCATTAACCAGGATGTGACATTCCTTCCATATTCATTACAATTTTATTCACTATCCCCCAGATCTAATTCACACGACAATGTACTCTTGTCTATTTTCCAAATTGGGGATGGATGTTGTTGGACCTTATGCTCCAACCAAATCAAGAAAATTAATGATCATTTTCACAACAACTGACTTATTCTCCAAATAGGGTGAAGCCATACCCCTTAAATAGGATGGAGAAAAATCATTGTTATCTTTATGAAATCCAACATCATGATACCTCCCAATAGAACATGGTCCTTGTTCCTCAACTGTTGTGATGGATCTATAGGTGGGATGTTTCATTGCAGCTGTGGGACGAGATCTATGATAGGTTACCTAGGCATGAGGGATCTTCCTCCCCATTGATGGTTTGACTCCTAGAGCTAGACAACAGGGATTGGGCACCACTTATGGGATATCTGGTGACACTCTACAAGGCCTATCCTCATTTTGTCTCTTTATGGTATCCATATGAGGGGAGTATTAGGAATCAATCGTTACCAAGATAGGCCTCATAGATGAATCCCCTTGCAGATTCATCTGATGGCCAATCATGAATCTTATGACCACATGAAGTGGTATAGACGTCATTTATATTAGGTACAAGGCAAACAAAGGACGATAAATGGATTTTTTACCCTTTTAAATGGTCATCCCACCACCCTATTAGGGTAATAGTCCACCTATAGTTGAGCATATTCCAGTTATTGAAAAGTGGATCCCTTTATATTTGGGATGATAATCATTATGGTGGCCCCTTCCCACATCATTATAATCCATAATGTGTGAATTATTTCAGGATGGGATTCTCCCCTCAACTAAATGGATGGATGAAGAGTAGTCTATTGAAGGCAACCAAATTGTCTGGAAAACTGGTAGGGGAGGTATGGATCATCAAAAACTACTCGATCTATGCGATCACTTAGTATACCATTCAGAATTGTGATGATATATGAGCACTCCTTGGAAGAACCACCCACATCACCACATATTAGCCATGAGGGGTTGGGTATGAAGAAAAAGAATAGCAAGGAGCTTCATTAAGTAGCTCAACCACATCGCTAACTTTTATTGTCATTAGACAAACATCGACAATGTTAAGAAGAGAAGGGTAAAATTAGGAATGAGGAACCTTCATAGTATGTCAATATTCATAGAATGAAAATGTTATTTTATCCACCCATGAAAATTTAAACGATCCATTCAGATTAAGTGATGGTTTATCATATTGGATATCCGCAAATAGCTCATAATTTCCGGAAAGAGTAGTGTGGTCTAGATTAATTGGTTGACAATCTTTCATCATAGCCTCCATAATCAGTGTACTAACATTGATTCTAGTGGTTTTGTCACATGATTGGAAGTTCCATCTAATAAAAACATGAAAAATAAGCATGTTAATCGCTGTTTAGGTTACACATTAGGTGGAATCTCATATCCCTAGGTATTATATATTCCTACTTCTATGGTGGTGTAATATGACCATCAAATATTCAACGCTGATGGGTTAGATGAGTTCAAAAGTGGTCGACACTTGGCTTAGGCCCATTCACCTATATAAATGACAATATCTTATACTAAAAAGGGATTATAGAGCAAGCATGGAGGGGGTGATCAAGCAGTCCCTCAACCATGACATGTAGGCTCCTCCAAAATGGGGTCACACTGTTGGTATTGTCCCATGTAGTGGGTGGTGGATGAAAATAATCATAAATTTTTACAAGAATTGGGAGTCCTCTGAGATGGTGAATGTCCCATAGGCCGATCCCCACCTCTCATTGTGATAAGTGGAATTTATTGTTACTTGAACACCATCAGATTAAATGTTTAGTTAAGATTCTGCCTAGAAATAAACCTCTGAATTGAGATGCCCAAGAAGACTTCTACCAGTTCACTAATTATAACTGATGGGGGGACCCAAAATAGATTTGATATACCCAGAATTCCCAAGAACATTTTTTCAAAAAGCATCATCCAGCTTGCCATTCCCATTGGCTTCTCCACCCACAATTAGGGATTTTTCGGGAAAGGCTGACAATATAGAGGTACTCTAAGGTGACTAGTCTCAATGAAATATGGTTACAACTGTGATTTTTCTTAATTGAAACTAAGCCTTCTAGTATGAACACATTTTCTTAAATGGGAGTAGATACAATATCTTATGTTGAGGAAATATTGGCGTGATTACACCCTTGGGGATCTTCTATGAGAATTAATGGAGTATTATTATTAGCTAATGGCATAGGAACATCATCAATGAGATGAATGTTGAATAGGAGTAGATGCCCAAATAATGGTTAAGCTGGAAGACCTAGAGTAAGAAGATCCATTAAAAAACTATCTCTATGTACAATTCAAGACCCATGAAGGTCCTTAGTTTCCAAAACATTATTCTTTCATCATGGTGAATTCCATCAATGTATGTGGAAGAGCCACTATCGTCTACATATAATGATCCAAAAGGTCACAATAAAAGTCAGTCCAATGTGATTATTGATGGATAAGGGCCAACAAAATTTTCTGAGGGACATAAAAAAGAATGTTTGCATGGGCCACTATATACTGCTCCTAGAAACAGTTTGTGTAATCCAACTATACTATACTTCATCAGTACACATAAGCTATATCTGGTGTAGGGGCATGGTATGCAGAAGGCCTGTGAGGTATTAGACCACATAGAATAGGCCAACAAACATAGGGGTTTGTTGAAGGAATAAACCATGAACCGAGGCATCACAATGATGATATTTAAATTTTGTTGATTAAAATTTTATGTCCAATTTAATAAGGACTAAATATCAGTTTACTAGTTTTTGTTTAGTGTGAGGAACATTTAAAGGCTATATATTTCTCTTAACTGGAAGTCCAGATATAAGTTTTAAATTTTACATTGTAGTTCATGAAACCACATGTTCTGTTCAGGGAAAGATGTTATCATGAATAGTTTAGGTCACAAAACATAAAAAGGTTTTTCTGAATACAGATTTTGCAAAATAGATGGTATGCAGTTTCAAAGGATGTAAAGGGAAATTCAGGACCAATTTTCTCCGTGAGATACTGTAAAATTTAAATGACCTATGCCCCTAAAAATTGGAGTGGACCCCTCCTACCAGATCTATCAGTTCTAACTCAAACAACTTTAGCTGAAGACCAATTCAAAATAAAAATAGGTTCCACTTCCATCCAAACGGACCCCATTTTAATGGGGGGAATTTTTTGGGGCCTAAAACATTTCAAAGAGAATTAAATACACCCAAAATCACTTTTTAGTAGGAAGTAAACATTTTTACAGGTCTATCAAGGAAAATGTGTAACAACCCAAAATTTTGAATAATATTTGTTTCCTAAATTTTGGTGTTATTTTTTATATTCAACAAATCAATAATCATAAAGTTATGATAATATTTTATGAATACACGTGATCATAGTTAATTAATACGGAGATAAGAGTTGATGGACTCATCTAGTATACTCGGTCCATACAAAGCTCATTTTTCGGAGCTTGTGGAGGTATCATCACTTGGCTTTCCCTGGACCATGCCCAAGACGTACTCCAACAAAATAATCTTGAACGGAATCACATAAGGGAGATTTTCATGCTTATAGAATTCACCACTCGGTCAATGTTGTCCGAGCCTCCCCAAGATTCTATCATGATTTCATACAATACTCTTGGGTCCTATATAGGTGTTATAAGGGGCTGTGTAACAAGACCTTAGTTACATTTGTTAATTATTTTATATAAATAATTTTTTTCTTTATTATTATGGTAAAATTTGATGATTTCCACTTGTAAAATAAATATAGGAGAAATTCATAGAAGTTCTATATTATGGGTGAATTTTGGAAAAAATGTATTTTAAATTATTATTTTTATACATTATATAATTAATAATGTAAAATTATTTTCAAAAAATGGCCTTCTATAGTTGTGATCAGTAATAAATTATGACTCAAAAAATATCTACATAATTTCTATTGAATAGTAAATTATGAATAGTAATATTACCCATACGAATAGAAATGTGACTAATTGAATAATAACCTAACTTATGTAAGTACTAATATAATTTAGGCATCTTGAATGGTAATGTGATATAATAACATAATAAAATAACTATTTCCAAAATTATTAGTTCAAGTACTATTATTTTTCATTTAAATATTCTTATTACATAAAAATCAAATATATTTTATTAATAAAATTATTTTCATAAAATGGAGTTCATTTTTGAATTCGGAGTATCAATATTATGTTATGGTGAGTTTATGATATTTTTATAAAATTTTTGGTGTTTAATTAAATAGTGAAAATACATTTTTCAGTTTTGGTTTATTTACTAACCTCATTAATGATGCAAGAATTACATAATAATTCTACTGTACTTGTGAATAGTAATATATTTTATGATCGTGGACCCCTGTCGAATCTGATCAAACCATGAAGTCCCATGAATCAACAGGTTTGAATAAGAGAGGTTTATCATTTGCCGAAGTGCTCTCAGGATCTAGAGAGCCTTACATGGAAGATTTGAACAAACTATCCAATGTATCGTGACTTGAGATTGGTGGGTTTTTGTTGAGGAAGATCTGGAACGACGTCAACCAAGGATTAACCTTTGCATGTTCTCAATAGTAGGTCGCATGATCTAATCAAAGGTTGATATACCCTGGTCACATGTTGAACATAAGAATCGAATTTCTCATAGTTGTAGAAACAAGGATTGGAGGCTAATTCCAATTGGGATAGGGTTTTTTTAATAACATCCTACAATCTAGGGAGTCATTGAGTTCGGCATAAAATGATGGAAATTTGGAGTTGAAACCTATAGTTCTCAGGCTATCTGAATGGGATGTCAAATTCAATCCCTTCAATACCAAGAAATATAATGCCCAAATATGGATTAGGTTGCATGGTCTGAACAGGGTGTACTATAATACAAGGACATTGAATGATATATCCTCTTGTATTGGTACTCCGATTAGATTGGATCAAATGACTATGGATGGAGAACACAGCTTCTTTGCTTATATTATTATTGATGTCAATCTATAATTGAAGAGCCCCAATATCATATCTATCCTTTTTAATGGTCATATAACAAGGTTTAAAATTGATTACGAGAATGTTTTTCCTTTTTGTGAGGTTTGAAAGATGGTGGGCCACTCGGTTACCAATTATAGAGTTCTACAATAGAAGTTCATTGTTATTATAGCCCTATAATTGAGTGATTCCAGCAAGATTAAAAGATAAAAAAAATACTTGTTGAGAAGGCATGAGTCATCAGGGATCAAGATGGCCTTTCATAGGCCCCTATGAAGATTCAATCTGTTATTTCTATTGTCAATCATGAACACATCCAATCTGTTATTCTAGGAAAGAATCATCCTGGACCATCCACTAGGACTAATACATGGGGATACATAGTTGAATAGGAGGAGGCTCAAGATGTTGTACAACATCTGGATTTTGAGATATGAAATGAAATTTTCAATCTGGTATTGAAAAGGAAGCATGAAATGTATAATGATTTCATTTCCCTAGAACTGATTAATGGCACATGAAACCTGCTATGATCATCAAGAGATAATCATAATCAAATTGAAGAAGCACAAAAGGGAATACCTTACATGGAAGATTCATAGAGTGATGTTGGTGATACTCCCCATTCTGAAAAGAACCTCCTAGGAACATTATTACCAATTAATGAACCAGTATCATCCATGGTTTTTGATTCGGGGAATATTACATACATTACAAGGACATTCATCCATTGTATCTATGACACTACATTGAATTTGAAGACAGGGGAGTATATTGGAATGCAATTTAATGAATCTTAATCTATATGTAACAATGAACCTTTTAGTATAGTCATAATTTATTTTAGTATATATGATCATATTGGATGTGGTAATGAGTGAATTGATGCAAATATTAATCCTAATCATGTCACTATGACAGATATGGGGAAAATGGAACTGAATGCAAAAAGAAAATCTATGCTGAACAATACAGTTGATGTCTCTGAACTAATGGAAGGCTCCACAGCTCCGAAAAATATGGTTGTCCTACCACCCTAGATACTGGGTGCTAAAAACATGAGGGGTCCTAGCCTCGAAGTTCATTTCAAATCAAGATGCTATTTTTGAATTTTTAAGGCCTAGCTAATCAGGAAACCACCAAATCAATTCAAATGTTCATCCAAAATCCCAAATTGGTTCTCATAGGTATATCCGAGCCTAAAATTATCTTACTACCTAATAGTTACAACATACAAGTGTGGGGTTTCACTTTAATTCACACAAATAGGTTTTCAACTAATGTCAATAGGCTCTAGGTTTTGGCTCATTCTTCACATACCAGTACATGCATGCCTATTTCATGGAATAAACATGTCACCAGCTCCTTCAATTACCTCGTCTCTAATTTTTTTTGTACCTTTATATATTCAAATAGTAGTTATTTGGATCGTATGACCCTATTTGTGGCAATGAGGTCCTTGAAATATGGTATCCCTAACCCCTGGATCATATTAAGGGATTTTAATTCCATCCTTAATCTGGATGAAAAATTTGGAGCTGTTCTAAATTCTTTTTCTTCAAGAGAATTTAGAGCTGGCATCGACCAAAATGACTTGGTTCAGGTCAACATGATTGGTGAAAAATATACTTGGCATAGGAGGAACCATGATAGTAATGTTTCAAGTAATATTGAAAGGTATTTCATCAGTGGTGCTTCTCTAGATACCTGGGGATCAATCTCATATTGAACCCTTTCTATTTTTAATTGGGATCATCACCCAATTATGGGTGGCCTTCCTAATAATGAACCCTATCACATCTCCTTTTTTATGTTCAATATTGCTTGGTTCACACAAATGGATTGCAGGGCCATTGTAAAAAACACCTAGGACTTTGTTAATTTCTAGAATGATTCTTTTTATGGTATCAACATGCTCAAAATTCTCAAAAGGAATCTGAAATTATGGAGCAAGGATAGATTTAGCTCCCTTTATTGGGATATTTACTCCCTTGTGGCATCTCATTAGAATACTCAAGGGATCAATTCGAATAATGATTTCATTAATCGGTGCTTAGCTAAAAATGAGTTAATCATAATGCTCAACAATATTCTCAAACATAAGGATTCCTTGCAAAGGGATTTCTTCAAGGCCAAATGGTTAATGGATGATGATAGGAACTCGAATATTTTTAACGATCTTCAGAAAATCTTAAAAATCTCTATACCCCTTTCCAAGATAAAAATGGGGATATCCTAATTGATAATAGAAAGGATATTCGGCATAAATTCATCCATTACTTCAAGTGTCACCTCAATGGATCACATTCAACTTTTAATCCTTTCGAGGGGTGATTCGAAGGCTTCTGAATCAAAAGGATAACTCCAACATTATTGTTATTCCTCTTGATATGACAATCAAGGTGGATGTTTAAAGACTCAATTCTATGATTTCTCCTATTCTGGATGGCTTTTGTGATGTATTCTATAAATCATTCTGAGATATTATTCAGGAAGATTCCTACTGGTTGGTTATTCATTTTCTTATATATGGGATCCTTCCTAGTGGATTCAATGCTTAGTTCCTTTCCCTTATTCTAAAAGTGGATAATGCAAATGAAATTCATTTATTCAGGTCAGTTTCCTTGGTCAACACTGCTCACAAAATTAGTTTCAAAATTCTTTCTAGAAGGTTATCACACATTACTTGCATGATTGTCTCTTCCAAGTAGTTTGGTTTCATCAAGGAGATATTGATCTATGAATACCTTATAACTACCTCGTAATTTGTGAATCTTCTCAAAAATCCCATTAGAGGTGGTATCATTTCCCACAAGAATGAAACCGGTAAGGATTTTGACATAATATATTGGGGTTTCATATTCACGATCCTACACATGTATGGCTTTTATGATGTTTTCATTAATTAGAACAAAAATATTTTAAGATCAGCTCACATTTTAGGTCTTATAAATGGATCTCTTGAGTGTTACTTTGAATATTCATTTGGTTTTTGGCATGGTGATTCTTTATCAGCAATAATTTTTTCTATTATCATGTATTACATTAGTAGGTTCCTATCTATCATGGAAGGCAATGTAAAGTTGGAAACCATTCATGCTGGAAGAGGGTTTTTTTCTCCATCACATGTTCTATATGCTACCAACATTATCCTCTTCACTCAAGGGGACAAATGGAATATTAAGAACATCAGGAAATCCATTTTTCACAATTAAATGGTATTGGGTCATGATGTAAGTTGGTTAAAGTATTTTGTTTACTTTAGATTTAATTTCTCTTCCACCTGAAAATATGAAATCATAAGAGAGTTGGGTATTCATGAAGGAGCTATTCTGTTCAACCACATGGTGGTGCCTTTATTATGGGGGAGTCCGAAGGGTTTCTATTTTTCTATAATTGTTCCTTTGATTTGAACACAACATTCCTCCTATAAGGGTAAAAATTTATCCATGGCTGGTAGAGTGTGTATTTTTACGTCCATCATTATCTAAAATTTTTTATACTCTTTCATGGTTTACAAGTGGCTGATTGCTTTAATCCATAACATCAATGTCTCTATCAAGAACTTCATTTTGATTTGATGTATCACAAAAAAAGGCTTGCAACAATCCCCCTGAATATAGTGTGCAAGCCTTGAGATGATGGGGGAATGGGTATCAAGAATCTTGGTTTTTTAATAATTCTCTACAATAAGGATTTATATGGAGACTTGTCAACATGCAATCTGAAGCACTATATTTTCATAGAGGTACAATTATTCACAGTCTCAATATATGAAATCTAAATTACACTAATTCTTCTATTTGTCCTTCTTTCAGGAATATATTTTCTAGAATTGATGCAGGTTCTCATTGGCTAGTTTTGAAGGAATAATATCATCCTTTTTGGAAATGTAATTGTAACAGAATTCACATGGAAGACATGGATTTTGGAGATAATTATAATCGTGACATTCATCTGTCAATTAAGAATCAACTTGGCTTCATTGAAGGTATTCTGAATCATGTTATCTCTATTGTCTGAAAGTACTTCTTTCTTACAAGGGGAGTTCGGGACATGGTAGTTGGCCTCTAATGGGATCATATCCTCTAAATAATTTTATAATCACATTGTTGGAAATTTATTCGGTTTTCAATGGATGGGAAACATGAATAAGGGATTTCTAAAACCATGTCGGGCAATTTTTTTCTTGGATATTAGCACACAAGAGGCTTCCAACAGATGATCGTCATCAACAATGGCGGATATCCCACAGTTCATGGTGTTCCAATGTCATCAACATAGGGAATCCATCAATCATCTTTTTCTCAATTGTGTGGAATCTTTAGCAATGTGGGTAGTTGTATCCATTATTTTTGAAGTTCACATACCACATATGAATTTTATGGATGAATTCATGTTGAGTTGTCTGGATATTAATCTCTCAAAGCTTCTCTTATCTCAATTTCTCATTGCTATAGTGGAGTTAATATCTTTTATTTTGTACTCTAAGAATAAACACATTTATGAGAAGCAATATTTTTCTTCAAGTGTGGTTATTTCTGGAATCCTTAATGAAATCTGTGAGGCTATCATCCATAAGGAAAATACTATTGGAACACCATTCATGATCTATCCTTCCTAAATAGGGTGGGAGTCAATGGAAACATTCCACCACCTCTTGGAACAATTTATGTGATATAGATGAACCCTTTCATGGCTTGATCAGGGTGAATTATGATATTTCTTTATATGTTAATACGACCGACTCAGGATTTGGTGTGGGTTTTTAGGATCACAAATGTTGTGCTATTAGTTTCCTTTATTGTTCATGTGGATTTTCATCTTCTCTTGAAGTTGAGATGTGTGGAGTTATTGTGGTGGTTGAAAAGGCTCATAGAAGAGGCTGGAATATGCTATGGATTTAATGTGATTCCATTCACTTGGTTTTATCTCACTGTAGATGTTCTCTTCATCACTACTGGATGATAACTTATCATTCGACAAAATGTCTGGTTCCGATTTATTCATAGAAACATATTATTAATCATGCCTATAGAGAAGCAAATGTATTGGCAGATGGTCTTTCTTACAAATGTATTAGTGGATCTGATATTTATTGGGGAGATCAAGATCCAAGTGATCTTCTACCCACCGTGATAAGGGATGAATGTAAATATTTTATTTTTTGACTGGTGTAAGATTTTAGTTTTGCAAATAAATGGATCTTCCTTTTTTGGGAAACGTCTCAGTCCATCATTAAAAAAACCAACCCATTTCTTCATTCCTTTAATTCCAAATACCTCCTTAACAAGTATATGGTCTTTGTACTTCTCAGGTAGTCATTTTAAGGTTCCCTCAAGACCCCCATCCTCCCAATCATAGAGCTTTTGATGTTACTCTTCAAGGTAAGGGAAGTCAGGGTTTTCATTATGTTATGTCTTCTAGATTATATTTTTTATGTGGGGGTATGTTCCTATATATCCTTATTACTATCCATTTCATGTAAAAATGATGAGATATCCTTTTTTCTCTCATCAATTTATTTTTCTTAATTTTTATTCGAAGTTGTTAGGCTTCTGAATTTTTAGAAAAGAAATCACATTTTCTATTTTCTTCATGTTTCCATTTCAGGTGGTATGTCATAAAAAATAAACACCATGATCTTATTTATATTTTATTATGTCTCTATAATTTATAATTATTACTTTATGTGTGGGAGACTCTATTATTCTCTCTTTTTATTTTTTTCTAAAACCATGTTTTATAGCCATTATACTGTGTAAATTTCGTCTAAATATTTCTCTCACTTTATATTAAGAAAATATATTATTTTATTTATGTGAATTCATAGAATTTTTTTATTTATTTGAGTGATCGTAAATATTTAAAAATAATATATTTGATTTTGTCATTGACATACATAAAACCCTTTTTTCCTTTCCATGGGTTATAAATGACATAATGATCTTGTTTTTACGCACTTTTTAAAATGACTCAATTTTGATATGAACCCCATTTCATTTATTCTTTTTGGGTTATTTATGATCTGTATTCTTATTATATATGTGGAGCTCAAGAAAATAATGTCATTTTAAGGGTGTCTCTGATATCGCTAAAATGTTTTGGGAAAATAATTTAATCTCTACAAATGAAAAGTTTCACGATATGTTGGTGAATAACATTGGTAATTTTTATGACATCATGGGGATGAACCTTAGATATATGTTCATGAATGTCAAAATTAAATGTTTTATGTATATATTCAAGTTATGGTTCTTGTTCTATTAATTTTTATATGACTCTTCTTCCATTTCCCATGTCTTATATTTTTTATCATGATCTTATTGATATCACAGGTAAACTAATTCCCTTTCTTTCTTTACAGGGTCTTCTGCCCACCCTTTCCATTAATATATGTATCTAGGTTATGATATGTAGTAATTGTACTTTGGATGAACATATGATGAAGCCTTATAAGTGTATTAAAATAATGTTTTATGTTTTTACATGTATTCTTCTTTATTTCCAAGACATTAGACTTTATAGATCACCTTTATGTAAAGTGTAATGAAAAGATATGTAATAAAAAGGCATGATTCCATAATTGGTATCAATGTATAGTTTAGTTAATTGCGTAAAAATAGAAATGAGATTTTTTGGAAGAACCCTATAGAAAATTTTAAATATATGAAAACATCTAGGTATTTTTTTGAAATATTAATTAAGTGGTTTCTGAACAAATAAAGCCATGTCTTGATACGAACAAGTGGATATGGATCTAGAACAAAAGTACCATGGAGTGAAAACTCTGACAAGGAGGTTTGGGCTTGTCATGGGGTAACATAGTACACAACAATGGACCTTTCTTCACATTTTGTTTGACACTCTGGATGGATATGTTTGGTTAATCGTAATCATTGTATGAATCTTTATCAAGGATTTATAGAGTAATTTAATTGTTGATAAAGAATACTATGTTTAAGAATAATGTTTTATGACATAAAAATACTTTTTAGTTAAATTGATTCATAAATTAAATAAGTACCTTATTATAGTTTTATTATTTTAGAAAAAGGTAGAAAATATGTGGAATCATCCAAATGATCACTGCAATGGACCAAGTGCTAACAACACTCTGATGGAAGCTGTAATGGATACTTTCATGAGAATGATGCACTGGATAACTCATGTTATTGTAAATAACATGAATCATGCTGAGAGAACAATCTCACCATGAAGGTAAAAACATTATATTGAGTCCTTTATGTGTCAATGACCAACAACCATTAGTGGATCTGATAAACCATTTCTTGTTGAACAGTGAATTTGCTCTATCAAGAATATTTTTTCTAGGCTCCACTGTTCAGAACAAGAGATGGTCACCCTATATGTTTAACGCATAGAGTGAGATGTTGATCAATGGTGGGAGCTTATTAAAGGCATGATTCAAATAATGGAGGTTGAATATATTGTGTGGGAAGAGTTTAGTTGGATCTTCTTCAATATTTATATCACTCATTCAATGACAAAAAATGAAAAATGTGTTTCTCGATTAAAAGAGATGGAGAATGAATATGTGAGATGCTATGAGATAAACATCACATGTATTTCATTTAACTCCTATACCTTTTCCATGTATCCAAATGGGAAGGTTTATAGATTCTATGGTGTATTGAGATCTCATGTGCGGAAGAATCTAGCCAACAGATACTTTGAATGCTATGAGAAGATCATTCGGAGTGCTATGAATGTCAAACTAGAGTTTTGTGAGAACAAATGGTCTCATAAATCCAATGAAATGAATAGATCTATGGAGCCAATAATTTGGAGGAGCTTTGATTAGGTAAGAGGAGGAAAGAAAGTGAAAAGTCCCATGTGTAATAAATGTGGGAATAAGCATTTGGGGAACTGCATACATAGGAGTGGGTAGTGCTACAAGTGTTGAAGAGATGTCCATATCCCATGGAATTGCTGTAGTGAGGTGAACCCTCAACTTCCAAACACGAAGGAAAAGAGGAAGATGGTGATGTCTCTACCAGATGTCCAATGCTATATGTGTGGAAAACATGGTCATTATTTCAATCAATTTCCAAATATGAAAGAAGTGGAGCGGAACCAGCATCAACCACACCAATGTCCAAGGGAGCATAGTTGTGTTATTTCTATCACAACAGATAATGTTGATACTCTGAATGATGTGATGGCAGGTAATCTTGTTGTTCTCTGAATGCTAGTGAGTAATATGTTTGATTCTAGGTCTATGCATTCCATTATTTGTTATATGTTTTTAAATCATTTAGAATCAACCCCTGAAATACTAAAAGTATAGTTATCTGGCATAGAATCTCTATGTGATTATGTGAGCGTCATTAGTGTTTAGAAACTATAGTATTTACATTAGTGAGAAAACCCATATCAAAAATCAATTAGTCATTCCCATGATGTAATCAAACATTATACTAGGGATGGAATAAATCTCAAATTATAGTGCTTAGATCAAATATAGAAGCAATTAAATCCCAGTATTCATGAATCGAAAACCTACAGTTATCTTCCAAGGAGTGATATCACAACCTGATTTGTTTCTATAAGAACCTCTTATATCCTTATTTATGGAGTTTATTGGTGAATAAGACAAAGGATATGAGAGTATAAGGATAGAAAATATCCACATCATCTAAGAATACATTGATATATTTCTTGAGATATTATGAAGACCTCCCCTAGAAAGAGAGGTAGAGTTCTCGATTGAACTCATGCCTAGATCTCATCAGATATTAAAGAAGATGTATATGAAAGAAAATTTGGAGCTAGAGGAATTAAATAAACAACTCCAAGATATTTTGGAGAAGGGGTTCATCCGATCGAGTGTGACACCTTTGGGAAACTACTTTCTTTATGAAGAAGAAGGATGGGTCGATGTGGATATAAATTTATTAGAGGTAACTGAATGGGATCACATTAATGAATAAATACCCTCATCCAAGAAATGATGAATTATTTGACCAACTTCGTGGGGCTCATTTCTTCATCAAGAATGATATTCTATCTTGTTATTATTAATTGAGGTTGAAGAATGAATATATAAAAATACTACCTTTTGATTAAGATATAGTCATTATGAGTTTATTGTTATGCCATTCAGACTGAATAATGAACCTAAAATTTTTATGGATTTTAGTAATAGAGTCATTATTTGCTACCTTGATATCTTATGGTAGTTTTTATTAATGATATTTTGAAATATTCTAAATCTCATAAGGAGCATGAGGATAATCTAAGGGATATTATAAAAACACTATGGAATTAGAGGATTTTTTGTATGTTCTGAAAATATGAATTTTGGTTATATCAAGCTTCATTCATGGGGAACATTGTAACCAATGATGGAATCACATTTGACCCTATAAAGACAAATTTTGTAGAGAAGTGGCCTCATCATGTGAAAATAACTTATATTCATATTTTCTATCGATTAGTAGGATATTAAAGGTGGTTTGTGAAAAATGATTCATGACTTTCTAATCCATTAACCAAGTTAACTCGAAAAGGGGTCATGTTCATCTTAAAAAATAGAGTGTGAGGAATGGTTCCAAGATCTGAAGAAGAGATTAGTTTCTACAACTGTGCTAACTCTCCCATCAAGTGGAGAATGATCCTTTATTTTTAGCAATGATTCTTTGAAAGGCCTTGAGAGTGTCCTCACGAAAAAATAAAAGGTTATTGCTTATGCATCTCAATAGTTTATGAATCATGAGAAGATCTATCCTATGTATATTCTAGAGATCGTTTCAGTTTTTTATTCTCTAAATATGTAGAGGAACTATCTTTATGTGGTGAAAAGTGATATATACATAGACCACAAAATATTGATGTATATTATCACACAAAAGGAATTGAACATGAGACAAAAGTGACAGTTGGTAATTATTAAAAACTATTATTTTTTAATTCATTATCATCTAGGAAGAGAAAACATTTTCCTTGATGCAATAAGATGGAATGACCCAGTTGTTCATTCCAGGTTGAGGATTAATAGATGTCATTTCATCGATGACCTAGTAATGTTGGAAATGATAATTATAAAGGAAGGGACATCATCAAACCTAACCCAATGATTTCTCAACTATAATTACAATAGATGATCAAGAAATATCAAAAAGAAGATCCTTTGTTACAGAAGAAGTATGAGGCTATGAAAGTTGATAAATTTCCTATGTTCAATATTGACCATGAAGGTGTATTCAAATTTCATACATGACTATGTGTTCCATATATTCCAAAAATAAAGAGGGAGCTGATGGATGAAGCACATAGCTCAATGTTATCAATACATCCTAGAAGTATAAAAATGTATCGAGACCTCTTCATCATTATTGGTTGGATGATATGAACATTGAGATTTCTTACTTCACTTAAAGGCGACTGTTATGTGAGCATGTGAAGGCAGAGAAACGACCTCTAAAAGTGGTATTACAAACACTACCCATGCCATCATGGAAGTGAGACAATTTCACTATGGCCTTTGTCACTGGTATCCCAAGAACTTCTAAAGGAAACAATGTGATATGGGTTATTGTAGACCGTCTAAACAAGAATACAAATTTAATATCTATTCGTGTATATTTATATCTTGATAAAAATGCTGAGATTTATGTGAAGTAAGTGGTAAGGCTGTATGGATTTCCATTTTCTATCAAATCTGACCAGGATCCATGGTTCACAATAAAATTATAGAGAAGTTTTCTACAAGATATGAATACCAAATTGAATTTAATTATAGACTATCACCCACAAATAGATGTCCAATCTAAATGGACTATTCAAACACTCGAGTACATGTGGAGAACATTCTCAAGGGAATTTTACGGTGGATGGGATTAACATCAACCATTAGTTGAGTTCCCTTACAACAACAGTTTCCACTCAAGAATTCAAATGACACCCTATGAATACATGTATGGGAAGAGATGTATAACTCTTACTTGTTGGGATTAATGTGGTGAGAGAAATATTTTTTGTCCTGATCCTATGCAGGAGAAGAAAAAAAGGTATATGCTATCTAGAAACACATTAAGGCTACTCATAGTCAAGAAATTAGTTATGAAAATAACCTTTGAATGGACCTAGAGTTTGATGTTAGTGACAATTGTTTTCTTCAAATTTCACCTTTGAAGAGATTCATGAGGTTTGGGGTGAAAGGGAAGCTCATCCCCAGGTCTGTTGTCCCCTATGAAATCCTTGATTTCATAGGGGCATTGACCTATCGTCTTTCACTTCCACCAAATATAGAACTTGTTCATGATATCTTACATGTATCCATTTTGAGGAAGTATATACCATACCCTTACCATGTAACAAATATAAAGGTGGAACAACTAGAACCTAACCTCTCTTATGAAGAACAGATTGTGGAGATCTTTGATTGTAGGGACATGTTTCTACACAACAAGACTACCCACCTTGTTGACGTGATTTGGAGAAACCAAAAATGTGACGATGTCACGTGGGAACTAGGGGAGTCTATGAAGAAGAAGAAACCACAATATTAATCTTCTAAGGGTACAAGTTGAAATTTGTTTGAATGTTTCTCGAGGGGAAATTGCAATGACCCAAAATTTTGAATAATATTTGTTTTCAAAATTTGTGTTTTATTTTATTTTATACTCAACACAACTAAAATCTTAATGTTAAGGTTATAATTTATAAGTACATGTGACCATGGGAAATTAATATAGAAAGGGGATTTGATAGCCTCATTCAGTAGATTTGGGTCCTACGAAGCTCATTTTCAGATCTTGAAAGAAGATAGCATCATTAGGCTTTACTCGGGGTTCCATTCCCAAGCCAAACACCCACTTGTTAATCTACAATGAAATATCTTAAGCTAGAAGTTCATGTCGATAGAAGTAAACACTCATGTAATGTTGCCCAAGCTTCCCCAAGATTCTATTAACATTTCACAGCTTACTCTTATGTCTTATGATGGTTATATAAGGGGCTATTTAATGATAGCGTGTAACATTTTGTAATCCTTTTGTATAAATAAAATTTTCATTTATTATTTTGGTAAAATTAGTTTATTTTTAATGATAAAATAACTATAGGATGAATTTATAGATGTTACATATTATTAGTGAATTTTGGAAAAATGGTATTGTAAAATATTTTGGTATATTTAAATAAATAAAAATGTGAATTGATTTTCAATAAATGGTATTCTATAGTAGTGATGAGGATGAAATTTAGAATCTAATAAGATAAATTTAATTTTAGGTGAATAGTAAATTATGAATTGTAATATTATCCTTATGAATAAAAATGTTAAAATAGAATAGTAACCACAATTAAGAATTTATTAATATAATTTAGGCATCTTGAATGGTTATGTGATATAATAGCATATTTAAATAACTGTTTCAAATTTTTTTAGTTAAGTAATAGTATTTTTTTGGTAAATTGAATTTCTACATAAAAATTAAATATCTCAAAATTAGAAAATCATTTTCATAAAATGGAGTTCATTTTTTAACTTAGATCATTGATGTTAGGTTTGGGTAAATTTATGAGATTTTTATAAAATGGTTTGTCTTTCGGTGAATAGTGAAAATATAGTTTTGAGTATCGATGTATTTATTAAAATCCTTAATGATTTAACAATGATGTAATAATTTTGATCAACTTGTGATTTGTAAAATATTTTATTAGGTATCCCACATGGCCAATATTATTTAAAAACACGATGGGAAAGCCCTTAGATTAAAAATTCTGCTAATGAGATGTCCCTTGGAAATTAATTAAATATTCACTCACATTTTCTATAAATACCAACCCAATAATTCATTTCATTAATTTAAAATTCCACATAAACAATTATATATTCTTTTTACCTTATATGGATTCTATCCATGGTTCCATAAATCTTTCTGTTTCCCCAATATTCGAGCTTTTGACGTTACTTTTCACGGTAATGGAACCTTTCACCCCCCTTCTAGTCACGATTTCCAAAATGTCATGTCTCCATTTTTAGATATTATTATGAGGGGTTATATTTCTGTATATAATTATTATAGTTAATTTATATTCAAAATTATTAGATAACCCTTCCTCTCTCATCAATTAATTTTTCTGAATTTTTAATTGACGACGTTAGGCTGCAGATTTTTTGTAAAAGAAATCGTATTCTCTCATTTTTTAGAAGTTTCCTTTTCATGTGCTATGTCCATAAAATATACAAACTAGGATCTAATTTCAGTTTTATTTGGTCCCTTTAATTTATAATGATTCATTTATGAATGGGATACCCTTTTACTATGTCTTTTTATTGTTTTCTAAGTCCATGTTTTATAGCCATTATGATGAAGAAATTTCATCTCAAAATTTCTCTCTCTTTCTCTCATGAAATTCTCTTATTTTGTTTATGTTAATACCCATACCTATTAAATATCTATGTTTTTTCATATATAAATAAGAATTAAATATTTGATTCAATAATATTCATACAAAAATCCCTTATTCCCTTCCAACTAGTTATAAATGAAATAATGATATTGTTTTCAATATCTTTTTAAAATGACATTATTTTGATATGAACAAATTTTTTTTATTCTATTTTTCATATTTATAAAATTAATGATTTTGATCTATTTGGCTCGCATTAAAAAAATACATATTAAGGGTTATCCCTGATAGTTCTCTAATGCATTGGGTAAATAATTTAATCTCTAGAGATTACATGTTTGACGATACCATGGTGAATAACCTAGGAAATTTTAATGACACCTTAGGGATGAACCTTGGTGATATTATCATGAATGTCTAAATTAAATTTTTGAGCAACATATTGATTTTATGTGTCATGTCATTTTATTTTGATATTCCACTTCTTCCATTTAAAATGTCATTATATTATTCATAAAAATCTTAATGCTATAATAAGTAATTTGATTCCCTTGCTTTCTTTCCTGGGATTTATGCTCACCCATTCCACTGATGTATGTCTCCAGGTTTTGAGATATAGTAATTTTACATTTTATGAACTAATGATGAAGAACTAAAAGTGGATTGGAATACTATTTTATGTTTTTAGGAATACTATTCAAAATTTCCATGACATTTGACTTTATATATCCTCTTTTTGTAAAATTTAATTAATAGTTATGTAAGAAAAAGATGGGATGCCATAAAATGGATGCAAATTGAATTTCATATTTTAGAATAAAAAGGATGAAATAAAAATTTTCAAGAGTTTCATGTGAAAAGTGTAACAACACTAGGGCAGGTTCGTGGTACGCATGAACTGCAAACCACCAGTATGTGGATGGACCTGCGAGGTCTTGGCCAATAGGGCGATGGCCAGCAAACACAGAATGTTTTGAACCATCTCATCAATGAAATCAAGAAGATGAATGACATATACATTATATTCCACTGACATAGTAGTTCTATAATCAAGTAATCTTGTAGTGTTCTACATAACACGTACCACGAACCATATCCTCCACAAAATTCGGTTGACCGAGTATTCTGTGGGTTGAGATATATCGTTATGGGATTATTCAAATAGTTCCCCATGCACATAGATATGATTTCCCTAGTTATCTATAAAATGATAAAAATAGAAATTGAAAGGTGTAATTATGAATTAATAAAAAAGGATACCATAGAGGATGGATGAAATAATTTAGAGGGGATTCTAAATTCGATTTTGAATCATCTACGAAGGACACACCTCAAATCACATTCAGCATGTATAACTAGTTGTGAACCATAAAAAGAAGGAACCTAATAATAATCGTTGAACCACGAACCTAATTGGTTCCATCAAGAACCATAAATTCCTTATGGATGATCTCCCTGAGAACCGTAGGTTCTAGGACCCTTCTAATATATAGTGTTCTGCATAGTGCATCACTATACGGATCGAGCCTAGTTGTATGTACTACATCATTATGTGGGTGGAACCCTATGTGCTGTTGAAAACCATGTACAAGACCGTGTACTACATTGGTATGTGGTGTTCCATACCCAAGTCCATGTAATACTTCAGTACACAGACAACTCCACCCACCCACATTACACTATGAGATGCAGGGCTCCCCCATCCTGCATGAGAAAAAAGTACACAGAATGGGGTATCTTTTGGTGTCCATCCCTCCAGATCCAATGTCACCCTTCTATTTCCATCCAAACCTCCATAGATCCACCGTGAAAGAGTCCATCGACATTAAGCCAAAACCTCCTTGAAAGCCACAAGAACTGTATGATCAGATCACTGGGTGTATCAACTCATATCTCTACGAATACATTCCCAATGTAAGTAGAGTCATTAATGTTGTACCCACAACGGTTTGGACCCACAAAATATCCCTAAATCAACACTCACACGGTAACCCATATTCCCACCGTTGGATACTTATATGAATATCCCCATTCAAGGGATAAAATATAATCAATTTATTTTACATTCAATGAGGAATAGTGATTAGTCCACAGGATCAGGCTCACTTTTACTTTTTACAATAAGAAAACTTCATTACCTTTCCTAGAACACAGTAATGGGTACTCCAATTTAGGTAAGTCATTAACCTTCCTAGATTTTAGCCACATGACTTCCAATGTCATCCCACATTGAAGACTTCATTGTGTCTCACCCTCTCTCACCGTCGCCTCAAATTCATTGACCACAGGCCCGACCTCTTCCATCAGCTGAGGAGAAGGTGTGTGGTTTGTTGAATCTCTCACAACCTCTTATTTCTCACACCGAGTTTGACTCAAGTGGGATTAGATATTTAAGATGATAAAAACATCCACACAATAATCCATATATCTTGTACTACATGAACTCTAATTCCTATTCAAACCATGATTCATATGACTCCACTTTGGAGGCCATATCTCAAAGGGGATCCTTTACAAAAGGGTCCACCCAATTATGCACCCAACAAATGGGAATACTCCCAGTTCCAATACCCAAGATAAAAAAACTACATGAGATTTAATTCCTATCATGAGGATACATAGGAAACTCATATTATAGGTCTGACCCCAACCTCAAAACATCTTCAATCTCTCCTAGATGACGATAAACTCCATAGTTCCTTATTATATGGATTAAGTCAACATTACCTCCATCACATAAAATATGAGTATATATATGATTATCTTGAAACCCATGGGTTTCTCTTGGATACACTCTTCAGAATGAAC
Source organism: Viscum album (assembly GCA_963277665.1). Lineage (NCBI taxonomy): Eukaryota > Viridiplantae > Streptophyta > Magnoliopsida > Santalales > Viscaceae > Viscum > Viscum album. The sequence continues at coordinate 543,846,194 of OY728162.1, forward strand.
CATGGATTCATGAACATATGAACATGAATTAACTCTATAACAGAGTCTTGAAATAGGCAATAACTCCCCCTAAAAGGGTTTGATGAGCCTGCCCTCCCATCCTCTTGACCAATGGAATATTTATGTATCCCTGGAAAATGTTTCATCCAATGAGCACCTACTATTAGAAATCATGACCATTAATCATGGATTCAAGGGTATTTGGGTGTTTCTAGCTACACGAATGGTTCGGTGCGGATGTGCGTCGGGTTTCCGTTCCAACGCTGTTCCGCCAGGACGCGTTCACGCGTGCGCCCGTCGACCCGAGGGGATGGTTGCACGGCTTGTGGCCCCGCAGTCCCGCTTTCCAAAGGCGGGCGGCGTCCGCCCCTTGTTCAGGGACTTCTGCTCCTTGATCGAAACCGGGATAATGGGATGTCGGCTCCTCCTTCCGTGGACGTCTCCTCGGAACTCGTCGCCTAATCCGGGTCTCCCTCATAGATTTAAGAATGTTCGTGAATCTCGTTCCTGGCGCCATATCTCTATAGACACCGGTTAATTACGCTGCTTCCGCCCGGACGCTCCAAGGAGTCTGGTCGGGGAAGCAACCTGCGGTGAGGAGACCGGATAGCTCTGGGTGTTGGGGGCGTGTCTTGACACTGCGGCTCTGCATGTCTGTCTTCCGTCCCTAAAAGGGCTTCTCGAAGGCGTGGTGGCCTGAGGCATCCCGCACTGGGTGCGGGGAACTGCGTTACCTGAGGTTTTCCTCAGCTTCCCATGTTTAACACGGGGTATGCCGCGAGTTTAACGTCCAGCGGGGACGGCATCGGACTGATCAACACGAGGAGTGGATCAGATGACAGAACCCCTTGTGGGGAACCTCCGATGCTGGGGCTAGCACATGGGCGGCTTCCCGAGTGAATTCGAGTGGAATGAAATGGAATGACCCCACCGGGATGTGGCGGCCCGGGTAAGGATCAGGATGGATGATGGAGTGAAGAGCTTGGACCTCGTGGAGGCTTCCTACGTACCGCACGTTAGCGCGGATCAATGTCCGCGTAGTTCGGATATACAGTTTAACATCATGCTGGACGATGGCAAGCCGACTCACTAGGAGGTCGAGGCTGCCGGGCGGAGGATTGAACCGAACCACCTCGCACAGAGGGGGATGGGACTGCCGGGTGGATCACAGTTTCACATCATGCTGGATGTTGGCAAGCCGACTCACGAGGAGGTCGAGGCCGCCGGGCGGAGGATTGAACCGAACCACCTCGCACAGAGGGGGATGGGACGGCCGGGTGGATCACAGTTTCACGTCATGCTGGACGTTGGCAATCCGACTCACGAGGAGGTCGAGGCTGCCGGGCGGAGGATTGAACCGAACCACCTCGTATAGAGGGGGATGGGACGGCCGGGTGGATCACAGTTTCACGTCATGCTGGACGTTGGCAAGCCGACTCACGGGGAGGTCGAGGCTGCCAGGCGGAGGGTTGAACCGAACCACCTCGCACAGAGGAGGATGGGACGGCCGGGTGGATCACAGTTTTACGTCATGCTGGACGTTGGATAGCCGACTCACGAGGAGGTCGAGGCTGTGGGGAATCACAATGGAGATACACACGTGCAGTCTCCCACAAGGGCGGATTCATAGGTGAATCGACGCAAATGTGAACCCGGGAGGGGTCCACTAATGGACGAACCGACGTGAATACGACCGGGACGAGCAGGTGGTGGGCTTGAACCTCAGAGGGGCTTCCTACGTACCTTGTTTAGAAGACAGGGATCAAAGTCCACGTTGTTCGTTCTGTCAGGACTTACGCACTGAGGCAGCCCGAGTGCGGCAAAGCTCAGTTGAGGGGGGACTCGGGCCGAAGGTGAGAGACCTCGATCCCTGTCACACCCTCTACTGGCTTCGGCAGTGGGGAAGAACAATGGAGATACACACGTGCATTCTCCCACAAGAAATTATGGGTTTGTAATACCCTACCCCCGCGGGCGAAGGCCACTCCAACCACGACATCCATGCAGAGACGAGCGGGTGGGGGCCACATCCAAACCGGGGGGAGGACCCTGCGTGCGGGGCACGAGATCGGGCGATGCGGACGGTTTAACGTCTTGCCGGATTAAGTACAGTTTAACGTCGTGTGTTGAGGACGAAGCGGACAGTTTAACGTCTTGCCGGACGAAATACAGTTTAACGTCGTGTGTTGAGCACGAAGCGGACGGTTTAACGTCTTGCCGGACGAAGTACAGTTTAACGTCGTGTGTTGAGGACGAAGCAGACGGTTTAACGTCTTGCCGGACAAAGTACAGTTTAACGTCGTGTGTTGAGGACGAAGATGCTTGGCAGTTTAATGTCTTGCAGCGCGGACGTGGTGCAGTTTAGCGTCATGCAGGACGAATTACAGTTTAACTTCATGTTGGACGAAGCGGACGGTTTAACGTCTTTCCAGACGAAGTACAGTTTAACGTCGTGTGTTGAGGAGGAAGATGATTGGCAGTTTAACATCTTGCAGCGTGGACGTGGTGCAATTTAGCGTCATGCAGGACGAAATACAGTTTAACGTCATGTTGGACGAATGCTGAACAGTTTAACGTCTTGTAGCTCGGACGTGGTGCAGTTTAGCGTCATGCAGGACGAATGCTGAACAGTTTAACGTCTTGTAGCTCGGACAAGGTGGTGATGCCAATGGGTCCGTGTCACTTCGTGCGAACCTGGAGGGCCGCACGGGAAGACAACGCATGGTGCGAGCACCCGGGATGAAGATCATCGGGTGCCACGTAGGCGGGTGCCTCAGGGGGTCAAAGGGGGCGACCCTGGCGGTTTGCGCGCAAAAGAGGAGCTTGGCGCGCAATACCGCGGGTCGGTGTGCAATTGGGCGGGCTGGCGCGCAATTGGGCCAGACCTTTGCGCGCAGGTGATTGAGATTGCACGCACCGGGCTTCGGATAGCGCGCGGGGGCAACGGCTCATTCCTTAACGAATGGCCTCTTAGGAAGGGGGGGTGCGCGCAATCGGGCTGGATTGCGCGCACCCGGGGGGCAATTGCACGGAACAGGCCTCTTTTGCGCGTGGAAGGCTTCGGGTCAAGGATTGGTCAAAGGAAAGGAGCCAGAGGGATTGCGCGCGAAGGCGAACCCAGAGGCTTGCTTGCGCGAAATAAAGGGGTTACCTAAAGATCGGCATTGCGCGCGGAGGGGGCTGGATTTCGCGCACGAGCGACCCTTCGAATGCTGGCAACCTCCAAAACATCGGGGTCGCCTTGTATTTATAGGCAACCCCGGGCGCGGAATTCGGTTCGCGGGCGCGCAATTTCTTTCACGGGCGCGGAATCGGGGCCCGGCGCGCAAGGGAGTCGCGCGGGCCACGGCCGTGCAAAATTGCGCGCCGGCCCGGCGCATTGCGCGCATCCCGGGAGGCTTGCGCGCCATACTTTAACTGTGCGCGCGTGCCTCCAAAATTCCGCGCAAGGCCTCCTGGGCCTCCGAAACGTGATTCTGACTCCAAATATGACCTCGCTTTCCTCATCCGGAACCTCGTTTGAGGATCAAAGGACTTTTCTGGCGTCTACAAAAGCCCCCCCTCAGAATCTGATCGGCGAGAGGTCGCAACGATCGGGTTCCGAGGGAGACGCCGGAATGCCGAAGTACTGGGCGGCGCGGGACTTGGGCGTGCAAAAAGGGCGCCGGGCGCGAAATTCGCTTCCTGGGTCACGCAAAGCGCGTTCCGCGCGGCGCGGAATCCCGGCCTCGCCTATAAATAGGGGCCCGGGGCTCCGCGTGCCGTACACAGGCCTTCCGGGCGATAAGCCTCCGAGCTCTCGCGCGTGAAATTGCCTTTGCCGGCACGAAATCCGCCCGTTCGGCGCGCGAACCCATCCAGATTTCGTCATGATTTTGCGCAAATTCCCGGGGCTTTACGCGACAGACTTACCGATTGCGCGCCGTCCACTAGGATTGCGCGCCAACATCCAAACTTCTCTACCAGCCTCTTCCGATTCCGCACGCCTCATCCCTTAACCCACACGACTCCTGGAGCATCTGAGATGGCCGCAAATCAAGGGAATGAGGGGGATTCCGCCATTCATAGAGCTGAGATGGCGGCGAACGGGGAGGTCTAAGGAGCCAAGGAAATTGTTTCCAACAATCAATCCTTGTTCGACTTGCTGAAGCCGGCCCAGAAGACATATCCGCTGTCGGACAACCTGCCACTCTGGAACTATGGCATCCTGGATGAGGTTCCGGTGCCAGGGTTCGAGGTTGATGCGCCACGGACCTGGGTGACTCGGGAGGACGAGCTTCCCCACTATGACATCACCAACAATGGGCATCCTGCCAGGGAGACCAGGCACTTAGACGTCTATGTCCTGAACCCGAGGACGCGTACCATTGCCGGGAGTGAGACTACTACGGAGAACTCTCCAGCCCTCTACTCGAGCACATACTGCCAGAGTGTCACTGACGACACCAAGGGTTGGCTGAAGGACTGGGACTTGCGGTCTAGGGGAAATTTCACCAGTGAGTGGGCCTGGGCGTTCTGGGTACGCCACACCTGTGATCACTTCGCAGAGGAGCTGTGGTACATCGGCCTGTTTAAGGTGGTGTGGACGTCGCAGTTTCACTTCTACCAGCAGCCCGAACTTGGGCCGGAGATGTTCACCCGCTGGTCCCCGGATACCAACACCTTCCATCTTCATCATGGGGAGGTCAGCATCGGTCTCTGGGACATCCACTGCATCGGAGGTATCCCGCTGGAGGGTTACCAATACGATGAGTTCCTGCCCCCAAAGAACACCTGGGAAAATAGGTCACGGACTCCCATTATGACATGGAATCTACTGGACCTGGCTACGCAGCGGCTCGGGGTCAAGGACATCCACAAGGACATAGCCTACAAGGAGTGGTTCAGCCAGTTCTTGGAGCATGACCCCGCGGTCAGGATGCCAGGCAGGGGGAAGCGTTGCCTGACTGCGGCTTAGAGGAGCCGGGGTGCTCGTGACTCGGATCGACGGGAAGGTGATCTGCGAGCCGTACGTTCCAACCCGGTTTTTCAGGCAGTTCGGGTGCCTTCAACGGATGCCAAAGAGGGTATTCACTGCCGTCGGGGAGGAGACGAACCCTTGCGTCCTTCGCCAGATGTGGCTAATGTTTGCCTCTTTCGGCTCTGGCGACATCATCACTCTCCCTCCTACCGGGGTCGACGCAGGCTTGGCAACCGAGTACGCCGAACACTGGGCCATCGCGTACCCCAAGGGGCTTCTACGGAAGCCAGTTCGGCGGCTCGAGGTCACCCGTACGGAGACCGGGCGTCAAGGAAGGAGGCGAAGCGCCGTTACGCGGGGGAGAACGGAGGCGCACCAAGCAGCGGAGCCGGCACGAGCAGGGACTTCGGCGGCGGGCACATCGCAGGCTGCCGCCACGACTTCATCACTCGGAGAGGGGGCACATGCGGCGGTCAGGGAGCGGCCCGGGAAGCAGGTAAGGCGTCTGCTTGAACCCTCCCGCGATGCGGTCTTCCCAGCGCTGTGGTCGGCCTGGATGACCCTGCGGCAGTCGCTGGGGACCGAAACCCTCTGGCAGAAGATAATCAGAGAAGGAATCCATCTTCCAGAGGTTGGGCGCCTCCAGGTCGCTGACAGGGTGAACTTCCACCGGCGGTACGCGTATCTGACGACAATGGATGAGTACGCGCGCCAACGTGGTCAGCGTGCGGAGCCATCCCTTCTGGTGAAGGTGATGCTCGGTCTAGAGCCTGCTCCAGAACAGTTGCCGCCGGAGGAAGGTGATAGTAATGAGGACTCCGAGGAAGAGGAGGAGACAGGAGAGGATGAAGGCTCTGAGGGAAGGTCCCATCCGGGGATCCCGCGGGAGAGCGGCGAGGTGGCCGACTCTGACAACATCGATATCACCGAGCTCCTCGAGGTCCGCTTCTATCCCTACTCAACCTGCTTCATCCATTCTCTTATGCAGCTTCTAACCCATTTCTTCATCTTCCTCAGGAGTGCACGGATGCTGGTCAGGCATCCTCAGCAGGAGTAGGAGAGGCGCCAGCAGGACAGGGCGGGGGCCAGACACCTATCATTGAATTGATAAGCACTGAGGGGTCCCCTGCTGCAACTGCTCCTGCGGCGGCCGGGACAGCGAAAGACGACACTCTGGACTCCCGTAAGTCTTCTCCCTTCACTATTGGTGTTTGCCGTTGATGATCCGTGACTAACCACGGCATGCCTTGCGCAGTGATCTCAATACTGGAGGCTCGTCGGGATGTCGAACCTGGGCCATCCACGAGTGGACCAGTGGAAGACATACCACCTTCTCCAAAACAGGCTTCTCACACCGAGTCGGCCCCACCAACTGCTGATCAGGGGGAAACGGACATCGGCGGTGCTACCATCGGAGAGAGGTCGGGGGCTGACGATGGTGTCGACGCCGCTGGGGCGAGAGAAGAAGGTCGCCCAGATGTTGGGGAACCTATCCCCTGTGAGGACATCCCAGGGGCGGACCCTGCAGCAGACCTGCTGGCAGCCTTCCCTACCTACCGGCCTGCCGACCCCGAGGAGATGGACGACTCGGACGCGGAGGCGGTCGAGGAGAGCCGGATAACGCGCTGCAGGGGGTGGAAGTGCATCCAGCGCTTCCTCAAGCGAGACCCATCGGAGTGGCTGGGGCGCATGGGATCGCTTCAAACCTGGCTGCGCTTCCTGTGTGCCGGGGGAGCTGATGCTCAACGCCTCCATCTGACGGTCCGTGATTTCATGGCCGAAAAGATGCGCGAGAGCCGCCGGCGTGCCGACGTCGCACAATGTCGGGACATGTCAGAAAACACGCGGGCGCTTCTTGTGGCGGAGCAGGAAGTCCGGCGCCTCGAAGGGAAGGTGGTAGGGAAGGAGGCCTTCGTCGCAGTGTGCACTGAGCTTGTAGAGCAATTGACATCCCAGCTGAATGACGCCCAAGTACAGCTGACGGAGGCGGGCCACCAGATGGTCACACTTCAGGTCGAGCGGGAGCGTGCACAAGCCAGGATCGGCGAGCTGCGCGCTGCGGCCGCCGACGAAGAGAGGGCATGCAGAGAGCGAGAAGCAGCTCTGGAGGCTACCAGCCAAAGAGTAGCGGCATTGGAAAGACCCATTCAGCACGCTAATCCCTAGGGGCTTTGTTTTTTGCCATTTCCAGAACATTTTTCTTCCGCTACTCAATACTTTGATCCATTTGTATGAATCGCCATATTTATCTGCATCTTTTGGCTTAACGTGCTCAACCACAATTCATTATCTCGCAGGAGCGTTAACCATGCTTCAGGCATCCATAATTGGTCCTGGATTTATAAGGAAAAGAGGGAGGTCATTCCTAGGAAAGGAGACCTCAGACCTAATCAATGTATCATCACCCCAATTTGTTCCGACACACGAGCGGGACAACGCTAGGGGCGTTGAGATTTCATCCGAACATAGGGAAATGAGAAAGGGGGATCACGTGTCCCGAATTCAGAAATCCACGATGGTCGGCTTTCCAGGAAATGCCCAAGATGGCAAGCGGAAAATGGATCAATCGGCCATACTACTGCGATAGACGGACCGAAGGTCATCATTCGTATTGCAGGAGGCGGATCACATGTCAACGTCAATACCACTTTGGGGGTTCCTTCAGACACAAGGGTGGAAATCTGGATCAACAGGGCATGCGAAGCGTGGGGCGAAGTGATGATTTGTTCGGACAAAATCTAACACACCCAAAATTGCGCCACCGTGGGGAAAGCGTATTAGGAGGATGCACTAATCTGGCCGTGAATCACCCCAATTCTCAGACAGAACCTCTTTGACGAGGAAACTGTTGCTTCCCATCATTACAATGAGGCATCCCGAGCTGAATCGGGGAGAATATCAGAACTGCACCACTCTACCAGAAGCCAGGACAGACGGCTGGCAACGAGGAGGGGCGGGACTTAGCGATCCCAGAGGCTGGACCTGAGTCGAGATGCCCGGGCGTTCCTACGTACTCCCTCAGGATGGAGATCAAGCCACACATAGTTCTGAGAGTGCAGTTTTAACATCATGCGGGACGTAGAACCCCGTTTGGGGAGATCTTAGTTTAGGGTCGTAGAGCTCGGACCATAGGGGCAGATCTTAGTTTAAGGTCTTAGAGCTCGGACCATAAGAACCTCAAAGTACGCCACGTCGTGGTCCTATCCCCTGGATATGCGAAGATGCACTGACGGATAGTGTCAAGAGTGCCGAGATTTCTCCTGGTCAGAATGGGGGGTGGAAAATGTAATGTGAATCATGTGACCATTCACTCAAAGACTGGAGGCACCGGCGTAACGATATGGGAGTACTGCCGACCGTGGCGGAAAAGCAGCATCAATATCGCACTGACCGTTGATGGAATGAGGCAGAAAACAAGCATCAACCGCTGAAGCGCAGAATTCATATCGATTTGCTGCCCAAGGCCCTTGGGGGAACCCGCCCGAGTCGGTGGGAGAGCACTGAGGCATTGTGTCCAGACCGCTCACGGGGGATCCACCCAGGGTGTATGCGATGGGTCTGAATGAAGGGGAGCATGAAGCCTGAAAGGTGGAAGGAACCTGACCAAGCTAAACCTGACCCTCCTGGCAATAAACCAGAGTACTCTTGACACCGGTGGACCGCTGCAAGGGGTCGAGGGACATGCCTTGAGGGTGACCCGAAGGCGGCGGATTCCCAAGGGAAGAGGGAATCTCTAAGAGGTGGGGGGCTGGACCCGAAGTTTCAAACATCCGGGCGTTCCTACGTATCCCATAAGGATGGGAATCAAGCCACACGTAGTTCTTGAAGCGCAGCGCAACATAATCGGGCACCAGTGCGGGGAGGGGTGCGGGTTTAGCCCTCGCACCCAGAAGAAGCGGCATTTGATATTTCTTGTTTGTCCTTAAAAGTGGATGGTTTTTCTTTATACAGCGACAAGCCTGTGATTAAGAAATCCCTAGCGTCGCCACAATAATCAAGCAATGAAAGGCATTGATAAATGGAGTGGTTATTAACCAACGCCCAACGTGAGTGTCCCCCGAGGAGAACATCACGATGTAGTGCCGTTTCTCGTCAGGCGGCCAAGACGATCACAGTTTACGGTCGTGTGGTAAGACCAGGCAACACAATTTAAGGTCGTGTGGCTCGTACCATGGAGGAATCCGCTTATTGCGATACGGCGGACCCAGCGGAGGTGGGGACACATCCCAGCCCTGCGGTCACGCACGATTCCAGGAGAAGGATCCTGGGATAGGGGCCTGCGTATGTCCATCACCCGAGGGGCGGAGATGCTAGCCTCCAGCTATGCTGGGCCCAGAACGCGATTGTTCGGGCGACTCCTTCATCCTCATGGGGACGAGGGTCTAGCTACACATGGCCCTTATGGAGGACATTAACGCATATCCTTGGTGCTCAGATCGTGGGAGCCTCGAAAGACACCATTACCCTGGTTGGCCTGCCTAACGTGTAGAGGTGTAATGAAGGTCAGTATGAAGAGAGTGTCGAGATTCCACTACAACGCACAAAGGCGAAGAGTGATAAGGACTGCACAACCAACGTTCAGAGCCTGAAAGAGCCGACATGGCGATCAAGGATGTCGCTGACCATATTCGCAACACAACATCCGATCGCGTCAGCCTAGGATGAGGCAAGAAAACGAGCATTAACCGCTCAAGCGTAGGATTCATATTGATTTGCGGCCCAGGACCCGCCGGTAAATCGACCCGGAGCGGCAGGAGAGCACTGAGGCATCGTACCCAAACCGCTAACGAGGATCCCTTTGAGTGAAGGCTTGAACCAGAGGAAGCGTGAGGCCCGACAAGCAACACAGGGCTTGTCGGGATTGAATCCGACACTACATGTCATAGACCGGAGTACCCAAAACATGTTAACAGATCACCGGAATGGGTCGGAGGACTCACCCTGAGAGCAACCAAAAGACGGCAGATCTCCGTGATCAACCAAGAGACGTGGCTGGACCTGGAACACAAACATCCAGGCGGTCCTACGTATCCCATAGGGATGGGAATCAAGCCGTACGTAGTTCTTGAGAGGCAGTTTAACGTCATGCAGGACGATAAGGGGTGTGAGGTAGTCCCACACACGTGGAAGGCGTACGGCGCGGCCAGTAGACCGACGTGAATGAGGACATAATCCCCCACTCATGCGTTACGCCTCGCACAAAAAGGAGGGGAACTCGGGCCAGAGGCCCAACGCGGAATAAAGATTCCCGGAAAATGGGGCTGGGCCTGAAACATGAATGTTCAGGCGGTCCTACGTATCCCATAAGGATTGGAATCAAGCCGCACGTAGTTCTTGAGGTGCAGTTTAGCGTCATGTAGGACGAAAAAGAAATGGGGGAGCGGAAGGCATCCCCAAACGTGGGGGGCGTACAACGTGGCGAGGAAACCGACGTGAATGAGGGCATAGCCCCGCGTTCACACCATACGCCGCATACCCAGAGGAACTTGAGCCAAGGGCCTGAGATGGGATGGAAATTCACAAAGGATGGGCCTGGGCCTGAAACATGAATGTTCAGGCGGTCCTACGTATCCCGTAAGGATGGGAATCAAGCTGCACGTAGTTCTTGAGGTGCAGTTTAGCGTCATGCAGGACGAATGCTGAACAGTTTAACGTCTTGTAGCTCGGACGTGGTGCAGTTTAGCGTCATGCAGGACGATGTACAGTTTAACGTCATGTTGGATGAGAAAAATGAGATCTTAGTTTAAGGTCGTAGAGCTCGGACCATAAGAACCTCGAAGTACGCCACATCGTGGTCCTACCCCCTGGATATGCGAAGATGCACTGAGGGATAGTGTCAAGAGTGCCGAGATTTCGCCTGGTCAGAATGGGAGGTGGAAAATGTAATGTGAATCATGCGACCATTCACTCAAGGACTGGGGGCACCGGTGTAACGATATGGGAGTACTGCCGACCGTGGCGGAAAAGCAGCATCAATATCGCACTAACCGTTGATGGAATGAGGCAGCAAACGATCATCAACCGCTCAAGCGCAGGATTCATATCGACTTGCTGCCCAAGGGCCTTGGGGGAACCAGCCCGGATCGGTGGGAGAGCACTGAGGCATTGTGTCTAGACCGCTAACGGGGGCTCCACCCAGGGCGTAGGCGATGGGTCTGAATGAAGGGGAGCATGAAGCTTGAAAGGTGGAAGGAACCTGACCAAGCTGAACCTGACCCTCCCGGCAATAAACCAGAGTACTCTTGACACCGGTGGACCACTGCAAGGGGTCAAGGGACACGCCATGAGGGTGACCCGAAGGCGGAAGATTCCCAAGGGAAGAGGGGATCTTTAAGAGGTGGGAGGGGGGCTGGACACGAAGTTTCAAACATCCGGGCGTTCCTACGTATCCCATAAGGATGGGAATCAAGCCACACGTAGTTCTTGAAGCGCGGTTTAACATCATGCGGGATGAATGCTGAACAGTTTAACGTCTTGTAGCTTGGACGAGGTGCAGTTTAGCGTCATGCAGGACAAATGATGAACAGTTTAACGTCTTGTAGCTCGGACGTGGTGAAGTTTCGCGTCATGCAGGAAGATGGATGCTTGGCAGTTTAACGTCCTGCAGCGCGGACGAGGTGCAGTTTAGCGTCATGCAGGACGAATCATGAACAGTTTAACGTCTTGTAGCTTGGACGAGGTGCACATAGGCAATGTACTACTTGAGAAACCTAGCGTTGGTGGGAGGAGTAACACGCTCACCATCCATAGTCGCTAGGGAGTACGCGCCATTGGGATAGACCTTGTGGACGAAAAAAGGTCCCTCCCATTTGGGCTCCAACTTGGGCGGCTTCCTGCAGGGGATCATTGGTGCTCTCAGGGCCAGTACTAGGTCACCCTGCAGGAAGGAGCAGAGGCGAACCTTCTTATTGAAAGCTCGAGCCATCCTGCTTTGATGCCTCTCCAAGTTGTGCAAAGCGCGAAGCCTATTCTCATCCAGTGCTTCCAACTCGACCAGACGGGCTTCAGCAGCTCTGTCCGGCGCTTGCTGGTCGTAGACCGCAGTACGCATGGACGGTAACTGGATCTCGATGGGCAGGACGGCCTCAGCTCCATACACCAAGGAATAAGGGGTCATCTGGGTGGAATTGCGGGTCGTCGTCCGATAAGCCCAGAGGGCATTGGGGAGCTTGTCCGACCAACACTTCTTGTTCTGACCAACCATCTTTTCCAGAATGTTAGAGAGGGTTTTGTTAAATGACTCAATCTGTCCATTCGCATGCGCATGATAGCGAGATGTATGGTTCGAGCGAATGTTGTACTTGGCGTAAAACTTCTTCAACTCGGCTTCTCGGAAATTGGCTTCGTTATCCGTGAGGATAGCGTGAGGCACTCCAAATCGAAAAATGATGTTGGAGGTCACGGAATCAGCGACAGTACAGGATTTGACCTCTCTGAGCGGGATCGCCTCTGCCCATTTGGAGAATAATTCCGTGGCGGTCAGAATGAACCGGTACTGGCGAGCCGTCGCCGGCGGGTAAGGTCCCACAACGTCCAACCCCCAGACTGCAAAGGGCCAAGAATACCTGGTGGTATGGAGAGGCTCCGGTGGCTGATGGACAAAGTTCGCATGAACCTGGCACGCATGGCTCTTCCTGGCATACTCGATGCAGTCATGGATCATGGAGGGCCAGAAGTATCCCAACCTCCGAATCTGGTGGGACAGCTTCGGCCTAGTCTGGTGGGCGCCGCATGAACCAGCATGAACCTCTTGCATGACTCGCGGTATCTCAACTCCTTGAAGGCAACAGAGGAGAACACCATCAAATCCGCGTCTATAGAGGATCTTCTCCAGGCCGGGACTGCTCTGGAGGACAAACTGTGATGCGCGGCGTCGAACTCGCTCGCGCTCGGCTCGATCCGACGGGAGAATTCCATGTTGGAGGTACTCAACCAAAGGCGTCCTCCAATCAGGGGCTGGTTCGACTGCCATATCTGTGGTACTCGGGGCTCCAGGCACAGGGGCAACCATGGTGAGATTACTTACTGACGGGCCGCGTTCTACCTCCGGGATAACGGGAGCAATGAGCCTCCGGTGCATCACGCGGACGGTCAGGTTGTCCTGTTCAGGCTCTGCAAGCGACGTGGCAAGGCTGGCCAAAGCATCTGCTCGACCGTTCTGCGACCGGGGAATATGGACAATTTCTGGCCGAGAAGGGAACTGGGCCATCAGGAGGAGGGTGCACTCCAGCAATGGCACAAGTTACAGCTTCCTGAAAACATAGTCGCCATTGATCTGCTTAACGACCAGCTCGGAGTCCCCTTTCACACACAGATGGGGCACGTCGATCTCGAGAGCTAACTCGAGGCCAGTGATGAGGGCATGGTATTCCGCCTCATTGTTGGTATAGCCCTCTGACAACAGGAAATTGTATGGCAGCACGACTTGCTCCGGGGTAATGAAGACGATACCCAGACCCACTTTGTTGAGCTTAGGATTATCGAGTCTTCTACCGGTGGGGCTCAGGGAGGCACCGTCAAAGTGCATCTGCCAGCATGGATCGGCATGATCGACCGAGAGAATGGCCTCATCAGGAAAGCCTAGATCCATCGGCTGATCCGCGGACGTTGGGTGAGCAGCCAGAAAGTCCGCCAATGCTTGCCCTTTGATGGCCTTCTGAGACACGTACCTGATGTAGAACTGCTGGAGAATCACAGCCCACCGCGCTAGACGGCCAGTCAACATAGGCCGGCTCAGGATATATTTCAACGGGTCTACCCGAGAAACCAACTGTACCTCATGGTGCTGCAAGTAGTGTCGTAATTTCTGTACGGCAAATACGAGCGCCAGGCAGCTCTTCTCGATGGGGGAATACCTCACTTCCGCATCGAGGAGCATGCGACTGAGGTAATAGAGGCTATTCTCTGTTCCCACGTTGTTCTTCTGGGTGAGAAGGGCACCAAGGGGCCATTCCCGGGCGGTCATATAAAGGACCAGCGGCTTCCCGGATACAGGCGGCATCAGAACCGGAGGTTGAAGCAAGTACTGCTTGATTTCCTCGAAATCGGTCTGACACTCCTTATCCCATACATAGGTGGCGCCTTTCTTCATGAGCCGAGAAAAGGGCTTACACTTGCCGGCCAGATTCGCGATGAATCGGCGTATATAGGCTAAGTGGCATTGAAACCCTTGCAGCTCCCGGATGTTACCTGGGGGAGGCATATGGCTAATCGCCCTGATCTTCTCCGGGTCGATCTCAATACCCTGGTATCTTACCACAAAGCCAAGAAACATCCCGGAGGTAACCCCGAAGGCACACTTCAATGGGTTCATCTTCAGGCGGCGAGACCAGAGGAAGCCGAACACTTTCTCAAGATCTTTGAGATGGTCCTGACGCTGGTGCGATTTGACCACCAAGTCGTCGACGTAGCATTCCACCAGTGTGCCGAGGATTGGCTTGAATATGTGGTGCATCTCCCGTTGATAGGTGGCACCAGCATTATTCAGGCCGAAGGGCATGACCTGGTAACAAAAGATACCTTGGGGGGCCCTGAAGGCAGTGAACTCCTCATCCTCAGGGGCCATCTGGATTTGGTTGTATCCGGAGTATCCATCCATGAAGGAGAGGGCTTGGAACCCTGTCGTGGCGTCAATTAACAACTCTGTCACCGGAAGGGGAAAGTCATCCTTCGGACAGTGGTGGTTGAGATCGCGGAAGTCGATACAAACTCTGATCTGCCTGTTCTTCTTCCTGACCGGCACAATGTTGGCCAGCCACTTGGGGTACTAAACTTCCCTCACGAAGTTGGATTTGATAAGCTTGTCAACTTCGGCATCAACCATGGCACTGTGGGATGGGTGCATCTTCCTCGGAGGCTGCTTGAACCCGCTATGGTTCGCCGGGAGACCAAGGCGGTGGACGGCTACCTGAGGATCTAGCCCCGGAATCTCGTCATAGCCCCAAGCGAACACATCACGGTGCTGCCTGAGAAAGTCCACGTACTGCTGCCGCTCCTCATAGGGCATGGCGGCGCTGACCAATGTGGGTCTTGGATCTGTCTCGGTTCCAAGGTTCACCTGTACTAACTCATCGACCATGGCGGAGACGCCCTCCTCAAAGGCTGGGGGTGCATCTTCCACGTCCTCTCCACTCGGGGAGGGATCATCCACAGGAGAGACTATGTTGGAAACTACATTGGGGCTACCGGATCCTGCTGGGCCGCTGGTGCCGGCATGGGCGGTCGCGATCATCTCGTCAGGAGACTCACAGTCCGTCGAAACCATGGCTACGTCGAACCTATGGATCGGGAGGACGTAAGCGTCATCCAAACATGCTCAGGGATCACTTGCAACAGCGACAGGCTCAACCTCACCTGCCCAGATCTGCTTGTCCTTGCTCTTGTAATAGTCCGAGTCCAGATAGCGGGCTTCACATGAGGCAAAATGAGAGGCATCTCCCTGAAGCACGCCTACTCGACCGTTGAGGGAGTATTTAAGGCATTGATGGTATGACGAGGGAACCGCCGCATGAAGGTGGAGCCATGGCCTTCCCATCAACGCGTTGTATGCAGTGTCCTGAGAGACTACCATAAATTCGGTGTTGGCAATCAGGCCACCGAACTGGGTCTTCAAGCGTATCTTGCCGACCGGAGTTTTCTCAGTGCGGTCATACCCCTAGATCCTGAGGTCCGAGGGAATCAAGTCATCCTCTGACAACCCCAATCTAGGGAGCGTCCGAGTTGGAATTAGGTTAATCCCGGACCCCGTGTCGACAAGATAGCGCCGGACTTCAAGGCCATTGAACTGGCCAGTGACATACAGCGGATGAATGTGCCCCTGTATAGGAGGGTCTTCATCCTTACCAGAGAACGGGATAACCGCCTGACATTCGGCGTCCTCAATCGCTTCGGCGTGAAAGGCCTCTGCAGCTGCAATCTCCGTCTCAAACTGGAGGGGGCTCTTCAGGGCTTCGGCGAGTGCCTCGCGCATTTCAAGTGACATGCACAGAGCCTCAAGGATGGAGAGCCTTGCTGGGATGTCGACCAAGTGCTTCAGGACATCATACTTTTTGGCCAAGCGCGAGCCCCTGGTTGCAGGAGGTTGCTCCGCTATTGGAGGCATGATGGGCCTCGCCGGTTGGACCGGTGGCCGACTGGTGCATGGCGCATCTCGCTGTTCACTGGTTGAAGCCTGGGAAGTGGTCACCGTACTAGGGCCAGGAGGCCGGGATGGACTCGTGGCAGGACGGAGCTGGTCGCGGCGCGGCTGAGGCGGTTCTGCCTGGTCCCACACAACAAATGGTGGAGGAGGCGAATCCGTCATCCCCAGATGGGGGGGCTGTGTGCGCTGAGCTCGGTTTTGAGCCTGCTTCCTAGTCTTAGTAGCGTGCATGGCCTGGCTAGAGGTACCAACTACCGTGCCCCAGCGACTCCTGTTGTTGCGGTTCCTCCGACGGTGGCGACGACCGGGGACACTAAGGAGGTCCACCTGGTGTTCTTCAATGTCGGGAACCGAAAAGGGATTTACCAGCTCGACGGTATTAACCGAAGTGTACCCAACACTATCATCGGACGAATCATGAATCACCGGGCGGATCCGAGGAGGGACCCAGGCCATCGACGTCGTGAGACGGAGTGCCCGATTTCCCTTCCCCAACCCCTGGCGGGTAAAAACTAAGTGCTCGGTCGGGCAACATGCTAGTCTTCCAACACCTCTGAAATCCATCGGTCTTCGTATTGAGGAGAATAGATTCACGTCGGGTTCACCATTTTTCTGTTTCGGTGCGGATGTGCGTCGGGTTTCCGTTCCAACGCTGTTCCGCCAGGACGCGTTCGCGCGTGCGCCCGTCGACCCGAGGGGATGGTTGCACGGCTTGTGGCCCCGCAGTCCCGCTTTCCAAAGGCGGGCGGCGTCCGCCCCTTGTTCAGGGACGTCTGCTCCTTGATCGAAACCGGGATGATGGGATGTCGGCTCCTCCTTCCGTGGACGTCTCCTCGGAACTCGTCGCCTAATCTGGGTCTCCCTCATAGATTTAAGAATGTTCGTGAATCTCGTTCTCGGCGCCATATCTCTATGGACACCGGTTAAATACGCTGCTTCCGCCCGGACGCTCCAAGGAGTCTGGTCGGGGCAGCAACCTGCGGTGAGGAGACTGGATAGCTCTGGGTGTTGGGGGCATGTCTTGACATTGCGGCTCTGCATGTCTGTCTTCCGTCCCTAATAGGGCTTCTCGAAGGCGTGGTGGCCTGAGGCATCCCGCACTGGGTGCGGGGAACTGCGTTACCTGAGGTTTTCCTCAGCTTCCCATGTTTAACACGGGGTATGCCGCGAGTTTAACGTCCAGCGGGGACAGCATCGGACTGATCAACACGAGGAGTGGATCAGATGACAGAACCCCTTGTGGGGAACCTCCGACGCTGGGGCCAGCACATGGGTGGCTTCCCGAGTTAAGTGGAGTGGAATGAAATGGCATGACCCCACCGGGATGTGGCGTCCCGGGTAAGGATCAGGATGGATGATGGAGTGAAGAGCTTGGACCTCGTGGAGGCTTCCTACGTACCGCGCGTTAGCGCGGATCAAAGTCAGCGTAGTTCGGATATACAGTTTAACGTCATGCTGGATGATGGAAAGCCGACTCACAAGGAGGTCGAGGCTACCGGGCAGAGGATTGAACCAAACCACCTCGCACAGAGGGGGATGGGACGGCCGAGTGGATCACAGTTTCACGTCATGCTGGACGTTGGCAAGCCGACTCACGAGGAGGTCGAGGCCGCCGGGCGGAGGATTGAACCGAACCACCTCGCACAGAGGGGGATGGGACGGCCGGGTGGATCACAGTTTCACGTCATGCTGGACGTTGGCAAGCCGACACATGAGGAGGTCGAGGCTGCCGGGCGGAGGATTGAACCGAACCGCCTCGCACATAGGGGGATGGGACAGCCGGGTGGATCACAGTTTCACGTCAAGCTGGACGTTGGAAAGCCGACTCACGGGGAGGTCGAGGCTGCCAGGCGGAGGGTTGAACCGAACCACCTCGCACAGAGGGGGATGGGACGGCCGGGTGGATCACAGTTTTACGTCATGCTGGACGTTGGATAGCTGACTCACGAGGAGGTCGAGGCTGTGGGGAAGCACAATGGAGATACACACGTGCAGTCTCCCACAATGGCGGATTCATAGGTGAATCGACGCAAATGTGAACCCGGGAGGGGTCCACTGATGGACGAACCGACGTGAATATGACCGGGACGACCAGGTGGTGGGCTTGAACCTCAGAGAAGCTTCCTACGTACCCTGTTTAGAAGACAGGGATCAAATTCCACGTAGTTCGTTCTGTCAGGACTTACGTACTGAGGCAGCCTGAGTGCGGCAAAGCTCAGTTGAGGGGGGACTCGGGCAAAAGGTGAGAGACCTCGATCCCTGTCACACCCTCTACTGGCTTCGGAAGTGGGGAAGCACAATGGAGATACACATATGCAGTCTCCCACAAAAAACTAGGGGTTTGTAATACCCTACCCCCGTGGGCGAAGGCCACTCCAACCCTGACATCCCTGCAGAGAAGAGCGGGTGGGGGCCACATCCAAGCCGGGGGGAGGACCCTGCGTGCGGGGCACGGGATCGGGCGATGCGGACGGTTTAACGTCTTTTCGGACGAAGTACAGTTTAACGTCGTGTGATGAGGATGAAGCGGACGGTTTAACGTCTTTCCAGACGAAGTACAGTTTAACGTCGTGTGTTGAGGATGAAGAGGACGGTTTAACGTCTTACCGGACGAAGTACAGTTTAACGTCGTGTGTTGAGGACGAAGCGGATGGTTTAACGTCTTGCCGGACGAAGTATAGTTTAAGGTCGTGTGTTGAGGACGAAGATGCTTGGCAGTTTAACGTCTTGCAGTGCGGACGTGGTGCAGTTTAGCGTCATGCAGGACGAATTACAGTTTAACGTCATGTTGGACGAAGCGGACGGTTTAACGTCTTGCCTGACGAAGTACACTTTAACGTCGTGTGTTGAGGACGAAGATGCTTGGCAGTTTAACGTCTTTCAGCGCGGACGTGGTGCAGTTTAGCGTCATGCATGATGAATTACAGTTTAACGTCATATTGGACGAATTCTGAATAGTTTAACGTCTTGTAGCTCGGACGTGGTGCAGTTTAGCGTCATGCAGGACGAATGCTGAACAGTTTAACGTCTTGTAGCTCGGACGAGGTGGTAACACCAATGGGTCCGTGTCACTTCGTGCGAACCTGGAGGGCCGCACGGGAAGACAACGCACGGTGCGAGAACCCGGGATGAAGATCATCGGGTGCCACACAGGCGGGTGCCCTCAGGGGGTCAAAGGGGGCGACCCTTGCGGTTTGCGCGCAAAAGAGGAGTTTGGCGCGCAATACCGCGGGTCGGCGCGCAATTGGGCGGGCTGGCATGCAATTGGGCCAGCCCTTTGCGCGCTGGTGATTGAGATTGTGTGCACCGGGCTTCGGATAGCGCGCGGGGGCAACGGCTCATTCCTTGACGAATGGCCTCTTAGGAAGGGGGGGGTGCGCGCAATCGGGCTGGATTGCGCGCACCCGGGGGCAATTGCGCGCAAGAGGCCTCTTTTGCGCGCGGAAGGCTTCGGGTCAAGGATCGGTCAAAGGAAAGGAGCCATAGGGATTGCGTGCGAAGGCGAACCCAGAGGCTTGCTTGTGCGAAATAAATGGGTTACCTGAAGATCGGCATTGTGCGCGGAGGGGGCTGGATTGCACGCACGAGCGACCCTTCGAATTCTGGCAACCTCCAAAACGTCGGGGTCGCCTTGTATTTATAGGCAACCCCGGGCGCGGAATCCGGTTCGCGGGTGCGCAATTTCCTTCACGGGCGCGGAATCGGGGCCCGGCGCGCAAGGGAGTCGCGCGGGCCACGGGCGCGCAAAATTGCGTGCCGGCTCGGCGCATTGCGCGCATCCCGGGAGGCTTGCGCGCCGTACTTCAACTTTTCGCGCGTGCCTCCAAAATTCCGCGCAAGGCCTCCGGGGCCTCCGAAACGTGCTTATGACTCCAAATATGACCTCACTTTCCTCTTCCGGAACTTCGTTTGAGGATCAACAGACTTTTCCGGCGTCTACAACGAATAATCTCATTGGATACTATTCAAGGAATTAATATCCTAAGAGGAATGATTTAACAAATACTTAACCCAATGTCTTCATCCACTGGGGCCATTTGACTGTGATACCTCCATCATAATGTGGAAAGGGTAAAAATCCTAGTCATTATGTGTTCAATACAGTTCCCCCTAATGGATAAAAACACACATCAGGCCGAATCAAGGATAGATACATGTAAGAATCTATGATAACAGAAAAATGCTTATCACCCGTCGGAACATTTTTCATTTTCCGAAAATGGGTACATGAGACATCATGAGTCAAAATAGTATGTTTTAAATAAATTTAATTGAGCTATTATACTTGTTATATTTTAAATTTTTTTCTTTATTATTTTTGAATTTAGTTAAATTTTCTTATATTCTTTTGTATTAATGATTTTTATTCTAAAAAACATTTTAATATTCATATTATAATGATGTGGATGATTTTATAATTCGAAACATCAACCGAATTTCTGGATTTCATAGAATCTATAGTGTCATCCATGAAAAAAAATCCAATTCCATAAATTGTTTTTCCATATTTCATTTGATCTAGTTGATTCAGATGAATTTTATTGTAGTATAATGTTAATAATTTGAAAACATCTTTTTAGGTTCCAAAATCTCAATTCCATTACAATATGAACTTTATTTCATTGGCCCAATTTGTTATTTTCTATGTATAAAAATGAATTGCACGCCCATCAATTTCTAAGGCTTCTTTGTCAAACAGTCCTCACCAAGGTCCTTCGAGTTAGCCACTGTAGATATATCTCATTCTCATGCTTCTGGAAATATTTGATTTTTAATCATATGTTACCATATTTATTTACTCTATCAAAAATACATATTACTATTTTTAATCATACATTCTAGGTTCTATTAGACCTATATATATTTTCCAATATTGAATTCTATCTATATTATAGTACTTATTATTGAATTTTTTTTTTGAAATTTGGATATTGGAAAACATGGAGATGAATGGGTAGAAATAATTAGTTAATTTTGAATCAAAACTATGCACAGATGGTTTCATGAAATGACGTATTTGGAAAAAAGACAGATATTGGAAGGTAGTTTGGTAGGATTTAGCAGTTTTAGACTCACTCTGGGTAATCACAGTTGGTTTTTTGGGAATTGTAAGATTGAACCTTATATGTGGTTCTCATAGAAATATTACATATCTTATAATGGCTGATGTGGTTTCTAATCAATATCCATTAGTCATAATTTTGGGATTTCGATAAACATTTTCAACAATAAGATTACATGTCTAAAATAAATCCATTAATTCAAAGGTATTGCTTTTATATAAATAGATAAAATTATGATGATTCATTAGAATTAGTAAAACAAATCTAAAAAATCTATACATCATTTCTAGTTTATCCATATTTATATTTTAATAGGATATCACATTTATGTCATTTTAATCCAACATTCATCATTTTTTCAATAACATATTCATACATAAAATACAAAATTCAAGGATATTATTCATTCATTGTACTTTTATTTTATTATTAATTTCATTTAACTTATATATTAAGAATTTTGATTTAGTATTATTCATTTAATATGGATCCATTTTTTGAAATCACATAAACATGTATGCATAATTTATGGATACATTGATTAAATCTATATAAATATGTTAATGTTAATTCATATTAATAGTTATATATTATGCTTCTAGATTCCCCCTTCACCACCAGCCACCAATCTAATTTGATGTCTCATGAGAAGAACTTAATTTTTATTCTAATTTCTTCCATCTCTCCTGAAAAGTGACATAGATTCCGTAAATCATCACCATTTTTTTGAGCATGTGTATGAATTTTTTAATTAAATATTCATGTTATGAAAAAGAATGTGTTATGAAATAGTTATATTAATATATTACTTCGGAAACTATAATATAATAATTATTTGTTTTCCATTAACTAGTATTATGTTTAATTATTTTAGGAAGATCTATTATTTTGTAAAATTATCTTAATCTTTTAAATTATTTTGAGAGGGTTTTATTTTTTATAATGATTAGAAAAAATTAGAATCGATATAATTTATTTTGATTAAAGGGAACTCATCTCAATAAGGGGAATTGGTATCATATCACTATTTAGGTTATTTTAATTCCAAAATATACTTTAATAAATATTTATTTAAAAAATAATGCATTAAATTTATGGTATGTTACATTCTACCCCTTATGGATTGAATTCATGAAATTAAATTATATTACTTAATGAAGTTATAAATTTAAATTTTCAGAACATGAAAAAACTAGAATTGATATAATTTTATATTATTCATGGGAACAAAATATTTTATTACCTATATTTTCAAAAAAATATTATCTATTAAATAATCCTTACAGGAAATTAATCGATCTATAATGTCGTCTAAAATTTTAGTTTGAGACCATGTGTAATGGCTTGAGACCCAAGCTTCTATATCCAGCAAAATATAAAGTTATATATTTTTTTTAAAAAAGAATTTGGACGTATATAGTCCATTATATATCTGAGAATATTTTATGGTCTATGATATGGAGGAAATGTAATAACCATAAAAAATATCATTTTATAATCAATAAATAAATACATGTTATTTTTTAAATTTTCACACACTTTTCCTAATGAATCTCAACTCCTTTGAAATATCTCATAATCTTGTGATGAAAACATTATTATGTAGGGTTAGTATTAATTTCCCCATAATATTTTAAAAAAAGGTTAAATATCCTTTTTGTAATTTCAATTTAAAATGTTATTTTGGAAACTCCTTTTATAAATTTAAAATCTTTAAAATAATTATATTTTTTAAAATATTATCATGAATATTTTTTCAAAATATAATAGCCTTTGATGAATATTTATATTTCTAAAAATTATTATTTGCATTTTCTTTCAAAATATAAAATACATGAAAATACTTAAATATTTAAAAATATAATACCTTTAAAATAAATCAATTTTATCATTATGTTTTGAAAACCACTCTTTTTAAAATAGTAACATTTAAGAAAACAAAATGCTAATAGAAACCCATATTAAATCCATATAGAAACGTTTTATAAAAATTTATTGATAATGTTTTGTTGAGGCCACGGTTTCACTCATCATTCCTATTTTTCACTTATGATTAACATGTTCCACGAGATTCTAAAACCATTCTTTTAAATCCATTAGTTTCATTTCTCACTATAATTTCCATTAAAACAACCATTTGAAAACTATATAAAAAATATTGAAATTAAATTAAATTTATTTTAAATATTCTTTGAAAAAATAAATCCTTTTAGAAAACACACATTTCCCCATTCATAGAAATTTTGAGAAATCCGTAATCTATAATTGATATTTGAAAAAATATCTCTAAAATAATAATTTATTCACATGTTTGTATATATATAAATGTTTGAAATAGAATGGTCGAATATAATATATGTCCATAATTAGGATTATCAATGATAAAAATAATTAATTTATAAAATTATATCTTAAATTAATATTTTTTATCAACAAAATCCATAGATAATGATTTATCTTAAAATTTAAAATTTAAAATCATCCGAATATTTATTTACTTTTAACTATTCCTAATGTAATTATAGTAATGGTTTTTCTTAAAAAATTATGATTTTTTAAAAACAATCTCATAAAATATTAAAAATGGATTTTTATAATAAATTGAATTTCAATAAAAAAATATATTTTGAAAAAAATAATTCCGTCAAAATATATGTATTATATAAAATAATATAATCTTACATGAATTTTTATCGAAAATTATAATGCGCAATCAAAAATAATAATTTTCCATACATAAATTAAAACAATTATATTATAAATACATGTTTGGATAACAAAAACTTGAAAATTATAAAATAATATATATATATATATATATATATATTAATCTACTTAAATATAAGTTTAAAAAATATTTCTATACATAATTTGACGTCATAATAAAAAAGATAACATGAAATTAAAAAATATTAAATATACATATAACCCCTTACATTATAGAAACTAAAAATATGCCCACCATTGTTTGCTATAATGGAGAAGTTGCGAAGAATGATGAGGGGTATTCATAGTGGCCAGGATGAGTGGGAAATATAGAGGAGGATATTTGGTTGGCTTTCTTATTGATGAAGAGGAGTTCTCCCAGTAAGTGATATATATATCCATGATTGATTATTTTTTTTGAATAGGTCGCATGAGCTAATAAGAGAATAATGGTAACATTAAGGGGATAAATATTGAAATTAAAACAATATTTTTACCATTATATAAGCCTAAACTGAGGTTTTTAAAAAAATTCCTATATAAATAATGAGACGAAATGGGTGTAAAATAAACAAATCATGTATTGATTTAATTACACCTATGTTCATTTATTTTAATTTTACTGAATATGTGTGTTATTAGTATAGTTGAGATTACTCATGATGTAAGACTCATTTATAGGTTTGGTGTGTGTTAGATGATGAAACATACAGAATTATATTGGGGCGGTGGTTTTTTTGGAAAAAATCATAGTAGTAGCACACTCTGTGTATTTTGATGCTTCCTCAATGGATGCCACTAGAATGAGGAGTGGTAGAATATTAAAATGGTGTCACTAGTTTATATTTGGAATAGTGGAGAAAGAAATACGAATACGAGGCTTCATGAGGTAGATGAGGATATATGGAATGTCAGATGAATGTTATGCAGTTGATCGATCATATGAGATCGAATCAGATTTTTTAAACATGACAAATATTACGAAGTATGAGTCTAGTAACGAACGATTTCATGTTCCCTTTCTACATTATAAACTAACTGCTCAATAATTATGGACAAAGTGATTAATGTTGTATGATCTCAACCACACACACACATGTGGGCTACTTCCCACCAAACCCACTCAATCACAGACCAACGCACGACCTAATGTGATCATAGCCTAGTCCCTGTAAGGTGACCACCCTCCCTCCAAACCACTACTAAGGATTTTATAGGGAATAGGGTTGCATGTTTTTGGCTATATTGTCTCCCACATGTCTGTTGGGGGCCCCATGTTTATCTTAGAGGGTTGGATGCTATTTTTTATATGTAAAACATTAAATAATATATAATAACAATCTTAGTTTTTTAATAATTTAATAATTTTTTATAGATATCTAAATGTATTATGCTCAATTTTTATATTTTACATATGCTAAATACAAATAATAATTTTCATATTAATATAACCATGTTAATAAATGTTTTATTTAATGTTTACATATGTTATATAAACTATCATTATAATATTTGAATATTAATGTAATATATTTGGAATAAAAATATAAGTAATAATATGTTATTGAAAAATAAATATATTTAAAACACACTAAACTATTTTACACATGTAATAATATATTCACATAGTACATTTGTAACTATTATATAATAAACATTTATTTTAACGTTAATAAGTATTATTGAATATTGATTTTAATACCATTATTTACATGTTAAAATTATCTAAAAAATTTAAATCCATGTGATTGGTTTTTATTATTCATAATGATAACTTAAATTTATTATCGAGAAAAATATACCTTTTATATGATGAATGAGAATATAATTTTCATTACTAGTATAACAATAATAAAAATTTCCATGGAATATTTATATCATTAATATAAATTCCATTTCATGGAAAACAGCCCAAATCAAAGTTTTTATTGAATTTATCCTATGAAAATAACTTATTTTTATTAAAGGGAAATAATTTCAAAAAAATTAATTTTATTATTACCCATTTTAGGTGAATTTAATTCCAAAAAAATAATTTAAAATTAATTATTTTTAAAAATATATTCTTATAATTTCTGGGATGTTACAGTGTAGGTATGTGGTTCCATAGTTTGCGTCAGAGTACGGTTTAGTTATTATTTACGATAAATATAGTTATTTAATGGATTAGGATAATGGATGTGTAATAAAAAACCTAACTATATGTATGTTTATAGGAAAACATCATGATGATTTGATAAGTAGATATAGTGGGGTATACTATTAATTACATAATAATCTGGATACTGGAAAGCTAATGTGGGTGTAGAATAAATAAAACATTGGTTAATCACAATAAATAGATCTTGTTTTGTATCAATAAAATCTTTACTCTGTGCATGATGAGTGGGCCTAAGAACACACACCAGACAAAACACTCTTGGGGATATTCAATAATGAATCATGTAAAATTTATGAACCACTATAAAGAATTTGAAAAAATATTTATTATAGGTATATGACTTTTGAAAACCATGATTAAATGAAATGATTTATATATTGATCTAATTAGATCACCATTGAATTGAATGTTACATAGTTTAAATTGAATGTGTTATTATAAAATAAATATTTTCATTGAGTTTTCATATTCATATTATCATTTACTATGATTTTATTAGATATTATCATATTCATTTTGGTTTTATTATTGGATGGATATTAGATTGTGAAAATGATGATTTGAATGGAATGCCTTCAAAACAACCTAAAACATTTCTAATAATTTATATTTGGCATAAATGGTAGAAAATGAAAATATGTGGCGATTCTGATAGAAAATATGAGTTTATCACTATGATTTTAGTATGATGAGGTCTGAATCTAACTAAAAAATTTATCTTGACTCACAATTATCGTATCTATACCATTAACTATTTTCATTAATAATAGGTGATTAAAAATGTGAAAATATAATTTATTTGAGGTGTAGAATGAGACACCTTAATATTTTACTGTATATTTTTTCCCAATGAAATCTGATGGGCTTGATAGATTAACATACGTAAAAGACTAACCAAAATTGATCTTCGATAAAATATTTAAATATTATAATTAACATAGTTATAATAATGTAACTCCTTGTAAAAAATATTTATAACATAATAATTATTACATTTAGAAGATAAATATGTAATATAATTAAAAATTAAAGAAGACTATTCTTTTTAAATTGATTTGAGAAAAGAAATAAAGAATTACTATTCAAAATATTATTTTTTATAAAAAAAATTCTAATTATTTTCTATTATCAATAAGAAGATATATTTATAAATTTTATAATAAAAATTTTATAAAATTATATCCATTTAAAAAATTATTATTCAAAAAATATCTGAGAATGAATTTTTTTGAGAGAATGAATTGGTATGTAAATATATAGAAAGTATACATTGTTGATAATACTGTCACAGTTATTACATTATCATAAGATAAGAATAGAATAAAATCCTTTCGCACCATTTTATATAAAATATATATTTAAAAAATAAAATGTACTATTTTGTAAAAATACTTCATTGAATTTAAAATATAAATGTTTAATGTATTTGAATCATATGAAATATATTACTTTAGAAGAAATTGTTATATGATTATTTAAAATATTATTTTTCATTACATTATGTAATCAAAATATAGAAGAATGAATTCATATTTTGTTGAAAAAGGTTTTTATTATGTCATAAATTAATTTTTTTTGGGAATGAAATTATTTTTACTAAGAATATCATTATTTACAATGATATTGGTGAACTGGTTAATTTAAATGAATTTTATTGTTAATATTGTATATATTTATTCTAATATAAGAACAAAATATTTTATATAATAAATTGGATATAATTTATTCAAATATATTAAAATATATTATAAAAATTTAATTTTTATTTAATGTTATATATTATTAAAAACACTTAATAGTGAAAACAACATTTCTCTATAAAGGAGTTCTCTATATTTTATTTATTAATTTTATAGAAATTTATATTTTATTTTAATTCTAATTATAATATTAAGGAACAAATTTTATTTTTAGAAAATCAAAATTTGGTTAGAATTGTTACCTTATATTATTTATAAAATATAAAAAACTATTGGAAAAACTAGTTTCCTATGTAAAGAAAAAAAATCATAAATTGTAAATGTTAATTGGTAATAGAATTTGAACATGTTTAAATAATGTGTTAAAATTTATTGTTAATAATAATTTTACCTTATTTCACCCTTAAATTTATTATTTCAATATATAGAATATTTACACATTAATATTTTCCAAGTATCACTAACAAAGAAATGGGTGACCTCAAATATTCCATTTTCCTCAATTTTAAATGGAGATCACCTTCACCATATTTATACACCCATTACACAGAATTATATCAACAAAACAGTATTATTTATCTCTAAAACACATTTTAAAGGTTCTAGAGGCCTTTTCCATTCATTAAGTCCAAGCTAAGGGGAATTAGGATGTTACCTAAGGTAAAAAATCCTATGTTAGTGGTAATTATTTTTATATGTATCGCTTAATTATTTTCTTCTTTTAACTCCTAAACATTATTTACACCATAATTTTTAATAAAACAAGTATTATTATTTTTTATAAATGTTATTATAGTTATTTTATAACCATTTCATTCCTTTCTGTAAAACTATTTGAAAAATGAATCCCTATCAATGTAATAAATATTATTTTATAACTTTCCATGTATGATGCTGATAAACAATTAATGAATCATCATCCATATGTGGTTCCCATCGCCTCTAAAAATATCATGTGTGATTTATCATAATTTAATTACATTGAATGTTATAAAAGTATATTTAGTCTATTAATATGATATATATATATAACGATTAATATTCTTAAAATATTATGCATTCCTTAACTTCTTCCCGATCAATAGAAAAATAATGTGTCTATTAATCGTACATGTGGACTACCACCTCCACAAAAATGATATATTTAATTTCTTATCTAATTTTGTATTCGTATATAAAACATTTGTAACATTATTCACCCCTTTCATAAAGTAAAAAAAATATCTCCATTATTTTAAAAGATTATATTATCTTAATGTTATCACTTTCTTTGACATACTCAGAAACAAATTTTATTTTTTTCTTGTATGTGCCAGTTTAGCAAACAACATGATCTATAATGTAAATTTCTATCATCAATAACTAAGGAATCATAAATTTGTGATATTGTAGAATAAATAGTAAATAATTTTTTGGTTCCATAATTGTAATGAGAATATATAATCCTTTATTATGTTACCAACCCTAAATTCTGAAAATTAACAAAACAATCATGTCACCCACTTCGTCATCATGAATCAAAACTAATATAACATTTAAATAAAATTATAACATTATAAATATTTATAAAAATCTTTTTCAGTACATATAATTATATCATAATGAATAAACATGAATATATAAATAATAATCGATACTGCTAGAACAAATCTATAACAAATAAATAAATGAAATCTAATAAAACCAATTATTAAAATAAAATATAACTATCTAATAATTTCAACAAAATTAATATTAATTTATTTAATATATGGATTTATGAGTTAATATTGTTTTGTAATAGTTTATTAATATAATTATGTTTAGTGTACATGAGGATAGAAAATTTATGTCTAAGTATTTTTAAATGAGAGGGTTTTTGTATCTCAATTTTGATTTATTTAGATTTGGTGTTTATTTACCACTCTTTGCAATATCATGGTGTGTATATCAACCATTGATTTGTTTTATAATAATTTTCCTTGAAATATAATAGATTTAAAATTCAATATCATGTCCAACCTCTCTTGGGGTTTCAATTGAAATCATTATAATGAAGTAAGGGTTTTTTTTACTCAATTTTAAATTATTGAGTTATGTTTGTTCATATAGAACATTATTCGTAAATTATAGATATGTTATACTTTGTGATTTAATTCTATTAATGATTTTATCTAATTTCAACGGGGTTATATTTCCTTTAATAAATCATTTCTTCCAATTATTTTGTTTGAAATATTACCAAATTTTTAAGGGGTTTTTCTTGACACAAATTCCTTTATTCATTCACAATGATTCAATTTTTATTATTGTCTTACAAGACAGTTTTTATAATATATATCAAGATAGTATAATATACTATATATACTAATCCTAGAATTCTTGATACCATGTGTAATAACTATATGCTTCAACGTAATTTTTTCATAGGCGCTGATCCTCTATAGCTCCACGTCATGCTTCCCCATAGAATATAATTTTTTTCCAAATCCTGCAATTTCTCCCACTGAGAAACATGTGGGTAAAGACCTATTAATACCTTATACACCCTCCTCTACTATTTTGGCAGTTGTGGTCTACTATTTGTCTATCTCCAAGCACCTCCTCTCGATTTTGACTATAAATTCCACGCCTTTATCTTCTGACCACATCCTCCCAATTTCGACTGCATTGTCGATGTTTTCCACCTTTCCAATTTGTGGTAATATAAAATGTATTCACGGACTAGGGTTCCTATAAACTCCAGACGTTTTCATCATCTTCCTCTAGGATTTCTTAAAGTGTGACATCCTCACACTTCATCTTCTTCGTCGCACTGGTTGCAGCTTATTCATCCAGCCTGTTGAAAGGCACACTCAGACATCCAAGGTTCTTAATCTGTTCATGATTCTCATTCAACCAGATAGTGTTATATCCAAGTGTTCTTAAAAAAACCTTTTCCTCTTCTATTCTATTTGATTAAATTCCATAATATCTAATTTTAAGAACCTGAAGTCTAGACCTTCCCCCCCCCCTACATTTTTGAATTATAGGATGGTATTCACATGATTAATAGTTTTCTAATTTAGACTAAAGTATCCTTCAAATCCTCCCCACCTTACTACTATTTTTATTCCCACCCTCATCATCATCTCACCATAAATGTGAACATATCTTCATAAATGAAAAACTAAATCCTTTAAACCACATATATGGTATCAATTCAGTTCTCTAACTGTTCATTTTCAATTACCATTTTTTAATATTATTTAATGATTTCAATAAAATAAACTTCTACAATGGTATTTCATAAAATTTTCCATGCAGCATATTCTAATTTCATTTCATTTTGGAATTTTGATATCCAGCTGTATATTTAGTTTTCTGAATTGACAGTACAAGCATAAGAAAACTCTATTGTAGTCTGATGATAGAATTTCATTTACGCTTTTTCCACTATAGAGAAAAAATACATGAAATTTCCATCAAACTATAAAGATTAAAGGATAAAACATAGGATACTTATGAAGGAATGACATAGAGTTTGTCAGTTTTCAATTAAGTAACCTTGAAAATGTTATATTTACTATCCTCTTTTTCTAGTTTCAATCATTACAATTTTTACAAGATCAGTTACAACAAGTACCAGACGCTACTCTATGTCATCTACCAACCAGTCTGGAATATTGTCAAGTAAATCAGTATGATTAGGTGGCATCACACGTGGATTCACATGAATTCCATTATCATCTCTATCTAAAAATGGTTAGTGTCATTTGAATTAGCCTATATAATTATTGTGGCGTTTCTTATTACATTTCATTCTAACCGAAATAATTCATACTAACATACTTTTATTACAGATCCTAAATCGTTGTCTGCTCGATGAAATACAAACCTGTATTCCCATACAAATTTAAATATGCAAGTATACTGTGCAGACTTCTGATGAGGTAATGACATAAATATGGTTTGTTTTCTAAAAAATAACTGAATATTATTTTAGTTAATTACAATCGATTTTCTCTGTATTATTTTACATTGCCACAGTTTTAGTGGATAAATATACTGAAAATTCTTATGTGTCATTTGTTAGACTATATGGAACCCCAAAAATTATTCTTCTACCAATAATTACATTCAAAAATCATGTCACGGACAAATCATTATCATCTCTATGTAACAATGGTTAGTTCTGTTTATGTTTACATTTAGAAACCATTGAACTTCACACTATATTTCCCAATAACACAGATCATTAATAATTAAGTTCTTCATTGTGAAAAGTGCTAGAACCATCTTCAGCTACATTAATGAGGTCTACTAGATCTATAAAATGAATACAATGAAAGACTAGCATGAAAGAATCTCATTTACCTTTCTATAATTATCATAACAATTACATTACATGCACATATTGTATGTCATATAGAATATGTATTCCCATTATAACATTTCATTCACCAATTTGTGTAGCATTAATCAGTGAAGAAAATACTCTACCAGATTCAACACCTAATACCTCAACGCATTAAGAACGACTACTATTTATAAAAATTACCAAACCTTTTTTTGAATTAAACATCTTACGATTCCCTATACAAACAGATGCTGCTTAACTACTTCTGCTGATCGGAAAAAAAAAATTTTATACTTTGTTGGTATGTTGTACACTACTCGTTTACAGACTCACATATATATACCATTTTACATTCTGTATATAAGTTCGTTGTCTTCTATGAATACTTTTAGGATGATGACATCATTCATTTCATCAAGAAGAAATTAGAATAATTACCTCTGAGGGTTAACAAAACGTAATTGTTTACATAAATAGTGTAGTAAACTATAGAGGTAATTAAATGTACACATTTCACATCAAACATTTCATAGTTATTTATTATTTCAGTCAGTCTAAAATTATATACTGCTTGCTGCTATGGGAGTGTCACTAGAATATGAAACTTCTGAGAACACGCGTTCGTGTACTTACTAGACATGCATTGATGGTTCTTTAATACTAAATCATCTTATCTATTGTTGAGTGTAGTTTTTAATAACAATTTCTTCAATGAAATTTTGGTCAATCGGGTTGTTATGATATTAGAGAGCCTTCTAACATCTGTCAATGTTTTCAATATTTTTGGTGGTCTAGTTAGAGAAACAAAAAATTTATCTAGAGACAAAACCAACTTTTTTATATAGGCTTCTCAATGGGAAAGGATGCTTTGGACAAACTACTAGAAATTCCCGAATACCTAAGGATGTTGATGTTTAATCAAACTTTTACTGAAGCCCAATTATTCCAAGACCAAATTTAAATTTACAATTTGATGTTTGAATTCACATCAATGGTTGGTAAGGTATATAGTTTATTCAATAATGGTCAATAACCATGTATATTCAGATTAAATGGACAAAAACACCATCAGATAGGTAGTCTATTTAAACTTGATGGTCATCCACTAAGGTTCGCACAACTATATGTCTATGATATAGTACAAGAGTGTCAAAATATAATTCGTGGAATGGGGTATCCTTTATATTCAATTATTTTTGATATGTTTACAAATTATTTACCATTTTATGTTAAAATTAATAATTGAAGCATATTTTATGAAATAAATAAACAATCTATTATTAATAGAAATAATGTTCAAAACCTACAATAGATGCTTCATTATAACAATGCTTTGGCTCTATAATTTATAAATGCAACAGATTTTATTAACTTTTAGGAGGATCCAACATTAAAGCTACGACTCCATAAAGTAAGACAAATGAATTCTATGATATATAAACATCCAAATAATTCTGCAATTTCAATTTTGATTATCATTGATAGTGAGGATCTCAACCATGAATGATACATCATCATTCAATCCAAAAGCGGTGATTTACAATGAACTGATGAGATGCACCCTGTCACACCTGGTTTTTCATGTCATTATTTTGATCTGGTTCACTTGAAATCCAGATACTATTTTTTGGGGTCATGGATGAGATAAATATTGAGATTCTAAGTTTCGTATATGTATAAAAACACTAATTTGGGTTCCCCATTGCTCGTGTAGGAGTTTTTGAAGAAAGGGTGGTTACTTCATGATTTGGGCCAACCGTGAGCCCATTTCCAATTATAAAAACCAATTTTTTCTATTATAACTCCTTTGTTTTTCATCCCTTTTCACCCATTCCACATCCCAATTTTCCTATAATGGAATATTCATACTTCCATATAATTTTTTTCCACTTAAGAATTCATTATCGTAGTGAATTTAGGATACTTATTTTGGTATTGGGCCAGCCCATGGGCCCATTTCGAGTTTTTAGAAAATAATTTGTTTCTTTTATATCTTTTTCATATTTTAATATTTTTCCGTTATTACACCTCCCAACTGAATAAATAATACCTATTCCCACCCCAATTATCGATTGGACCACTTTAGAGCACATTGGGATCGAATAGTAGGTTGAAAGTTCTCTGGTTTTCTAAAATCGTCT
The DNA here is from genome assembly GCA_963277665.1 of Viscum album. NCBI lineage: Eukaryota > Viridiplantae > Streptophyta > Magnoliopsida > Santalales > Viscaceae > Viscum > Viscum album. Next base: position 543,880,383 of record OY728162.1, read on the forward strand.
AGAATTGAGAAGGTAAATACATTCATCCATAAATCATTCCATTCGAAATCATTTTAAAACAAATATTCTTTCAATGGTTCATCCAGAACCTAGGAGACTCTCCAAGACATTTCAATCTAATCCCTTCTCTCTATGGTTGCAAATATAATGGAAGACGAAGAGTTTTCTAAGTGGAAATGTGGGATTCTAGCTCCTTTCTCCTTCATCTTCCTCCTCTATTAATTATTTCATGGTTTCGTATTATATCCTGGTCACGATCAACCTTGGGTTATGTTATACCATTATTTTTTATGGGGTTTATATTATTTTAGGTCTGGTCTTTATAGTTTATGGTTTATAAACATGCGGTGAGTGATTTCTGGTGTGCGGTTCCATTGGGCCAAGGATTTGAGGTAGGATGTCCCTTGAACAAGCCTTTATCATTTATGGTGCATCATTATCATATTTTTATAACTTTATTTATATTATATGGTCTGCTGTGACACCTTGGTATTAAAGGTGTTGTGTGCAAATTATGTTTTATGACTTATTTTGTTAAAAATAGAGTTGTTTCGGTATAAATGTGCACTCCTCTGATATGATAAATTAATCCATGAGATTCTCCACTTGTTTTATATTATTTTGAATATGTTTCAGTAGTTTAAATAACATTATGTCATTAATATTGTATTTAATCCCTTTTTATGTTCTTAAAAAACGTTTGTGTTTTTAAGAGTGCATGCCACATATACTGTAAATTGCCCGGTTGGCTTTTATATTTCTAGTGATATTTAAAATGATTTGTTTGGATTTATAAATACATTTTTATAATGTAAAAAACTATTTTGGGATCCTTTTATGTAATTCCAACTTGTATATGGTTTCAAAAATAAATGAATTTTGGTTTACAACATGTTTTGGCCCAAGTTGATGGAAAATGGTATGTTTCACATTATTATGAAAATGGTTGTGTTTTGAATATGTAACCTGAGTGTTTTATGAAATTTATGAATGTGGTTTAACGGTGTATATGGTGTGTATACACCACTTTTAGAAAAATTTAAATGAATAACTTTTTAAAATGATTGTTTTGGGAAAATGTTTTAAGGCATGCTTGGCCTTTCCTTAAAATGAAGAATGAGTGTTTTACTTGTATATACCATGCTGTGTCAATTGGTATTGATTTATCATCCATTAAATGATTGTACTAAATGTATATAGTGCTTCCAAATATGGTTGGGATTGTTCTTGTTGCATGTTTATAATTAAAATAGTGTTTTTGAATGAGTTTTTTGTGCCAAGCCTAAATACACTCCTGGAAATTAGTTTTTGAAAATTTGTATTGGATTGTTGATTCATGAAAGAAATGTGAAGAAGTATTATGGGTGCTTGTGTTTTTATGTTTTGGGAATGTAATGTTGATGTGAAATGTGTTTTTTATAATATTATTATCTTGATTGAGCACTAAAGGGAATCCCAGGAATCTAGGTGGGCGACTGTGTACTAGTATGTTAATGATTCTGTGCGGGTTTGACCCCTGTTTCACGTAGAAACTTTGAAAATAACAACACTAACTAAACAATGATGATGTTGTTGTTTTGTGACCAATTGGTTATGGGTATAATCTATACTAGTGGATCATGTGCATGAGAATAGATATTTATTATGGTTAATTTCACTGAGATACAAGGTACCAACATCTCATTACTAACTAGTGCATAGGGGTGTTCCTGTGAGTTGTGATCATTGTCTATTTTGTAATAAAAATAATCATACAGTTTGTTTGGTTGGTTAATTAAGTAGTTTGTGTTATTTATTTAAATGTGTAGAATCGTTAATGCATCCCTCATTAAAACAATTTTCATTTTGAGGTTGCACCTCTTTGAAAAATTATTACCTTCATTTTTTGTTTATAAAGAATGAATGTTTTTGCCTCATAACTATTATATCATGGAACCTCATTTGAAAAACATAATTTTATATCTTTTATTTAAATCATGAAATTGATGTTACTTTTATTGTAAAGTTAGTGCATTGAGAATAGAATCTCGGTCTAACCCACTGAGTTTTAATACTAACGCCAATAGTCATATTCTTTTCTAACCCATGTGCAGGTTTCTGCTTGAGTTCGATCACCATGGGAGACGTTTTATTATTGTGTAGGAGAGTGACATGCGGTGTCACATGGAGTTAGTTGGTCATTGGGTTTGTTCAGTTGAGTTTTTGGTTTTCTTTTTCTTTTAGTTTCCTGTATAAATAATTCTTAGTTCAATTTTTATATAAATTCATTTTGGGATGTCCATTTATTTCTGATGTTTGTTTCATTGTTTATATATGGGATAAATTGTTACCTTGTGTACTCTATTGACTCCCTTGGTCTTTTTTTCCATCATGGGAGGATCGATATCACCTCTTGGGACTTGTCGTGGTAGGGCATGGGTGACCAGTTCAAGGTCGACTCGTGCCGGTTCGTGACAAAATGGTATCAGAAGTGGTCAGATCTTAGCAGACCTTTATTTTTTTTAAGCTCCCTTGTTATTTGGGGGATGTAAAGGTACATGGAGTAGGATTTTTGAGACTTGTGGGGTTATTGTGGGATGAGCGTCGTGAACTCTTTCTCTTTTTGATCCTCAAGATTCCATGGGATGTCTTGTTTTATTAGTGTCCTTTGTTCTTGCAGATTGTTTGGTTTTCGGATATGAGAATGGGAGTCTGACTAATGGAATCTGTGATCTCATAGGGCCTATCAAGCCATGTGGAGCCAAGGAAAGGTCCTAATAAAACTCCTTGTGTTGGTGTTGTTTTTGACATATGGCCGCCAACCATATGGTCAAGTCCCCCACCGACACTAGTTCCATTTTCTGGGTTTCTTGGACCTCTCATGTATTCTGAATTTTTGTTTCGAAAATCATTTTGTGGGAAATATGGAAATCAATTTTAAAGGAAGGTTTGTATTTAAAAATTTAGGAAAGGGGATTTCAAAAATTAAATATAATAATGGTTTTGGGAAGGTTTTGTTTTTTTAAACAAATATTGGGGAGGAAGTGAAAACGATTTAACGGTATTGGATTTTCCCTCATCTAAACATGTGGTTTGTTGAAATAAAATGGTTTGAAAGTGTGAATAATTTTAAATTATTTCTCAAAAATTGTTTTATAGGTGGTGCTTTGTTCTGTAGAATGGTGTTATAATCTGATGAATAGGTTTTAGAAATTTAGTTTTGTGTGGATAGTGTTTTTCTGGAAAGGGGTTTTGGATTTTGTGTTTGTCAGATTATGAAAGAAGACCATGCTGAATTTTTTTTAAATGGAAAAGGGATATATTGAATAGAATGGTTGTTTTTTTAAGTTATATTAAAATAAATTGATTGTTTTTTTTAATAAAATTTTTTTTGATGAAGTGTGGTTTATCTTGTGGAATATGAAAAGCGTTTTTGACATGGTGGTTGGTGTTCTTTTTGATGATGCATGGTTTTTGAAATGATGTTGTTTTTTTTGTCCTTTGGTGTTTTCATGGGTTCTCACATGCATGGTTTTATTAATATCTATAAGGATGGACTATATGGAATGGTTTTAGATTGCATGGGGTGGCACGTAATTGTTCTTGTGAGTGAGACTTGATGAAACACCAATAGTGAATGTGAAAATCCACTGAGTTAGTTTTTTTCATATGTGTTTTTAGCTAAAAAATTGTGTTGTTTGTTTTGAAATGATGATTATGTGGAAGTTTTATCATATGTATTAGAAGTTTTGTCTATTAAATATGCTTCCTTATGTTCTAGAATTCATACTCTTGTTTGATCATGAGATATGATCTTGTTGGAGTCTTGGTTTTGGAGTAATGTTTAGTGGGTTTATAAATATGTGTTGGATGTTGTGATGTCGTAACAGATAGTCCGATGTTTGCATGATTTAAAATTGATAAACCTAAAGATTATTTCTCATGTTTCAAAATATATATCCACCTTCCAAAATAATTACTCATCCCATCATTTTAAATAGAGAGATATTTGGGATCGATTTAGAGTGCTTCTAGTTCGTGATAATTCTTGTGGACATAGCAGTTGTGTTCGTTGATGTTGATGCTTTTCTCTTTATTTATTTTCCTTTCGGCTCCTCAATATGAGTGAGATTGAATTTTGATATGTATCTATGAGTTCCTATTTATATGAAAGTGTTTTGTTGAGTAAGTGAGTTTTTTTTGAGTGGTGTGAAACTTAGCACCTGACTGTGGGGTAGTAGATGCTTCATTATTTAGGGCTTCAACCATAGGCCTTGGAGTGAAGCATTTCACGTAGTCAGGAAATATAAAGAGGTTTGGGGTGCTTGACTAGGCTCTTGCCTCCACCATTTTGGTAAGGTAGTTTCTATGTATATATTGCGGTTCCTCATTACTGTGAATTTCCATTTTTCTCAACTAGTGAGGTGGACTTACCACTCACATAGTGTGTATGGTTATGCCTTCATGGATATAGGTTTCCGATCAATGTCCCTTTGTGGACCGTCTCTATAAATCAGGTGCTGTGTTGGTGTTACCTATTCGTAGGTGGAGAGTTTTGGGTAGTTCTATGGTTTCTTTTGTGGTTTCAGTGGCCAAATAATTGGTTCCCCATCCCTCCCCTCCCTATGTGGCGGGGGTCCGGATCCATGTTGAATGTGTTGGCCATGTTCTCATCCCCACTATTTATGAGTGGGTGGTTTATATATTCATGTTGTAACCGTATTAATTTGGGTTGGTTGGTTGTTTTGGGAGAGTATTTTTGTACTTGTGAAAGTGAGGTAATGTCGAGTTCTTGTTTTTTTTCTTTCGTTTCAAGTTGTGTTCTAATGGTGGGGAGACCCACCACAGGTCTCATTGATTTTTCCTCCTATGAACTTGTATAGTGAAATTTTTTTATAAATTTTGGGGAGTCCATTCAATACTCACCTATATATCATTGTTTTATTGAGTGATCTTTAGTTTGTGGTATTGTTTTTTTCATTGATTTAAGGGACAACAATTGGGTTCTTGGCTTAGTTGTGGAGGTGGTTCCTTGACCATTACATTGATTCTCACAAAGTGGATGTGAGTTGGTGTTTTGTTTTGTAATGAGGATTAAGTTATGTTGATGAAAACTGATCTTTCACTAGATTTATAGGTTGGATCATGTTGATAAGGAATCCTTAGATGATTATATTTCAACTGGAAGGTGTTATGGCTTTCCGGGGGCAGAAAGCATTAATGGTGGGGAGAATTATCACACCTAGTTTTTCATGTCATTTTTTTGATCTGATTCATCTGAAATCCAAAAATTACTTTTTTTGGTCTAGGGTTAGGTGAATTTGGATTTTTTAAGTTTCTTATAGGTCTAATAACCCTAATTTGTGTTCCCCATTGCCTGTTTATGAGTTATTGAAAAAGGGTGGTTACCTAATGATTTGGGCCAACCGTGAGCCCATTTCCAGTTTTAAAAATAGAATTTGTTTCTTTTATAACTCCATTTTTTCATCATTTTTCAACCATTCCACTTCCTAATTGTCTTATATTGAAATATTAAAACTTCCATATCATTTCGGAACAACTAATAATAATTGATCATTACGAATATAGGTTACTTATTTAGGTATTGGGTAAGCCCATGGTCCCATTTCCAGTTTTAAAAAAATTGATTTTTCACCTTTATTCCATTTCCATTTATTAATATTATTCAGTGATTCCACCTCCCACATGAAGCCAAAATACCTATCCCCACCCCATTATATATTTTACCACTTTAAATCTCATTGGGATCTCATAGTTGGTCAAAAGTTCTCTGGTTTCCTAAAATCTTCCAGAATTAAAAAGGTAAAAAAATTCATCCATAAGTCATTCCATTAGTACTATTTTTCCAACAAATCTTCATTCAATGGTTCTTCCTGAAATTATGAGACTCTCCATGATGTTTGAAGCGAATACCATCTCTCTATGGTTGTAGTTCTAATGGAAGACGAATAGTTTTCTTGGTGGAAAGGTGAGATTCCTTCTCCTTTCTCCTTCATATTCCTCCTCCATTAATTATTTCGTGGTATTTTATTATACCCTAGTAATGATCGATGTAGGGTTATGTTATACCGTGATTTTTTATGGGGTTTATATTCATTTAGGTCTGGTATTTATATTTTGAGGGATTATAAACCTGCAACGTTTAATTTCGGGTGTGTGTTTCCATTGGGCTAAAGATTTGAGGTAGGATGTACCTTGCACAAGACTTTATCATTATCATACTGTTATTAAAATATTTATATGATATTTGATGCTGTGAAACCGTGGTTTTAAAGGTTTTCTGTTCAAATTATGTTTTATGACTTATTTGGTTAAAAATATAGTTGTTTTTGGTTTAAATGTGAACTCTTCTTGATTGATAATTTATTCAATGAGCTTACTCACTTGGTTTATGGTATTTTTAATATGTTTTAGTAGTTTAAATAAATTTATGGCATGAAAATAATATTTTATCTCTTTTTATGTGCTTAACATAAGTTGTTTTTTTAAGAGTGCATGCCACGTATTCTGTAAATTTCCCGGTTGGCTTTTAAGTTTCTAGTGATATTTGAAATGATTTTTTTGTATTTAATAAAACATATAAATAATGTAAAAACTATTTTGGGATCTTTTTATGCCATTATAACTTGTATTTGGTTTTAAAAATAAATTTATTTTGGATTACAACATACTTTGTCCCATGTTTCTGGAGAATGGCATGATTCACATTCATAGGAAAATGGTTGTGTTTTGAATATGTAACCTGAGTGTTTTATGAGATTTATGAATGTGGTTTGATGCTGTATATGGTATGTATACAACTATTTATAAACATTTTAAATGCATAACTTTTTAAAATTAATGTTTTGGGAAAATGTTTAAAGGAGTTTTGACCTTTCCTTAAAATGAAGAATGAGTGTTTTACTTGTATATACCATGTTGTGTCAGTTGGGATTGTTTTATCATTCATGAAATGATTTTATTAAATGTATTTATGGCTGCCAAATGTTCTTGGGTATGGTCTTGTTGTGTGTTTATAATTCAAATAGTGTTTTTGAATGAGTTTTATGTGAAAATCCTCAATACACTCCTGGAAATTATTTTATGAAAATTTGTATTGGTTTTTTGATTTGTGAAAGAAATGTGATGAAGGTTTATGTGATTTTTGTGTTATTATAGTTTGGAAATGTAATTTGGATTTGAAATGTGTGTTTTAGAATATTTTTAACTAGATTTAGCACTAAAGGGAATCCCAAGTGTCAAGGTGGGCGAACGTGTACTAGTATGCTAGTGATTCGGTGGGGTTTAGCCCATGTTTCATGTATCAAGTTTGATGATGACAACACTAACTAAAATACGATGATTATGATGTTGAGGGATTACAAGGTTTTGGGTATGCTCCATACTAGTGGCCCGAGTACACGAGAACAAATATTTATTATGGTAACAGTCAACGAGATACGAGGTACCTAAGGCTCATAACTAACCAGTGCCTAGGGGTGTTCCAATGAGTTATGGTCATTGGCTATTTTGCACTCACTGTCAGCATACGGTGTGTTTGTTTAGTAAATTAATTAGTGTGTGTTATTACTTTAAAATTTTAAAATATTTAATGTAGCCCTCATTGATAAAAATTTCATTTTGAAGTTGATCCTCTTTGAATACTTTTTACTTTCATTTTTTGTTTATAAAACATGAATATTTTTGTCAGATAACTATTATATAATGTATCCACATTTGAAAAAAATAATTTTATATCATATATTTAAAACATGAAATTGATGTTTCTTTTATTTTAAAGGAAGTGCATTGGGAATATAATATCAGGCTAACCGACTGAGTTTTGATACTCACGCCTATAGTCTTCTTCTTTTTTTAACCCTTTTGCAGGTTTCAGCTTGAGTTTAGTCACCTTGGGGGATGTTTGATCATTGTTTTAGAGAGTGATAAGAGTTTTCACATGGAGTTAGTTGGTCATCGTGTTTATTCAGTTGTGTTGTTGGTTTTCTTTTACTTTTAGTTTCTTGTACAAATAATGTTCAGTTCAATTTTTATATAAATTTATTTTGGGATGTCCATTTATTTCTAATGATTGTTTGATTGTATATATATGGGAGAAATCATTCCCTTATGTTCTAAAATCATGGCCTTGGTTCCTGTCTCCATCTCGGGAGGATCAGGAATGCCTCTTGGGACTTGTCACGGGCAGGCCTAGGTGATCGGTTCTGGGTCGACTCGGGCTGGTTCGTGACACACCCGGTGTATCATTCGTTGTAGTATCCATTGATTTTCACAGATGATTAGGATGGATGTTACATCAACATGTTTCGTCAGGCTACTCAATTAACTAAAAGTACTATACTCAGGAAGGTTACATTGAGGGAGTAATTCGTATTCCACATGAAATTCCATGATAATGATGCATTGATCTTACAACATTCTTGAAGATTACTCCAACACAATACAGTTGATTCTTATATAATGATTGAGTCTCAAAGTCTATCATACATTTTCTTCAATCAAATGGATGTAAGGATCAAACAGTAAAATGTGTTACCAGATGCATTACTTCAAGGTGACCATCAAGGGGCATCATGAAGGAAGCGTATAATATTACCTTATACTTTTATGGATAGACCGAGGTATATGATCCAGAATTTACAAAATGCTATGTCGATATGTAATTGGGCCGGTTATCCATATTTGTTTTTAATATTTACATGTAACCGAATGTCACCTGAAATAACTCGATTTCTTATAAATCCCAATATCCATACACCAGACATCCTGCAAATATTATTTAAAGTTTTCAATATTAAGGTTGATCGTATAATAAAAGATTTAATAGAAGTTTGTTTTTTGGGGAAGTCACTGTCAGGTAACTATTTTTTTATTTACATTCCTGTATGTCTAGTTCCTTTTTTTATAATTTTTAATCTTCTATTAACTTTCAAACTATTATCTTACCATGCAGTTGTTCGAACCGTGGAGTTTCAAAAACGAGGCTTGTCTGATGTGCACATCCTTCTATTTCTCTATCTTGAAAATAATATTCAAACTCCAACAGATGTAAACAAGATTTTATGTGTTGAAATTCTAAATAGCTTTACCTACCCAAGACAACATAGAGGTATTAATAATTTTATGATCCACGACCCTTGTAGTGATACCTACCATAATTCAACCTGTATGAGAAATGGATAATGTTCCAAATTTATTCTATGAAATGTTTTGGCCATACAATTGTTGATGATGATGGTTAGGTTATATATCATAGAAGGTATGATAGAATAACAGTTCTAGAAAATGGAATCCCTTTAGATAATTGATTTTTTGTATCATTCAATCATGTTTTTCTTTTAAAGTATCATGATCATTTTAATATTGATGTTTTCAATCAGTCATATTCCACCAAATATCTATTTTTATATATTAACAATAAAAATGATTGTGTAACAGCAGCACTCTATGAGAGTAAAAAAAGTGAGTTCTTATACAAAAATGTGGATGAAATAAAAATGTACTATGATTGTTGGTACATATCACTTTTTGAGTCCTCTTAGAGGATATATTCTTATGTTATTAATTATAGATATCCAACAGATGAGAGGTTATGTTTTCATTTACCAAGACAACATTCTGTATCCTACAACGTCACATATAATATTTTAGATTTATTATATCACTATAACATAAATGATACAATGTTTACATGTTTGCTTCAAGAAAATACTATGTACTCAGAGGCTAGAGCTCTAACTTGTTCATAATTCCCAAGTATATTAGTTTACCACTCAAATGACATGAAATTGAATCCTAAAAGGAATAGATTTTCTATTGGTAGGCTATACTATATTCCTATAACAACTAGAGTTCTATTTTACTTATGGATACATATAAGAAAAATAAAAGGTGATAAATCATATGAATATATCAAAATAGTGAACACTCTTACTCATGGAACATTTATATAGGCCTGTTATGATTTGGGACTACTAGAAGATGACACAGAATTTATTGAAGCTAAAAAAGAGGTTTCAACATGGGGAATGGGACATTATGTACGCCGTCTCTTTGCAAGAATGAAATTTTACATTTACATTTCTCAGCCATATATTTTTTGGAAGCAAACCTATCACATCAAAGCGGGATTAATTTTATATACCCAAAGTCATAGGAAAAAAATTCAATGTCTGAATGTGTTTCTCAACATGTATTTTCAAACCAGTTACATCTTACTATTTTCTGTCTTTTCATCATTATTATGATGTTCATAAATATAGTTAGTTAAAAATAACATAACAATTAAGTGAAATTAGTATATTAAATAATACTTAATGTATGTTTAATTGTTTCCGTGTAGTTTGTTTCTATCTAATCATTTATTTTTTCACCAATGTGGTTGTATCCTTTAGTTAATATTAATAAATAGATTCACTGCATGTTGATTTTTATACTACAAAGGCCATGAATCTAAATTTACTTTATTTCACACTCATAGAACATTAGATACATATGTATGATCTACTTGAAATAAAGTAGATATTATGGAGTAATGGAACATCTATTTGATTTTATCCTCCTATGCCAGTTCCATATTCTGTATTTGATACTCGTACGAATCATTTATCTACAGAAGAACTACAATACAATACAAAATTACTACGAAATAAGTACATAACTTTACAAACTATTCTTACTAATGAACATAATTAGGTGATGGAAGTCATTTTGTCTTCTCTATCTTAAAATACTTGTGGTTTATTCTTCTTGCACGGATATCAAGGCACAGTTAAATCATTCATGTGGAATATACTAACATCATTTATTCAGTCTAAGGGATTTATTGTAAATGTGGTTGCTTCGAGTGGAATTTTATTCTTACTGCTTCCAAGTGGACGCACATCACATTATAAATTTCATATTCTAATCTCCAATACTGAGCAGTCAGTCTGAAATATTCCCCATGTATGTGATGTGACCGATCTGCTACACTCCCAAAGCTTATTATTTGGGATGAGGATTCTATGGTTCATATGTACTTTTTTGAGTCTCTAGACTGTACTCACAGAGATATAATGACAATAAAAATTGTTAATGCAACAAATTTACCATTCGGTGGTCTAACAGTTGTATTGGGTAGAGATTTCAGAAAATATTACTTGTAATACAAGGTGGTAATAATAATGACCTTGTATTTCCAATTATTATGTCATCGTATCGTTGGCAGCACTGTCGGGTATTAACTCTATCAAAGAATATAATATTCCTTTCTTGTACATCCATAAATGATTAAAATGATGTCCATTAATCTTCTTAATGGACTTCAGATATTGGTTAAGGCCGAGTGGGAGAACCTATTTACGTTGAAGCGCTCTTCAAAATTATATCTGGATATCTTCTCAACTACAAAAAAAAATTCAATGGTTGCCATTATGGATCATACATATCCTGATTTAATTGAGAAATATAGGGACGTATCCTATGAGAAAGAGCATTCCATTGTAGCTCCAACCCATGATTTTGTTCAATAAGTAAATGATTACATGTTGTATGTCACAAAATATGAAAAGAAATAACACTTCAACTCTGATTCAGTCTGCAATAAAAGTTTTGATACTGATAGGGCCAAAAACATATACACCTCTGATATGTTAAATGGTATAAACATCTCTAGTTTGGCTGCCCACCAAAATTTCTCAAAAGATTGGTTTCCACATTATATTAGTAATAATTGTAGATAAATCTGTTGGTTTATGTAACAACACAAGTATCATAGTTACACACTCAGTTGATCATGTCATCAGAGAAAATGTTTTGACACGTTGTCAATCAGGGTATTTAACATTTATCCGAAGACTATCTATGACACACTCTGAAATTAGATGGCCTTTCAAATTACAGATAAGACAATATACTTTGACATATTCTTATGCAATGACTACAAGTAATAATGAATGTCAATCATTGTATTATATTGGGTTCTATCTCTGTAAACATGTTTTCTCTCATGGTCACCTATATGTTGCGGTTTCTAGGTTCACATCAGCAAGTGGTTTAAATTTTTTTTTGATGATAACAATAACACATCATCTCATTACACAAAAAATATTGTGTACAAGGAGATATTTGATTACCTATCTTAGGTATCATTTTAAATAACGTGTCATATTTTTTTATAGTTTTTTGAATTTGGATTGTGTGCTTCAAGAAGTATATAACTACTTGATATCTTTATTTATTCAACAATAAATAAATATGTATCAATATAAAAGAAAATGCCCAGATCAATTACCCCATTGAATGTGATTACACACGTGGATGATGAAACACTCATGAATGAGGTTCATTTTTTAAACAGGTAGTGAAATTCATCACCAAATTACTCTAATACAATTGTTGTTATAGATCTAACAATTACTGATAAAAGGTTCAACATATATTCCAGGATTACTACCAGTATCTTCCACATTATTTTACTATAATGCTTAATACATCTAATAGTATACATATATTTTCTCTTTATCCTATTTTATAAACATTTTTAATCTAATGTCTTATGTTTTTATAATCTTTGTTATGGGAATCAAAATTCAATGTACAATCACTACCCACTAGCTTATTTCTATGTATATAGATATCTTGCATGAAGGGCTCTGCTATATTATTCAAAACATTCAAATAGCATTAGACCATGGTAGTTAATTGTGATGTTGACCTGCCTGTAGACTCATGTTCACATATACGACATCTGTTCATCCATGTGATGAAGAAATTCCTCTTTTTAGTTTTTATTTTACTTTATACGATGATATCAACGAAATGAATGTTCCATAAGAACATTTTATAGTAACATTTCACTACCAAGTACATGTTAAAATTCTATCAAGAAAATTTTAATAAATTAAACATTAAATTATTTTTATAATTCATCCTTATTGTTTATAAATTGAGAATATTTATGTCATATATCTTATAGAAATAATTGGACAACTATTATATACTAAACTAGTGAAATCTATGTGTCCTTCCAACCACATGATACAGATTAATCTAGAGGATGGAAGGTCAATGTTTCTGTAAATTTAGATTCGTTGACTATAAAAAATAAATATTTCGTCATTTTGATAATTTATTTTCATATATAGGTTTTCAAATAACCTTTATTTTATAAGGTGAGTTTGTAAATGAAATGATGGAATACATTGAAAATATCAAAGAGTTGTCTACCATTATGATGTTACAACTTTTTCGGGTGAAGTGGCTGTACATTATGGTTTTTGTCTACATTAAACACTTTTGTAGTATGTAATTATTTTAAAAAATTTGTTGCATGGACACCTAACCCTCTAACTATTATTTCATTGATTTAATAATCTTTCATCATCTGTTATTTTCACAACTATTATTAATGAAACAAAAATACTTTACAATCATTATATTCTTGAAGTAGACAATTTCATAAGTAGGAAACATTATATGTACTATTTGTTGTGTATTTTTACATTTTTAATCACAGTGAATCACCATATTAATAAAAAACATTTATTATTTATTATTTTCATGAATTTAATTCTAAATTTACCAGGATTGGATTGGTATTAACATCATATTTACATATCCCACCACTAACTATTTCCAACCCCTCTACAACAGTCTAGTATTGTAATTAAATGAAAAAATATCAAATGTATAAAGATGTATCGAGGTAACTAAATCATCCTTATTTTCCGAAATTCATGATGATGTATTATGAACTCTTATCCTGTTTCCTGGACTAATAATATTATTATTATGTATTAACTCTATTGCAGCCTACACGTTGCTTAATAATAGCCACAACACAAAAAATCCAAAGAACTAACAACTGTTTTTTCAATTCATGTAACTTTTTCATGAAGAAAGTACATGTTTTAGAAAACTAAATTCGGTGCCACAATTCCAAATTATCTCATACCAGCACTACACCTAGGTTTCCTATTATTTAGTTATGAAATTATTTTTTTTTTCAGTATGATACTATCATTCTATGAAAGAAAATTACTTAATATTACTGACTATGTAACCCCAATATTTAATCCAACAGATTCAGAGTGCAACCAATGGTTACTGATAGGTCAGTCTCATGTTGAGTTCATTCATTTGACAAAAACAAATCATCCAATACTTACAAAAAACAGCTATACAGTTGAGAAATTCTATGACAAATTAACAATAAACATCTCGTATGACCTCAAAAGATTTTAAAATATTTTTCCTAACACTTATTATCATTTGAAATTTAGGATGATGATGAGTTTGGTTTTCCTCTATAGTTGAACATTTTCTAATAAAAAGAGTGACATTATCAATTGAACAAAAAAGCTTTAGAGTACTATTTATCATTGATAATGACACCTACATTAGCATCATTACAGACATATTTGATCACAATCAGGTATTAATGTATATGTTTCCTTATTATCCAATGATTACTTAAAATTACATAACTATAATTTTTTATTTATTTTATTCTATAGGGTCCTTAATCTAGTGGTCCTTCACAAGTTAGTAGTGGAACTAAATATATCAAGGTATAATGTTCTTTATTTTATTTTTAATTTTATTAAATAATTGACAAAAGTCATGTTACTATAATTCTCCGTTCAACCTCACATAATAGGATCATAAATCTGGTAGGTCTTCCCCATAAAGCTCAAACATTGCCACTAGATTTGATGTTTTACCTCTATTATTACATTTACTCAGGTATATACCAGTCATCTTATGTGAGTAATAACTTATTTCCCTTACTATAAAAATACACGCATGATTAAAACATTGTTTTAATGTTTTCATTATATATGACATAAATTTCATTAAATATGTTTCTAGAAACTGTTAACAATCAGATATGTTCTAAATTTATTTCATATTCAACAAGTACCTTGAAATTATTCTAACTATATACTCTAAATTGAAAAACCATTCACATGAATTTGATAGAGAGGATGCGATGCAACATGGTATTCACATTAGTTGAGACAATTTAGGGACAATTACTCATTGTACTCAATAATAAAGTTGGATGAAGAGAATTTTGAACAAGAAAAATGAGAAAGCAGAGTGAGATGTTCTACTCTAATGTCTTGGTAATAATAATTATTTGTTATTTTGTTGGTTTTTATTCATTTTTGGGAATCCTTATGTGAAATAAATACTATTCTACATTTTTTTATTTGTAATTTCTCATAGAGGACATTTTGGTTTGAATTATCTATACTATGATTATAAATTTTACATGCTGGATACTTTTAATGCAGAACAATTTTCATGTTAGATGGATTTCATGACATGCTGGGCAGTTTTCATGATATGCTGTATGGTTTTCATGAATGATATTTTTACCAATTTTTCATTGTTAATGTTTTATCAATATGTTGGATGTTACTCATTATGGAATTGGAAAATGGTAATGGTTTTTTGATGATGGATGTTTTAATGCATATTTTTTAGTTTCTTTTACTCATGCTATTAGTCATTAAAAACTGGATGTTATGTTCTATATTATGTTTTTCAATATTATGGATGGTTTTTTGGGTGGTCATTATGAATTTAATTACAATTTTCCCATATAATAATTATTAAATGTATACTATGTTGTTTCACACTTTACAAATTTTTTTACAAGAAGATGTGAATACAACAACATGACTTTTTAATGAATTCATGTATTGTGTCATAAAATCTAGGAATTAGCCTCTATTACGACCATCATAAGGGTATAGGTAATTTTTGCATGAATTTTTCTAAAATCAATATTAAAATTCAATACACTCACTTTTTTGTTTCATTAATTTAGTGTTGAGTAAATAATACTCTTGTGATTTATTTTTCATTTATCATATGTTCATTTCAATTCAATAACTTTTGGACTGACTTGTGGATTATGGTTTTAGGTTTGTAGAAGGAAAAATCAAAATATGACCTACGTCTAGAAATCCTATGGATCAATGTAAAACCTATGGGTGCCTCCAATGATTTTTTTCAGGATTCTCTATCCAAGGTAGGCTATCTGTCTTCTTCAAACCATGGCATGTGTACATTAATTCCTAGCTATATATTATATTAGAGGGTCATTTTTTTTCCGAAGATGCATCAAGGGCCTTCTTCTGTTGTCTTTAACATAGGTTTTTAGGTAGTTTGTACTATTTTCGTTATCCCTTCTCTATGGAAACATTGAATGACTTCAGTACTGGTATGCTTTTCTTCCTTCAGTTTCCATGATCTAGTAAACCCATAATTTATTTGTTTCCATTGATTATGTTATGTTCGCTAATTTCACATTTATGTCACTGCTATGGGAAAATATTTTAATGTTTTCATATAAAAATTCATACATATTTGAATATATTCAATGAAATGTCACATTAAATAGTTACAATGATTTCATGATTATATTGGATTAGTACATCTCATACATATTATACTTTTCAGTTCAATTATATTCAAATACAATTCCAAAAAAACCTTCAACATTTAAGTCAAAAATATCTTTAATCTCAATATCTTATTTCATAACATAACTTCCTACAATTTTTATTACAATGAATCATTATTACATTGAAACTGTGATCTTTATCATTGAGGGGAGCATATCTAATGCCTTATTCTATCAATTTTAATCATTGTTTAACACTAAAAGTCTGATTGAATACAATTCCTTGATGTATGTCATAATCTTGAGTATTACTAACATAAATAAGGTATTGTTTTACTATTTAATACCATTTTTGTGTTTTCTAGTTAGGAAAACAGTTGGGCATCACCTCATGCACCTATTAAAAAATGAATCATACTGTTGTTGGCTGTAGAAATAGACATCCTGTTTCAATTTTTTACTTTGTTTCCAATGTATTTGTTGGTTTCAACCTTCATAATTAATGTGAATGCAAGACATTTCTGATTTATTGTGCAGGTTTCTCTAAAATAAATTTAAGGTGCAGTTTTCATGTCACTGTTATCTAATATTTAATTTATTGAACTCTACAAAGGACATTTATAGACTCTTTAAGTAAATTTATCCTTGGTTGGTTTAATCCATTACTGATTTTGTATTAATGAATTTATATTTATAGATTAAATAACATGTGTTCTATACCCTCCACCCATATGAGACTCATCGTCGTAATTTCAATACATAGACATACTTTGTTTAATTCTATATGAGAAAACCGATTCTTCATTTATGGGTTCACTTGAGTTTCAAAATTTGATGGTTTTTTAATATATCTTTTTGCCTACATGTATATTTACATTTGATCTTTCGAGGTGGATGATGACATCATGAAACTCATATGCGATATTGAGCTCCCACCTGAAAAGATTTATATTGAGCGATACCTTCACATTAATGGGATAAACCCTTCCAGCAAGACTACATAGAGGTGTTCCTCTACCCTGCTTCATGGCATTCCAATCCTTGCAATGCTGAACCTGGTTTATATATTTTATTCTCTATTAGTTGTTATGTATTACCATTTTCAATCACATAATTGTTTTTATGTTATTTTTCCCCCTTTGAAACTGTTTTCATGTTGTATTACATCATTTCTGTACAGAAAATTTAATCAATCCCATGAAAAATTCACTGTTAATAAATAAAATAGGAACTATATTTAAGAAAAAATGTTAATATCTTTATTTCCTAGTGTTTTGATTTAATCATGTGAAATTATATTGTAGGATATATTTGTATTTTGAACTATTATTTTTCAGTTTCTCAATATTTCTGTGCATGTGAAGGGGGTCCATAACAGGATGTGGTGGTTCCTCCTCTAAATACCACACCCACTAATAGATAGGGGTTGAACTCCAGGAACTGTCCAGCTATGGAAAGGTTAACTACATCACCTTTCTGGGGGTTTAAGTAGAAAAATTTTTCTCTTAATCATTTCCTTTTATTTCATTTAGTTATTTTACTACTTAATTAAATTTTCATCCATTTTTATGTACTAGAAGAAACTAGACAACACCTCACGCATGTAACACCCCAATAATATATGGCATGTTTCCCTTTAAATAATGTAACAACATGCATTGTATGAAACATAGAGATTATAAAACATTGTGACCAATCAAACCAGACATTATGAATATTATTTTGACCAAAAACAACATTAGGAATAAAATATGATCCCCTTTGGTCCACTTTTATTAGATTAGGAATTTATTCTTATTTTATTTAAGGAAGAGTTAAAAGTGTAAAATTCCAAGATTAATAACTAAACATTTTTTAATATAGGGTTATACAATAGATAAATATGACTATAAATATTCATTACAAAGAAAGAATGATTTATTACGTAATTGTATTTTATTTTTATTTTTTATAAAACAAATAATTTAATTAATCTATGACACAATGATGAAGTAGTAATTACATTATTAATGAAAGATTAAAATAATTGATATTATAAATATGGAAATAAATTTATTTTGAGATTTTTTATGAATTGTACTAATTTTCTACGTTAATAGGACATGATTGAGTTGATTAAATAATTTTTGTTCAAAGTAATCATGTTGTTATGATTTAAAAAAAAATACAAAATAGTGTCAAAATTGATATAATTGAGTTTTTAAAACAAATAATATATTATTAATAAATATAATATTTTTAAAGATCTAAGGTTCTTCCAAAGTACATGGATAAAGTTATATATATTAATAATGCACCACTTGGGTTCGCTTGGCTTGTTATTGTAGGTTTAATAAACATATAACATAAAAATACCAGGATACATGGTAAACGACAAACTTTTTAACTAAGAGTTAACTCTAATGATAAGGATAATATGATTAGTTAAACCTATCTAAAACCTATTGTTTGGGTGTTTTTCGACCCATAACAACCTTTTCCTCAAAATAATTCATTTTGGTGCCATTAATCACTGGAAATGATTTTATTATGAAATAGTATTTCAATAATTTCCTAAAATGACCCTCACCTATCTTATAAAAGGTAACTTCCCCTTTTATTAATTTCACACCACCAAAGCCAATTAGTTTAACCAACCCGTTCCCAAATATCCTCCTTAATTTAATCACTTTATCTTAGAGGACTTCATTTTATTAGAAAGACATCCTAAGTAGCTCGTTTGATCAAATAAAAATGAAGAACACAAAGAAGATATTAATATTTAATCACCACTATCATGTTATTATCTTCATCCACTTCCTCTTTTTATGTTATTTCTTTGTTGTTTAACCATACGGGAATACGTACGGCTTACTGTCTCTCCATCTTGGAGTAGTTTATTAGTCATACACTTCATTATTTGTATGGGTATAATAATTTTTATTACTAACGTAAATAATAAATATAACAAGATAATGATACTATTAATATGTTATACCATCAAATTATACCATATTTCAATGTCAATATAAGGATATTTTAACTCGTGCGTATGTACAGAATACCAATTCTAGAAATGCGATGAGATTCATTACCCATCATAATCATTGAAGAATTATTTTCTTTTTATGATTAAAAATAATTTTAATGAACATAATATCATTCTGTATATGAATCAAATACATACTATCCATAACATACATGGGTTACATAACCAAGCATATGAAGGAAAACAAATCAGTTAACACCCAAAATGATGATACTACTATAAAATTATTAACAAAAAAATATTATAGGATCATATATGATATCATATTTATGTATATAGTTCATGTATAATTTAATTGCATTTTTTAACTATAATATAGGATTTTGACATCCCATTGTCTGAAGAAATCTACAAGTTAAGGGTTGATTTCACAATCTCTATATTATCCAAGAATTTTTTATGTATGTATCTAATATGTCATATTTATTTTCCATGTTTTAGTTTAACAAAAGTGTCTAATAAGGGATTCATTTTAAGTTACTTTTTAATAAAACATCATTTTAATTTTTTTAAGGATTTATTCTTCTAAACAGTTCACATTAATGTCCATCTATTCAAAATGGGTTTTGGGATTTATTTATATGGATATGAATGGTATATAATGTTAATTACATTAAAAGGTTTAAAAGTGGTATGGGAATCATTGATTCATAACTATCATTTAAAATACTTCCTTTATATTAATTATAAATAATTTCATGAAAACTGGTTATTTCTCTCAAAAAAAATTTACTAATTATTTTCATCTACATCAACATCCATTATGGTATATTATTCATAATCTAGGTTTCTTTTCGATGATACAAATATTACATTTTTTTAGGTTTTATGATATGTTTTATTATGGATCTATTATTTTATTATCATTCGTGGTTTATTGATGAAGTATTGACATTTTGTATGCTAGTTTAAATACAAATGTTTATGTTATGTTTATACCTTTTCATATGAGGAATGCATTAGACTTATTAAGCGATGTGTGGAGCCCACTATAAATGCTTGATGGATCTTTAGGTATAATTAGACAAACTAGGGTCTTGGCACAAGACCTTGAAAAAATCTTATTTGTAGTCTTGGCACAATGCATTGACTATGTGGTTATAATGTCTGGCATTGTGCATTCCATCATTTTGAAGTGGCTATTGATATTGCATGTGATTATTTAACTATTAGAATATCCGTGTGAATAAGAAAATGGGATTGTTTTATTTTATCATTTCCATATTATGCTGATGTTTAAGTATAACAGGCTTTTGTTTTAGTCTTATACATTGCCATAAATATTTATGCTTATTTAGGAAAGTTTCCGCAATATTGTTATCCTTATCGAGCATCTGAGCTCACCTCATTCTATGTTTTATTTTATACAAGATGTGAAATGTACTTTACGGTTGACCTCTAGGGACAGTCTGAGGATATTACTGTGTTCAAATGAGGAAAATGTCATTGATGTTTTTATTTCATGATGTAATGTAAATCATAGGAATGCATCTAGTACTTTCAAGGCTACTAAATTGATCGGTATTTCGGGAAATGATTTCTTATATCATTCCAATGTTATGAAATAATGCACCGAATCTTGGTAACTGGGGCTGGGGTTTTATAGTTGGTATCATAATATGTTTATTACAAACCTTGGAAACTTGATTTATAAAAAAACTCTGATTATAGCACATTACTGTAAGATAGACATTGAGGATTAATATAGACGAAATTCCTAGAATTTTTTTAATTTATAGGTTTTTTGTATTTTCAAAGAAATAAATAAATATCTAGATACAAGCAGGTGGAGGCGGCTAAAGAATAGATGTACCTAGGTGAAATACCAGAAAATGATGCTTTCAGATAGACTCGTATGGGAATTGGTGCACGTCAACTGGCCTTGTTTCACTCTCGATTACAACACTCTAGTGGGATATGCTTAGGATAATTAACATTATTTGAAAAACCATTATGAAGGATTAATATGTATATACATCCTCAAGGATAAAATTTTTATGATTATTGATTATATCCATAAACTGTTCAAATTTTGTTGTTTGTTTTACATGTTCAGAATTATGTATTGCGGTTTATAATCTAATATACTATATTCCATTGTTTAGAAATGTCACCTAGTAGAAGGAATGGAAACCTTATCAATGTACTTAATCCATGTTGGTATTTCCCTCCTACTCAAGATAATTATAGTGCAGTTGGTGATGCAACTAGTGTTTATCAGCTAATCGCCATAATGGGACAACTGACATAGGTTATGAATAATATCCTATACCATATAGAGCACCCTAATCCACAGTGTGGAGGATAAATTTTAGATCGATTCATGAGGTAGAAACCACCAACATTCAGTGTGATGACAAATCCATTTGTATCTAACCAATTGATATGTTCCTTGGATAAAATATTTCATGCTTTAGAGAGTAGAAAACGTGAGAAAGTTGTCATTGATGTATATTGCCTCATGGAAGATGCAGATCAATGGTGGTCATTGATTCAAAATAGAAAAGAAGATGGTGGTGTCTCAAATATGTAATGGAGGGAATTCAAAGTGATTTAATTTGAAAAATACATTCCCTGTGATCATTGAGTGGATCTGAAAGGGATATTTTTGAGTCTGAGAGAAAATGAGGATGAGAATGTTGCAAAATATGAGGCTAACTTTTCAAGGTTAGCAAGGCATGTAGAAGATTATATACGTAACCCATGGAGTAATATAAATCGATTATTTGATGGGTTAAAATCATTTCTCCATAAATCATTAGTCTCACAATCCTTCTTATCATACGAAGATATTGTCTCATCCACAAACAAGATAAAAAATAAATTATCTATGTATTATAGTTTTAATGTAAAGAAAGATAAAAAGGGATCCATTGAACACTGTGGAAATAGAAATAAGGGGAAGAAGGGAAATGTTTAATATCCATCCTATAGTAAATGTGGGAAGAAATATCTCGGTACATTCGTAAAGGGAATGAGAGTCTATTAATTGTGTGGTGAAAAGGTCCACCAAGCTCATGATTGAATAGGGAATAAAGAGGCTGTCAAGGTTGAATGCTATAATTTTAGAGAAAAAGAGAATTATTTAAATGAACGTCCTAAGCGCAATGGGAACTTAACTCTGAAAAGGCTAAGGGGGCAAGGCCAATCTTACGCGATCAATACTACAGAGGTTGAATCTCTGAAAGACGTGGTAAAAGGTAACTTAATGGATTCCTTCAGTTTTGACAATTCATTATTTGATTCTGGATCATCACATTATTCCATATCTTCCTAGTTTGCATAGAAAATTAGATAATTTTAATTTGACTTAACAAAGGAGTTTTTAGTCAAAAATCCTAATGGAGTAATCACTGCATCAATGTTTCGTGAATCAGTTCCCTTTGGATCATATAAATGTTCTTTATCTGCTGATCTTATCATCATACCCATGATTTAATTTGATATAATCCTTAGTATAAATTGTATTTAGGACCATGATGCTAAAATTTATTTTAAGAATAACGAGGTTACAGTTCCCGATGATGATAAGGAGTTTCATATCTATAATTCAAAAACATCACCACCAGATTATTATCTAGATCCACCCCTAGTAGCTCAACTAAATTGAATTATTGGGGATGATGAGAATGAAATAACTATGGGTGATTAAAGGAATGCTCAAATAGAGAATGTAACTATTGTGCAAGAATATGTTGATGTGTTTCCAGAGGATTTACCTGGACATCATCCAAAATTAGAAATTGAGTTATTCGTTGATTTAATTCATGGTTCACGGCCCATATCGAATACCCCTTATAGAATGTACATAATGGAATTAGTGGAACGAATGAAACAACTAGTGGAATTGAGTAACAAGGGAATTATTCTCCCTAGTGTTTATCCTTGGGGAGAGCCTATTCTTTTTTTAATAAGAAAGATGGATCTATGAGATTGTGCATTAACTATATGGAGATAAATGATATAACAAAAACGAACAAGTATCCCTTTCCTCGCAATGATGATTTATTCGATCAACATCATGGATATCAATATATTTCAAATATTGAACATCGATATGGATATCACCAGTTGTGTGTGATAAATGAATTCATTCTAAAAACCACATTTCGAACCAGGTATGGGAATTACATGTTTTCAGTAATGCATTTTTTATTAACTAATGCACCATCTGATTTCATGGATTATATAAACAACATTTTCAAGGTATATATCGATGAATTTGTAGTGGTATTTATTAAGACTATCATTGTATACTCCAAAAGCTACGAAGCACATGAAAATCACTGCCGCATTATACTCAAGTCTGTTAAAAGAAATGAATTATATCGGATATTTATCATGTTCGAATTTTTGATTCAAGATATATATTTTCTTGGCCATATTTTCTATATGGATAGAATATCTGTTGACCCATGAAAGATCAATGAAATCCAAGAATAGCTAGATCCGATGAGTAAAATTGAGGTATGCAGTTTTATTGGTTTAGTAGGTTTTTACAGTTGTTTCTTCCAAAATTGTTCCCTCTTGGTTATCCCATTAACCATGATCACACTTAAAGGGGTTAATTTTTTTTTTGGAAAAAAAGTTTGAAGAATGTTTTTATGTACTTATGAGAAAATTATTCAATGCTCCTATCCTGGATCTACCATCAGGGAATGATGGGTTTGTTATTTATAGTGATGTTTCAAATAATGGTCTTGATTGTATTCTTTTTTAAAAATGATAGATTTTTTTCCTATGCATCACGACAACTAAAAATTCATGAGAAAAACAATATTACTCATGATCTTAAGTTAGCATCTATAATCATTGCTCTGTAAATGTTGGAACACTATCTCTATGGTTAAAAAATGTGAGATTTATACTGATCCAAATAGTTTGAAGTATATTTTCTAACAAAAATAACACAACATGAGGAATATGAGATAGCTTGAACTACACAAGGATTATGATTGCACTATACATGACCACCAGGGAAAGGAAAATAAGGTGGCATATGCTTTGAGTAGAATAGATCATGGAATTTTGAACATGATGAGAGTTTAAAGGGATCTTATTCTCTGGAATCTAGTAAAGATGAATATAGGAATAACCATGGAAGTTGAAAAATAAATACTTTTTCAAATTGTTACCAAACCATATATTCTAGAAATAATAAAGAGTTCTTAGACTAAAGATGAGGAGTTTCAAAATTAGATTAAAGCAGTGAATGTTGGGAGAATGAGTAACTTCATATATGAAGATGAAATTTTGAAATTCGGGAAGAATATTTGTGTAACTAGAATAAATGATGTAAAAAGGGAATTTTTGGATGATTCTTATAGCTCCAATATCTCTATACACCATGGGAGCACTAAGATGTATTGAGAATTCATAGATCATTTTTGGTGGGACAAAATGAAGAGAGAGATTGCAGATTTTGTGTCAAGATGTATGGTTTGTCAAAAAAGGAAAGAAGGAAGGCAACAGCCTGTAGGAGTCACGAAACTCTTCCCATACCTTAGTGGAAATGGGATAATATTACGATGGACATTGTCATGGGGCAACCAAAGATATCTATAAGGAATTATGCAATGTTTTTCATTGTTGATCGTCTCACCTAGTAATCTCATTTTCATGATATAAGAGAAGATTTACACTTGAATGTTGGGAAAGACAATATATTAATGATGCAATAATGCCTCATGTTGTACCTCTATTGATTGTTTCTAATTGTGATTTTTTTACATCATGATTTTCTAGAAAAATCTTCAGAAATATCGTGATATTAAACATCATTTGAGCACTACCTACCACCATCAAACTGATGTACAATCAGAACGAACTATTCAAACCTTAGAATACATGTTAACATATTTATAATTTGACTTTCAAGGTATGTGGGATCAATATTTACCTCTAGTAGAATATTCCTTTAACAATAGCTTCCATTCAAGTATTTTTATAGAACAATATGAAGAATTATACAGAAAGAGATGTCACATGGAAACATGTTAGGATGAAGTTGGTGAAAGAAAACTCGTAGGCCTAGAACATGTTGAGGAATCAATAAAAAAGGTGAAGGTTATCAAAAAACACATATAATCATCCCAAAGTCGGAAAAATATCTATATCGATAACTGAAGAAATTATTTTGAATTTAAAGTAGGAGACCATGTTTTCTTGAAGGAATCTCCATTGAAGGGTGTTATATGTTTTGGTAAGAAGAGTAAACTGAGTCCCAGGTACATGAAACCTTCTGAAATTATAAAATGAATTGGAGTTGTAGCGTATCATTGGATTATTCTTCCAAGTCTCTCCAATGTTTATGATGTGTTCCATATAAAAATGTTGAGAAAATACATGCTTGACCCAACACATGTACTCACCTATGAAGAAATCGAACTGGAACATGATCTATCTTATTGTGAAGAGTCTGTAAAAATTCTTTATACGAGAGAAAAAGTGTTGAGAAACCGGACAACTCGTTTGGTAAAATTTCTATAGATAAATCATAATATGGAAGAGTAAACATGGGAACCCAAGGAACATATGATGATGAACCAACAGAATATTTTTATCTAGTAATATTCTAGAAATTCTAAGGACCAAATTATTTTATGGAGGGGGTAATTTATTACCCCAAGCATCCATGGTATGTTTACAGTTGAATAATGTAATATCTTGCATTGTACGCAACTTCGAGATTCTAACACACCGTGACCAATAAAACAAGCTGTTATGAATAGTAATACAAACAATTTTGAATTTTTTATTTAAATAAATATTTATTTTATTTAAATTTATTTTATGTGAAAATAGATACATAATACCTATATATGATTAATTTAATTCATTGTAGTCATTTTATAATATGTTTAGACATCTAAAAATTTTATTTAACTTTTTACCGTCTTTAACCCACCTCGTTGGAGAATTTTCAAATTTGCATTAAACATAATTTTAACACTTCTGTGAGATTAATTTCATAAATCCGAGAGACATTCATGATATAAGGAAGTAAAATTTGGTTCAATAAGATGAAATTTATTTTTGGTGAATAGTAATTTATGACTTTTATTTATCACTGTTAAAAGTAAATAGGGAAATTAAGGGTAAAAATGATATCATAATTACCTGAACACATGTTATAATTATATTGGAGAAGTGTAATTAGACCAGAAACTACTATAGGAATTTAAAATGAACCCCTTTTAGCCACTTGGATTTGATTAGGACATTTATTATTATTTTATTTAAAGAAGAGTTAAAAGAGTTAAATTCAAAGTCTAATAAATAAACAATTTTTTTAAGGACCTTACCGTATTACATACATAATATTGAATTTATCAAGAAAAAAGTCCTTTTACATTTAGGATCTTTTAATTTTTACAGCATTAGTGAATTGGGACAATAAATTCATAGCGTAACACATCATTACAGAGGGGATACCATAAAAAGAATTTCAATTTTTTTAAAAAAATGTAACATTAAAATTAAATCTTGACTTCTTGAGAATTATTAAACATTTAAAATGTATTCATTCTCTGTATTACAAATCCATTAACCTGTAAAAATCATTTAAAATATTGGGATGAGAATGAAATCTAAGTAAGGGATGATTAACAAGGAAAGGGCACATTAGTCCATAAATACTCGTAACGTATGAAAACATATTCAAAAGGAACGCTTGTCACCCATATATAATTACATAGTCTAACATGAGATTTACACAAGATCCACACAAACATGTGACAATAAATATAATCATAATGTTATCTTGGGGTATTACTTATATACTCTTGTAACCATTCTTGGCTACCTTATAATCTGTAACCCTCACGGATACCTTAATTTGTGTAATCATCGCAGTTACACTTGGAGTAACCATACAACCGACCTCCAACATACACATACCCAATGAATTGGAGGGAGATATAGGGCCCACCCTTCTTCATAAATAATTCCCGATAACCAAAACATAATCATATATAGTGAATAATTACATAAAAATGTTGCTTTAGAATTTTGTAAAACTGAATTTAAAAATATGATTTTTGAAGAGAATACGCATATTAATTTCATACAATTTAAGAGAGACTTCATAAAGTTGATTGAATATGTATATATAATGTAAATACCCATAATAAAACTTAATATAAAAATAACCAATCAAAGAAAAAATTTAGACAACACATAAATAGTGAAGTAGAAGATTAACCCAAAGAATAGAAATTGGGTTTAGAATTCCCTTACCTCGGGTTTTTCTTACTTCCAAATTCTTTAAAACACCTATATAATAATTAAAAGATTTATTATTAGTATTTTAACGAAACATTTTCATGTTTATAACAACTTATATTATAATTTCATAACATAATTTCAAACTTTAATTGTTAGTATTTAGCTCCTTGCACTGTTTGTGGGTGAGTTCTTAACATGATTTCCATGATTGGTTCATGGTGGATGTTCTTGTCGATTGGAAGTATAATTCATGAATTTGAATGGAAAGGTATTTAAATATTTCTAATACCATTATTTATACGATTTATAGTTTTTATTTTTAATATAAGATCTTTTATAAGTTAAAACATTATTGATGTTTGTTTAGATCATTGTTGTGGTTCGATGATAATAACAACCTCATTTTGCCTTATAAATTAGAACTAGTAGTAAAAAAGAATTCCAAAACCATGGGTGAGTCATAACACATATATTATAAAATGGTTAAACAGTATAAAGTATTCATGTCCAGACTTGAATGAATTAATGGAAATTGAAATCACGTCATCCACGATGTCAGTAATTCGACACATAACAGATAATGTTTTTATTCCATAAATAATTGGAAGAGGTGAAGAATAATGATGATTAATTTTTGATAAAAGTGATAAAATCCAGAATATACATTATTTCTAGAGATTTCATGACTCTTGGTAAAGGATATATGAAGAAATAATAAGGATGGAACTCAAAATAAAAGATTAAGTGAGAAATCTCTTACAAAAATTCAGCAGCCTGATGTCTATGCAACTGGGTTTTAGAAAACATTAAGAAAAGAGGGTATAAGGGTCAACCATCCTGAAATGAATCATAATATAGAATAGAGCATGAATAATAAGGATAAAATAATATGGAATGGAAACTTTAATGGGAAAAGAAAGAAATTGAGAATTTGTTTACCTTGTAGAGTAACCGATAGAACATGAAGGTTCGGACCTTCGGGGATTGAGGAAACCTTGGGAGGACTAATATGATGGTAAGGAGGTTAGAGCTTCGTTTAGGGAGAATGGTTAATGAATTCAATGAAGGTAAGAGTTGGTATTTATAGGAAAAGTGAGGGATTATTATAATAATTTTCAAGGGACACCTCATGAGTGGTATTTGCATAACCGTGGGCTTTCCCTTGGTATTTTCCCATGGTTTAAGCCACTTTGGACACCACACAAATTATTTAACTATACAAAATTTGACCACATTTATGAAATCATTATTATATCATTAATGACCTCATTACCACATAAAAACTAAAAACTGTATTTTTTACTATTCACTGAAAAATAAACTATTTCATAAAAATCCCTAGAATTCACCCTTACCATTTATCAATGTGTAAATTTCAAAAATAAAGTCCATTTTTTGAAAATAAATTTTAAATATTATTAATTTAAATTTTATATAAAATGATACTAAATTGAAAAATTAACAATCCTAATTCTGTAACAACATCAATATCACAATGAAAAATTAACCTAGATGATATTATCTTAAAGCCTTAATAAAATAAAATAATAATAAAATTTACTATTCATTATGGTCATATTACTATTCATATTACTTTACATAAGGGAATGTTACTATTCACCAAAAAATGTTGGTTCTAATAGACTCCAAATAATATAGAAAAAACATTTGTAGATGACCGTTTATTGAAATTCAAAACATAGAAGTGGAAAAAATATGTATAAAGGATAGTTATAAATATCTACTTAGAACAAAGTTCTATGCATTTGTATTTATTTTTAGAAAAATATGGAGTGTTAAATTATCCCTACCATCTTGAAATTTCATCCTTTTAATTTTATTTACTTATTAATCAACTGAAAGTATTTTTCTCTCATAGCATTTTCGGACTCCCATGTTGCTTCTTCAACCATGTGGTTTCTCAATAAAACCATTACCTGGTAGATTACCTTATTCCACAATACTTGTTCCCTTCTATCAAGAATTTTAACTGGTTTCTCTTCATAAGGAGGTTCTATTCCAGTTGAACTACTTCTGGGCTCAAGACATGTGATGAATCTTGAAAATATTTAATCAACATCGAAATATGAAAAACATTGTGTACCTGAAACAAGCTCAGAGGCAAAGCTATGTGGTATTCCACTTATCCAACTTTCTCCAAGATTTCAAAATGACCGATGAACTGTGGAATTGGCTTCCTGTTCAGACCAAAATTCTTCACACTTTTCTACAGAGAGATTTTAAGGAAAACATTGTCACCTACCTCAAATAAGAATTATTTCCTTCTGTTATATACATAACGTTTCTTCCTCCTCTGAGCTATCCTCATGTGATGCTGGATCATCCTCACTTTTTGAGTCACTTCATCTACTAATTCTGGCCCCATCAAAATTCATTCTCCGAATTCATCCCAAAACTCTAGAGTCCGAAACCACTCCCCAAACAAGGCCTCAAAAGGTTCCATCTTAATAATAGAATGAAAAATGTTATTATAAGAAAACTCAACAAATAATAGATGATGATCCAAACTTCTCTGATAGTACATTAAACAAGATTGAAGAATATCCTCCAATGTTTGAATCATTTATTCTGACTACCCATATGGTTGAGGATGAAATGTTGTACTGAAATTTAATATTGTGCCTAATGACTTCTGAAGTCCCATCCAAAAGGTAGAAGTATACCTGGGATCTCGGTCAGATACAATTGAATATGAACTCCATGCAACCTGACAATATCATTGAGGTACAATTGAGAAAACTGATCCAAAGTTATTGTATCATGAATAGAAAGAAAATGTGCATACTTTGTTAGCTAATCAACAATAACCCAAATCGGATTTTTACCTTGAGAAGTCTGTGGTAGTACCACCAAAATGTCCATGGACACATTCTCCCATTTCCTCTCAGGCACTAGAAAAGGCTGATGCATCCCCTTTGGAAACTGCCACTCTACTTGAACCTATTGACACGTCAAACATTTCATTGTAACATCAGCAATATCTGTTTTCATTCCATCCCAACAATAATAGAACTGACGATTCTATACATATTAGTACTGCCATGATGAACAAATAATAGAGAACTATGAGATTTTTAGAATAAATCTTTCTTCAACTGAGAATCAGTAGGCACACAAAACCATTTTCAAAATCTTAAAAAACAATATTTATCAAAGTTAAATTCTGGAAACATACCCATTTTAACCAATTCAACCTTTTTCTATAACTCACTGTCTTCCTTATGTGCTCACGTAATTCTGTCTGACAACAATGACAACACTTAAACCTAAAAAACAGATGTATTCACTGTACCAACAACTTCTAAGCCAAACTTCATCAAATAATTAAGCAAGGGATCACATTCCAAATGTAACATGGTTAATTATGCATGATGTTTCTGACTCAAGGCATCCGCCACATTGTTTGGTTTTCTAGGATGGTAATTGATCATGTAGTCACAATACATTATCAGTTCTAGCCATCATCATTACCTCATATTTAATTCCTTCTGATTGAATATAGACTTTTGACTTTTATGGTCTTTATATATTTTTCATTTGGTTCCATATATATGATGCCTCCTAAGAAAAAACCATAGTTTCCAATTAAAAATCATTTGTCGGATAGTTTATCTCACGAGGTTTATGTTGTCTCGATGCATAGGCAATTACCTGATCATTCTACATCAAAAGACAACCAAGTCCCTTCAAACCAGCATCACTATAGATGAAAAACTCACCATTTCAGGAAGGTAAGGCCAAGACTGGTGCATTCACCAGTCTCTTCTTCAGTTCATGAAAACAAACATCACAATCCTATTTACAAACAAATTTAACCCCTTTTCGTGTTAACTTAGTTTTCAGGCTAGATAACCATGAAATGCTCCAAAAACCCGTCGGTAATAACCTACCAAGGCAAAAAAACTACGAATATTTGTAACATTTGTGGGTCTTAGTCATTCATCAACTAATTTTGTTTTGGAAGGATCAACTGTTTTAACATCTTTATTTACAATGTGACCGAGAAAAGAAATATGTTCAACCAAAAATCACACTTGCTGAATTTTACATATAGTTTGTTTTCATTTAATGTTTGCAGAACAACCCTTGTATGTTTTTCATGCTCCTCTTTATTTTTAGAAAATACTAGAATGTCATCAACAAATACAACCAAAAACTTATCCATGAACTCATGAAATACTCTATTCATAAGAATCATGAATACCATAGGTGCATTATTTAATCCAAATGGAAAAACAACAAATTCACGATGCCCATATATATTGCGAATTTTTTTTTTCGGGTTTTCATCCTCATTCACCTTCAGCTGATGGTATCCAGATCTCAATTATATCTTGGAAAAGTAGTGACCTCCTTAGATCAGATCAAACAAGTCATTAATATGATGAAAAGGATACTTGTTTTTTACAGTGATATTTTTCAATGCTCTATAATCGATGTAATGCCTCATGGAATGATCTTTCTTTTTAACAAACAAAACAAGGGTTCCCCATGGTGATGTTCTTGGTTTAATGAATCATTTTTCGAGAAGATCCAGCAACTGATATTTCAATTCCATAAGTTTTATTAGAGCCATATGATGTGGGGGTTTTAAAAATGGATTAGCATTAGGAACAAAGTCAATTGTGAATTCGAATTCTCGATCCGGTATGACGCTGAGTAAATAATTAATAAAAACATCAAGGTATTCATCTACCACTATCACATCATTAATTTAAATAGTTCCCTTGTTTTTTTTAGTATGATCAAGATAAATTTAATTTCAATATTTCAATAGCTACTCAGCTTCCTGATATGTTATCAATTGTATGGGTTCATTCTTGTATACAAACTGAAACTCTTTCTGAAAAACTACTTCATTTGCTCTATAATAAATCATCACTTGATAATCTGAAAGCAAATCCATTCCTAGAATAACATAATACTAGACTAAGGGTAAAACATCATGGTTTGCAGGTAAAGTAATTCCATATACCACAATATAAATATTCTTATAATTCCTCATTTATATAACATTTCCCCCTGGTGTTTTAACAATAAGTGCAGGTACCATTTATTGAGGTGATATTTATAATTTTCCAGAAAATTTCTCAGAGATGAAATAATGTGTAGACCTTGTATCAAAAAATACATTAGCGAAATCTGATTAAAGAAACAAAGAACCTGATAAAACTTCATTGGATGGCCCGGAATCTGTTTACGTAGTCAAAAACGATCTCACTACACCTTTCTGCATGTAGTATGGCTTCTTTGCATCATTTGGATCTCTCTTTGGGAAGGCATTGGCATAATGACCCATTTCACCACATTTAAAACACTTTACAGTCTGCTTATTAGGATTAGTATTTGGATCATTTTTGTTACAATTTGAGGTCATATGTCCAAACTTACCACATTTAAATCACTTCGTAGTTTTTCTAAGACATTCCCTAGGGTGTTTCATGCCACACTTTTCAATAACTAGAAATTGGATTTTCTTACCATTAGATTTCTTTATTTGATTCTTACACATTTCATACCAATTGGACATCTACTTATATTTTATCCAAAATTCACATTATCATCAACATACTCCATATCTACCATCTCAGCAAATCGGAAAGGCTTCTCAAAACTTTTGAATTCATGGGTGGCCAATGCCCTATGATACCATGGCTTCAATCCTGAGTAAAAACAGTTTATTTTTCTATCATGATCCAGAATAATATTTGGAGCATACCTCGCCAATCAGGTGAAGTTGTCTTCACACACTACCACTATGTCATCCTTCTTCTATTTCAATTCAATAATTGCTTCTCTATTCTATGTATCACCACGATAGGAAAATATATTTCAAGGAAAATTATTTTAAATTAATCCCAATTTAGGGGATCAGAATACTCTATACCCCTTATATTCCTTATCATTGACCACCACTGATCAGCTTCCCATTCATAACATTAAATAAAAAGACATAAATTTTTATTTTCCGAACATCCCATAACAGTGAATATCTTTTCAAGGGCTATGATCCATCCGTCAACTGCTATAGGTTTAGAAGATCCATTAAATGAAGGAGGGTGTTGTCTCATAAAATGTTCCACTAATATCATGGTCAATTGTTGTACATATATTGGTTCTCTTGCATGGATGCCACCACAATTTTTTTCCTGCGTTAGCTGGTCCATTACTGTCACAAAATGCTCGGTTCCAATCCCTACCATTCCGGGAAGTAGTTCCGGAAGGATGTCATTTTTTCGGTGCCTCTCCTCTTCAGTATCCATGTTCCCTCTGTGAACAACCATTCTAAACAAACATCACATAGATGAAGAAACATGGTAATCTTTCAATCCTATAACAATTCAAATTAAAGATAGAGTAAAAATCATTTATGGTATTCTATTAACATCACCCTAACCCCTAATGCTATCTAATCCATCCTATGATACCAACTATAAGAACTTGACCGTATTACAAACATAATCATGAATATAGTCAAGAAAACGCTTCCTTTTACATTCAGGATCTTTTCATGTTTATAGCCTTAGATAATTGGGAAATACATTCATAACGTAAAACATTATTACATTGTGGAAACCATAAAAACAATTTCTATTTTTTTTCAAAAAAATAAAACATTAAAACTTAAACACAACGTCTTGAAAATTCATCAACATTTATCATGGATTTTTTATTTTGAATTACAAATCCATTAACCTTTGACAAACATTTAAAAACTTGGGATGAGCATGAAAGATCAGTAATGGAAGAAAAATATGGAAAGAGCACATTAGTCCACAAATAATCGTATCATATGAAAACATTTCCAAAAGACATGCTTGTCACCCATATATACATATGTCATGTAACATGAGATTTACACAAGATCCAAACAAAATAAATAACATAAATATAATCATAAAGGAATCTTGGGGAATTACTTACATAATCATATAACCATTCTTAGCTACCTTATAATCTGTAACCCTCACAGCTACTTTACTTTGTGTAACTATCATAGTTAAACATGGAGAAACCATACAGAAAACCTCCAACATACATATAACCAATGAAATGGAAGGATATATAGGTCCCACAATTCTTCATAAATAATTCCCATGTACCAAAACATTATCATACAATGTGAATAATTCCATAAAATCATTTCTTTGGGATTTTGTGAAACCGAATTTAAAAAAGGATTTTTAAAGAAAACCCCCTTATAAATATCATACAATTAGAGATAGACTTAATGCGGTGGATATAGAATGTATATATACAGTAAATACAATTAATAAAACATAATATAAATAGAACCCATCACACACACAATTTATATAGCACATAAAAAACAAAGTAGAAGATTATCCCAAAGTATGGAAATTGGGATTACAATTCCCTTAACTCAGGTTTTTCTTACTTCTAACTTGTTTAAAACTCCAGTATAATGGATAACAGATGGTTTAATAGTATTTCTAAGAAAAATGATCATTTTATAACATCTTATATTATCATTTCATTACATCATTTCAACCATTAATTGTTTTTATTTAGCACCATGCACTGTTTTTCGGTGAGTTCTTAACATGATTTCCATGATTGGTTCATAGTGGATGTTCTTGTCAATTGGAAGTGAAATTACAGAATTGGAATGGAAATGTATTTACATATTTCTACTACCATAATTTATTCCATTTATCATTTTGTTGTCTAATATGAGGATGATTAATAAGAGAAAACATTAATGATGTTCCTTTAGATCATTTTAGTGGTTCTTTGATAAAAACAACATTGTTTTGTATTATAAATCAGGACTGAGGGTAAAAAGGAATTATATAATCATGGGTGAGTCAAAAAAAATAATCTATAACCTTTTTAACCCATACAAATGGTTTCATGATAGGACATTAATGAATTAATGGAAATATAAATCACATCGTCCACGATGTCGGTAATTTGACCCATAACGGACAATGTTTGTATTCATTAAATAAGTGGGGGAAGAGAAGAATAATGATGATAAATTTTCCATAAACATGATAACATCCATAATATAAATGTTTTATGGAGATTCCAAGCCTCTTTATTAATGATATATGATGAAATTATAAATAAGGAACTCAAAATAAAAGAATAACTGAGAAATCTCTTTCAAAAATTCGGTAGCCCAATGGATATGAGAGAGGGTTTTATAAAACATTAAGAAGAGAGGGGACAAGGGTCACCCATCCAGAAATGAGTAATAATACATAATAGATCAGGAATACGAACGAAAAATGAACATGCTATTGAATCTTGAATGATATACCACATAAAAGAGAACCTCAATGGGGAAAGAATGAAATTGACAATATTTTTTACCTTGTAGAGTAACCCTAGGAACATGAAGGATGAGACCATGGGGGCTTAAGGAATCCTTTGGACGACTAATATGAAGGTATGAAGGCCATATATTCGTTGAGGGAAAATTGGGAATGATTTCAATTAAGGTAATAGTTGGTATTTATAGGAAAAGTGAGGGATTATTTTAATAATTTTCAAAGGACACCTCAAGAGCTGTATTTGAAAAAACATGGGCATTCCCATGGTATTTTCCAATTGTATAAGCCACTTGGGACACCTCACATCTTATTTATCTATAAACATGTCCACCAGATTTATGACATCATTATTATATTATTAATGATGTCATTAACACAATGAAACTAAAAACTATATTTCTTACTATTCACCTAAAAATCAACTATTTCAGAAAATTCCAGAAAATTCACCCTTACCATTTATTAACGTTTATATTTAAAAAATGAATCCCATTATTTTGAAAATAATTTTTTAAATATTATTAATTTAATTTCTAAATAAAATAACACTTAATCAAAATATTAACAATTCTAATTCGGTAACTACTTCTATATCACAATGAAAAATCAACCTAGATGCTATTATGCTAAATACTTAATAAAATAAAATAATAAAAAAATTTACTATTCATTATGGTCATATTACTATTCATATTTCTATTCATAAGGGTATGTTACTATTAACCAAAAAATTTGGTTCCAATAGACTCCAAATAACATAAAAAACACAATTCTAGATGATAGTTTCTTGAAATTCAAAATATAGAAGTTGAAAAATAATGTTAAAATGCTAGTTATAAAAATCAACATAAAACAAAGTTCCATGAATTTCTATTTATTTTTACAAAAACATAGGGAGTCAAAATTTAATATATGGTTATACATATGATAAATTATTCTATAAGTATTATTTAGAATGATAAAATTATTTCATTTATAATCGTATTTTATTTCTAATTTTTAAACATTAAATAATTTAACTTATTTATGACATAATGATGATGCGGCAATTACATTATTAATGAATGATTAAAATAATTATATTATAAATATTAAAATAATTGTAATTTGAGACTTTTGAAAAATTACACTAATTTTTTTGGTTAATATGTCATGTTAGGTTTGATTAAAATAAATTTGTTCGAAGTAATCATGCTGTTAAGATTTTCACACAGACCAAATACTAAATAGTGTCAATTTTTTTCAAAAAATTATTATTTTATTAATTTATATAATATTCCTTAAAATATAAGTATCGACAAAAGGTCTAACATAATATTATGAACATTAATAATTAACCACTTGGGGTTCTCTTGGATTGTTATAGTATGTTTATTATATATATAATAGAAAAATACATGGAGACATGGTAAATGACAAGCTATTTAACTAAAAGTTAAATCTAATTGATAGGGTAAATATGATGAACTAAACCTATCTAAAACCTATTATTTGAACGGTTTGAGACCCATACCCCTCTTAGCCGTGAAATAATTTATTTTGGAGCCATTAGAAACCAAAAATTATTTTATTATAAAATAATATTTCAATCTTTTTCTAATGTGACCCTCACCAATGTTATAAAAAGGCACTTACCCTTCTCTTAATTTCACACATCCAAATCCATTTGGCTCTACCAACCACTTCCAAAATATCCTCCCAAAATTCTTCCCTTAATTATAGAGGCTTTACTTTGGTCATAAAGCAAACCTAAGGAGCCCTTTTGATCAAATCGAAAGGAAGAACCTGAAGAAAAGATAATATTTCATCACTTCTTTCAAGTTCTTTTCTTATTCCACATCCTCAATCCTTATTGTTTATATTATAAAATAATAACTAAATTATATTCTATATAATGTGATGTTATTTAAAAAATAGACCAACCATATTCCTTAATCTATCCATAATATGAATGACAATGTCACCATACATGCATACGTATGGATTACCGTCTCCACATCATGATGTAGTTTTTTATTCAGACACGTCATTTTTTGGATGGGTATAAAAATGAGTATAGTTGATGTAAATAATAGATATAACATGTTAATGAATATTTACATACGATATACTATCTAATTACATACTAATTCACCATCAATATAATGATTTTGTCACTCATGTGTATGTACGGATTACCGTCTCCATGAATGTGATGAGATCCATTCCCCATCGTATTAAATCAAGAGTAATATTCATTTTATTATTTAAAATAATGTTTATGAACATAATATAATTCTGTATATTAATCAAATACATATTATACATCACAAACAAGGCTTACATAACCAAGTATATAATTGAAAATGAATCATTTAACACAAGAAACGATGATACTACAAGAATATTATTAACAAATAAATATTAGATGATCATATATGATATCATATTTATGTATATAGTTCATGTATAATTTAATAATTTTTCTTAAATATTATACATGAGGTTAAAATACCATCTACTAAGTAAAATTACATGGTAAGGGTTAATTTCATATTCTTTTTATTATCCGAGGTTGTTTTTACGTATGTATCTACTAGGACATATATATTATCCATGAACACATTTCATTAATGATTTTTAAAATGGATTATTTTTAAGGGACTTTTTAATAAAACATAATTTAAAATATTTAATTATTTATTCTTCTAACCCTTTCTCATTAATGTCCATGTTTTCATAATGGTTTTAAGGATTTATTTATAAGGACATGAATGTCTTAAAATGTTAATTCCTTTCAAAAATTTAAAAGCTATATAAGACACATTGTTTCAAAATTATATTTTAAATTACTTCCATTATATTATTTTTAAATGATTTCATGATAAAGGGATATTTCTATCAATGATTTTTACTAATCATTATCAACTGTGTGAACACCCTTTATGGGATATTATTACTGATCATGTTTGATTTATTATGATACAAACCATTTATATTGAATTGATGGTTTTGTGATATGTTTGACAATGGATGTTTAATTTTTTTACCATTTAGGGCTTACGTATGAAGTATTGATATATCACATACTAGTTGAAATACAAATGTTATCTTATGTTTAAAACTGTTCACATGTGGAATGAATTGGACTTATTAATTGACAAGTGTAGCCCGTTGTAGCTGCACTATGCATCGTTAGGTATCATTAGACAAACTAGTTTCGTGGAACAAGGCCCTGAAAAAATCTTAGTTGTAGTCTTTGCACAAGTCCTTGACTATCTGGTTATCAAGTCTAGCATTATGAATTCCATCATTAAGAAAGTGGCTATTGTTATTGCATCTGATTATTCGAATATTAGAATATCCATGTGAATAAGTAATTAGATTTATTTTGTTTTATCATTAGAATATTATGCTAAAGTATATGTTTAAAAGGCATTTTTATTATTAAAAATTTCATTAAATGATTATGGTTATTTATAAAAGTTTCCACTATATTGTTATTTTTACTGAGTATCTATGATCACCCCTTTCTATGTTTTATTTTTCCTAGGATGTGAATATGTATTTTATGGTTGACCTGTAGGGATAGGCTGAGGATATATGTTTGTTCAAAAGGGGACAAAATATTGTTCAATTTTTTATTTCATGATGTAATGTAAAACATAAAAATGTATCTAACACTTCCAAGGCAACTAAATTGATTGGTCTTTCAGGACATGATTCCTTATATCAAGCTAATGTTATGTAATAATTCACTGACTATAGGAAAATCGTGTCAGGTCATTACAAAGCACCTGTTGAAAAGTGAATCATACAATTTTTAGAAGAAGAAGCAAACATCAAGGTTCCTATTTTTATTATATTTTCAATGTATTTGATGGTTTCCACCTTCCTCTTTAAAGTATATGCAAGACATTTCACATTTATTTTGTAGGTTTCTCTAAAATACATTTAATGGGTAGGTTTCTAGTCACTATTAAACAATATGTGATTTAATGATCTCTGTAATGGGCATTACAGTGACTATTTAGGTAAATATCTCTTTTTTTGGTGCACTCCACTGCTGTTTTTTGTTCCATTTTAGAAAAATAATTGAAAACCTCTTATTGCACTTGACATTTCTAATAAATTCTTCCATACAATTTTCTCTGGATTTTAAATTGAAGATCTATTTTTTAATATTTTGTAAAATTGTTTTCTTCTAGATAAGGTTCCCATTAAGATTATAGATGGGTCATGGTGTCTTCAAGGTTTCTAGTGGGTTGTCGCAAGAAGCGGCCACCAAAACGATGTATGGAAGTGTCCTAAAACCTTTTATTCATTCAAATTTTCATTATTTAATTTGTTTTTAGAATTATCATTTTTTATTATTACAACCAATGTATTATCGATGACTAATCTATCAATATTTATTTCAGTGCTATGATTAAATTTATTATGATCAAAATTGAAAATGGATTCAATTCGTCCTCAAAATTTAGGAATCCATATACTTATACTCTATCCTTTTTCATAGTCAACTATTTGATTTGTGTCATCATATTCTATGCACTACTTTTCCATTATCATTCACCATTATTTTATAATTAAAATTTATTTAATATTACTATTTATTCTTAGCTTTTTTAAATATAAATATTTTATTAGATGAAAACAAGTAATCATATATGTCGTGCAATAACACAGGCGAGTACTGGTTCTTTATATATCTATGTAATCTGATAATATTTATTCATATCATTTAGCATGAAAAATTTATTTCTGAAAGAGTATATATTTTTTAATAATAGTACCCATTCTCTTTAATGAAATTTTATCCATCACATAAATATTTTACCTTGAATCCAACATTCAATTTTAGATATATAATACTACTTATGTTTTATCTAATTAAACCATCATATTTTTATTCTTATTTTTTTAATCGTTGTACATTTATAATTTTTATGAATTGGTATTTCCACTATGTAATAAAAAAATCTCAAATTGGATTTTCATCCTTTCATAATAAAATATTATAT
Source organism: Viscum album (assembly GCA_963277665.1). Taxonomy (NCBI): domain Eukaryota; kingdom Viridiplantae; phylum Streptophyta; class Magnoliopsida; order Santalales; family Viscaceae; genus Viscum; species Viscum album. The sequence goes on from OY728162.1 coordinate 543,921,360, forward strand.
CATCCAATAAAAACTATATTAATAAATACATTATAACTTTTTTATAATAAATAATTGATGAATATTTATATAATAAATTTTTTTTCAAAAAAAAACAATTCATATTTTATGAAATGTTTTGAAAGTTTGATTAGTAAGTTATTATTTTACGTTAATATTAAAAGTATTTTACAAAAAAAAACATTCTTTCAATATAATTTGAAAATACATATATATACGTATATAAAGGAATTAATTTATTTGTAATTTAATTTTAGTAATCTGTATCTTTTCATTATAATGAAATAATCTTTAATAGTAATTGAATTTTAGGTATCAACTGCTTATATTCTTGATTTAAAATACTGTGATACAATACTAAAATGCAACTAAATTCATTTTCAATCAATCTTTAACTTGTGATGTGACTAATGATTGTTTTAAACTATCACACATGTTTTAATGATGGTTGGGGTCCTATTTTCCCATTCAATGCATGAGTTAATGTTTATATCACATGTGATGAAGAATATATTATTGAATGTTAGGCATATTGATGTGTTACATGTTTTTTTATGTGAATGTGAAGTGGGAAAATTTTTTAACATGTTAATTTTCATAATGAGACAGAATTATATTTTCCTACTTTTTTATATGAAAACATTATACCGATAGAATTCAGTGAAATAGTTTTGTGGGAACGTGATTTTTGGGGATTTGCTCTAATGTTTTTTTGTGTTAAATTTCTATTGGAGGTTTTTTATTATTTCTGTGTTTTCAAGATATATAATGAGTTTTAATAATTTTTATAGGTGAATATGATGTGGGATGTATTGTAAAAAACTTTTTTTTCTAAACATTATAGGAGAATCATTATTAGAATTTTTTTTAGGTCACCATGAGAAATTAACAATAGTTCACATGTTTTTGAGTGAATGTGTTGCAGGAATCATTGATCACTATTTTTTTGTTTGATTGTGATGAAGGATGATATGTTCACAACATTGATGTGAGGTCATGATGTATTTGATTTTTTTGATGTCTTTGTTGTGTGAAAACAATATGTGAATATTTGTTCATATTTATTTCCATTAATATTAACTTAATATCATCATTCACAAAATTATTAATGTATATGTTTGTGTTATACTTCGTTACTATGATATATTTTAATGACATTGCACATTTCAATGGGTATATGATTAGGCCCCTATATATAATTTATTATTTCATAATATTTCACCATGGTATGGGATTTTACATTTGTGATTTAATTCCATTATATCCTGAAAAATGGAAAAACTCTTTTATTTTTTGATAATTTGAATAAGATTTTCCCCCTTCTCATTTTTTCTCATATTCTTATGATCTAAAGATATGATGAAATGATTCAAAATTTTCCCTTATGAATCATTTGAGTTCCCACATTTCTTATATTTAACTTCTATATGATATGAATAATAGTATAACTTATGATAATTCATGAACGGATCCTAGTTTTTTTCAATTATAGAGAAATGTTTTAGGTGTTGTAAAATAATTTGTTGATCATAAAAGTCGCTAAACCTTTGGTTCTTGGCATTGTGTAATTTAGAGTTTCATATAAAGTATAGTTTATGGATATTATGTTAACTAATGATAGGTTCATCTCACATTATATCCATTATTATATTTAATTAAAGTGTTCTTTCATTCAGACCGTATATTTTGGTTCTAGGGTTCCACAAAATTACATCCATTGGATAAAAAATATCATAGGGACTGATATATCAGAAACTTGACATCCCTATCTTTACATATATCATAAAATTCAAAAAAAAAAATTTTCATAGGAATATATTTTCACCCACTTTAATAAATAGATCTCTCCATCAATTGCCAATATAATATTTATTTCTACCTGAACACACACATAGATACGAGTTTGAATGAAATTAACATTATCTTTTATTTTCTTAGTTATATTTGGTCCAAATATATTTTATCTTCTATCCTCATACCAACATGTTGGTTTTATACAATTTTATATATATCAGGATTCATATAGATCCAATTGATTTAATTGGTGAAAGCTATTGTTATAAGAAAATTCTAATAGAGGAAGGTATTGATCCCAACCACCACTAAAATATATGGAGGATGATCTGAATATATTTTCTATGGTTATAATTGTTCTCTAAGAATAATAATTTATTTTAGGATGACTAAAATTATAATGTTATACTCTATATTACTTTCTTTTTAAAAACATCTATATAAAATTCAGAATGGCCTTGGATCTAGATCCTATATGATTGATAGGGGTACTCCAATTAACATAATAACTTAATAAATGTATATCCCAAAATCTTGAAAAAGTGAGAAATTATTTCTTATAGAAATGAAATTTGATAATGTTGTATGGGGATTTTATCAAACCCAACCTGAATTATTTTATATAGATCCCTTGGGTTGTCCTATGGTAAACTGTGATTTTTTTCATTTTCATAGTGTATTGGTGATGGATTTATCATATATTTATACTTATGGAATTTACACATAACTTCCTAACATACCATGAATTGATATACATACCACACAATGTCCTTTTTCATGTTATCCCATCAGAAATTATCTTATAGATTTATATTCATCATTGTACTTCCTTTATGGATATATAATTACTAGATATATAATTTGTTAAATTTATACTTATTCATCTCTTTTTTTCATGGGACACATATGTAGATCTTTAATAATTCCATCCGCTCATGATTATAATTTTACTATGGAATATAACATTTTATAAATTTCCATATCCTTATTTCTATACACATTTAGTCTTAATATAGTGGTTTGGCTCAAACATCATTTGAGAAGCATAAAATTTATTTCCATCCCTCGTCATTTTGAGTTTTATCCTCAAAAAATAAAATTTTCAGGTATATAATTCAATCATCATATGATATTAAGAAGTATTTTCCATACCTGACCCACCATGTGTGATCATTGACTGATTGTAATCCAAGAGTGAAACTAAAATTTGGTATCTAATAGGTTGTGGGCTAGTGATGAGAACTGAGTATGCATATCACACAAATGGGAGGCCCTAGACTGAGGTAGCTATACTCTCCCACACCTAACTAAACAACATGATAATATTTAGAGTAATAACAACTTAATTCAACAAGATTATATTAATTAATTAAATAACCTCAAGTAATACATCGGAGAAAAAAAATCATGACAAATATAATAACAGGGAAAAATATAGTTCTAACTACAAAAATTGTATTATCTTATAAAATTTTATTAAAAGTAGAAACAAGATAGAGACTCGCTCTTGATCTCTAGCAACCAAAAAAAACAAAGTTCTTTATCACCATGTAAAACTATTCTGTATCAACATAGAGTCTACCAAAACAGTAATCTATGAGTTGTTACTCACCAAAATGAAAAACATATATGGGTAAATACAATTAATGTAACAATATATACATTTTGAATATTATTCCCTAAAAAAATTTGTGAATTAGTATATAAATGATAATCTCAACCCATGATAGAAATGGGATAATAACTCTCAAGTAGTAGATATACTCAGAAAAAAATTACAAACAAGAGAAATCGGATTTCCAACTATACATCCAGTTCCAAATCTATATTTGGTCACGACATCATATAAATTTTAAACCATTATTATAGTACCCCAACATAAATCTCACAATATCTATAGGGGACTGACACCATGTAGATGGAACATCATGACATCGGGGTGCTGACCCTAGATGGTTTCAGGACCAAAAACTCAGTTATCACTCAATGAAGATGAAATATAACTCCATATACAAGATTCCCAAACATTATGGTGCTTATGGAGGTGTTCCATACAACCTCTATTAAGAGGTGAGTGTCCCCTACCATACCCACAATGTGTCTTTAGGTGTTCAACGACCATAATTTATCTCTTGAGATCACACTAGGGTCTCTCCATTATCTTTCTATACTTAATTAATAGAATTTACAACCCTACAATAGGCCTGATATTTCTTGTAAAAAATACAACCATCATTCCATATGAGTAGTTATTCAATGATTGGATTACTCACAGGTCCAAATTCATGACTACAAAAATAGATACTCGATGTAAAACACCATGGATGAAGTACATGGTGTTTCTTTATAAGGTACACAAGGTGTAAGACTTATTATTTTAATATATATTTCTTATATTTTATTAAGGAATGTAAAATACATGTACAAGATGTGTTATCTGATGGATACAAAATGTAGGGAAACCATGGTTTGAAGCCATGAACTCAATTTATAACGCATTTCAAGACATTTAGTGTTCATAGAGTCTGTGTGAGATACATAGTTCATAAGAAATTTGAATGTCATGGGAATGAACTACCACCACATGGATTTTCATAAAACCCATGTTCATGTGACATGTGAATTAAGAATATTTTGAGTAATATTTATGTTGACCCCAGAAAATGAGTCCCCAAACTTTTCAAAATGCTCCAATAAATGATACAAGAGTGTAGCCCGTTTCGTAAGCATCATTTGATAGGTCATAGAGCACAAATAGACTTATAGATTTGGAAATATGGACATTTGATGTTGGGCTAGAAAACTAATCCGCGAACCCCATTCGCTAGGCTTCCTATGAGATTTTGGAGTGCCACCACAGATCTAGGAGGAGAGATACTCCATGAACCCCTTTGATGTTTTTGAACCCACCCCGGAGCAAGGATGTGGGATGCTCTGTGAACCTCTTTGACATTCGTGACCACCAAGGAATGAGCCTGGTCTTCGTGCTGAGTGGGCTCTACTTCATGACGCCTCTCCCCTATAAAGACCCACTACACCACCCTTTGCTATACGGTCACTCCACCCGTTGGGTGGATGATCTCTCAGTTCACGTTTCTCCACTTTCTTTCTCGATGAAGCTCTGTGGGCCCATTTTCTGCGAGCATCTTCTTTCGTGTTGTTGCTCCGTGAGTTCATGCTCCACGAGTAGTTTCCTTCACATTTCTGCTCTGTGAGAGCATGGTCTGAGAGTAGCTTCCTTCGTGATGCTGCTCCGCGAGTCCATGCTCTGTGAGTCCATGCTCCACGATTCCATGCTCTAGGAGACCCCATTGTCCATGAGCCCCTTTGCTCGGCAAAGCTAATTCATGAAGATGTATCCTTTGTGAGGCCCTACCTTCATGCCTGCTGGTCCATTTATCAAGGGTCGCACCCCCTAACCCCTTCTTGAGGTCAGTACCTGGCCGTGGTCCTGACTCTCTGGACTAGTCTCATTGCTACTATCACTAATCCCCCATGAAAAATGGAGAGTCGCACCGTGAAATTTTCAGGTCGGTACATCGGGATTTTCAATTTCACCCTTAAGCACACCAACATTCCACCTATGGAATACTATGATTTGAGATACGACTCCACACTCTATGAAACACCTTGAGTCATCATATTCCTAGTGGTTCATTACACATGAAATCAATTGAGATTCCCATCATCAATTCCCCGAGTACCTTGAGTCGATCCATTCCTCAAGTAACTCATCCAAACCCCATCACTTGGCTCATATGCCATGTTGAACCAGAAAGGGCAGCCATTCCATAAGTCCCAACACCATCCATTACTAGGAACCATATGCTTAATAGTCCTATGTAAATAAATTTAAACTATAGTACACTCTATATGCGAAACATTGTATTCCTTTTACTCTAAACGAGAGATGCCTTATGCTCGAAGAATAAGATGCCAACAGTCCTATCTACATGACTTTAAACTATAGTTCTCCCTATTTTCCAAACATCGGATGCCTCATGCTCCAAATAAGAGATTCCTTATGCTCCAATCATGAGATGCCAATATTTCACTCTACACGATTATAAAGTATAGTACTCCCTATTTTCCAAACAAAGGATGCCACTTAGTCAATATAAGAGATTCCTTTTGCTCTTGGGCATGAGATGTCAATAGTCCTCTCTACATGAATATAAACTGTAGTACACCCAATGTTCTAGACATATGAATCCTCTTTATCCAGAGAAGAGATGACTTGTACTCCAAGCATATGATGCATAATTCCATGATTATAGTGGAGTAATTTCAAGAGCGTTGGAATCTGTTTAAACATTCCATCACTCCACCTCACACTTTTTGTGCACTTCATTCGGATCATCATCCTCTTCAATGTCGAAGGGACCAACTAACGTCCTGGTCCCATGTTGCTTCGTCTCATATAGTGTCCTGGGCCAACGCCCCATAAGACTTTCGACAACACTTCGAGCCGGGTCCTGTGTTTCAAACACGATCAGTAGTCGAGCCTCATTTGTTTCTCACCATTCCAGGATAATGAGATAGGGATGATTTTTTAGAACACCGTCAATAGTTATCCTCCATTGCCACACTACCCTCACCGTGTTCCGAATGTCGGGCATGTGATTCACACTTTTTTTCTCCCTTTTTTTGACTGGTTCCAACTCTGTTGGCATTATCCCTCTTGTGCACTAGCGCAATGGTGAATTAGTCATCCCACCAGTGGGTTGGGATGCCCTCATAACAAGACATGGGGAAGAAACTGTGGGAATCTTCCTCGAGTAAGATCCATACACCATTGTCACTCCATAGCAGCACACGAGAAACATCCATGCATAAGCCCCATTCACCAATGCCGCTCCGTAGCAGCACCTGAGTATGTTCCTTAGATAAGCCCCATTTGTCGTTGTCAATCCGAAGTGGCACCCGATCAGCTTCCTTGCATAAGCCCTATCGACCATTGCCGCTCTATAGCAGCACACAAGAATCTTCCTTGATTAATCCACATACACCATTGTTGCTCCAAAGAGGCACTCAGGAAGCTTCCTTTCATAAGCCCCATCCACTATTGTCTCTCTATAGAGGCACCCGGACATCTTCCTTACAAAAGCCACATGCATCATTGCCATTCCATAGTGGCACCCATGCAGCTTCTGTGCATAAGCTCCATCCACCATTGTCGCTCCATAATGACACCCATGCAGCTTCCTTCTGCAAACCCCATTAACAATTTCTACTCCATATCGGCACCATGGCAGCTTCCTTTCAAAATCCACATTCACCGTTGTTGCTCCACAGCGACACCCGATCATCTTCCTTCCGTAATACCCATCCACCTTTTTCACTCAACAGATGCACCTAGGAATCTTCCTTTTATAATCTCCATTCGTCTTTGCTGCTCTATTGCAGCACCCAGGCAGCTTCCTTGCGTAATGCTCATCCACCTTTTCTGCTTCATAGTGGCACCCGGGCAGCTTCCTTGTGTAATCCCCATTAACAATTGCTGCTCCATAGCGGCACCCGAGCATCTTACTTATGCATGACCAATCCACTATTGTCGCTCTATTGAATCACCCAGAGAGATTCATTCCATAAGCCTCATTCACCATTGCTGCTCCACAACGACACCCAGGAAGCTTCCTTGTATAAGCCCCATCCACCTTTGTGTCTCTATAGGGGAACCCGAGAACATCTTTGCATAAGACTCATCGACCATTTCCACTATATAGTGGCACCTGGACAGCTTCCTTGCGTAAGCCCCATTCACCTTTGAAACCCATAGTGGCACCCGATAAGCTTCCTTGTGTAAGCCCCATCACCCATTGCAACTCTATAGTGGCACCAGATCTACTTCCATGAACAATCCCCACACACAACTGCCGCTCCATAGCGGCACCTGGGCTTCTTCAATGCATAAGCCCCATTCACAATTCTTGCCCCATAGCGGCACCCAGGAATCTTCCTTGCATAGGCCACATCCTCCATTTCCACTCCGTAGTTGCACCCATAAAGCTCCTTTGCGTAAGCACCATTCAACATTACCACTCCATAGAGGAACCCGGGCAGCTTCCTTTCAGACGACCCATTCACCAACCATCATGGATGCACCATTGCATTGTGATCATCAGGTCCATGCTGCCTCTTGTTCCTCACACTGAGAAAGACTCATGTGGGATTAGATATGTAAGAGTTGGACATGACATCCTCTACTGGTAGCCTAGAGTGTAAGCCCCAAACCCAACACGAACTACATGGTATCTGATCCTTGCTGAGGCGAGGTACATAAGAAGCATCAATGGGGTTCTACCCCACCATTTATTTTTACCCTTGCTCCACCTTCATGTTGGTTTCCGCCACCTGAACTACGTGGAATTTGATACATTCGAAGGTGAGGTACATAATAATACTCCCATGAGGTTTAATCCCAACACCCCATTGGTTCTGACCACCTTCACACTGGTTCACCAATGATTATCATGAACTACATGGTCTTTGATCCTTTCCAAGGAAAGGTATGTAGGAAGCCTCCATGAGGTTCATGACCACCATACATCGGTCTCATCACCCATTACATCGATTCCCTAAACACAATATAGAACTACGTGGACATTGATCCCTACCTAGGTAGGGTATGTAGGAAGCCTCCCTGAGGTTCAAGCCCAACACCTGGTCGCTCCGACTACCTTCATGTTGGTTCACCCTCATCCTACATGACGTTAAACACTAGACATTAATCAACAGTAAGATGTTGTTCCCCCATTCAGGGGTAAGCTGTTGTCAACCTCATTCGGCGGTAAGATACTGAATTCCACAGTCGATGGTAATCCATCTCAAGATGATATATGTGTTCATTGATTTCCTTCCATGGGGATATGTAGGATACCTCCCTGAGAATCAATCCCATCTCTCACGTCTCATCCCAATCTCTCCTCGATCCTATGTGTTTCGGGAAGGTCATGCCCTAACCCAGAGGGTCCAATTTCTCTGGGTCTAATCCATGTATCTATTCTCACGAGTCACCTACTCAGGTGTCCCATTAATCCACTAAACTACACAGACATTGATTCTCTGCCATATGGATATGTAGGAAGTCTATTCAAGGCTCAATCCAAACAAAAATATCGTCCTCATGTCAGTTCCATCTCTTTCCCCATCTACTTTATTCAACTCTCCATCATCCATCATGATTCTAACTCGGGCCGGAACATCTCGTTCGGATCATATCATCCACCTCCTCGCTTCTCCTCGCAGTACATGGGCCACATTCCCTGCATAATACTCGGCATGTATCTGAGTTGATGTGCATTCTTTACACCGTGATTCATCAACCCTTAGAACTACATGGGTTTTGATCCCTGTCATCTACACAGGGTATAATGGAATCCTCCACGTGGTCCAATCCCAGCCAATGGTAAAACCTTGGTGTTTCCCCATTATGGGTTTCACACTCCAAGATCTTCCCTTAGTGGTGTCCATATCGCCCTTCAAGGTGTGACATCTACCATTTATGGGACACAATATCTTGGGTATTATCTTATTGAGTGTTCTATTCCATCCACCCAGTAAACCTTCATAGTGTTCTATCCTTCGGATTTCCCAATCTGATCTGTCTCTTTGGGACATTCTGATCAACCTCATTCTATCTCCACAAGATGCTAAACTCGTGGCCTACCAGGTGTTAAACATTAGATGCCTGAGGAATACTTCGGAAGACACATGTGGTGTAATCGTCTCCACTAGACATTAACCTCATGGTATACTATTTGTTAAACATTAGAAGCTGTGGAAAACCCCATAGACAAGTCTCTAGAACAAGAAACCATGTGACAGACATGGGATGATTCAGGTTTTTCACCCTTGAGATGCCCTATTATGAGGAACAATATAGGTTCGCCAATGTCCATGCATCCAGAGATGCCCCAACATGCTTTATGTTGTCATCTACTCCGACCGAAGGTTATTAGCTTGTCAAAACCCCGTGGAATGTCCAAACGAATGTACTGTAATTAGCTAGTGTCCACACAGATATTGAAACAGAAATGATATTCAAAAACCACGACATAATCTTTACAGGATATCCGAATGAGGTAACGAGTTCCAAGGAGGAATCCATGGAAGGAGGAACTGATATCCCATTATCCCATTTTGAATAAGAAGAAAACATCCCTGAATAAGGAACGGATGTCACCCGCCTTTGGAATGTGGGAATGAGGGGCAATAGCTACGTGTCCTCCATAGATAGATGCATGTGCCATGATGAATGCATCAGAAACAATTTATAATAGGCTGAATCCCTAGAAACCATGAGATTCATAAATACACGACTTGCTTTCTTCTAATGTAAAGGCCATGTAGATTAGTAATTTGTTAGAGATGTGGTTTCATCCACACATTTTAATATATCCCATGATTCTTCCCCCAAAATCACTATCGTAAATATAAAAGACAATGAAATAGGTGCTAGAAATTCTCAATGTCATTTATCAGAAAACATTAGATCAAAATCCGAAATTTGTTTTTCAGTGCCAAATTAATTAACCAACCCATTTTCCAATGGGTTCATGACCCTCAAAACCATCATCCAATATCTTCTATAACACCATGATCTATCCCCAAGACATGGTTACTTGAATTAGAATCATAAAAATCATAAATCCAATTGTTTTATGATGCTCAAACTGGTCTATAAATGTTGAATTGTTGACCCAATTGACCATATATGATTAATGAAACAAATGATGGAGGGAAAGAAACAATAACAAAATTATATTAATCACTTTAAATTTTGAACCCAACCAATTATCATAATTTTGAAACCAAATCATTGAAATAAATTTGGGGAAATGAATAATTTATTAGGAATTTATGATGCGGGGAAGAAATATATGAATTTTATGAAATGTAAATTAAATAAATGCATGAAATTGAATTATTGGGAGAAACATCAAAAATAATGTTTCATGCAATGAGTAATAATTGATCATTTTGAATAAAAAATTCGATTTAAATTTCATTGATTTTGCAACACTATTCTTCATCAATCCCATGAATCCTCTCAATTTCTAGACATTGATCCATGATACCAATCTCATTCCTACAAAACAATGAAATTTTTATACTACTCCCCTTTAATAAAGTAGGTTTATGAAGGACAACCATGATATTTTTCACAGAAGTGTATATATAATGGATAGATTATTATATGTGAATTAAATAATTAAAAAATATAAATAATTAAAAAAATTAAATTATAAATTATTTTGAATGAATCCACAAATGAATGAACCTACTCAAACATATGATGTTGAATAAACATATGTCGCACATAAGCTAAAAAGCTAATTCTATATTCAACCCCGATAATATATTTTTCATATAAGGATTAAATCCATTGGAATTAAATCTAATAAAAAATTTCACATACACATGACATAATCATATGGAATATTTTTATTAAATAGATATTGGTGTCCTAAAACAATCATATCACCGCACCTTCTTTGATATAAATCTGATGATAATTCAATGAAATGTGTAATGGGTCTATATTTGAAACTTGTGTCAATTACATTATCCATAAATTCAAGGATTTTCACCAGAAAAAATAAAACTCTACATAAATATGTTGTGGTATTTTGACTTCATCATACTCTCATGCTATAATGATCTCTGTTGGATATTATAGTGCATCCAATGAACACTCACTAGTGAAATGGATCCCCCCAAAAGTGAACATATCATACTAATCTTCAATCATCCCCATGTACTCATAAATGGTGTCTCTGTCTGCAAAATCAATGTCACCCCCTTAAAAAATGAGTGATGAATCATACAAGTATCTCCTCAACTATTACATGTGGAACGAATCTTTCCATCTCTCTAGCTATAGAGGTAAGGATATGTTATAGGAAACCACACGAACCATACTCGTAATATGTAATGATAATAAGACCCCAAAATTTATAACTATACCTTATGAAATTGTTCACAGACCTTACTATGGATATTCATTCAGAAAAAAATTGTATCCATTCTCAAACTCCATAGTCCAATGGAGTTAGTCAATTTGAAATTTTGGTCATCTCTATGGTGACCACGTATATATGTAGATATCCAAAAACAATTATACTATTAACTACATTGGATCTTGAACCAGGAGTGATTTAGCACACATCTATAAAAATTTAATGGAAAATTCCAGGGTATCTCATATAAATCCTCAAAAGAATCCATAAAGATATTGGAGTTACATAAATTATTATTATTCAACTTCACCGTGTGTATCAGATCATAACAAATATAATCGAAGTGCAATAAAAAACAATTCCACTTCAATTAAAAATCATTAGGTGGAGGAGTGATCCTTGTTTGAATAGTGTGATCTTTCTTCGTATTCTAACATTTATGGTTTTGAGAAAAACTAGATGATATCCTATTTCTTGTATGGAAACCAAATCTATATCTAAAAATCATGTAATATAGTTTCTACTCAATGATTTATTAAAATAGGGGAGATATGAAACTCCATCATCACATTCAAATGTTTCACAACCGAATATTTATTCAATCCTTATACGAGTATCATGTCATCCCCATCACTAGAGAAACCATTATATATGGTTCCAATAGTTACCTGGTCATGAAAATATTCATAGGTTTCACCTACTAACTAAGAGTCCGTCAAACAATGAATAACACTGTATTTCACCGACATTGATTGAAGTCAAGATTATCAGTTATCATCTTCCAACGTCATATATAGAGAGTTCGTCATGTCTATCACCAAATCAACCAATCTGGACTATGATTTTATTATAATGGAATCATTAACCTCATTACCATTACAATAATTATAGACTATATAAAAGATAATATTACTATAATAATTTCATGAAATTCCTATATCTAAACTAGTCAAAATCTCACTGTAATTTATTGATCAAATGAAAACTCATTCCCCTTTGACTTGAGGTTGTTATAGTAGCTCATATATGAGATATAAATTCCAAAAACATCAAATATTACACATCTATGACACGAAAAAATGACACCACAGTTACGCTCTAGGGTGTTTCCCATATAGAGCTTCCTCTATCATCATGAGATACAAAATTATTCTATCCTCTATAATAACATTAAAAATAAATTTTTATTATTTAATATAGAACGTTAACATTAATATCATACCATGTAATTGGTTCTCATGGAATAATTATTAGTGAATCCTATGATCTCCTATATGGTATCTTATGATGAAGAGGGGTTTAGGAAGTCATCAAAATAATCTACCATTATAAATTATTGGACAAGGTAATATGATTTGGAACATAAGGCTATTAAACACTATAGGTTCATTTATCACAATAAAAGGAATCGCAGTGAAGCTAGAACACATGTAGAAACTTCAAATGGAAACCAGTGGGATATAAACCTTGTGAAAATATAACATGTGATAACAAAACACAACTCTAATATTATAAAATTTTCTACAAAAAATTACATGGTCAAATATATCATTAATTATTTAAATGTGCGGATATATTCTTTATTTTCACACAATTTATGTTAAATTAGTTTAACTAGTGACCCAAAATCGTATCCACCTTCTTTGAAAACAACATCGGGGCCACCCAATGGGATCTATTGGGATTTATGGATACTATATACAAAATGTGATAAATTTTATAATCTTATCTCTTAGTGATCAGTTTGGGTGGTCTGATATATTTTATAGGATATCAGTGTGTTAGCAATAATGAATTTGATATAAAAGATGATCTATGTCTGTGAAGGAAGTCCAAAAATACCTACTAGAAAGACATCCATACATACATCCAAAACTGTTAGAACCCAAATTATTAAAGAGTATATAGAACCAAGGTTTAATATCATAATATTATGAAAATGTTTCTTTATTCTCCTATATTAGTGCCCTACTACTCGTTATTATTATTAATTATCTATGTTATGAATAACCTAATCACATCTATCCATAGGATCCCCACATTTCAACGTTCATAGTGTATCTAGGCATGGATTGTGAATGAATCATATACACCATGTATGATATAAAAAAGGATTAATCCAAACCATAAATAGTTCACATGTACAATTATATGCGCAATAATAAATCTCACACTATCTGTTGATGTGGAAGATTGTGGAATACTAGCCAGTAGAATTCAATAGCCACAAGGCCGAGGATAAGATTTTTATATGGATCAAAAGATGATGCACTAGGGAAAATTAAATGAATGAATGTATATTTTCATTGTCTATACATACTATATATATTATATATAAGATAAAAATTTTACTTTGAATCATATCAGGTGCCTCTGGTCATACGGCTCTACAACTTAAAGATGGTCATTATTATTTTCCTAACTCTTTACACGTAGTATGTTTTTCATAGTGGTTATAGTGGATGTAATTCATAATATTTGCACCCACTAAATATTATTCATCGTTGCTCTCCACCAGCCACATTTAATAATATGCCTTATGGGGTTCCTCACTAATCACCCATTGGAGGACCTTGGTTGTTGCAGTGACTCCATTATGGTTGTAAATTCATAGTAAAACTACACTCAAAATCGTACCATCTTAGGTGTTCATATTCCATATAACCATGCTTATCATTATCAAATAAATGGACATACCATGTCTGGGTAGACCCTTTTTGGTATTTCTACAATGCATATCTAGGATATTGAGCACACATAATTAAAGATGATCATTATTGGTAAGTACAAAATAAGAGGTATCTATTAGTTCCAACCAATGTCTCAGTTCTTAAGTTCCCACTGCCTGCTCAAGCCCCTAAAATAACTCATCTAGTAACCTCTATTTTATTATGGCCAACACTATAACCCCATCATAATTCTAAATCAATACAGGGTCCAATATATTTTAGATATTTATTAAGATACCCTGATGAATCTTTTTTTCAATGTAGTATCCATCTCACAATGTATCATGGGTGTTCTGTATGATTTCAGTAAGACTCATTGTGTTATTTAAAATTGTTATATAACCCAACTGAAAAACTAAAAACCCATGTATATAAAATATTCATAGTTTTGAAATGTTTTCATTCTCATAGAAAAAATTCTCGAAATTTTTACAGTTGAGCATTACCTCATCCAGATTTTAATTTACTAATATGCACCAACATCTGAATCCACAAGAATAAGGCTTCCTAAAACTTATACATCCAAATAATATGCGGTAAAAACATTTTAAAAGATACAAATAACTATCCAAAACCAATATTGTAATCCCTGAAGATATTTTTTAACTATAAAAAATGGTATATAACTTTGAATCTCTCATAACATGGATATCTGTTTTTCATCATCATCCTGACCTTCCAAAATAATCATCTACTCAACATGATGTGGGTAACTAGACTGGTCTAATGTCAATTAGGCTAATTAAAACTAAATAGGTATGGGAACTGATCAAATCCCTCCTATGTGGTGTTCCCTAAGGAAATGATATTAAAAATAATCCTAATCATTAAGATGGTGATACTCAAGAAATTATCGAGGAACTCAAACTAAAAATTATCAATGAGAAATCCTAATGATTTTATAGGATAACCAATATTTAAAAGAGAATATATGGGGAGATAAATTAATAAAATCATGTTATTAATAAATCAATTTCTATATGAAACATATTCTATTGATTACTTATAATCTGTTACACAATATAAAAATTCGATGAGAAAGTAGTTAGAGTCCTATTGTATGGATATGTCAAATTCACTTGATTCAATGGTTTCCCAAGTTTTAGAGATGATCTAAACAAAAATTAATATCATTTACTTAATTAAACAACCAATCATCATGACACATATATCTCTAAACACCTACAATATCACAACCCCCACCCTGATACCACTTTATCAAGAAGCAACCCACTGGTATTATGATTTGACAAGCGCTATGCCGATAGTGACACCCTAATACTACCCCTAATAGGACAAGGAAAACGACTATCATATATTAGGAATATCATTCCTATTTATATGCACTATCATAAGGGACATATTAAAATATATATAAACACTACCAAACATCAAGAGATAAATCATGGTAATAGTGAATAAAATCAATTAGACTATTTATGGAATACCGTGTCCTCTTGAAATATATTCGAGTACAAAAATCAAGAAGATAAAAATAAGAGTGTAAATATAAAATCCGAATAATAAAAAGGTATATAACCATGAAACCATTATAAAATGAAACATCATGATATTTACACATTATGGATATCACAAAATTTACAACCAGGTAACATCTCGACCACGGGGTACTGTTATACGGCTTCAACAGAATGTCCACCAAATCAATCATATAATAGGAAGTCGTCATCATAAGACAACACATGTATGGCTAAATCACATGATAGGGGGAGTATATAGACATGTAGTAGCATTCCATGCACAACTTAAATAATTTTGTAGAATTAATGATTATACAAAAAGATGATACAAATTGAAAAATATAAATAAATAGGAATATATTATCATCTTAATCTAATAAAATACTGATATGATATCTCTAACTTCACATGTAGTGTGAAAGACAACACTTCCTTAAACTAAGTGCTTTTTGGATTACCTAGAACCTGTAGCTTAAAAAACCTCACATGATCAATGGGGGAAACCCACCATGCCAATGTAATATCACAACATGGGAGTACTAACACAAAAATAATGGAGGTCTCACACCTCCTCGAGAACACAATAATTAAGGGGGACACCTCTTTAGATAGAAGAACCAAACACCTTGATTAGTTTATAGGGATACCATTATATATATATTATGAAAAGTGGTTGTATACCCTAGCCATACTATTCCCCCCAAGGGGGGGGGGGGGCTAACAAATACAATGTTTTTATAGTTCCCTTAATTGAGCATTGATCTCTGATATTTGGTCTAGAATATGTGAAGGGAAACATCACATATTATTTAAAATTATAGTCAAATATACTACTCATGAGCCCAATTATTAGTCCCAAAGATGGATAAATGGGAAGTATAACACCCTTCAAGAAGTACACACTTTGTATTTCTAACACCCCATGAATTTATAAATATACTTCTCTTCAAATAATTTAAATTATTTTGATAGAATAAAATTCCTTCAAACTATATTATAAAAAAAATATATTATATCATTATAGACCAGTCAATAAATTAGAGGAATTAGTAATAATAACCCCATTTTTAAAATAAAGTATTATTTTTTAAAATTAAAAACATTTACTGATAAATAATTACTCAATCATTATTAAGGTATTTATATTATTCAAAGATATATTATTCAATGAAAATGAATTTTATTGAATTTGTTATATATATAATAATATTAATGTTTTTATAAACTATAAGAAATTTTATTTTTAAAAATTGGATTCATATATAATGTAATAGTAAAAAATATTATAAATGTGAATTTTTTTAGATTTATTTGAAAAGATTTATTTTTCTAGAAATATTGAATAATGATGATCATAATTGAAATTATCCGTTTTTAATGTTTTTAATTTGTTTTATTTTTTAAATTTTTTTTACTAAATGTAAAATTAGATAAACTTAAATATTAATAATACAATTTATCTCATTTATATTGAAAATAGTTTTCATTTTTATATTATTATGTTCTTATGCTTTATAATTGTTTTTTTGGAATCCCACATTTCATTACATTTTGTTGGTTTGATTTTATATTAGATAATTCCAAATAAATTAAATAAATTTAATAAAATGGATTGAATATAATTTATTAGAATATTTAATATTATTTAATATTTTATACTTAATTTTTCTTTATAATTTATAGTAAAAGGGTAAATATTTGTTACCCAAATTAGGTAAAAATGGGATTACTATGGGTTAATCCAGATGATATGGGTAATATTGAAAACTAAACCTGTTAAAATCTGATTTTATATATGTATTTGGACCTTATAAAATCCAAACTTCAGATATCTCTCCACTAGTAATCATTTTTCATGAGAATGTGATGTTACATATTTAAATATTCTAGGATAATCCATGTTTGTCCTCCCTCACACTAATAAAAACACACATATCCCCTATCTTATTTTCACCAAACTAAGATTTATAGATTAAAAAAAACCCCCACAAAATTAACGTGTTATATTCCCTATAAATTGTTTATATTTTATGTTTTCCATAATAACCATTCTTTGTGTCCTTAAGAAAAGTTATAAAGGTGGAATACTGAATAAGAGGTAGTCATCTTACCATCCAAATTATAATTTATTTTTTCTTGATCCGCCATTAAAACAGTGGTATTCATAATAAAATAAATACACAAATATCCTAAAATATAATGGAATATTATTATGATTATTTAACTCCCCATATCGACCTGCTGTTTTACCAAATGGGAATTTATGGTATTACTCATGTGTAAATGTAAACATCCACCTCCATGAAGTGATGCACTTATTTATCCATCAAAATATTTCATAGATTATTATTATGATTATTTTAAAGTATATATATGATATTTATGAATTATATATGATTAATGTATTCTAATATCATATTTACCATCTTTACATAAAATCAATCTATGAATGGTATTGTCGCTTGTGCCTACAGATTGACTACCACCTCCATGATGTTATGTAAATCATATTTCATTTCATAGTTACATAGATTGTAATAAGGATAGATGAAATGAATAAATATGGAAATTATTTTATAATAATGATTCTTGGAAGGTGAATCCTCAATTACCATTCCTTTTTTAATATGTTGAATATTGAAAACGCCGTATATAGTTATGTACGACATACTGTTCCCATGAACAATGTCAATAAAGTTTCAATCTATACCATTTATAGATGACTGAAAATACATAAAAATTAAATATATGGGATGATTATTTCATTTTTATAATAAAATATATGATTTAAATTTGATCAATGTACACCGACAATATGTGTCAAAATGAAATTCTCAAGAAAAGAAAAATAGATAACACAAGGAAATGTGGATTATAAAATCGAATTATTAATAAATGGGAGTTTAAATTCAATAATTATAAAATAAATTATATTATAAGTATGTACATTATTTTTAATAGAATTATAACACATTTAAATTAAATATACATGAATATATTTAGGTTTTGAAGAAAGTGACTTGAGGTATGATATTTATGTTAAAATATCATTATTTATCATGATTATTTTTTCCTAGGATTCGAAATATGAAATTTTGTTACCTATCATTGAATAATAACATGAATTTTAATCTCATATAGTAATTTCATGATATTCTTTTTAATTTCTTATCTTAAACAATTCATTATATGGAATGAATTTCTTTATGGATAATCAACATTATTTATCTCATCTATTAATTTTTTTTGTTCAATATCCAATTATTAGAAAATGAATTAAATACTGTTTTTATAAACAAAATTTATTACATTAATTTTAATCCTTGTTATAATGTTTTTAAAAATAAAAATAAAAGTGAATATTATTATATTTTTCTAAAAGAAAATTTTATGACTGTTTAATGAAAATGTGAAAGGAATATTTTTTTAAAGTACCTGGTATGTATAGATTTTCCACATTCATGAATTATCCATGATTTTGAGCATATATTACATGTCTTTTTGTTTAATTTCGAAAGATTATTCCATTATAAATTTTAAATTTTTTGTGTTTTAGATAAAAAATGTATTAAATACATAGTATTTTCCTCAAGAAATATAATAGTGATCAATTAAATATAAACCCCATCTATAATTACATACTATTATGATGAATATTATTTATTAAGGATATTATCATGTGATATAATACATATTGTTTCGCTATATGGTTTATGATTATGTTGATGTCAAGTTTATGAAACTCATTTATTTTCTATAGGTTAGGTTTGATAAAATGTTGAAATGTTTTTTTAACCCATTTAAATTTACCTGGGTTAAGATATATAATGAACGATTGGTGATATTATTTACCATATATAAATGTTTTAAAATTATGTGATAGGTGATCCTAAAATTTTATATCCCTCAATTCAGTGTGTAATGATAGTTATCTCATCAGATAATAAATACTATATTGTTGATTGATCCCACTTCAGTAATGGAAATTTTCTATAGTTATAACTCTTGAAGAAAACATTAAATTACTATAAAATATAATGGAGATTAAATAAATTCACTATGATAGTTTTCATATGAAAACACAACTAAGGAAATTATTTTCTATGAATATATGTATGGAAAAGTCCTTTGTAGCTTGCCAATTCTATGCGATCACAGACTATATAAATTGCATTATTTATTATTATAGTAATAATAACTACACTACTTTACTCCATGAATCAAGATTATGATATTTGATATGCTGAATATGATTTTATATTGGTAATCTCACGTTATTATTGCCCTATTTTCATCATATTCATATGTGATTATTCAAATCTCATTTGATGACACTTAATGAGTATATTATCTCACCCATTATTATGTTTCCTTTTCATTAGTTGTGAAGAATTTTTTGAGGCATGATATATATAAGTATAAATATAGTTATTAAGAACATAGTATAAGATGATATAGATATTTTATAGAGTAATTATTTAAATATTCATGTTTCAATAGATAATAAACATAACCAATTCAAGAATGGATCATAATTTAATTTTATTAATAATCATACAGTATGATTTAGTATTTATATATAAATGGAAAGTGTTCTTCAAGTTAGTATCAATGAAGTTTTATTGAACTTTGGAAATGAGGATGACGGACCATTTTTGAGAACCCATAAGATAATATTATATATAGAAAAAAATACATATTATTGGTAAATAAAGGGGGATATTTTTCCTAGAAAAATATACCTACATAAATATTATATGATGAAGAAATTTAAACAAAATAATATTTGGGTATTATCCCTTAAATAAATTTTTCATGAAAGTATCCACCATCATTCTGGTGGATAGTGAGTATAAACATATAACACGGCTAGTATGAAACTCAATAATCATAGGAATGGGTCAACTCACATTTAAATTATAAAAAATTATAAAGGATTTAAATAGATAATGACCATGAATGAACTAGGTCAGATATATGATGTAATATAATGTATGAATGGATTCATGATTTAGAAATCGAATAAATTAATTTTCATGATTATAAATTTCTTCACCATGATTATTGTCACTCACAATATTATTTTTTGGAATTATTCAGTGGATGTAACCAAAAAATATTATTTTTTTATTGAATGTGATAAACAATACAATTAATTTCCTCTTGAGAAACTAAATTATATTAGATATAGAATGAAAAATGAAAATAATAATGTTATAAATCCTTTTCAATCTAATAATCGTGAAGATATATAAAATTAAAAAAGGATGGTAAAATTATGTTTTAGTCCATTATGGGAAAATATCCTCCTTCTTTTACTAGTTATATTAATTAAATTATTTATGATAAATATATCAATGAAAATAAAATGATAATTTCTAGTCTTGAGTGTTTTGAACATGAAAATATTAATTTACATTTTCATCATTTGGAAGGTAAATATGATCAGTTTTGGACTCTTATTAATATAAAATGGAAATGTGAACAAATTGACTTCATGGGATTGGATTAATTTTTGAGATTATTTTAATGTAAGTAATAATATTTTATTCTCCATAATAAATTAATAATGAATTACATTAGCTAAATTATATGGATGAGGAATATTTTAGTACATCTAAGGAGAATTTTATAGGGCTTATAAGGTAAACATGTGGTATTATTATCCAACATATAAGTAATTTTGAACGATTATATAGTGTCTTAAAACAAAATTTCTAAAGGAAGTTATCCATAAGAGACTTCAGTAGGAATGATGAAATAATTTTATGTTCTATTAATATAGAAATAGATATTGATGTTATCCATCAATTTCATTTTTCTGAAAAAAAAATTGATAACATTTAATTAAAATTATAAATAAAATGGAGTGAAAAAAGATACAATCTCATCTATAGAAGAAGTGTGGACAAAAAAATAGAGGAAATTATTTCTGGGATGCTATTAATTTTTTTATGTGTAGAAAAAAAATTTATTAGGATATAAATTATAGATTTGATGATATGAATATATAATCTTACGATGGATAAATATAGAATCATAATTTATAGGAAATACTACTATATATATTTGAAGTAGTAAGGGAATTATGAAAACTACATCCGAAATAGGGTTCTTAATGATGTTGATCGAAATACAAAACCTCTAACGACTAGAGAAATATGGAAGTATCATGTTATCAAAATTAATAATGTATATAATAATGGGTGAATTTACTATTTATCACCCACTCTATAATATTGAATTTTCTATATTTTTCTAGATTTACCACCTCTTTTATATCATAAGAATTTATAGTGGTATATTAATAAAACCTAAAATGTTAGATGTTGAATTTATAATGAAACACCATAATGTTATAATTTTCTCATATCAGGACTATTAGACTTCTACATTAGAAATAATGAGTAATATACTTCATATATATATATATATCTTTATTCTAGTTATAATGTATTTTGATGTTATATTCAGCTTTGATTTTTATTTCATATGTAATTCCCATATCAAGTTCAGATGAATGTAAGTCACATTTAACATTAAAAACCAATATATAATTTTCTATAGGTTTGATAGTAAATAAGAAATTCCAATGAACCCATTATATATTTCATGATTCTTTATTGATAAAATGGTGAATATCTTAGATGTTTAGGGAGAAACTAAATATTGAAGATATTCCCATTTTGCGTGATTTTATAGTAACTATTCTCAAATATTTACTTATTTATAATGATGATTTTAATTTTTAAATAGATCTCATAACATAAAATAATCCTATTTAATATATTCCATAAATAATGGACCCAATTGAGTTCTTTGAATTGAAGTGGAAAACCTTGGAGAACCAGGAAAATGGATTCCATTTTTCAAGTGTGCCACATTGGGGTGAACCTGTTATTTTTTATTAGAATAAATTTTGATCAATGTAACCCAAAATTGATTATTAATAATGTAAGATGCTCAATATATATATTTAATATGATAATTATATTTTTAAACCTTATTTTAAATCAATTTTGAGGTGATTAAAAAATTTCAATGTTTGATCTTCAATCAGGTTACTATCTAGTGAGGTCCTAATTCCAGAGATATTGAATAATGACTTCTCTAGGAGGTATATATGTTATGAATTTATATTTATTCATATAGTTTCTCTATTTATCCTATTATGTTAATTTATTTAATGTGTATATTAATTATATAATAGGTTTGTCATTTTGCGATATTCTTTGTAGAAGATATGATTATTTGCTGAAAGAGTCAAGAAGGTCATGAATATCAATGTAGGATTTTAAGAAAGACCATAAGGAAGTAAAATTCATATGAAAAATTTACCAAGTATGAATTTTATCTATAATATGTTACATTTTGGGTAATCTAATCTCATGTTACAATATATCTATTGATATAACCTGGAATAATGTTATTGATAATTGGCCCATACCAACCACATTGGATAAAATCCATATTTTTCTTTATTTTCTTTGATCATATTGACACATTGTAAAAAATGTACCATGGATATATTATCCACTCACCACGTTGACATGGAATGAAGAAATGTTCATTTCAACATATGAATTTGATGTAAATTGCAACGTAATAATTAGGAAGTAATTTTGTACAAATGTCCTTGAACTACCATGTAATGGAGAAGGATATGTGATCAACTATTATTTATTGAAGAATATAATTGTATCAATACTAATGTATAATGATTTGGTTATAGCTTTTTACTAAGGATTGTTGATGGATAAAAATAAAATTTTGCAACCCATGATTTAGAATTAAAATTTGTTTTTTATAAATGTGTTTGATGAATTCTCTTTAAAGGGAATTGTGTGATGTATATAATAATCCGAAAAAAATTAATTTTATTTTAATTCAAATGGATAAGAATATGAAATAGAGAAAAATGTTATATTTTCTTAAATATTATAAATTCTCTAAACATTATGACCCTTGGAATGAGAGGAAGGTGTAATATTTTCAATGTCAAAAGGATAATTAATTCTTATCTATGGATATAATAAAAAATAATTAAAAATTTATTAAATTTTCTATTTAGTATTTGGATATCATGAGGAAATGTGAGAAATATATTCATTCTCAAATTAGTATACAACAATCAATCTATGTGACGATTAAAGAGTCATGGATGGGATAAAGAGAGTTTCAATAGATAGTGTGAAAATATCATGAGTACAACCTTGAGTTTTATTGATATTTAAGGTTTTGGGATTGGTTATTTGTTCCACAAATACAAAATTTTTAAATTTATATGTTTGATAATGTTATTATTTCATTAATATCTATTCGTTAATGATGTTTAATGATGTAAAAAAGTTTAGGAGTATTTTTTTTAAACTTAAAGATAGATATTTTAGAGTATATTTAATAGTGATTGGTGCATCATAATGTTAATACTGGGAGATAGAAGTATAAGGTGATGTTATAACAAGTACCCATACAAAAAAAAATTTGTGAAACATCAATATGGAGTTTTTTCAACAAACACCTCAAAAAATATAAGTACTATAATGTTATTTGGGATACAGATGATCACATTATGAATTCAGCACCCATTATAATAATAAGATAAGAATTTTATATTTATATTATTTATAAGAAATAATTTATGGATATTTAATGGTTTCAAAAAGTAGCATATTATATTGTATCATACTGATATTCCGGTTTTACCATGATATTCTTGAAATTTATTATGTTATCTCTGGATTCATAGTTTTTTAGTACCCAATTTCACCATCATGTAAATTTCTTTTCTGAGAAAATAATTCAATCCCTACATGATTTTTTGATCCCCTATTCTATGGATTGAAATTTTTTCTTGGATCAAAACTTTTTTATGGATGTCCTTTCTTAAAATAATAGCCTTAACTTAAGAACTCAAATGCCCCTTTGTGGATCCTTCTATAGAATTATGTGTACAATTACAATGTATAAGGATAAATTCACAAGAAAAAAATATATTAGGAGATATTATAGTTGAGGGAATTTAATATAAATACTAGGTCCTCTAAAAAGATTTATTAAATCTCAAATTCAATACAAATCAAACGATTAAGATCATTTGAAAAATATTGACTTCACTTTTAATCAAGATGCATTTCTTTGAATTTATTAGTGGATGAATGGTTTGACATTTGGAATGAATTGAACCAGATCACAAGTTATATATTCCAATTATAAGGTAATGTATGAATATGGATGGTTGAAAAGCACAAGGGGCTTCCACTGAACATCTATCATGTTCACACATAGTTCAAAATATCTATCATGTGAATGTACATACCCGATCTGTCACATGTACTCTAATAAATGGTTATAAAAATATTGGGTGATCATTAATATATATAAAAACCATGATTTTATTAAATCATATATAAAACATGATACATAATAAAAATAATAACCTACGTAATGTTCTCTGGGGGAATAAAAAATTTAATGAGGATACATGGAAACCAGAGGATGTGATGAAATAGAGATGTCACCATTTTTTATAAAAGTGGTAGAATTGAAATATCTATATTTATTACAAATGGTATATAATGTAAGAAATAATTATTTTATGATATTTTTTTGAAAAATAAATTAAAATTATTTGATAGCTTAAAATACACTAAAATCAGAGTCTAAAATCATCATAATGTAGAATACCATTACAAAATAGTTGTTAAATTGGAATAATAAATTATATTTGAATCATATTTAAAATCAATTATACTTTATTTGTGTCAACAGAATATATTTAATAATATGTACTCTATTTTCTTAAAGACCTACTGTTTTTCATAAATACAATTTTTCCCCAAAATAAGTTTTTATTTCCTTTTGTGAACAAATAAAAAGAATTTTTCCCAAAATTTAAAAATTAATTTCCCCAAATGAGAACATTTTTTTCAAAAATTATCTCAGTATTATCTTATATAGAGATGTTTATAATTTTCTAAATAGAAATTTTTTTAATTAATAATGAAAATGCAGATTTTTATTGAAACGTTTATTTTCATTTAATAGAGTTAAAGGGATGAATATTGATTTAAAATTGTTCTAAAATTTTTATGAGTCAAATAAAAATATTTAAAATGAAATTTATTGTTATTTTAATTTATTTTTTAAAATTATTAAATAAAATCAAGTTATACTTAAGAGGTGGTTTTTTAGTAAACCCTCATTTTATCATGTTTTGTGGGTTTATTTTAAAATTAAATTCTTCCACTTTTGTGAATTCATTTTGAATAAATGTATTTATTATTTTTATTATTCATATTTATGTTTTTAGTATTTTCATAATAATTTTTTTCCATAATGAATTTAGAAAATAGTAAAAATATGTTATAGTTTTTAATGTTAAATCTAATTTTTAGGGGGGATAAATCAATGTAAAATGTTATGTTTTCTAGTTAAATATAATTGGATACCATTTAAAAGACATTTTTTGACCTCATATTATTCCAATTTAAAATATTTAAACATTTTTAAACATTTAACTTGAGAATTAATTTTTAATATTTTAATATTCTAAGAAAATACAATTGTTTCATCTCCATCGGAAACAAAATCATAGACCTCAATTTTTTTCATTAAATAATATTATAAAATATATAAAACCAAAACCTACCATATCAAATTCAAAATTACATATATATAATTTAAAAGATATTGTATTATTAAATGACAATTCCATGGGTCATCAGGAATGGATCTAAAGGAGGATTACTAAAGAAAATTTAACTATCATACCCGAAGCCTTTAAATTTAATTCTTCTTCTACCTCATCTAATGATGAGATATTCACAATATAAATAAATAATTAATTATAATAAATAAAGTAATATTATATTGTTTTTATATATCCAAAAATATCCTTCATGTATTCTGTCAAATTTTATGTGAAGGTATCACTCATGCATATGGAGAGATTATAACCACAACACTAAAATTCAAATACTTTTCAATAAAATATCTTATGGATGTTTGTTAATATAGTTTTAATGTATATATATGTGATATATATGAAATATATAGTCATTTTTATTATATTATTATACCTACCTAGTTTTCTTTTAATCTATTGGAATATGGTTATGTCACTCATGTGTACATGTGAACTATCTTCCCCATGAAGTGATGCGATTATTTTTTTCTTTTAAAATTTATATGGATGGAAATTAAGATAGTTTTATCAAACTGATATGATATATACATTGTAATAATGATTTTTAAAATCTTAATTATTATTTATAATTATTTATCATAATCCTTTGAAATTTGAAAACAAGATTCATATCAACCATCTCCATGGACAGTATAATTCAGTTTCACTATCTATAATTTATGGATAGATATAAATATATATATTTAATAGATATTATTTTAATATCAATATTTAAATTATGTATATTATGGAACCATAATCTTGATATATTTACCAGATCTACCAAATAAATATTCTCATTGAAAATGAAACAGTCAACGCCCATAAATGATTACTTTAGTAAGAATTTATTTAAAAATTTGGTGTTTAAAAAGTATAAGTGGATCATTTAAGATATTTTAAGTATCTAAAAGAATCTGATTTATATATACAAAATAATATTTATAATAATGGATTTTGAATCTCATTAAAATAATTTTAAACATATGGTACGGGATTTTTATAAAAATATCATTTTTATCGGGATTTTCTATGAATGTGTTTGTGATGATGAAATGTTATAACCTACCTATAAATAATGAATTGAATTATCTTATATAGTTTTATTTATAGAGATTAATTAATTTATTTAATTTTACACTATTTAAATACTTATAAGACATACATAATTTTTTTTAAGGATAGTCAACATTATTTCTCTCCTTGGGCAAATTTTCTTCTTTCATTCAGATGTTATATAAAATTTTTCTTGAATGTTATTACTAACTAAATTTTAAAAAATTATTTTTAAACCATGAATTATTTTTTTAGATAATTTTTTAATAAAATATTATTTTAAATTTTTAAGAGATTTAACATTAACTTTTATAAAAATTTTGAATTAAATATTTTTTTTCATATAAATGATGTGAACAGAATTTCAATCCATTCTGACAAATCCTCTTTTTGAAGGTTCAATTTCAATTTTTCAATATTATTTTGATTGAACATTATTTTCTTAATATTTTACAATTATTATGGTTTTAAACAAATTAATTCCAAATAAATATATAATTTCTTCATGAAGTATTTGTGTTATTTTCAAATAAAATTTACTTATTTGAAATCATTATGTGATGTTAATTGATATTTACATGGAATATGGTTCAATGATATAATATTTTTTATTTATTTGTATGGATTATGATTATGATGACAAGATGTTTATGAAATTAGTTAAATTTCCATGTCTTATGTCTTGATGGAATGATGAAATTCTTATGAAACACGTTTTCGTTACATGTGTATTATATATGATGAATAATTACTTATGCCATGAAACACCTATGAATGGATTTTGATTATATGAGTGGTGGTACCAGAAGAATATATACCTCTAATTAATTAGTTAAATATGGATATCTAATGATATAATAAGGACTATAATTTGGAATGAACCTAGTTATGTAAAATACCATTTCTTCTATGAAAATATCATGATTGAATAGAGACTAAGGATATGATTGACTATGTAGTTAACCCAATACACTATGATATTATTTAGGTGATCCCTTTCATAGGAAATGATTTTATATGATTATATTTATTCAATGAAACATATTTCATTTTCAAATTTTATTCCCTCAAGTATCATATTCTATGATAATGTACTATTTCTTGTCTAATGAATTCCTTAATCTCTATCACAAGATTTTAATCATTGATATAATGGAAATGATTTTAAAATGTTATGATCATGCTCTCATACTTTTATACTCCTTATATTTGTATATGATCATTGATATCTCCCTTATGTTCATTCATTGAGCATCTAAGATCACGATTTCTCATTTTTCATTTCTTGGAGATGTGAAGAATGGTTTTGGTATAATATATATATCTGAAAGGTGATATTTCTGAAGAGAATTTTTGGTGATGATGTAGATATTTTATTAACTAGCTATTTATATTTCAATTTTCCAATGGTACATAACCTATATGAATATGAGATTGATGATAATTTTATGTAATAAATACTCTTATATTCTGTTATATTATATATTCCTGAAAGGTATGAGCCTATATATCCTATAAGAGCTACATGGGTTTACAAAAATGTATATGAACTAATGTTTCCTTCAAAATATGATGTAATTTAAAAGGCCATATACATAGTGTGATATCTGATAGATACGGTGAGAAGGGATACCTGATGTACATGTAATGTACTCCCTAAACATAGGTCTTCTATTCAGGTATAGTAAGAAGGTTCTATGTGTGATAGACAACATAAAGGAAACATAGACATCATGGTTGTGTACTTCCAATACATTTCATGGAAACACAGGCATTGGTCACACAACTTTTGGGTATGCAGTATAGTGTATGAAATTTATAATGAGTTCAAATCCTAATCACCAGGATATTTCCAAATATATGAGATGTGTTCATTTGAACTAAACTATGGGTCGATTAGAAAATCATCACATATATTGTCCCTTCCATAGATCTATCCAATAACATTATTGGCTTAGTGCCCCCACATTTGACATGATAGGTAGGTTAGGTGACATCTGGAATACCGTCACATATTCCAAGTCCTTTCAATTTCCCTTATGTTTATAAGAAACATTGTGGGGATACAATATTAATATCATTAATTCAAATATATATTATTATTCATTTTTATCTTATTTTATATGTTTCATTATATGATTATTTAAATTTTGGATTGGTTTTTTGGAAATATGTGATTAGTATTTAAACGTGTTGAAGTTATAATTTTAATAAATTTCAATAAAATAACATCATAAATCCAACTCATGACATGTAATACTTGGATATAGTGGCCCTATAATATTATGTCTAATCTATGAAGATATCAAAGGGTTTTAATATCTTGGACTAATAATTATGGTCCTGAAATTATTAAATGATATGAAAGTGTAATCTTATGTACCAATCAACCACCCATGGAACATTGATCCTGTGAAAGAAATCGAAGTTGATAATTTATTGGACAATTAATTTCAAAGATAAAAATATTTTATATGAAATTAAAGTATGAATTAATGTTTCTAAATAATTTTATAGATGACATGATTTTTGGAATATACAAGATGTACAGTTTATAAGATATAGACAAATCGATGATTTGAGGTTCCCATTACATGAAGTGAATCATAGAAGGAAGATGAGAAATATTTTACGAGGTCTTTATAAAATAAAACTCATAATGTGAAATAATTACACATTAGAGGCTGACTGGAACTATTGAAATTCTAGAAACACTAATGTTTAGACATTATTTATTTAACTATTACTTTTTTAAAAATTTTCAACCAATTTATGTTCATTTTCACTTCATTATTTTTTCGCCCATCATTTTTTCAGTTCAATCCAATGAGTATTTTATTTTTTTCATTTTCCAAACCTTGAGGATTGTAATACCAATTTCCTTATGGTTAGTATTTCCCCATTCCTAATATTGGATTTGTGTTATATATCTTTCTTTAATTATGAATTTCATTATGGATATTCTCATCATGATTTTTCTATTAATTTTTTTAACATTATCCTTACCAAGTTTATAATACCCTATTTGACATAAGGTTCAATAGTAAGGGTGGAATAAACATATTATTTTTATATATCAAATCACGTGTAACCCATTTTCTATGAATTTAGTTAAGAACTCAGGTCATGCGTACTATTTTTCACAAATCTACCTCTAAGTACTGAAATAGTATTACTATAACCTAAAAGGAGTTAAATAGGATAGGACCAATAGTAAATAACAATTTCATGTTTTAAGTTCAAACATTATGCAATAAACATTATGTCCACCATTATACCATTGAATGGACTATAATTTAAGTAGATCTGATTGGTTTGATCGAAACTAATTGGTGACTTTTTCATTTCATATTAGCCTAAGATGTAAGGACATCTCAGACTAGATTGAAGAAAAAAATTGTATAGACTCCCTAAAATTGATACTGATCTATTATTTTTAATCTAATTCGTATTATATATAATTTCTTTACAAACCTACATAAACAATTAACATGAGAAATCCAATTTTATATTTCAGCAACTAGGTCACCAACAGTTACAATTTTTATGATAGGAGTGAACCAAGATTAAGATATTCATTATTACTATATTGTCATGATAGTTTTAATTTAATAAATTTTTAATATGATAATGATCATATAGAATAAATGATTCTACATGGGCCGATCAAATTTACTATAATTATTGGGCATCTATTTTGTTCTTCAATAGTGTGACCATTGAAATAAACCGGGGGTTTTCTCACACCCCTTGGCCCTTTCCAATTTATATTTACAATTTTAACAGATGTATTAGTTTCTTTGTATCTTAATCTTATTAGAATGTGATCTAGGCCCCTATAACATATTAATGCATCCTTGAACATTAATAACCTCTTGAGATCAACCCAAGAATCTTGAGATTCATCTATGCACATTATTAAAAAAAGAATTTGAAAAATAATATTTTTTCTTCTAATACGAAAAATGCATAATATGTTCCGTATAAATAATAATGGTTGAACCCCGTTATTCCAAATTACACCATTATGTACTATATTTTTTCATCCATTACTCGTGTTTCACCTAAAATTATTTGACCTCCTATTTAGGCACACAATTTTGAGATAAAAATAGGGATTATTCACTTGATCTAGAGAAGAACTAAATTTCATGGACATCAGAGATCATACCAACATTATTATTTAGAAAAAAATTATTATTTATTTTTATAACATTAAAATACAAGGTATCTCATCTAATGACATATAACTTATTGT
Source organism: Viscum album (assembly GCA_963277665.1). Lineage (NCBI taxonomy): Eukaryota > Viridiplantae > Streptophyta > Magnoliopsida > Santalales > Viscaceae > Viscum > Viscum album. The sequence goes on from OY728162.1 coordinate 543,953,327, forward strand.
CTTGAACATATCACAATGTGAAAAAACAAATGAATAGTTGATTAAATAATCTATTGAGAATAATAAAATATTGGCTGAATTATGGAAAACAATTATGAAAATATTTAAAAACATATGTACATGGAATCTTCTATATTATGTAGAATATTTTTTTGATGAAGATGACGAATCATCTAGATGGTGAAACCATCCTTTTTGGAAAGATTATAATCAATATAGTATAAGTGTTTCTTACACTTATGGAAGAATTATCATCAATGATAGTATGTAAAATAGAGAGAGGTAACCACATTGACAAGGATTTCACCCAGTTGGTGAGACCACCCATCTTGTAGAATAGGTCAAAACCATTATTAATATGGTAGATAACATCTTGTTTTAATAATACCATGCCCAAATACAACCTTTTATTGTTATATAAGTTAAATCTTAAGGCATGTGTTGATAACTGCATTTTTTTCGAGACTACTAAAACAAATAAATGAAGAAAAATTTTTGGACTATAAATATATTAATTAAAATAAAAAACTACAATGATTACAAAAACACGTATTCCCAGAATGATTAGAATAAAAACCTAGAACCAATCAGTGTTATTATCAATAGGGGATTGGAAAATCTCTCTATGTATTTATGGATCTACGTGAGTTCCAACCTCAGAATACATCTTCACAATTATCCTAGCCCTTTCATCAAAAAATTTTTCAACAACATTTCTTCAATATTTCCAGCCCTACATCACCAAAAATATTTAGAATGATCCACCAAGGAATCCAAAATAATTAATCCCCAAATATTCAAATATTTATAATTTTATTATCATATTCATTCTAAAATTAGACAGGATAATGACTACTCACGATACACAGATTCAGGATCAAATTACTTCTCCATGTATCCTGAGGCACCATGTTTGTAAGACCTCTAAGACTCTCTCAAAATGCTTACCATGTACAATACATGGTAATATGGAGACAAAAATGTAATAAGAGGATAATTCCTCAGTTATTTATAGTAGTAAAATTTAAAATTTAGTATCTATTCATGGGTTATGATAAGATGATAAAAGAAACAGAATTGCATTTGAAAAATCATCATTGAAGGAAGCAATGATAACAGATTTAAATATGATAAATAAAAAAATGAAATAAAAATAAAATAAAAAATCTATTATAAATTTTAAACTAATAATAGAAGTTTTCTACATTTCACCACCACCAAACAAATCCCCTCTTAAATTATAATAGAATATGAGACATGGATAAATAAAGGGTCAAAATAAGAAATTTTTGGAAATATTAGAGAAACACCCTAGAAATTACCCCTTTTAATAAGTCATTAACTAGATGATCACTTATGAATAATTATTATTGGAGATACTCTATAAAAATATAAAAATGAAATAATTCACATTTATTCTCAGAATTAAGAATACTTCATTGTTTTTCAATATAATATCCAAAAAAATATGAGTGACCCCAATTGTTTCTTTATTCCCCACACCCTATAAACATGAAATATTAGAAATGATTTATGTGATTTCAGAGAAAGTATATATTTCAAGATAGTTAGGGTTCTTCTAATATTTAGGGAAATATGTCTTAGGTCCTTTAATAGTATCTCAATAGCTGACTAACCAATTAGTCATGTTTTTAGGGACTTTTCAAGGATGAATCATTGAATTTTAGAAAGATCAAATTCCAAAATAATTTCCTTGTCTTTATATGGATGAAGAAGGAGATATCATCAAATTTTTAGGGAGACCATTTCTCACCACTGATATTGAGATGATCTATATGATCCAGGGTAACATATCTTTATTGATGATGATGATCATGTAGTGTAAGACATAGTGATAGATTCCATGAAATATGGAGTCATATTAAATTTTACAACTATTTTTTAGATATATAAAAATAGTGATTTCATAGATATTGATGATGATAAAGAGTCTAAGTCTCCTATTGATGATGAATATTGTGAATATTATGAGGTAAATTACATAAAACCATAAACAAGAGATAACATTCATTAGTTCACACAATAAGTCATTGAACACCCTACTTTATAAATAATTCCACTTCAATGAATGTTGAAGTACATGTCCTTAGAAACTGAAGATTCACTCCTAATAATCAAAATCATAGATATTAATCATGTTCATTAATAGAAACTCATACATGTACTCAATAGGTATAAAAATTCATTATCCTTGGGTGTGTATTATATCACGAAAATCATCCCTCGGATTTTCACCCACAATATTATACAGGAAGAATTCATGAAAAAACTCCAACCACTGAGCTGAATCATACCACTAATGAAATAAGGCATTCAGAAATATGTTCTAAAACATCATAATTCTAATATTATATTTTCCATCTCTAATAGTGAGTAGTTTTTTCCATGGAATTTTGTACAAATTAAATGTCACATGACTGCTATTAACAATAATAATAAATCATTAATACCAAATTGAACAATTACAATATAGAGATTATGGGTTGAATATCTAAATATAAATACAGAATCCTGAAAATACCATTTTCCATTAAAATTTATAAATCATATGCATGATTAGATGAATGAGTAATGGTTTTATTTTAATCATTATATATATTCAAGATACAATAAAATCATCATCGATCCAGTTGGTTACTCAAATATAATTTTCTCATGTACACATGGGACATTTGTCTATATAAGAATGTCATTTTGGGTATTTAAATGCACTAGAAACATTCTTATAGTGAATGAAACAAATCCTTTATGATATCGTAGATGATTTTATATAAATATCCATGGTCGAGTTTTCCATGTATAGACGTTCAAAAAAATATTATGTTTGCAATTTCAAATTTGTTATATAAAATTTTGAGGATAAATTACTAGTTCTGAATTTGGTGAAATAGTAATTTTGGTTATAAGAGGCATCCTCAAGGGTTTAGAAATTCAAATTCATGGCATATATGTTGAACCAATGAAAATAAAATAATCAAATAATTTCTCAACAAAAACCATTTAAAGTAATAAACATTTTTCTTGGACACATATGATTCTTTCTCTTGGACATTAAAGACTCTTAAAAAATATCCCAACCAATTACCCATCAATATTATCAGAAAATTACTTTTTAATTCATTGAAGTATGGGATATTGAATTTAAAACCCAAAATAATATCCTTGTGGCCACTCCCATCATTTTATCTCTCGATGAGGATAATGACATGAAATAATGTGTTATCCCAGTGACTTCATTTTGGGTGATGTTTTATGATTTAAAGTTAGACATATTATTATTCCCATTTATGATTTCATCATCATTATAATATATTATAAGACCAAATAAATGACCATAGTGAAGGATCTATTTGATCTAGTTATCTCATTAGGTAATTTTTTTCACATCTCGTACTATTAGTATTTTGAGTTTACAATGATCATATAGTACTAAATACATTCTGAATAAAAAGGTTGAGAAACTAATGTTCATTTGGCGGATTCATCTTCTATGGTAATTTTATATAATTATTAAAGGAACAAAGTGAAATATAATTATCATTATTTATCAACTATCAAGACATCATATTCTCGATGCCGAAAATGATAAAGATATAAATATTGGAGATGATTTACCTAATATGAAATCATTCAATATGGATGTTTAGAAATAACCAAGGTAATATGTTATTGAATATAATCTAGCCATGGGAAAAATCTACCAACGTTTATCTTTTAAAGATGGATGAAATTATTAGTTGATTATACACAGTATTTATGGGATTATCCATTATTATTTCATAATTGTTCTAATGGTTTAATATGGTGATACATTGTAGAGGAAGAAATTAAATGTTCTCAAGATTTTAATCATATGTCACATACTGGAGGACATCACAGGCATAGACACACTATGGACGAAATCTTATGAAGTTGAATCTTCAGTACTATACACCATTATGGTTTGAAAAATTAATATAATTTTATTATGGGATTCAATGGATATTCACCAATGGGTAATGTGACAAGATAACCTAAAAACCCTTCATGGAAGTAAAAAATGCATGATGTTTGGCAGAATTATTTTCCAATCACATTTCCCAATTCCAATGGAAACTTTTATATAATTTTTTGGGTAGACATTGTTTCAATGTAGGAAAAAATAGATTCCACCACCCATGATATAACTGAAGTGGTAATTCATTTTTTAATAAAAAAAATATTTTCAACATTTTCTTTTACCTAGTTGGCCATTTGTGACCGTGGAACATACTCAAATACAACTACCATCAATGTGATTTTTAAAAAAATATAGGAATCAATACAGCACAAGAACCCCCTTTAATCCACAATCTAGTGAGAAAGTAGATTTCTCTAATCAATAGATCAAAAAGATACACTAAAAGGAACTGATTTTGTTTTTGAAATATTATTGTCTCAAACATGGGGATTCAATTTAGGTATAACACATAACATATTATGAACCAATAAAAATTACATTATAGACTTGATTATATAATATCCTATCAATTACAAATGAAAATAGTCAACTAATCAAATTTTTTAATAAATATGTTAAAATATGGTTCTCAATAATTATATCTGAAAATAGATGTTGTATGGGGGAATGATCGAAATATAATGAATAGTCCAAAAATTTTAAGGAGGGAACAAAATAATGGAATGAATCACACATCATGAGTGGGATATTCTACTTTGGGGAAATATTTTTACTTTTCAATTCCTATCTAAAATTATTACCTTGAAAACTGAAATCCCGATAGCTAATGCCTTTTGAATATATTATGGTATTTCCATGTAGACTGAACGAAATTAAAAGAGTTGGTGCACCACCATTTATTGTCAATAATAAGTTACTAAACAACTACAAAGATATATTTCATTAATGTGGTTTTGTCACATTAATATTCATTTTATTTGAGGGTTTTCTATCTCTTGATGTTAAAAAATCATTGAATTTGAGGTAACCCATGATATGATCAATAGGCTATAATATTTTTTATGAGATAATATTTTTTCAGTGATACTAGTAGTAGGAAGGAAACTCCCGACAAAAAGAGTTGATCAAGAAGTTGTATTCATGTTGAGAATTCCATTCACATCATGAATATCATTAAAATCATGTGTTTTGAGGTGTTGAAATATATTATTTTATGAGTATTTCACATCATGATTCTAAATCATGATGAGAATATAATTTAGGATGTGATTCTTAGCTCTCAGCTATATCATTCATGAACCTAGGGTTCATGGGTGGCACTCTATTTTCTCCTCTCATACCTGTCGAGATTTTTATTCCATTCCTCACTAGTTGTTCCTAGTCCATTGAACTAAAAACACTCAATTATCCATGATTATATAATATTTATTCATCTCATACACTTCCCTTTAATCCCAATATACTCTACGGTAATTTTAACGGCATTATATTTTCCAAACGATGGCCTGACATAATGATTCTCACTTGTCAAAACACATAGTGATTGATCCGTTGAAACCATCTGTGGAAAAATCCCTATAACCTTATACATCTGGCTCATCTTCACCATCACATTCTATCCATTCATGTTCTACTTGTCAGCACTCCCAGGGTGCTAACCAGTAGTACAATCATTACCCATAACAATAATTTTCTATAACCATGTCCCAAATCTTCTTTTCCAATATTCAATCCAAGCCCATGAAGTCTAAAAATAGATTCATCAATAAAATCACTGAGAATATCCTCATGGGAATTGAAGTCATGGAGCTCATTGGAGACATAAAAATTTACCATATCATCAAGGAACATCTAGGAATATACTAAGTGATATTTCTTAATATAATGTAATCATGTTATCAGGATATTACTTACATATCATTAGAATTTAGAAGAAATCCATGTGAACATATGAGGGTATGTTCGGATTTTGACTATGTGTTGATTCATCCATCTTTTTTCCCTGTCCATATTATTCTATCTTATATCAGGACCCCAAAAAGGTGGACACATTATAGAGATAGTTTTTATAGCCCAATAGACTATTTATTTTCTCAATAATTATTTATTGAAGAATGCCCAGTTGGGGGACTCCACATTACGTATTGCTAATTAGGATTTGGCCCATTAATTGTTGGAATAAGGACACTCTCTTAGGGACATTATCTAGTATGATGTACCTATTCTATCTTATTATAAGGTATTCCATCTTATGAACATGTTTTTATAGTATCCCCATTATTACATGGAACATGAGAGGAGATAATGTGACACATAGATGGGTAGGATCTTCCTTACTCATATGGCTCATCGTTTGGGCATTCTGACTCATCTAATCTGCTTAAAACATTAGTACCAATGTAGTAGTTCAATATTATTTTTCTAAACATTATTTAGATTCTATAAAAGAAATTAATGAATTACAAGAGAACTCCAGAGTATGTTGAGGATGCTAAAGAGGTTTCAGTTCCTCTTACTCTAGCTCTTGAGGTAGCCAATCCCGTTGCCTCTACAATGCATCCTACTGATAATTTCAGAACTGCTCGTCCCCCACCACTTCCACACATTCCTTAAAGTTACCACCCCTGCAAATTATGAGTGAGACTTATATATTCCACGAAATATATGGGATGTTTTATGTAGCTAAAATAGTGTTATTCAGTGTATTATAGAAAACCAAAGTCGTATCTTCTATCATTTCAAAATTCCCTTCACTAAACCTACCTAGTTCCCAACCACTCAAACATATAATATAATTACGACCATATCCACCCAACCACCTTATTCAACAATAAATCCTACTATTAGATCCATTTTATCCTTATCCTTCTTTTCCCATACGATTCCCTCAATTATGATCTTTACAATGTTTACAAATAGTGGTTCTAAAAGAGAATTATTAAAAAACACATGCCATATGGGGAAATAGACATACTCTCCCATTCAAAAATTTCATTTCATTAATAGATCCATCTTTGATATAGATAGACTCTATCTTGATCGAAACCACACCTCTCTGATCCCCTATCTTAGTTTCACTAGTAGAGACCAGCTAAGCACACTACACCACAACAACTATTTTAGTCTTCAATAAACCTACTCCTTCTATAATTTTGGACATCATCATGATTGTGCAGATCCATCTACTCACTTTTCAACATGGTACCACCGAAGCTACAAGTGGATATTTAACCCACTCATCATCATTTTTCTAGAGTATAGCCCTACCCTATTTTACACTTTTGTGTGTATTTTTCAATATTCAATATATTGACTATATCAATTGTATCATTTTATTATTTAATTATAGAGAGATTATTTTTGATTGAATATTTTTATGTCACATTATACTCCTTTATGTAATTAGATGGAATTCTATCGATAATCTACTATTACTTTTTATGGACATGTCAGGCCACCTATTGGACCTTTCTATGTGGTATTACCTTGTGTAGCTAATTTTTAAGGACCACTCCATGATATTAGTCAATGATATTTTCATATTATCCTATTTCTGATCCTGAGGATTCATTGAAAAATTATTGAGTTTTTGAACCCTAGCAGGTGACCATTACATCTTGAAGATAGTACATTTATTTCTAGTAAGAGGCAAAGAAAAACTGTGTGGATTTACTATTCTGATTAATCTGTTCATATCAATATATATGATGATGTATTATTAAGCAATAATTGGAGTAAACCTATATTTTAATCTTTTTGGGTTTTTAGTCTATTAGGACTTTTAATTTATTTTCGTAGTTTTTCATTTTATGTATCGTAATAGGTAATTATTTTTTATTCTTCTTCATGAACATATATCTAAGGTGATATCAATTTCTATACACTTTTTGTACATGATAATTTTCATTCTTATATATTGACTATATACTATGAACTGACCATTTCTGTAGTGCATGTATATTATTTTGAACATTTTCTATGGTATGACGGTTTCACATCATCATATGAAATTTTCCCATTTTTTATGATATTTCATAAGGGGATCTATCATTTATTAACTCTACTTTCATACAAGACAATAAAATTTTATTTTCAATGACCTTCATACTACTCCCACATCACCTACCAATACAATGTGAACACAGTTTCATTTTAACTACAGTGTGAAAATTATTGAGAATTATCTTATTTACACAAAGTATTTTATAATTTATCATTTTTATGAAATACATTTTTTATTTAAAACATTGTTCAAATTTATATCACACTAAAATAAAGAAAATAAATTAATGTTTTTGGATGGAAATTGTTAAAATATATTTTAATGCACATTCATATATGTTTTTCATGCTTACATAGTTGAGTAATTTAAATCTAACTATAAATTTTCCAAATTTCATTTTATTGACTTATTATTTGTAACATCTTCACCCGGGTTCTACTTTCATGTTCTCGAGCTAGATTACTATGTGATATCCAAAATTCTTCCCCATACAACAGCGGATGCTGTCTAGAAACAAGGGTATAATACTGATCAAGGTGATATTAAACCCCCTTTCTGAAAGTAGTACACCAGAAATAATAATTATAAAATAGCAAAAAAATTAATATTACCATAACAAGAAGAATTCCAATATCACATGATTACAAAATATGGAATAAAATTTTAAAATTGAACAACTGATATGCCATTTCAAAGTACATTGCATGTGTCAAACTATAAGCCCAAAAGTAAGGAGATTAAAAAAGCATAAGAAGGTCCCGATACTATGTCATGATCCCTCATATATGATACATCCCAACACATTCATCTAACACAAGACCATTTTCCTTATAATATCTTGAAAATAGGAAGACTATTTGGGTACAGATCAGGCAACGCACATAAGGTTTGAGTACAACTAAGAAGGCCACAACATAGAGTGTCTGAAACATTATCCATTGAACAATAGTGTATAATGATATATAAAGAAATAATTAAAATTACTTAGTAAATACTTAACACATTGTAATCTTTTCCATATTTAACCACATAAACTGCTAGGATTCTGTGGACACTAGAACCTCAATACATGCATTTTCCCATGTCAGAGACTGATCTATCCCCAAGGGATATCATATCTCAGAATTCCATTATTAAAATTCATTATCTCAATTAATATATGAAAATTCTATTGATAACATTCTTAATCACAATTCAAATATCAATATTCCATTATTACAGTTCTTCATCTCAAATCATATCTCTGAATTCTATATAAACAAAATTTCAAATAAAATCAAATCTTATAATTTCATTGTTACAAATATTCACCACAAACAATTTCTTAAAATTACACTTTTCCATTCTTCAACACAAATCATATATCGTAATTCCATTCGTTTTATTCTTGAAGGTATTTATCACTATTGTATTTTGATGCAGAAACCCATTTTCCACACACATATATCATATATATCACAATATAACAGTTTCACAACCATCAAAATATCACATGTAACAAAAATATCCTTTAATTAATTCCCCAATTAAACAATCCAATATAATTATTTTATATTCACAACATCATAGTAATTAACATATCAATTAACTAATGACATCAAATCCAATAAATTATTAAAAAAAATTAATTATAAAAAAATAAATATCCATGATTTATTATAGTAGTAAATTAAAACAATTTTTTATTTTATAAAGATCAATAAATAAATAAATAATTAATTATTATATTTAAACAATCCCAATATCCGAAAAATTATTTTGAAAAATAATTATTCTATCATAGTAATATAATTATATCAATAATTAATTCAATAATAAATTATTCTAAATCATTTGATTTCCTCATCCCATCCCCTACCATTATAAATTTCAAAAATTAATTAATTATCAACAACAAATTCATAAACATGAATTACCTAATTTCTTAATTAATAAATTAATGAAAATAATTAATTCAATTATAGAAACTATATTAATAATCATTCAATAATAATTATATAATTACATACATGTGATTGAAATCATGATGATTGGATTTGACTAATATAACCCCTACCTCGAATCATTGATGAGCTATTTCCCAGAATAAATTCACCATATTGAAATAGAATGGTAAGACCCATGATCAAGAAAGAGATCTTGAATCAAATCCAAGAATGAAGATAAAATTTATCAAGATGTAACAAACACAAAATCTTCCTCTATTACTAATATTTCATGAACAACCTTCTCTAAGACGAGGGAAGAGACAACAATGTGACCTGCCCTTCGTTCCTTAGGATTAAGGAGAGATAAAGACCCCCATGTTCAGCCTTTAGTAGGCCTCAAAGTGGAAAATAACAACAAGGGTATATAATTAGACATAAATGGAAGGCATTTCAATTTTTATATAACAAGATAGAGATGTAAGATGGTAAATCCTAAAAACACCAAATACTAAAGTTAATGTTGAATCCAAGAATTCTTTCTCAAAAGCATGTTCAAAATTAAAACTGATAAAAAGTATGAAAAAACTCACAAATAAAGTACAGAAGGAATGGAAGCTAAACATATATAACAACTATCCCAATGCCCAAGCTATTAAAGCCATTCACTGTCCCCAATGACCCCTTGGAATCCTGAAAATAGTTTCATATATTTATGGTGAGCATACAAATATACATATTAGGAAAACTAATGCTACTTGTGCTCAAGTGAAGTAACATACTAATTCCACTGTGTGAAAATAGTAGAGCCTCCATCACCTACCAATGAATAATTACCATAAAAATCTCACGAAGGCATAATAACTGAAGTACAACAAGTCAAGTAAGGTAATAATATAAGCATGTTGACATTTGGGTATCCCACACCACATTCCCACTCGTTAACTGCTTATTCATAATGATCTGATGTCTTAACGCTGACACTCTTCAAACATGCAGTCACACTTTAGCAACCTTCCCACACACTCCTTGTCCTGAAAATGAACACAACCATTCCCAAAAAGACCAGGGCCAGAACAACCACTGCCACGCCCAAAGACACCTGGTCCTCATTCAAAAAATAATTGGAAAATACACCAACAACACAAACACCTAAGAACTGGTCCATATCAAACCCTTCCCAAAGAATATTTTACTTTGGTAATCCTAAAGCCATTACAACACGACTAGATATGCCTGAGAAGTAAGATCCCGAAGACGGTACAATGAGTAAATTCAGGAACCAGCAATCCATCCTCCTACTGAGATGTTGGGGAAGACACCCTCTTTGATTAAATGGAGGTGTTTGACACATAGTGATCAACATGTTTGGGGTTCATATAGAAATTAAAAATAACTTCAATATATATATTTGTGTGTAAAAAAAAATTAGCCCCATCATGCAGGTTTCACACGAACAAATAACTAGACCACACCAGCACCACTTTTGATGCCAGTCCTATATGCCCAATCATATTACAACCACTACATAGAATAATCCCAACCCACTTTTTCTTGAATTTATATTTATTTGTTAAGGGGAATTAACAATTAATTATTCCAACGCAACCAGGAAACTAACAACAATAACCATACCATGAAACGAATGAAACCAAACTACAATCCCACTACACAACCTCAAAAAACTATACTTGTTGTACCACTACACATCCCCATTCAACTACTTACGACTATCATTCATAAAGGTGACAGTCACAATTCTTTCTCTCACAACCCATACCACCATACCCACTACTCAAAAAAATCCCCAATGCATTCCCACTATATTATGATTCTATAACCAGACTTCAGTCCCACTGATTGACGTCGCTTTGTGACCACAATACAACATAAATGAAGTTGAGCATCCTACAAGTTCTTCCTTTCTATAGTCAATATATGTCTCAGACTAAGACACAAAAATGTATCCATAACCATAAAACCAAGAATATTTAAATTTAATGGATAGGGGTTCATTAATTTCCACTTGAATATAACCGGGTTGATCAGAGGACATGTTTTACCATGGGTCATCCCTTTAATTAACCTAGTGTATGTGATTAGTTAGATTTCATTTCACATATGTATATAAAAACATCACACAGAAATATACCACCACCATTGCACACTCAATGGCCACAAATAACTATGATTTTCTGAACTCATAATGACACAACAACCATAAAATAATCATATATAAAAAAAATTTCATGCCACCAACATCAAACCACACCCTGCGCATTATTTTATTTGTGCGAGTTATCAGTTGATCATATTATATACATATTTAATTATTTTTTTGAGAAAAGCTTCTAGATGTTACTTATAATGAACCGTTAACATACCTACACAACATGATGCACAGTTAAGGAGAAGAAAAATAAAATCCATACATGGATGAACAGTGATTGAAGTTCCCTCTTGTTCCAAGAATAGAGGATGGCATGAAATGCCTGAAGAACTCCATGGTCGGGCAAGAAGAAAAAATAATACTCTTGAAGTGAGCCACTGAAGACACCCTGAAGATGTCAACACTAGATTTTCACAAGGAAAGGGGCTAAGAAAATCTGGGTTATTACATCATATACCACTCAAACTAATCTTGTCCCTTGGAATTTTAAAACTGTCCTAGAAGGAATGATGTCTCAACAACCATCCCTTATGATACCTTTCAGAATTAAACTGCCTTGTGTTATTTTAAATTTGGAGTGAACACCTCAAAATCGAATGACACCTCCTTTACAAATACCTCCCATAAAACTATAGAAACACTACCTCTCCACTCCCTCAAATAACCATGAAATCACAAAAATTCACACCACTTAGACACATGGATTACAAATCTATTTCCTCCCTTTCAAGATACTTTCAACTTTAGGCAGCACTAACTCACCCACGCAGGTTTAATCACATCCACATTAATCCATATTGATTAGGGATTAGGTTTTTAACTTCCCATAGTTTGTAATTTTGACACAAAATTAGAGAAGAGGGAATCAAATTATCATACATAAAGTGAGGTCAATCATTACATCATAAGTAAGGCACAAAGAAAACACAAGAGATAAACTCAAAACAGCTCTAGGTACATGGAATGCATTTGTGCCTCCCATTCCTAGGTATTATCCTCAAGACCATTATGACTCTATAACACATGATCCAAAGGAATGATCCATTCACAAAACACCTTATATTTTGGAACCTCCATTATTATTAGGAACTCCAAAAATGTTGCATCTCCCTCAACATCGAACTCTCCCCTGACAGAAACAAGGGATTCCTTCTGTAGACACTGAGAGAGCTGAGGGTCATGGAATCCAATGTGGATCCTTTCCAACTATTGTGGTAATTCCAACTAATACGACACCACGCCAACTTGTCCCAACTCCTCAAATGGTCCGATGATTCTGGGAGAAAGCTTACACCCGTGGAAAACCACTATATTCCACACCGAGGGGATACCATTAAGAACATGTGGTCCCCCACCTCAAACTACTTGGGTATCCTACTGTTATCTGATTATGAATTATGTCTGCCCTAAGCAGCATTCATCTTTCCACGCACAATATATTCCTTCTTTGTAATGCTCTACACCACCTCTAGGCCAGGAACACCTGCCTCCCAAACATATTTCCATCCATGGGATAATGACACACTGTTTTTATAGGGATTTAAATTGTTCGATGGAAATTGTAGATTGAAATAAATTATAGTAAGAAAACTCTTCTAGGGGAAAGTGTCATACCCATGAACCTCTAATGTTAAGAACACCTGATGACATCATATTATCCAACATCTGGATGGTCATCTATTTCTGTCCATCCATCATAGGGTGGAAAGTGGTTCTGATGCAAAAGTGGGTCCCAAGATAATGCTATAACCCCGTCCTAACTAGTGACGTAAAGAGTTTATCCCAATCCGATATGATGGATCTTGGATTTCCATGTATCTATATAGCTTCACCCACGTACCATTGTGCTAAGACATCCATGATGCTAAACATTATAACTAATATGAAGTGTGATGATTTCACCAATAGATCAACCACTACCCAGATGGCATCACAACCAACCTCATCACTGAGTATTCCTCGGATGAAATCCATTGAGATGTCATCCCAGTTAAACTTGATAATGTAAAAGGGTTACAACAAATTACTAGGTTCACAGTGTTCATATTTAACTTGATAACACATGTGGAACCATTCTAGAAACTCTTCCACTACCCACATCACTATGGGACACCAAAATAGACCTCTCATTACCTATTACATTTTGGAGACTCCGGGATTTAAAACCAAGGTTGAGTTATGGAACTCACTATGAACTCTATCGTGCATCGCCATCAGGAAAAACAACTTGCCGTAGAACTACATCTGATTCTGACTATCCACTTACCATACCTCTATAGAATAACCCTAAATAATGTGATCACACATCACATCGACCTTTGATTCTCCCCCAAGACTCCACCACCTATCGAACCAAGGTTGTATACTCTGTCATCTAAAATAGAGATCTTCTACGGTCATCCTCTCTAAAGGCCATATTTAATGTAAACAAATCATCCATTGCCATCAAGAATATGAGGACTCCAAAATTACATCGTTCTATGACTTCTTTCTCAAGTAACTGGCCATCATTTTCCCCTTTCATGAGGTGTATTATATTTCTATGTATTAGTCTTAAAAAAACTCCACCCACCACTGCTACCGCAAGTTCAAGTCTCAAGGGGGGAAGATATACCTTAATATCTTGTGATCCATGAAGACCATGACACATTCGCCAATATGGTAATGTCACCAAAAGATTAGTACAAACAAGACCACTTGTTGTTCTAGATCATGGGTGGCATAGTTAAATTCATGAGAATGTGACATCTTATACCCATTAAAGATCACTCCTCACTACGACATGATAACACACCCCTAGAGTAGAAGGAATGCATTAGAAAACAATTCAAACATCACCCAATCTCTAGAAGTATATTCATTACAGCACTGAACAGCTTCCACTTCAGGTATAATAAAATAAGGTTAAAACTGCTCAATGCATACAAAATCATTGTTCTTATTAATTCCTTTGTCAGTGCCATATCTTGAGGGAATCTAAGAATTAACCACTGATAATAACAATCTAGAACAAGGTAACTATAACCTACTACTACATTATTGGGTGCTTCCCAATAAATAATAGCTTTGACCTTCAATGGTTCCACTGTTATTTAGTATGGGGACAACACATGTCCAAGTAAGTGCACCTCGCATGTCCATAACATTTACATAGAAAACATCCCATAGAGATGGTTGTGTTAGAGGACATCCAATACTATACTTAAAAGATTAGTGTTATCCTCATCTACTCTTTAGTAGATCAAGATGTCATCGATGAACATAAGCACAAACAGGTCCAGATACCTTATGAAAACAGAGTTAAAATGGCCCCTAAACTCAACTGGTGAATTTGTAATGTCGAACGACAGGAAAACAGACATAAGGTGCCCATAAATACCCTTGAAAACATTCTTTGGGATGTCACCCTTCTTCACCCTCAAATGGTGATATCCAGACCACAGGTTGATCTTAGAGAACCAACATGTTCCTTTCAAAAAGTAAAAATTGTTATCAATACAGAGGAGGGGTATGAGTTCTTGACCATCACTTAATTCAGTCTTCGATAGTCTATGAAAAATATGAGACCGCCATGTATCATATTTTTGAAAAATAACTGATCCCACCATGGAGAAACACTTGGTCAGATAAAACCCTTCATAATTAGGTCTCCATACTGAATCATCCATTCTCACAACTCATAAGAAACCATCTGATAGAGCACCATAAAAATTGGTTAGGCATTGGTTTGTAAGTGTATCCCAAACTCAACATCACATCGTGATAGATTCACAACCTATTTAGAGAATATTTCCTAGAATTCATTCACAAATACCCATAGATTCCACCATATCATAGTCTACTGATTCCACTAATTTTCTAACAAATAAAAAAGGGGCTCCACACACCGGCTGCCCTCCGGGAAACTGTTCTCACCAAGAAATGCAACATGTTGGCTGCCCATATATGAGAACATGACCCTTATCCAGAATTATTTTATAACAAAACGAATAAAAAACATCCATTCGATGCCTAGAATGATATCTTATTTTTGCATTTGTAGAAGAAGGAGATCCCAACTAGACTATTGCGGCCCCAAAATTATTCTACATCCTAAACAAACATCAAATAGCTTGGTCTGACCTCAAACTGGTGTAATCAACAACAGGGGAATGGAAATAAACTATACATATAGACCCAAGGCATGGGATAGACTGGGTGAAACTATGTGCTGTGAAGGTCTGGAATCAGACAAGGAACATGAAAGAGTAATAAAAAGACTAATAATACTTCAGACAACATCTGGTCTTACTAGAATTACTTCCACTATGATGTGAAACTACACATGCCCAACCCCTCTACACCTCAGCTATCAAAAACCTCCTCAAGCACACCATGGTCAAGGTCCCTGATGAGTACCCTGAGGTCATCCTCCTTCAGCACCATCCGCCCTTAGTGGAGTGGGTGCTCACTACCCCTGCTGCTGGAAATGCCTGGTTGGAAACTACTTTTACTTAGGTGGGCACTGAACCTGGCCACCCACAAAATACTGTATTCAAATATGGCACTCATTCAGAATCTTCACATGTATTACATAGATAAATAACTATGGTCATAGACCCGTGGGGAATTGGCAAGGACTGGTATATCGTAACAGTAACTACTGAGGCCTACTCCCCACTGGTCAAAACCTTGAAGGCCCAAATGCTGGAAACCTAATATTGATGGCCTTCACCATTAAAAAACTCAAATGGATCCGTAATCTTGGAAAACATCCCTTTGAGTGAATAAGTTTCAGTACATAGGAGTTCTTCTAAATCTCCCTTTCTATTGGTAGATTGAATTGAGTAACAATACATAGAAGCGACGGTCGAAGTGCCACTTCCAAGCATCCTGCTTGAGACTTGTCATATAGAAAGTGGTCCAGTTCAAAATTAAGGAGATCCATGAACATTATCCCAACTTCTCTTATATACATACTCCCCTACTAATCGGAGTTAAGGTCTTGGCTATTCTTTTTCCTCATTGTGGAAGAAGGAAATTCCGCCCATAACTCCTTCTCAAAGTCAGTCCATGAGACATCAATATCCTTCCTCTCTCTGAGGAAAATCAACCACCACTGACATTTCACTACATGCATCTTGGTCACTTATAGAGGAACCCATTTCTCAGGTAGATCCTAGATCAAGGTTTAAGTGATCCCCATCTTCTCGGGCTCGCTCCTTGTCTCCATGTCTGAGATACGGCTCTCATACAGTCATATGGTCTACCACAATAAGGCAAAAAGAATATTCTACCATTGTTAGCACTCATACTCTCGATCGACCCTCCGTTGATCAACCAGATCAACTTGTTGGCCCTCGACTACTCATACCACTTGTGGATGACGTCTGGGTACATATCATAAAAGAGAAACAATAAACTAGTGTGGAAAATTCCATTTTAATTTTTTTGAAATATATATTTATAATAAATTCCCAAAACACCCATGAAACTCATGACTAAAAGTCATTATGATGTACATAGATTTCCTAGTGTCTCTACTCTTCAATCGGCATAGCCATACATGGTCATTAATTAGGTCTAGAGTGTTTATATCGGATCACGGGGGCACCTAAAATCCCATGTCCCAGTCGGTCTTCCCTGGCCTACTTTGTGAACCACTCTTTCCTAACATTTTTGTCATACCATCCCATAAAATTTTCTTTGTGACTAACCCCAAACTCCATCCTATCTCTCAACTATTAGCTCTGACACCATTATTTCACTACCTGCCTTGTACAATATGATTGAATTGATGTCAATGTGCATGCACTTCCTTTCTCGTATTGAAGGAGAAATAATGACTTCTATGTCCCACCATCAGTAGGCCTCAGAGTGGAGAATAGAACCAAGGGTATATAATGTCACATAAATTGAAGGAATCACCCATTTTATAGAGAAATATCAAGAGATATGATGGAAAATCCCAGAAACACCGAAGACAATAGCTAAAATAAAATCCATGAATCTATTCTGACATGCATGTTCAAATGAAAAACTGATAAAAATTTATACAAAACACCCAAATAATGTTCCAAAAGAAAAGAAACTAAACATCAACACCAAATATCCCAATACTCGAGATAGTAAAGTCCATCAAATTCCTCAATGTCCTTCTAGAAACAACAAAAGAGTTTTATATACATTGAGTGAGCATACAAGTATACTCATTAGGGAAACTAAAGCAACTCATGCACAAGTGAGGGATCATACTATATCCCCAATGAGAAAACAATATATCCTCAATCACATACCATGTAATAATAACTATTCTAACCACCCATGGTAGAATCACCCACATAATGTTTTTCATGTAATGTAATAATATAAGTACATCAGCATTTGGGTACCCCACACCACATTACTACTTGATAACTACTCATTCCCAATATTCTGACGTCTTGATGACACCACTCTTCAAACAAATTGTCCCACTACCTCAACCTACCTAAACAGACATCTACCTCATACCAAAAACAACCACTCCCACATACACCAGGTTAGAAAAAACACTACCACACCTGACAATAGATGGGCGTCATCTGAATGATTCTTGGGAGAACATACCTGGACCTCAGACACACGAGCTACTTGTACAAAACAAACCCATTACAAAAAAAAATTATAATATGCTAAGCCTAAAGAAATTACATCTTACTCAATTATGCATGACTTTCATGATCCTGAAGGGGGTGAAAGGAAGAAATTCAGTAACCAGCTATCCATATTACCGTTGGCATGTTGATAAAGACACAATACCCCCTAAAATGGAGGTGTTATTCACATAGGGCTCAACAAGAGTGTGGTGTGTATAGAAAGCAGAATGAACTACAATCTACACACACACACACACATAAGTATATATATATACATAAAAACCCTCTCCCCAACATATGGGTTTTACAAAAATATACAAGAATCCCAGACCAGCACTTCATTTATTGCCACTTTTATATGCCCAACCATACAACAACCACTTCTAATCGTAATTCCAACCCATTTTTGTTCAATTTTAATTTATTTATTAAGGGGAATTCACCTTCAAATATCCCAACACCACCAGGAAACTAACAATAGTAACCATACAATGAAACGAATGAAACCAAACTATAGTAAACAACATCACAAAACTAGACATGTAGTACCATTGTACATCCATATTCAACTACTTCCAACCTCCATTCATCGAAGTGGTACCACCAAATTTTTATTTCCGAACCCAACCATGTATCCCAACTGCCTGAAAAAATCCCCAATGTAGTCCCACTAATAACGAGTCTATAACCACATCGCAGTCCCACTGCTCAACATCTGTTTGGGACCACAACACATCATAAAGGTAGTTCAACTGCCTACATGTTCATATATTCCACAATCCATCAATCTCTTGGACATAGACACCGACCTATATCTGCGACCATCAAATGAAGTGTACTCAATTTTATTTGATAGGGGTTCTTTAAATTTTACTTGAATAGAACCTCTATGATCATAAAACAAGTTTGATCATGGGGAATACATTTATTAAACTAATTATACATGGTTAATAATATTTCATGTTACATATGTACATCAAAACATCAGAAAAAAACTGAAAACCATGAGTGCCCAAAAAAATAGCCACCAATGGGAATGATTTTCAGAAGGTATATATCCAAAATAGAAATAAAAGATTAAATGTTTACAAAATAAAATAGATGATAAACATCGAATCACACAGTGACCATCATTTAATTTTTGTGAGTTAACTTTTTATCATATTAAATCCTTGTTTAATTCTCTTTTCAAGAAGAGTGTCTACCTATTCCTTATATAGAACCAATAATATACCCTCTCCACATGATGATCAATTAAGTTGACCTGACATGCAGTAAGAACTCCAATGCGGAGTGGGAAGGGATCCATCATGGGTGCACAATTATTTTTTGGAATAAGTCCTTAATATCATCAATAGAATAAAAAATGATGAAGGAATACTAGATCTCGGCTTAAGAAGAGTCCAGATATGAAAATCACAGAAGCTATTTCGATATTCATAAAAGTCAGATCGTGGTTTTCCCATGAGGTTTGGTGATTTCACACATTGGAATTAATTGAGATATATGAATTCCCATTGATAATAGTGGATATAGACCATCAGACAGTTGTGTGTTGATAAATTAACTTTTAATTGAGAAAAACACTTAACATGGGTGAAATTTGAACAATTGGGGAAACCAGGGAATGAGTCACCGAGGGGTGAGTAAAAAATTTTGATCCCTTGAAGAGTGAGAAACTATTGTGACCAACCGATAATGAGACACAAACTCTGAACTACCAATGGCTTTGCCTACCGACCTACAAACCTTTGGATGCACTAACCTAAAGTCACCAAGCTACCAATGCCATGGCCTATCGACCCAATGACCTATCGACGCCTTGATAACCTATGATGATCCACCAAACTTGATCTACTATTGTCACAACATACTGACTCCAATAATCATGACTCAACGATGCTAACACACAAGAATCACTAATGGTGACACCCGTGACTCACCGATGTCGATGTCCAAGACTCACTGATGCCTGCTCCACTGACTCACCAATGGAGATACTATTAAATCACTAATTCCAACACCCTTGAATCAATTGTTCTAAAACCCTTGACTATCTGATGATGAATCCCTTAATTCACTGATGCTAATGCCCCTGATTCACAGATGAAAAAACTTTAAATTTTGAAAAACTCTCAAAGTGAGAAACTAACAGCTCCTAGAACAACTCAATACATCATTTTCATAAATGAGGGTCATGGGGAAATATGGGTTCATATATAATAGTACAATAACATCCATATTTCATCTGAGAAGTAGATTGAGAGAGATATGTTCATCAATCTAGTAGAAAACAGCTAACTGAAAAGGTGAAGATATTCAATCCAACATTTGATTCACCAAGAGCGGTGGTCCGGAGGGAATAGAATAATTTTAGAAGCCTAATAAATGAGATAAATTTTTTGGGGTCATGTTAGGACTGATTTGGGGTTAAAATGGGGCGGTGGGTTGGGAACATTACATTTATTTTTCGAGTTAATTTAAAAGCCACACACTATTTCCTCAGTTGGGTAACATGATTTTCTACACCATTTTCCTTAACTATATGCCTCTTATAGTGGGTGAACCATTTTTTCTTAATATGGTGTATTGTTCGAGAATCCCTTCACCAACTGTACAACTCCCCTTCCTTCTAGGTTTTCACAATTTACTTTTCCAGTTTGCATTTTTTGGAAACACTATGGGCCGACAATGAACTAACATTATTTCTTTAACTTTCCCAAAATTTTAACCAAAAATCATCCAATATGAAAACCAAGAAAATATACTCTCAACAATAAAAAAGTGTACCTGGATACAATACTGAAACATATCCATAAAGGGTCATAATATTACAATTTCCACACCTTATAATGTCTCATCCTTGAGATTTACTATCAAGAAACTCTAAGAATCTATGTAAAAAATATTTTTCCACTGATCCCTCATATCTTCATCTATGACCAATGTTTCCTTTTATTCACACCCATGTTTCCAAAATATATGAATTATCAACAAATTATTCCCATTTAGTAAATTCTCAAAGTTATCGAACACATGTGTTAGATGCTCCTCAAAGGAAACTACTCTCTCAAGATCAACATCATCCACATCGATCAGATGATATGGGACTAGTTGATACCCCCAATGTTTGTGAGACCGGAAAATTTTAATGCATAGCATAATATCCCTCTGGAAGGTAAAATTTTATGAAAACCATCCCAATTAACTCCATGAACTCAAATGGTCCATCAATCCATGGTACCAACATATAATGTCTTTGTATCCCATAGCAACCCATCCTAGGGGACACATGAAGGAATACATGATCACCTTATATAAACTCTAGGGACATTGTTGTCTATCGGCATATTACTTTTGACTACTCAGATCCATATCCATAGTTCTTTGAAACAACTGGACCTATTCTGATTTATCCTTCATGAGACTCTAACTCTATTTCATCAATACAATATTGAGGAGATCTTCATGGCCTACCATAGAGTCACTCATATTTTTTGATCAACACAGTTTCCTAATAACTATTTTCATATGCAAAATCCACAAAAGCTAGTTGATTCTCGCAAGACCCACCAAAGTCTAGGATACAAGCTCAAAAAATATCTTCTTGGATAATTATAGTACATTATAACTATGAATATTTGTGTGGGTGTAATTTCATACACATTAAAACATGTGTAACATTATCCTTCTTCATATCATTCCAGATGCTCAAAGTAAAAAAAGTGAGTAACGGTCTGAAACTATTCTCCATATCTCTCAATGTAGAGATAATATTAACATATAATTCTTTTAACTGTTACAATTAGAGTCCCTCCTATATAACCAAGAAAAAAATGGACATTTTTAAAAATTTCAATAACAACAGAAATAAATTATTTCCTCCCAATAATATACTTAGGAGACCTTTCAGATGATCAATAACTTGGTTGTCCCATATCCACTCTTCATTGAGATATAGTTTTAATAAAACTATCAGTATCTGATTCTCGACCTTCAACAAGTTATATGTGTGGAATATTTTCAAAAAGCCTTTTATATCATTTTTAAATTCTATCCTAAAACATTTTATGGAGGTGAAAATACATTTTTTTCATCTGGATACGCTGAAAAAATTGATGCATGAAATTCAAATATCATCTAATCTTGAAAACTCATACACACAAAAAAGTATATTCCTGGAATAAATGATATCATCCTAATCTATTTTCCACTAAAAACGTGACTCCCCACCTTCAATAATTTCCCTTATGTTCAAGCCTTATTTATCATCATAAATCATCCATATCAAAATTGTAAAGATCACTATAACAGATATGGGAATCATCTTATCTTTACTCTAATGAACAAAAAAAGGTATCCCATCCAGTAACGTCATAATCATGTAGTCAACACTGAAGTCTTGAATAACCTGAGTCTGAGATTTCCATCTAAAAGAATCAATAACCCTATTTCCCATCCTGGGTGTATATTCTAGATCACTGTCAAAGGAATCCATAATATCAGCCCACATAACTATTGAAGATTCAATTATTTCATTGAAAAGACATACATAATAATTTTTTGTTTCATATACATTGTAAAAATTTCATCCAATAGATAATTACTCTATCACATAAAAGAATAAATTATTTCAACCAATTTGATATCATGTGTTGTGTAGTCTCATTCATGTGGCATCAACATGGGAGGCCGATAAGACAAAATTCAATGTTCATGCATCAACAGTTCAACAAGACAAATCAAAAAGCGTTACATTACGCTTTATATTCCTCCCATGGATTGTGTAGGATAAAGATATGTGTTGTAGTCAAATGATTATTTAGATCCTGGAATGATTTATCACATGTTCGAGTCCATTGGTACATTACAACCTTTTTAGTCACTCCCAAATGTAGATCCACCAATAAGGAAAAGTCTTAAATGAATCACCTATAATATAAATCTAATCCCATAACAATATTGATTTCAAGAACATTCTTGGGATAATCACAAGAATCAACTTCTTAAAACTTCAATGGGTCTACTAAAAATCCTTCCTTTGAGTTGAGGTGACCCATGAAGTTTCCCCAATCGATCTATAATTGACACTTGGTAGCATGGAATATAGAAAATGCACTCTTAATGTACAAAAGATATTTATATATTTTTAATGATCTTAATGTCTCCTGGAGTACATGAAGATGTCATCCACATACAATAACACAAACTCATGCAGGTACGAATCCAATATTTTGTTCATCAAGGAAAAAATATTTATGGTGCATTTTTCAAACCATTCATCAATATAAAAAACTCATATATGACATCACTACACCTAAAATAAGTGGCAGATATATTATATTTTAAATATCCCAAATGATGATGACATGAACTCAATATGTACTTCGATAAAACATAGGAACCTATGAAATGTTCAAATATATCATCGATACCTCAGAGGGAGATATCAATATTTCATTTCCATTTGGTTCAATTTATGATAATAGCCACTCAAATGTAGAATACTATTAGCCTTCTTGGAAAATAATACTGGATAACCACAATGAAACTTGCTCAAAAGGATAAAGACCTTATCCCTATAATCCAATATATAATTATTAAACTCTCTAATCTCTGGTGGTTCTATATTGTACATTGGAATAGAAAGTAGATTATCTCCCAGTAAGAGCTCAATTTTGAATTACACATCTCTCTCAAGTGGAATCCATGAGAAGTATTCAAGAAATATATCCTAAAATATTTTCACTACTACTTGAAATATATCCTGATTTACACATTATACATCCATAAAAAACGAGAAACATTTATGGTGTGCTCCCATAGTTTCTATTAAACTATCCTTGCACATTCCACCTTGATATCACACTCTCTATGGTGGATATACTTGTCGCCCCCAAGATACATATAAATTGGTTTATTTTAAAAAATTAATTTTGGGATCTTTATTATACTAAACATTCCATACCAATAAATAGTTCAACTCCAATATTGTTAAGCATTTAAAGATTCCAACTGAAACGAAACTCCTCAATCCTGAGAAAATACTAATTCAAAAACAGATGTCTCTAAGCCATATTACCATATGTGTGTCTATCTATAACTAACAAATCATGAAATACTCCACTAGGCACCAAAAATTAAAAAGTTGATATGAAATAATATATTGGGAGGCTCCAATATCATATAATGAAGTAAATAATGTAGTAGCTACATTAATAGTACCTATACAAATTGATTGTCCAACATCACCATCCACAATTGTATGTTGAATTACATGTAACATTCATGCCCCTATTTTTTGTGATATTGTCTCATCTCCTTGATTTCTACAACTCTAATAATATAATATATCTTTCTGAGAAGAACCCCATCCACTACCTCTACCTCTATATCTAGTAGAACACTAGCCTCTAGACATGTATGGTGAAGTAGATCCCCTTATCACACTCTGGTTCTATCTAGGTCCTCAATCATACCCCTTCAACTAGGGGTTCCTTTTGGACTTTTGAATATGTCCCATCCTGGTGGAAGACAAAAAATCTACTAGGGGTTAGGAATAGTATTCACGATAGTGGCCCAACATACTATACCAGTGAAAAATATTATGGTTACTTACCCTTGTGACTAACCCTTACCCTTGTATACTCGTCATTATATCACCCTAGCATATATTCTCATAGAATAATTTCCTAATCTTAGAAGTGGTTCCTCATATCATCCATCAGAATCAAATCTTCATACACAAGAATATTCTTTCTGGTTTCCCTCAACCCTGAGTTCCAGATCCGCAACATCGTCAAATTTCATTTATTGTAATTTTTTACCCAGATAGTTAATATTAGATGTATTTCCATCCAGGAATTGTATTTCCATAGATGAATTATCGCTATGCAGTGATATAGAATAGTGTTGAAAACCAATAAAAACTCTAGAATAAACCATTATAGAATTAATCCCCTAATTAAACAACTTAATGTAAGCTACCCTCTCCTACCTCAGCATAGCTGGATTAGTGATCCCCATGATCTTCTCCAAAATGTCCTCCAAAAACATACCATCAACCTATCTAGTCAAAGCTTAAACATCCAACTAGAACAATAATAATGCTCATATTATATAAGAATCCAAAATGAAACACATCCTAGTTAGAGTGTCAAAATGGTCATGTATAGTCTGGATGAATTCAATCATGCACTCCTTTACCTCATAACCACCCTCTCTAGTATTAGTCATGGGTATTTCTAAATGACCCGCCCCTGTATGGTCTGACAATATCTTTATATCCCACTATGGGTCACTCTCTATAGACTACATGAAGTGAGGAATGATCTCATGGAACATCTCTCCTTATTCCCAACCCTGTAGTTTCAGTGCCTCAAGTTCCACTACTATTAGACCATCTCCATCAAATATCTTCATGTTATCCTATGTATAATAATTATCATTTAATAATATCTCAAAAATTCCAAACACAAGTCTTACGACAAAAAACATGACTTTATCATGTTTACATATGAGGAAATCATAATAAGTTACAATAATTATTTTCCTAAAACACCTTCACATGGTCAAAACCATGGTTCTATCACTACCCTTAACCATCCTACATCGAGTCCATCGTTTGAAATGGCAACATATTATCACAACACAACAATCATTAGACACCAATTTTTTCATATCTTGCATATTTTTTAAATTTTCAAAATCATATTAGGAACCATTTCAGTTCAATTTCATAAAATATGTGAAAAAATATCAATGTTAACAACATACCCAAAACATCATTTTTATGCCTGAAAGAAATTGATGAATGTATCGATAATCATAAGTGCCTATAATGATTCATGCATACACAACTCCGATACAATTCAGGGCCACAAGTAGAATTTTTTAAACCCCAAGAATAATAATATCATCACAAAACAAGTGCATCATCGAAGGTGAAATAACATCGAACATTAACAACACCCATCAATAATATAAGACCCCATTGGGTACTTGTGTTCTACCCCATACATTGGTTATCTACTCTGATGGAAGATATTATAACCAAGGCCTTACTCTTTTAAGCCTCCTATATAGATTTCACAAATAGTATGTCAAAAGAAATGACAATTAATATGGGTTCTGATACAACATTGTAATATACCATCATGGGAACCACATGTCGGTGCTGTGAGTTAGTTTTCTAAATTACCTCAGGAACACCTCCTTATAAAATAGAGGATTATGACTAGCAATGAATATTCCATTATCATGTCATAAAAACATGAATTCTAATTGGGTAACAATCAGGGGGCTCGAGAATCATGTGATTACATCCCATTAGCCACCACCAATGGCTTCTAAACCAATATTATATAAATAATATTGTAAATAGTTGAATAAGGAATTAAGTACAATGCTTATATATATAGTTATCACATTATCACATATTATTTATTTTACCACAATGCGGATGGGTTCCCATGGACACCCAAACCTCGATACCCTTTTTGGCCCATGGAGAAGTATAAACATTCCACATGTATATCATATCTCAAAATTCCTTTATTAAAATTCTTTATATCAATTCATATTTAATAATTTAATTATTACTCTACATCATCTCAATTCAAATAACAGAATTCAATTGTTATAATTATTCATATGTATTCCGATCTCACTATTCAATTTTTACCATTCTAACTGAAATAATATTTCAAAATTACATTGTTACCATCATTTAACTCAAATATTATATATGAATGGTGTTGTTAACATTATTTAACTCAAATAATATCTTATAATTTCATTTTAACCGTTCTTCAACTTATTTATCACTATGAGATTTTGATGCAGCCGACCAAGTCCAACATACTTATATCACATATATCAAAATACCACAATTTCGCAAGTATCATAATATGACATACACCAAAACTGTTATTTAATTTGTTTTACAATTAATTAATCCAATATAATGATTGAATATTCACATCATCAAATTAATTAACTCAATAATTAATTAATTACATAAATTCTGTTAATTAATTCAAAAAATTAATAAATCCAAATTCAATATAACTTAATTAATAAAATAATTAATCAATCCTATTAACCGTTAAAATATAACAATAAATAAATCAATTATTAATTATTACAAATCAATAATCACAATATCCCCATAATTAATTCATCAACTAATTACTCCATTTCAATAATCTCAATATCAACATAATTAATACAACAATTAATTATTCTAAATCATAAAATTTTGTAATCCCAATCATTAAAATTAATTAATTAAATAGTAATTAGTCATGGTCAACAATCTCAATATTCCAAATCTTATAATCACTTAATTAATTAATTTAATGAATTAAATGTTTTAATCCAAGAACCATAATTTCTTATCAAATAAAGAAAATTTTATAAATGGGGATGAAATCAATAAATTATAATTTTAATAAAATACTACCTACCTTTTATTTTTTACGTGTCATCTGAAAAAGGAAATTCATGAAATATAAATAAATAGGTCAAACCCACGATTAAGAATGGAAATAAGAATGAAATCCAAAAAAAGATTAAATGGATAATTTTCTTCCAAAGTGAGATCTAGAACTACATCTAACAATGGATAAACACCCATCTTTCATCTAAGAAGTGGATCAGGAGAGAGGGAGTCCAATCAAGCAAAAGACCCATACAATGAGAGTTGGCGATATTTAGTATGATTTTTGATTTCCCAATAACATAGGTCATGAGGTCTTTTAATCTCTCTGAAATCCTCAAAATAAAAGAGATAATTCTTAGGTCCACTCTAAGGCCTAATAGGGGTTAAAATATAGGGTTTATGTATTTTAAATCTAATTTTTTATGATTATTAAAAATCCATATATGGTTTCCTTGGTGAGGGAACATAGTTTTCCAAACCATGCACAAAATGTTCACTTCCCTTCACTCATCCAATTTTCTATAATTTTCACCCAAATTCTCACATGATAAAACCCAAACAAAATATACTCACAACATGAAAAATAGTACCTGAAAAGAAGGCCAATAAATATCTAAAAAAATGGTCCTAATCTAACATTACTGGTTACTATTCTATTAGGGAGTGAATGTTTATATGTATTACCTTTTATAATAACATTATGGACATGATTTTTACTGTTATTTTATAATAATATTTCATGATAGATTCATGGGTAATGTAAACCTTTCAAAACAACACTGTAAATTTATAAAGGGTAGAACTGAACAAGTACATTATTAAAATGATTGATTCAGTTTTAATGTTGTTCTAATATTCCCGAGACACACCGAGAAATTTATCCTTCCCACTTATGTGAAATCCAATTATGATCTTTTGAATATAGATCCTTTTTACATGCTCTTTTTATATATTCTCACCCTATTCTAGTTATGAAAATATGATTTTTTACATGAGTAATTAAGGGGTAATAGTCATTACTCATTATCATGGTATGTATATTAGTACCAAGATGATAAGATTTATTTTCACTAGATTTATAGGATGTGTTCTATTGTTACTTTTTATATATTTTATTATTTTCTTCTATAAAAAAGTGTTTGTTTGGTTATTAAAAAGATGAAAATCACCATTACCATATCGATGAATCTCAAAGTATATCATATGTCATTATGCGGTAGGTGTTAGATATATCATAAACATAACTTAAAAAAGATGAAACAATATGAAACATGATACTTTCAATTTTTTTATAGAATATATATGGTCATTCTCTTCTATTTTGGAGTGTGGGAATGCAGTTTTCATAAAGAGTTTTTTATTTCACTATAACTAATTTTCATGCATTGTACTTGATATTTTAACCCACATTTGAGATTAAATATTTTCATTAATCAAGAAACCCTCAGCATCAAATTCATTTAAACCTTATTATAGAATCTATCATTATTATTTGTGTATTTTTAATAAGTTGTAGAGATTCTATAACTAATGAGAGCCGAAGATTAAGAAAATGTAATTGATGTATGAGGGTAACTATAGAATCAATTTTACATTGTGTAATGGGTGATGATTCATGGTGTGGAAAATAGTAAATGGGGTATAGCTTCCATGTAACTATTGAAAGTTTATAATTAATAAAAAAAAGTATTTTGATTAAGGAACATGATAATGAGTAATGCATAGTCTTTTATGTTGAGGTGATTATGGATGGATATATTCTTCAACTAACTTTTTTTTATTTATTGGTTATAATATGTGTTTCCTGGAAAAATTTCATTTTTTTTGAAATCCTTATTGATACTATTTTTAATGAGAATATGAAATTGTAAAATTATAGGGTAATTTGAAAATAATAATTCATATATATGTTTTGGAATAATTTTTTTAAAAAAAATTTATAATGTTTTGGAATATTTTTATTTGAATATTCGTTGGATTTTGTTTGAAAAATGAGCCTACTAATCAAATGTGGTTCTATTGTAAATTTTTTAATTTCAGAAAATTCACTCCAAGAATCCAACTCGTGATGGGTAATCCTAAGATATAGGCTCTATGCAGACCAAAGTCTAATCCATGAAAGAACTAAACGTCATTAATATTCTATAATAAGGAATTCATGATGTGAATGTAGAACATGTGGTGAATGTATCAACTTCTTTACCATCCATCCATATATGATTCTTTGATCATGTGAAATATATACAAGTCATGAATACTTTGACCAATGTATGTTCAGGGTGTAAATAATTGACATGAAATGAATGCATTTATTTTAGTTTTCGAATATTTAGAAATAATTTGTGATGTTTGGAATATATAATCCATTTTGTGAAGAAGATATAGAATAACAAAAGATATAAAGATCTTATTATATGATGTCAACATCTAATACATGACATGATATTTTTGAGGGATATGTATCTAATTCCAACTCACAACATGAAATTGTTATACATTGTTAAATGATAGTGTCTATTTTTATTATAGATCCATTAATGTTTAGAAACTCAATTTTTTATGTTTTATTTTGTATAATATCTTCAACCTAGTATTTCTCATCTTCACTTTTTTTCTGGTCAATCCTTAAATTTTGTAATTTGTTCCATGGTGTAGGGGATTTATTTATCATTACACTAAAACATTCCTCATGAAATACCAATAGTGTTGTGATTTCAATTTCACTATTCTATGTGAGTTTGTTAAGCGAAATAGTATTATTTAGTCATGAATAACATTATTAATATTCCATTTATGCTACAAATATTTTATTTTAATAATATTATCCTTACAATCCATGACAAAACAACCTAGGTTTAAGGGTTAATTGTACTGGTTTCACGAACATAAAAAAATTTCAATTCAAAACATGGGTAACCCATTATATTGGAATTATGTTAAAAACACAGGATTATCATATTTTTTTCACAAACTAGATATGAGAAATTGAACTAATATGAACATTACCTTACTAGAGTTATGTATACTAAGACCCATAACCCATGATACTTTTTACTTTGGAAGTTGAGAATCAATCACCTATGAAAATAGACACCGCTAAACCAAAAAGTGGTTTGTAATATATGCATATCCATATAGTTATACCAAAACCAATTGGTTAATTCTTCACTACTTCATATACCTATCCATAAGAATATCTCAATCATGATTTAGGAATAACATTTGTATAGGCTACATATGATTAATCTTGATCCCATAATTTTTCTCCCAAGAAAACTATATTTTATTAGTTTAAAACCTAACTATAATGAATCACATCAGTAATCCACTAATATTTTACTATTACTATGTTACCAGCCTTTACTAGTTATCCTTTTATGTTCGACCCTAGACATTCACCATTATTCTTACCTATATAGTAGTTCTAGTGGGTTTAATGTAAATTTATAATTTCACCACACCCACATTGAATCAATGATGATTCATTGTCCATTAATATAACCATTTGTATAGTGTAGAAAAAAAATAAGAAATTAAAATAATGTACTGTAATAGAGGATAATAATATCAATATTTTCTATAAAACCCCATCCTAATAATGCTCAAATAGAATAATTAAAATAATAATAATAATCCATAAATAATAGTATTAATGTACCTAAATGACATATTTCATGTCATAAAAATTAAATACTAACATACATGATAAAGAACTCAAAAACCCAAACACTAAACCCCATATCAATCATGTATCTAAACTCCAATCCATACAACAAGTAGTAAACTAATGGAAATACCATTTCCCTTATACACACATGTGTCTATAAAATCATCCGGAGTACTAAAGAGATGCCCCAAATGGTATGAGATCATCTAAAAATCCTACCACCACTGGGGTTTAAACATTGATACTCAATGTGTATAGTTCAAGGAATAATAATGTAAATTTTTGGTTTATATTAACTTAAATAATATGACATGTAAAATATTCTATTAAAAATTTATTTTGTGTATACAACTAGGGTAATTCAATCATTGATTGACTCAATTATATATTTCTATTAAAGTGGTGGTTCCTCTTACAATAAGATAAATTTCTAGTTCCATGTCAAATCATAATGTAGTGGAACCATCAATATGTATATGTAGAATCATTAATCGAGGAATATAATAATATCACACTTAGGAATCCACTGAGTGTGTATATTTCCCCAATTTGGTCCTGAGACATTCATCTAACCCTTGATGGTATCAAATACAATTAATATTAATTTCATTTAGTTTATAACAAGAAATATAACACTCAGGAACGATCTAATGTGTCCTCTCACCAAAATACAAGTATTTTTCATAATAAGAAAAGGGCTTTATGAGTAATGAAATATTACTACCTCAAGAATCAATAATAATAGAGTCATCTCAAAACAATGTTCATGTAAATAAAACATCACCAAATTCTATTCATTCTATAAATTTCATAAAATTACTTATTTATCAATTTACTAAATTAACATATATATATAAATTCTGATTTCAAAAATTCATGTCCCAAATTATCATAATAACTATAATAATTATTTCTTCATTTATAAATTTCTCCTAAAATCTGTTAACATGGGAATATAATAATACCTCAACATGTTAACATGAAATCCAATTAAATACATGTTTTAATTATTTTGTTATAGGTTACACCATTTCATGAAATCACCATAATTAATAATTTATGTCGATTATAAATATTAAGCTAGGTTTAAACAAATTTACAATTATATATAGTGATATATGGTTTCCCCTACCATGATCCAATCATGTTATATGGTTGTGATACCTATTGGGTAGTCAAAAGTCTGATCGCAATGCCAATAGATCTAATGAAAACCATTTAAAGTTTATTAAATGTTATTATAATTTAAATTTTTAAAATTTCATCGAGTTAGGTCCACAATGTAGTGTGATAGAATGGTCACATGTATTTCACATTGTAGATTATTTTAACAATACAAAAGGTTATCTTTCTAGATCATCTAACTCAAAAAAATATATTGAATTTTATTATTTAACATTTTAAAAAGTAATCATATTCTTAATTAATATTAATATATGAATAAAAACCATGATATAAGGTATCCTTCCTCTTTTCCTAGTTGGAAACCCTAGAATTGTTCTTCAAAATACATCAATAGCCTCTTGAGGGAAGCTGGGGATCGTGAAAAAGTACATATTCCTTAGAAATGACTAATGCATCAGTAAGAGGGCTATGGGTTGAAATAGTGATATATTTTACATATATTAATACTTCTATGTGAAAAAAATCATATTGTTAATTATTTATCAATTTTCTAAAAACAAAACAATCTCACATCTGTAGGATCAACAGAATTTACAAGGTTCCCTTATGAATAATAGTAGTTATGTACTTCGTATGGTTTAAAAAAATCCAATGACACAGAAGGAACTTAAAAATCATTTTTGGTGGATAAACAAGTAGGATATTCCATTTCACTCTTTAATAACTATGATCAATATAATAGTGTCTTTTCTTCATGTTTCATGAAATGAAGCAATACATGTTTTTTACAAGTTATGAAACATTCACCAGTTTCTTCAAAACATGTTTCGATTCTTCCTTTCAACATCTAAAAATATACTACTAAAAAATAATCACTTTATTAGGTATAAGTAGGCATAAAATTATCTAGAATTAATAAATATACATAATTTAGTACTGTAGTTTGATTCAATGGATTAATTTCTCAGTCCAATAATATATGTCTTCTTAATACCCTTGAACTAAACTTCTTCTAACTGATATTGGATATCTTAGACCAATTTCATATATTGTTTTGAAAACTATTAATTTAATATTTCTTATTTTTCTCATACACAGTAATAATTTTTTGGAAATCTTAATTTGGAAACATAATCTCTCTAAAAACCATTATTACTTTTCATTCACCCTTCCCCTTTTAACAATAATTTTTCTAGAAATTATAATTTACTATCCTCCTTTTATAGGTTCATAAAAATGGTTTAGGTTTTTATATAAAAAGTTTTATTGCATAAAGTTTTATTTCCAAAACACAAATTCCCAAACAATGAGGAAACATGTATAACATATTCTATATTTTCAACTAATCATCATTATTCTCAAAATATATTTAATCACCCAAAAACTTCAATTAAATTCAATCATTATAAAAATCCCTTAGTCAAACATCATATATAATTTCTTTTTTTTAATGACGAAGTTAAATGTGTAATAGTATAATCTTTATTATGTTTCACCACACCAATTTGAATATATGAAGAAAAAAATGAATCCTCATTACAATTATCAGTACTGAATGGAAAAAAATGCATTGAAACCATTATTCAATAAACATTATTGATACTTAATTATAATTTAGTTTCCTTTAATTTTCCATAAAAATTGACACAATTTCCTAATATTCCTACAAATCCCTAGAAACACTTCATCTAAAACATCAGACTCTTTAACCAAATTTATAGATACACTCTGACAATAATTTTTAAAAATACTCCTTAAAATATTCTTCAAACGGATGATCATGCATCTGATGATGTCTAGAGTTCAATCACCTTTATTATTGATTGTGTCTGATTGATCAGTCTATTATTAATTTTGATGGATTAGATTCATCTCGAGTATGATCAGTTGGAACCAAAAATTGGTTAGTGAATCTTGATCCATTTTAAAATATTAAATAATTATTCTTATTATCTTTACAAAATCGAAAATAAGATACCATTCATCCAAATTAAAATGTATAGATAAATTATTGATTGATCTCTGATCCCATTTTACATTCATCCCATTAACTTCTAATTTATTATAAGCCTCCCTAATATGATCTAATCCAATAAACTATTTTTCCCTTAATTCCCTTTTGCAATCATCAATGTGTTTGATGATCAGTGTAATGATTACCAAGATGATTGTTGGCACACCATTTATGAGGAACCAATATAAGTTGAATCATTTTTCAATACCATTAAATTTATTCGAAATATTTGTATATTGTGACTTATTGGTTTTACTCACAACCAAAATCTCATTGTTCTCACATTTCAAACCAAATAATTATGTCCTTCATAAAAATCTGTGTCTAGTGATGTCACAGTGATGAACTAGTTCCAAATTGATTTTTCTTCCTAAAAAAATTCTCTTACATACCAAAACATATTATCATCAATTATTCATGTATTTGATAACAATTAATAATGGAATAGTATCTTATGAAATATAATGGAAATTAATATAAATTAACATCCTTTCGAAAAGTTATTTTTTTTTCAAAACAATCCTTATTATGATTGTCCACACTTGGTATCTCCCTTTTCATCATAAGGATTACATAAAATGTTTTTCAGATATCATATGATATTTTAGAATTAAAAATATTTATAACATCAACATATTTTCATCATATCCACTTAATTTATAAAAAAATTCTACCTTATGGCCAAATCCTTCATTCAATTCTCAT
The DNA here is from genome assembly GCA_963277665.1 of Viscum album. Lineage (NCBI taxonomy): Eukaryota > Viridiplantae > Streptophyta > Magnoliopsida > Santalales > Viscaceae > Viscum > Viscum album. The sequence goes on from OY728162.1 coordinate 543,988,956, forward strand.
GTTCTGTATGAATAACCTTTTATCCCCAAGAACTTCTTATAAAACCAATGGACTTTTTTTTAGTATTTTGAGTATGATAATATTATTATGATGGTGAGTCTGATTTAACAAAATTTACAATGAAAATTTATTTATTTTCTTATAAAATAAAATAAAAACATTCAACAAAAATGTCTCCCAGTTTATAAAAACAACTTCTTTCCATCCCATCAATCTCCCAATTTAGATTTTATTGTCAGCCAAGGATCATAAATAACTGTATATTTTAATCTAAAGAAATATATAACATATAATCAATTCTATTCCAAAGTGTTCTAAATCATTTTACGAATCATGAATCATTGGAAAAGACCATTTTTGTACAAAAGTAGTTACATATAAAAAAAATACAGGAATTCTTTAAATTTTCCTTCTCTTCTTCTACATTAATGTAATTAAAAATTTACTAAATAAACACTATAAAACTAGTAGAATAGTTCACAAACTATCATTCTATGTTCACAGCATACCCAAAACTCCTCCTACAATCATTCATCATTAAAATGGTTAGCATATATCAATCGATATATTTATGAAACAATTCCAATTTGATAACACTATATAAATAATAGATGAGATAGTGGACAAAATCACACACCTAAATATTTATGAATAAGAGATTTTATTCCCATGTTCAACCCTATTTTCAGAAATTATACCATTAGTAATATTGTTTTTGAAAAGGGGATCAAATTATTCTTGAGCTGAAACATACTCTATATTTAATTAGTTCTTCTCCACATTCCCTATAATGAAATTATATTGAATATATATATGTTTTTAATTATAATTTTTACAAGATTTCATGTATATTTGATTTCCCATTGATTATTAAAAACCAAGAGTGAGGTTAAATATTGTTAAATAAGTATGTCTTCCAAATGAGTCTTCAGCCACATATGTTGGTTAGGATCATGAGTAATAATAGAAAAATCAAATTTAGTATTATTATGAGATTCTATGTTGAATCCCTTATATTCCTAGTGACAGAAATCTTTCCTATATGTAAAAACTCACAATATGGGGATCTTATATTAATTACATATCCTTACAAATCAAATATTGAATACCCAAACATGTCAATAATTTTGAAGCTATCATAACTGGTTCCAAATTTTGGTATGGATTTGATATAAATAAGATTTATTTTTCCATCCAATAAATGTGATTCATTTGTAAAACCTTATAATCTTAAAAATTTGGTAACAACATAAAAGATGTTGGGTATTTACACAATAAAATACAAAAAGATTCTAAATCATATTTTGGAATTCATTAGACTCAACTTCAATTCCTTCTCAACATTTATCCCACATGGTTCCCACCGAAATGGGTGTGGAAACTAGTTTTATATTTTCCATGATGAACTTATTATAATGTTTTTAGGAATTATTTTCTTGTGGAAAAAATAAATTCTTCTCGTTATTTGTCATTTTTATCCCAAGGAAGATTTTCATTTCACCAAATATAGATATCTCAAAAACCTTTTTTCATATCCTTTTAAAATCATTCAAAAGTTCTTTCATCATTCCCAAAAATGAAAATTTCATAAATATAATCAATTATAAAAGTTATAAACACCATGAATTTATTTCATTTATAGATTAATATCAACCCATAAAATCATAAAAATCATATTCCTCAAGAATGTATCCAATTTCCAATACAATTCTTTTAGATAATCCTTTATCTGAAATAAGGTTTTCAAAAACATTATCACATTACATTAATCCATCGTAATAACAAAACCACATGGTTATTCAATATAATCTTACTAATAAAGAACAAAACTCAAAAATAATTATTTAAAATCCATCAGAAAATAATATAAATTCATTATTCTGAAATAGAATGAATGATTTTGATTATTTCATACCTTACAAATGGAGATAACTTTTCATTAAAATAAAAGCCCTTTATATTATATTAACTGTTTCATACTAATCATTCAATGTTTTTTATAACCTAAAATTTTCGATTAAAATTATTTTCAAAAACCCACTTTTTATTTATAACATTTTCTTATTTTTTTTATGTATGATTTTCCAAGTGTTATACTTTTCAATATGATCATACTCTAAATTCATAAAATGAACCTATTCTAGATTCTCAAAATCATTATTTATATGTTTCATCTCAACATTATAATATAATGACGTATGTATAAGAACATTTAATGTTATTCTTATTTTAACCTTATTATTTTGATCAGAATTAATGTTTTGTGCGTCAAAAATTTTCCTCAGTTTGGGATTATATTTTAATGATTCCTCCCCATCACGGGAAATAGGTGAGTCCAATTATTTCTCTTGAGTATGATTTCAATTTTTTGTATACTTACCATGATTGTTAACAAAAATTATTTACTATTTTTCATCTTCATTATATGAACTTGTTTTTTAGTATATTCGACAGCTTTTTAAAAACCATTCACATCGAAATATTTAACTAATTCTCTTGTCTTATTTTTTTTGGATATCTATATCATCTTCCTTCGAGATCATAGAAAAGAAAAATTCAGTCTCAACATATCTAATAAAAAATAAAAAGGTTTCGATATTTATTCCTTACGATTCCTGGAATCCTATAGACTGTTGTGTTTTTTAATCAAGGAGTTCTTTCTTAAAACATTTCATATGGAGTCGTATTTGAACATTTTTTTAAAAATATTGGTTTTGAAAATAAATATCAGGGCTCGTGGGTTGCCTCCAAAATTTATTAAGGAGTCCATGTTCATGTAATATAGTTCATCTAATTACAACTATAATTCTGTTTTTTCTTTCAGAAACACCATTTTGTCAAGGATAGTATGGTGTATTGAAATCAATGACAATTTCATGATTCTCAGGGTAAAATTCAAATTTAAAATTATTATATTCACCAAGATTTTTTATTCTCAACCTTTTTGAAGACAAAAATTACTTATCATCTTTCCTCCAAATTTTTTTAATTATTTTTATAGTATATGACATAGGATTTATATATATATATAAAGTAATGTGAATAAGGTCATCAATTAATGTAATGAATGATTTATCTATATGATTTGATTGTTTTATTATATGTCCATAGATATCAGAATGAATTAGTTCTGAGGGTATTTGTGGAAAAATTCCATCTTTATTATTTATAGAGGGTGTCTTCATTCCATTCAAATAATTTTTTCAACATCAATCAATTTTTATTAATATATCATGTATACCACATACACTGCCTATTTTTGAAGAAATTATAATGTTTCTATGAAACATGTATCCCATTCCACTATGCCACACCTGAATTTATTCAATAATACACAAGTAACAAGAGTTTTGAACCTCATTATACTAGAAAAAGGCCACCACTAATAAATTACCTCATTTAAATATCTTTCAGTATTAATATATTTTCATAATAAAAACTAATTTTTAGAAAATTTATTTGATTCCATTATCAAAATGTTGTGAAATGATTATCAATTTGTGTTTCATCCCATCAAAAAACCATGCATTAATAAAAATTGATTTTATCCCAATAATAGCGGACCAATACCTTTGATAATGAGGATTCATCATTGAAAAATGTCACTATTAATTATTTTATGTCTTCCAAATTCATCAATAATTTCTCGTCTCTAATCACATCAGAAGAACACCCGCTATCCCAGATCCAAGGTCATTATACATTTTTAGAATTGTGAGATGCTTCTACAGTAAGAGATTTTTCTTTACCTTTATCCTTATTTACATATTAAATCTAATAAATGAAAAAGAACATTTGGTTTTCATGATAATTGAAAAAATCCATCTTTATATAATATGTATAGGTTGTTCATGTATTTCACAAATATATTTCCAACGATAGAAAATATTCTCAAATTTCACACCAACCTTCTCTGATTGTATTAAAACATCCTTCTCATAATTATACATTTGTGATTATAGACTCCCCCTCTTACAATGACTTTTATAATGTGTGGAATAATTCTGATATCATTGATTATAACAACAAACATTTTCTATATTCACAAAATCACAAAACTATAAATGGTATCCAATGAAATTATATTTACCTCTATAACATCCATACAATATTCTGTTGTAAGCATGTTTCTAAAAAACCATATTATCTTTCTTATCAAAAAAATATTGACCATATAACATTTTATTATCATTAGTATTATTATTGGTAGCCATATCAAAACAAGAAGTAATTTAATCTTTTTCAAACATATAATTTTTATAAACGTACAACTTCTCCACTTTCATGTTTTTTTCCACATATATAACCTTATAATTATTATTTTTCTCAAAAATAATTTCAGCTTACTTCTAACCCATTGAAGATAACTTAGGATATTTCCTAGGATCACTATTTCTAGAATATTATCCATATTCTGAAATATACTTTTTAAAAACTACAACCCTCTCCTCATAAAAATAAATTTTTTTTCGGAATGTTTAAACAGTTATTATTTTTCATTCAAATTTTCTTTTAGATATTCATTCTGAAACTTTTATTTTACATTAGATTTATTTAAATCATCAATCACATCTAGTTTCATGAAAATTCTATCAGGATAACATTGTTGATATTTCATTGAGGAATGTTCATGTTTCAGTTTCCCGAGTTCTTTATCAATCTATTTAATCCTTCTCAATAATTATTTTAACTTTTCATTCTGATTAAATTGTAATCTATATTCACATTCTTCTGAACTCTTACTTAAAAATGTATTATTGTTTAATATTTCAATAAAATTATACATCTAATTAGTATTAGTAGACATTTATGATTTATATTCATTGTCATCATCTTCTACATCATTCAAAAAAATATCCATTTGTATTTCGGTAACTTTTGATTGTTCTCTTTTGACTAATATTTGAAATTTTATCTATTTTTCATTCATGATCTTCTTATACTTATTTTTTCTTCATCACAATCCACTTTTTTTCTTCAAGGAACATTAGTCACAATGTTCGTAATAAATCTACATACAAATAATTTTAAGGAATGTTTCCCCATATATTTACCTATAATAATTTTAACATTTTATGAAAAAAAGGATAAAAATTCATCAAATTTTTTACATAACTCATTTTATAAGTCATAATCGCCTTCTTCTTCTACGAAAATAATCATATGATTTTCCTTATTGGCCCTATAAAAATAACATTTCTAGTTAAAATTTGGGTTTTCCTTAATAACATTATCCATTCTTATTTAATATATTATGCGTGTACCATTAATATAATCTAGAGATAATGTCTTTATATATCTATCCTCCAATGAAGAGACTTTGGAATCAAACTTTTGTAGAATTTGTTTGACGAATATTTATATAATGAAAAAATATTCCATCTTTTCTTGAAAAAAACTAGTTATTTTAACCATTTTATTCACCTTGATAAAAATTTCACAAAACAAATCATACTCACCCTTAATAAAATCATCATATATCAACTTGTATATTTTTGGATTTTCCTTACCAACCTTTGTATTTCCTTTATAAATATTCTTTAGCTAATACTATATACCATGGGTGGTGGAAACAACATTCACTCTTAGAAACTCAATTTTCTAAATTGATATGAGTAAATCATTTTTCTCTCTTAAATTGTTATCATGAATATTGTTGTTAGAAAATGACATAGGATATTTTACATTTACATTTCAAAATCCATATTTTGTAGCTTAAATAACATCAAACCTAACATACATAAAGGAAACAATCTATAATATCTTAAATTATAATTATTCCAATAATATATAAAATCCCATTAATATTCACAAAATTTAGATTCTCTGTCACAAATTCTCTTTCTATACATCAGAATAATGTAAATAAAGAAAATTGTCTATTTGGTACCACCTGATATTTCCTATCCATGATCAATGCATAACTGAAAAGGGGATGTTTAAGTCAGTGTAAGATTTTTATTATATGTTTCATTACTTTATCAAAAACCTTCTCCTCCTATTAAATATTTAATACTATTGTGAAATAAAAATAATATGACATCCATTGAACTAAAATAATTTATAAGGATTGCTACTCAATATGAGTAGTAATATACTTGGTATAGTTTGGCAAATAATATAGTATCAAACAATCCACAAGAAATCAGTCTTTTTGGCTTGATAAAAAATAATATATTCAATTACACTTTTGTGACACTATGTTCAACAAAAATGAGTGTGTCCATTTTGTAGCACAAAATGATGTAATAAAGATTGTGTATCTAGTTTAGAAACATTAACTAGTTTCTTAAAAACATGTTACTGTGCTTCCTTGTCATCTTTCAAAAGTATAATATTTAAAACAATTCTTTAGTTTACGACACAAAAGCTTGTATGTGTTTCTATAGACTTATTATTGATACCCCATCTGATACCTCAGTCGAATTCACCAATCTAATTACATAGTTTGAAAATATTAGTCTTCCTGAATACCACTAAAAATATTATAAGATATTTCTGACTCAGTCTAGAAATGTTAATATGATCTATCTATTCGATCCAGAAATATGAATATGATAATTTTTTTCTTCTTATATCTATAAATCATTATTTGGAAATCTCTATCTGTAAACGTTTTCTCTTAAAAAACATTATATGATCCTCTTTATATATTTACCCACTGATAATACATGTCCTAGAAAGTATAATGTAATATTAACCATTATAGGTTCTCTGAAAATTGATTTGGTGGGAATATGAAATGATTTTCAACACAGAAAAATTTCATAAAACATAAATTTCCCCTAAATTTTATATACATGTTTTATTTATTCAACTCTTATCAAATTTTATTTATTCTTATATAATCTTATAAAATATTGTGATAAATTTAGCTAGCTTCAGATGTTCTTAAAACACATAAGTCTGATTCTTATTTTCATTATTATTTCTTCATTATAATAAAGAAATATATATAGAAGAATAAAATTATTTACATTTCTTGACAATAATTTATATATATGGAGAAAAATTACTTCTTATTATGATTCACAATACTAACTAAAAACCAAAACAATTCGAACCATTTATCCATAACCATTATTGATTTTTTGATAGGCTTTGGTTTCTATTATTTTACCATAAAAATAGTCACAACATCTATAGAATCCTACACTACCACATTAACACCTTTTCCGTTTCTTCAAAATCCTAAACCAAATCTATAAAAAACTCTTTGAAAACACATTATCAAGATTCATCAAACATTTTTTCAGACTCATGATCCAACAACCGATGACATTCGTTGTCCATTGACCTTAATTGGTGTATTAATATAATTGATTGGTCTCTTATTTAATCCTTTAGATCTGTTTAATACTTATTCAAATGATTTGTCACCATATATTTTATGATATCTCATAATCAATTTGAATATATACCAGAATCCGTCCTTCGAAATTGATAGAATTTAATAATTAATACCATTCATCCAAATAAAAAATGTTCACTATGTTTTTGATATACCTCTGATCCCATTTTTAATTTTTTCAAAAAATTATTAAATTTTTTTTATTCTTACCAATCTGATACTATTCAAAAATCATCTCTACCTTTAATCCCTTTTGAAACCATCAATATTATTGTTAATGAGTGTCAGGGTTACTCTGATGATCGGTGGCACAAAATGTCTAATGAACTGGGTTCTAATGTTACTTCATTTCATAACAAAATATTTCCCTAATGAGTATTACCATTTTATTACTGTACTCACTAAAAATTATAATATTCAGCTTTCAAAAATTTAAATAAATATCACAAGCACAAAAAATCTCTCTTAAGTGATCTAACACTGATGAACTAAGACCAGAAATATTTTTCATCACTGTATTTTTTATTCTACAAAAAAATAATTTTAATAATGAAATATTTATTAATTTTAGAATAATTAATATTTCAATTTATTTGTAAAAATAATAATAGAATTATTTATAATTTTCTCATCCATTAAGAAACACATTCATGCCAACCAATCCACAATATGATCTAAATCACAAGATGCCATCGTTTTATTCATTAGTCTTGTAGCAGAAGTTTCTCACCTAACATATGATATTTGAGAATTTAGATAATAAAATAATTTTTATTTTATCATTTAACACATTAAAACTCTCATGAACTTCTTCATTACGATCAAATAATTCATTTCAATCCTAATTGAGTCTAATGAACCGCGTCACCCCGAATAATTATTCTCGAACCTTTTTAATTTTTAAATCATTTTTTAGTATATTTTATGAATATTATTGTGAGTCAGATTTTAAAAAATCCTAAATTTTAATTGATTTATTTTCCTTGAAAACAATTTAAAATACATTATAAAAAATATTATAATGTCCAAAACAAACTTCATTCCATGTTAGTTCCAACAATCTCTCCCTTTGGATTTTTTGTCAACTAAGGTTCAAAAATAATTAAGCTTTATAATCTCAATAAATGGTCACTTATCAACAATTAAATCCCCACATGAGATTACTCATTATAGGAATCAATAATTATTGATTGAAAAATTATGTTTTCCAAAATTAATGATTTATGAAACTTCTTTATGTTTTCTTTATATCTTTCTTCACTTATTATACTTATCTAAAAATTGATGTTTCTTAAAACAAATAATTTTTTTTATAATTATTCACACACATATATGTTGAATTCCCATCATACCCAAAAATCCACTTATATATATTCATTCCAAAATGGTTTAACACATATCAACGAATAGATTTGTGAAATAATTATCCCCTTTGCCAAAACAATCCAATGACTAGATTAGAGCGGGGAAACAATCATATACACTGACCATTATGAGAATGAGGATGGAAACCCAATTGAATCCTTAGTTTGAAAAATGATTCCATTGGTAATGGATTTGTGAAAATACTATTAACATGTTCTGATGTAAGAATATACTCCATATTAAATTAATTCTTCCCTACATGAGGTTTGATTATATATTATTTCATATCCAAATGTTTTGAATGAAAACGTTTTAAAAAATTATTCTAACGATTATTTCACTTTTATTATAAATAAAGATGAGAAAGTGTAAGATTAATTCAATAGGTAATTATTTAAAATGAGTCAACATCCACCTATTTTCGGTAGTATCTTAAGTTCTAGTAACATACTCAACTTCAACCATTCTAGGAGATGCTATGTTTTGTTTCTTTTATTCCAACTAAAACAAAATGTTATTAGAGAGAGAAAACCACTATATTTGGTTATTTTGGAATCAATATTTCCTTCCAATCAAAAACTGAAAAACCAAACGAGTTAGCACATTATGAGATATCATACTAGATTTCAAAACATTTGTGCTTTTGATATATCTAATAATTATTTTTTCCATCCTTTTGATTTCCATATTTTGGGAAAATATGAAATATTTCTCATAATGATAAATTATAAACAATGTTGGGTCTTATGAAATCCTAATAAAATAAATATCCATTCAGTTTGAGAAAGACAGTAGAGTTGAATTCCTTTTTTTCTCCATCATTACTCAAATTAGATCCCAATTAATCATTGTGGAAATCGGTTTTGAATTTTTCATTTCAATATTCTTAATATGTCCATTAGCATAAAAATCTCCAGAACGAAATATATAATTTTTCTTTTTTGGGATTTTTAAAACAAAAATATATTTTTAATTAAATGAAACATGGAAATATCTCAAAACATTTTCATCTCTTCAATGAATCTTAAACAAGTTCATTTATTCTTCCTAGCCATGATAATGTCATTAATTTAAAGAACTAAAATGTAGGAAAATTTCATTCTTTATTTTATGAATATATTTCTATCAAGCCTTCCCATATAAGAACTCATATTCCTCATGCATGTGTCGCATTAATATTAAAATTCTCTCAGAGAATACATTATCTCATATGATATTTCTCAAACTTTTATAAATATATTATTATCCTTTCTAAGCATAGAGAAACATGGTTGTAAAATATAAACAACCTCACCTGTTTGACCACACATTTTTTATATCATATCTATTTTAATAAATTTGAAACATTATGGATTTCCAATAGAATGAATGATCATGACTATTTCTAACCATTCAACTACAGGAAAAAATTCATCATAATCAGTGCCCTTTATATGTGTGTAACATTTTTTCACTAAGAATTATTTTTTTTCTTATAAAATAACATAATTTATTCATATTTAACAAAAAATCCAATAATAGTTTTTACTAGTGTTATTCATGAGTTCCCATGTACAAATATTTTAAATCTGATCCCACTCTTCATTCATTTCCAAAACCGATTTTGGATGTTTGAAATATTCATTCACATAATTTTTTCTAATATTTTTTATAAAAAGAAGTATATTTAATATCTTTTTATGTTCTTCTTATTTTAAAATTTTGATGATGATCACCAATAATGTTTTGAGAATCCTCTTCCATGCTTAATGATTAATGAGACTATCAATATTCTTTATCATAAATTGAAAGATATGAGTATGGTTATTCTTCTTGAGTATTATTGGAAGGTTTTGAATCCTTATTAGACTTGTTAACATAAATAATTTCATAATATTCATCTTTATTTTCTCTACATGTTTTATTGAAATCTTACTTTGATTTTTCAAAAAAAACATAACACCGAATGTGTTAGATAATATTCATATATCTTTCATAATACATGAATGTCCTCTTGCTTATAGAGAATTTCCATGAAAAATTACATCTTCACCTCTTTGTTCAGTCAATCAAAGTTATCACCCATTATTAATTATGATTCATGGGATCCCAAAAAATCTTAAGTATTTAAAACATGATGTATTAAAAAAAATATATATTCTTTCTAGTGTAAAATATTAAATTCTATTATAGAAACATCAGGTCTGAATATAAACCTTAGTTCTCATGGATTTCCTCCAAATTTAATGAGAGTTATAATTCTTAAGTTACATAGTTCATATAATTTTAACTAGACTTATATTTTACCATTCATCAACATCATTTTTTGTGTCATGTAATGTGTGAAAAAATCATGCTAAATTCTTTTCGTTTCTTGATAACTTAAAAATTATTCATTATTATATTCACCATTATTTTTTTGCAACAACATTACTAAATACACACATTTCTTCTCAACTTTCCTCATGAATGTTTTAATCATTTCAAGAGAATCGGACTTATGTTTCAAGTAAAACACAAAAATAAGCTAGTGAATTCATCAATGAATGTTTTTACGTTCATATCTATATGAATTTATTGATTACACACTAGCCCACATATATCAGAATGAGAATGTTCAAGATGTCATTTTGAACAAATTTAAACATTATTGTGCATAAAGTTTGTTGTATTTCTATTCTAAAAAATTGTGCAATGCAAATATATTTTTTATGACATATAAATAATTTCATTCACATTTTAACATTTTAATAACTATCTCATGTTTCTATTACACATGTGCCCAGGTATTTTATGAAATTACATATTTTATTCTATCAAAATCATGTAACAAGAGTTTTTAACCTCACCACATGAGACATGTATCATTATTTATAGTGTCCTCTTATAACTATATTTTCATCATCCTCTCTTTTCATAATAAAAATATCATTTATAAAAAACTTTCTTTTATTCCTTAAAATGTTTTTAAACACTTAATAAGTAATGTTTCATCCTATAAACGAACAATAATTTCTTGGAAATTAAAATCTTTTGTAAAATAATAGTAGTCACAATAACTTTAATTATTAATGATTACTCATTTCCAAATGTTATAATTCCTTCTTTGAATTCTTTCATAATCTTCCAAAAAATAAAGACTCATATTATATGATATAAACACCTATAATCCATGATGAGTGGTAATTATCTATTTGTACCGTTGAGATATTTTTTAATAAAAATATTTTGTTCTTCCCCTTTATCTTTCTTCACATCCTACTTCTGAAAATTATTAAAGAATTATTTTTATACCATTATCAAAACAAGACATACTTTTTCAATATTTAATGGGTTTTCTCGTCCTTCACAAATAGGTTCTTGAATTTGGAACATATTTTATACTATAAAACCAACCATCTCAAATTTCCCCAAAACATAATTTTTAGAAATCATCCATTGAGAGGATTGAATCCCCTTTAATGTTTTCCCTTTGTAATTTGTGGAAAAATTGTAATTTTGTTGATTAAACCTATATAAATTTTCAATGATCCATAATCCACAACAATAGTAATAGTACTAATAGATCGAATATTTAACATTGTGACTGAAATAATTTCCCATGTAGGGAACATGTTTCTTAACTACAATTTAATATTTTGTATTAGAAATGTTTTAACCAAAAAAAATTCTTTTATCATCTAGATTAATCATTTTATCTTTATCAATACTAGATATAATATAATTTTTTTTTCAGAAATACAATTTTTTGAAATTCATACTACCCCAATTTTTCGGTTTTAGCCACATATATTACAATCATAGCTTTTGGATTCTCAGAAAAAATTTCACCTTTCTTATCCACTTGTAAATATATCTTTTCACCTTTCCTGGGTTCACCCTTTCAAAAAATATCAAAAACATCAGAAATATATTTCATGAAACTTTTATCCCTCTTATCATCTTTATAATTTTTTGTTGGATAAGTTTGTACTCATACTATTTTCCCTTAAACTTTACATTCAAAAATTCATTCTCATTATTTTCACTCACAAAATATTTATTGAATGTTTCAATATATTCAAACATCTTTACATTCCCATCAGTATAAAATTCAGGATTTTTCATTTAGAAACATTAATTTTTAAATTTCCTGGTTTCATATTAATCACTTCCAATATTTCATAGACATTTTTTCGAATCTTATTTTCTATTAACTTCTAATTGAATTTCATTATCATCAAAACCATTACATCCAAACTCTTCAATTTAATATTAAAATAAAATTTATTCTCTCACAAATTTTCAGAAAACATTTAATATTAATGTTTACTATATTATCTACTATGATAGTAAGATAAAAAAATTCTCATTTTGGATTTGGATAGATTTTTTTCTATCTCATTGGAATACAATTTATCCTTATCACCATGTTTTTTTATGATCTTCTTAGACATATTTTGTCATCATTACTAAACTATAATTTCATTATTCTTCTATAATTTTCAATAAAGTGACCAACAACACCAAATTTAAAAACAATGTTGGATTTTTCCGTTATATTTAACTATACAACTTTAAAAAAATTAACAGAAGTTTATAAATTCTTTTAGATTTTCACATACCTCATTCTCAGAATCCCAATCTCCAGCTTCTTCTTAATGAATATTTTTACTCTTTTCTTTCATATCATCCATGAAAAAATTTTCAGGAAATAATTTTTTTTCTATTCATAAATATTTGTATTCTCTTTTTATAAGTAAATAATGTTCTTGGAAAATCATCAATATATAATGTTACTATAACTCTATGTTCCAATGAAGAAATTTTAGCATGAAACTTATATTGAATAATTCTCATGATAATATCTACAATATTAGAATTATACAACATTTAGTCAAGCCATATAATAATTCTAACAATGTCATTCTACCTTGTAATGAAGTCACCAATAGATTCATACTCACATATCTTAAGATCAGCATAATTTTACCTCTATATTTTTAAATTTCTTTTTCTCTATGCTTTTATTTCATTCGAAAAGGTTATTCATATTATACTAGATACCTATGGAAGTTCAAACACCCATCAGTCAAATAAAATTATTTTTATATATTGGTTATTATAAATAATTCTTCCCTCTTCTATCATTATCAAGATTCTTTTTTCCGATAGATGTAATATGATCATTTTCTACAATAGGAAGAAATTAATCCATCAATTATTTGGGAACATCATACCAAAAATACATATGATTATTAAACATTATATATTTATATATATTATAGTTATTACAATAAAATACAAACCTTTCATTAATGGTCAAATAATTTAGATTCCCTATTCGAAATTATTTTCGATCACTTTAGAAATGAGTAATCAAAGGGAACCTTCACTTTGATACCACATTACATTTCCCATCCATAATAAATGTAAATATTTTAGGGGTATGGTTGAAAAAAAATATTTATTTTTCTTTTATGATTCATTACTTTTGAAAAACCATGGACACCTATTAAAAATATATCAGTTTTCTGAAAATAAAACAATCACCCATCTATATGATCAGAAAAATTTACAAGGTTCAATAACTTATTTTATTTAGCACGTCCTTGTTGTAGTTTCGAAATAATATAACACCATAGAATACACTAGAAAAATAAGACATTCATGTTGATATAAATAGTTTGATATTCCCTTAAACTTGTGTAGGACTATTTTAAATATCATTACGCATGTGACTCAAGAAGAAAAAAATTATGAAATATATGTTTCTGCAACAAGTTAAGAAACATTAACTAGTTTCTTTAAAACATGGTAGTGTAATTACATGTCAACATTTTCAATAATATTCATGAAAAAAATTTCTTCAATTTCCTACACAACAGTAGGTGAGAACATCTCAATACTTCATAATGATACACAGTCTGATACCGCATTCTAGTTATTCAGTGTGATTTCTCAATCTAGAAATTAAAAATATGCCAGAATACCACTAAAACAATTCAAAACTAACTCTAATCGAGATTATAAATCTAAGACCAATATGTCAATCTGTTATGGAATTTATGAGTAATATCATTCTTATTCCTCTACTTTCTATAATTGTTTTTGTGAATCCAGAATCTAAAAACCAATTCTCTGTAAAATCATTTATCACTCCACCTTAATTCTTCACTCATAAATAGTAGATGTGTCTAAAGGTATAATGTACTCTCCTGTTTTTATTGGTCCACTACAAATTGTTTAGGTGGGAATATAAAAAGTTGTACCAAATAACCATATTTTTTGAAACATCAATTGTTTTAAAAAATCTCAGACACATCATTGGCTTATTTTTTTCTTCTAAAAACACTTTTTTTCTTCTATAAAAATCACAAAGATTAAAAAAACATTATCTTGTTTCATACATTCAAATAATTCTTCATTATTATTATTACTTTCATTCGTTTTTCATTGTAATTAGGAAGACATATGAATAACCACATACTATTCATTATTTTTCTAATCCCCAATTGAATGATATAAAGAGAAAATTTCATTTCAATTTGATTATTGGTTCTGTATAAATAAATCATTGAAATATTTCTACCATAAACATTGTTGATTCATTTTTCAAATTTTGTTGCCTTTATTTTTCCATAAATATTGTCGCAACATCAAATGATTTATAAAAATCCTCAACAACACAGCAGTTCAATCTTCAAAATCTTTAACACATTTCCAGACACCCTTTTGAATTTATTTTCAAAAATATTAAATTAATTTTTTACATAAATTATCTTACATGTGATGACATCTACTGTTTTATGAACTTATTAAATTTTAGCGTCTCAAAGATCATTCTATTTATCAATTATATGGATCATTGTCACCTTCATTATGATGATTCAGAAACATATATTTTCTGATGACAATTTACTGATCTCAAAAAATGCTAAAAATTTTATTTCATTCATGACCCAATTTAGAAACAATGACAATATGTCCTAATTAGAATAGTCTATTATATTATTGAATGTTCTCTTGTATTATTTTCATTCATCCAAATGAATTTTAATTTATTATAATTATAATCAAAATTATCTTATTCAAAAAAAAATTCTCCCTCTAATTATAATTTTCAACCATAACTACATTTAATGAATGGAGTTAGGAATACTTCAATGAATAGTAGAACATCGATCTCGATGATCATGTGTGAGAAGATGCTTTTTTCTATACCAACAACTTTCTCTGAATATTTTTTCCATGGAAATTATTGGTATGATTGAAACGTGGATTATTTTTTTCTCATTTTTCAATGAAACAATCAAAAAAATAAAAACGATGTTTTTGGTGACCTAAAAAAGATACAATGAGACTAGAAATATTTATGTTCTTGTACTTTATTCCTATACAATATTATTCATTCAATCAAAAATTCATTATGAATTTTAAAATAATTGATATCTTCATTGACTCATCTGAATGATAATGGAAGGTATTATAACATCCCATCCATTAATAAAATTATTTCATTCTAACCAAATGTCAATACAATTGGAAAAACTCTATATCCTAAATTTCATAATAAGGACTAAATGAAAAAATTCTTCGAAAGTTTGTAATATTTGGGAATTTACAATCATAAAATAATCATTAGATTTTTATGAACGCCATTTAGAATCTAATAAACATCATCATTATGACCATATCCTTCATGTAAGAACCATGGTGAGTATGATTCACCTTTTACCCATGAAAAAAATCATCTCAAACAAATATAATTTTTAAAGTAGAATGAATTTGATATACTAGTCATGATGGTGGGTTTGATTTCCACAATTTAAAAATTAAATTTTTTATTTATTTTGATAACAATAGCCAAAAATTCAATAAAAAGATCTTACAACATATGAAAATACATGCAATATTGGTCCCAATAAATGATATGGGAGATATATTAGTTTGGAAGGGTTTAGCATATTTTTAAGAAAATTTTATATAGAATATCATGTTGTGTCTTTCTAGACCATTTTGTATAAGAAGTTGACATGGGTATGACTATGGAGTATAAAAATGGACAATGTTTATAGATTTTATGTTCATACAACATGAAATGAACTTATCACATCCCATGAAGAAAATCCTATAAATGTGGATATGGAACACGACATAGAAAAAAATCAATAAATTACAAAACTCATCATCCTGTGATGTAGGATACAAAGTAGTCATACTTCATGTCAATGGGGTAGCAAATTTGGCAGAACAAATCATTTTTCAGGATGGTTCCTTGAACAAAAACTACATTTTTCATTCCATAGAGTTCGGTTATCCTATTCCACTATAGTCTCCCTAATATATTCCACAAATACTTAATTATAGTAGGTAGCCTCTAGAATATGTGGTGCCATGCCAAAGGTTACATAACAAACATAAATCTCTCTTTTATGGGAGAACTAGAAAAGGGGAATTATATAATTGGATCCTTTAATTTATCCCCAAAACTAATATTTAGACCTATCCAAGACACTTAAATGGGTAGAATTTATCAATGGGAAACGATTCCCAATTTCTATTGTAAAAAATTTGAATTTGCATTACCCATGGAAGATCTTTATATTATATAATTCCAAAACATGTACCTAATCCTTGGAACAACCATCTATTATCCACTATTATTCCTCAATTCATCCAAAATCCATCAATCACTATGTCATTCTCGTAACCATCACGAATATAGGGGCTCCATCATACTAAAATAAATTTGTAAGTATATAATCATTTTCACCATGGTAAATCTACAAATAACATGATGAATGAGTGAGGGGAAACAGATTATTAATGTGAAATTTATCATTGTCAACAATGAAGACATCTGACAATCATAATTATTGAATCCAAAGAGAATAAATAAAAATGGTTCCATAATGAAATTTTAATGTATTTAGGTTTTATAGAAAAGAAGGGATGAATTTATTTTTTTATTAATTTAACCCGTGATAGAAATAAAATAACATAGAAATAATACATCATTAAAATCTCAACAAAAGGAAAAGATAATTCTTTGGGGAAAAACATGTTCACTACTCATATTGTTAATGATTCTACAACATTATTAATTATTCCAATAAATATCATTGATTATTTAACATCGATCCATGATTGTAAACTCATTGGTTATCACCAATTAAGGGGTTATCCTCTTTCCACCAAATATCCTAAGATTAGGTGTATAGCCAATGTATTTTCCATAGTAGTTTATTTATAGTGGAGGGGATAGACTTTTAGAGTTAATTAAATCAAATAATTTCAATAAATAAACTATTTAAATTATTTATTACATTCACCAATGACTAGAATTAAAATATATGTCCAATTTTGAAACACATTATGTCATGACTAGGAGAAACCATGAGTAAAAGATTCATCAACTACAGCCCTAAATTTTCCATCAGAGGTCCCAATAAATGGGAAATAAACTTCTCTGAAATTTCACACACACATGATATAAAGATTTTACATATTTTTAATTCATTAATATTATGTTCCTATAAGTTTTGAATATATTCACTATGTTTGATATAAATCACATAACAAATACTAGACATTTTAATGGGGTCCCTGCATCAAATATAGGTTTGTTAAGATAATTGTCTATTGGTTTCAGAGAATCATATATTGAGTAAACCCACCATGTATGAAATGTATTGAGTAGTCATAATCATTAATAAACACTAACCATCATCGTTGGAAAATATTTACCTATTTATATACAATATATGTAATTTTTTTACAATCAATTTTCATGATGGTTTTACTACTACAAATTCATTTTTCATGAGAACACACATCAATCCCTTATTTAAATACTAAAAACATTTTATATAACCTCATAATCATTAAATTAAAATTAGAATATGTTTATTGACTTAACTTATATGTAGATCATTGATTTTCCTTTACATTAAACTATCAAAAGTAAAATAGTTCCCATTTTTAAAAACATGGCTACCCGATTTGATAGGTTTGTGATATATATAAAAAATAATCATTTGTATCTATCTAATATAAGAAAAATATATATATATTATCCACGATATATGGTTTGTGAAATTACGTAAAAAATACTATCTGTGAATGATACACTGATATATCATCACTTGAAATTACATAACCCACTAAGGATACTTTCTGTAGCTAGAAATAACACATCCTAAATTCAGAAAATAGTTTCTCATTAGTATATGAATTCAAAAAAATCATCAAATTTTCTTTAATATCATTATTTATATAGTAATATATATAAATATCGTATAAAATTACAACCATATATTTTTCATATAAATATATAATGATTCATTTCATCAGTTCCATGAATATAGTGGGGTAATTAATAAATATAAATTGAAGCACTAAAAATTTTAAACTTATATAACATGTACGAAAAATTGTATAGGGTATATGCACCCTATTTCTCCCGAACAAGCCATATACATATTTATGATCACTCATTGAAAATTATATTTTCTACAGAGATAATCTTCAATTAGAGATATAGAGTATACATCTTCATTAAAGTGATCTCATTATTTTGAAATGAGTCAATGGAATGATGAATTGTCCAATATTTACTCTTAATAAATGAAAATATTGCAACCCATGGTGATCCACTTATGATAATGAATCTATTTTCTATATTATTATGGATTTGAGTCTTAAATTCATGTAACACAATCTATATTGTTCTACCAGGAATCATTGTAATAGTTTAAGAATAATTAGTTAGTTATGTTAAAAACAAATCAATACAATTTAGAGATTGTTTGGAAACCATTTAGGAAATACTTCCAGGACACGTCCCAGTGGGGCCCAAGCCGCAACTCCCCGAGCCCGCCTCAAACAGGCCAGAGGCAGGTGACTAGTCCCGAGTAGCCATTCTACTAAAATGGGAGGCATTGCCTATAAACCTGTATGATTGCACACACATCTTCAAGACCACATATCTGAAAGGTAAAAACTACTAAAAGGAAAAGATGCCTGCATACACTAAAACCCAACCAATAGAGTATGACAGAAAAGTAAAACCCTGGGCCAAAAGTAAAAAACCCACCAAAAGAGAGTCTGTATCAAAGTCCATCCTGTAATTAACGGTGCTGGGGATACATTCTATAGCCGTAGGAAAACACCTCGGCCTGTCTGATGTCACTGAGTACCGTCTGGTCCATGTCCACCTGGAATCCTATCAAAATCTCACTCATTTCCAAGAAGACACTACTTGTTTGGGAAAATCCTATGCAGGGGTGAGTATAATAATACCCAGTAGGTCCCCATGAATCCTCAATGAAAACAAAACAAGTGAAAAAATCACAAATGAAAGATACAGTCAGCTCTACACAGTACATGTTTATGGAATATATAACAAGAATATCCTGATATAATCATACATGATCGACTATCTCGAAACCAACACTATGATCCAGCTCGAAGATTCCACTAAGCACGTAACAATGAGAACACACTCCTAGGTCTGAAGAGAGAGATACAAAGTAATTATTCCTGGAGAACACACTCCACAAGTACATTTAGAACATAATGCTCATATGAGGATCACAACCAATAGCCATGGGGTGATTCAAAATACTCAATCTGAACTAATGCACTATGTATAGGATAAACACCTAGGTAAATATTGTCATTTAAATACCAAGAAATATACCTAGGGTTCCAAGAATTAATAGAGTATTTGGCTCTATGTCTCACAGAGGTGATTCCATCAACTCTATTTAGGATGTCCTGTTGAAGGGATCATACTCATGTATTTAGGAAATGATACCGGAAACCTTCAAGAGAAAGACCAAGGGGACAAACCATAAGGAAAATGGCTCAATCCAAGTAACATTTGTTACACGGCGTGTAGTATGGTTACACGCCATGTTCCATGACCCAAAGTACTGCCTGTTTAATGACCCGTGTCATTTGTACAAGATATGTATAACTCGACTACACGACGTGTAGAAGAATCACATGTCGTTTTCCTTGACTCCAGGTGCTGCCTATGTAAAAGGACCATGATTTCCATCTAGGCTATGCAAAACTCAACTACACGGTGTGTATAAGAATCACACACCGTGTTCCTTGACTCCTGGTACAAACTGTGTAAATGGACCTTGTCATTCGTCTTTTCAGATAGAAAGTAACTACAAAGCATGTAGAAGAATCACCTGCCATGTCTGAGAATCTAGGGCTCACTCATTGTATGCTGGCTATGTGCCCGTACATGGTCGTTGTCCTTGTCGCCCGACCATGTACCAGCACACGAGGTATCCAGTGTATTTGGATGGGTCTTGCCATGGAGGGGTCTACATGGCTTGTCCTTGGACGTGTACCTACTCGTGTCCGTCTACTCTTGGAGGACACGCCTGGTAAATCCGCCAATGAACACATGCCTTGTAGACCATACTACACGTCGTGTAGTAGGGATATTTTCAAGAACACTGTATTCTTCCTCATGCTTCAGCTAATCTTCTGGATCCGCGATCCTTCGTCTGTTCATCCCAATACACTAGGGTTTGGTTAGTTTCGTCATACAAACACCGTAATGGGTGTTTTCTGTCATTACATCAGATCATAAACCTCTAAAAATCCATCTGAAGAAAAACGCCTGAAAACTCATAACTCTTGATCCGCTCTGAATTGTCCATCGAAACCGTCGTCGAACCTCCGTGACGTTGCTCCAGTGTTGGATTTACAATCTCGGATCATCTCACAAACAAACGAATGCACAACGTTCGACTTCCTCCAAGAATGCGTAGAACGCAATGAAGAAAATGAGGGAGAAAATACATAGAATCAAACAAGACGGAAAAACCTAGATCATTGTTCATGATGATCCGGGTTCTTCATCGTTACATCAAAACCACAATAATCAATAGGTTTTAATTCTCTATTATTTGATTTCCAGATAAAAACCAAAATCATACCCGCCCACAAAACAATCGATCTGTGGGATAATCGATTCGTAGATAAGTCCGCGTATATTGTAGGAATAATGAACGGGGAAATGTAAATCAAAAACAAACATCCTACATGGATTCACGGCATTTTCTGATAAAGATCTGGTCGTCGAGTCGTCGCCGCCGGTGAAGCTCGTCAAGAACACCGTTGCCGCGTTGGGAGGTTTTCTCCAGAGCTCTCTAGGGAGATTTAAGGTTATGTGAAAAGTATCCCTGATCCCTTGTGAAATCTCTACATAAAAATAAAAAAAATATTTCACTACAACATGTATTTAATAAAATATTTTAAATAAAATATTTTATTACGGTTACGTCCAAAACCCAGATATCGCCACCGGCCTGCGCCAGTAGATGTTAGGTCCTTCCTAGGGTAAACCCACTACTCTGAACGCAATGGTGCCATCTAATTTTTGATATGAGAACCCATTTGGGTGTTATTACAATTTTTCATGAAATCTGCATGTGTGCATAATTTAATTATTAACTTAAATTCAAACATTTGTTCTAGGATCACCGGGCCTCGGAACTGCACGCCATCTCAGAGTCTATACTCGAAATAATTCACTTTATTTTTAAGAAAAATGTATGGAAAATATAATACATTACATCACACCCACCGTAGGGCTTTTATGTCCCCAAAAATCAAAACAAAGGCTACATAAAAAGATGTAGGTACTACACACAAAACTGAGCCTCCCACTCCCATGTTCTCTCCTGGAGATTCCCGTGCTGCCACCGGATGTACACAAAGGGAATATCTCACCCACGAAGGATCTTCTTCTACCGATCCTCAATATCCACTAGGACCTAAACAAAATTCACTCCATCATCGATGTCCAGCTCTCCTATTCAATGAATTGCGATCGATCATGCACGTACCTTCGTTGCCTCGACACATGGTAGATGTTGTGTACCCAGTCCATCTGAGGAGGTAGTGCCAAGCAATATGCCTCCTTGCCAAATATACTCAGAATCTGAAAAAGAGCTGATGAACCTCGAAGATAGCTTGCCTCCTCGGCCAAATCTTTGCAGTCTCCATCGAGGTGAGACCCAAAGGAACACATGGTTTCCTCATCAAACTACAAGGGCCTATGCCTCCTGTCAGCATAAGACTTTTTCTAACTCTGTGCAGTCTTCATCTTCTCCTGGATGACCTACACCATCACTGTAGTAGCTCTCACCATCCCAGGGCCAATGAGTGCTAACTCTCCTGGGTCAGTCCAGCAAAGTGGTGACCTGCAAAGTCTCCCGTAAAGAGCCATGAATGGTTCTAAACAAATAGTGAAATGATAAACATTTTTATAATAAAATTCCCCCAGTGGTATGGGATCCTCCTTTATATGATCGAAGTAAAGTATGAAAGCTCAAATCATGTCCTAATGAACCTGGATGGTCCACTCTATCTTACCATCAGTCTGAGGATGGAATGTTGTGCTCAAGTGTAACTGAGTCCCAAAAGATTCATGAAATCCCATCCACAACCGGGATGTGAAATGAGCATCACAATCTTAGATGATCGTGGATGGAACTCCATGATGTCGAACTCTCTCCTAAACATAGAGGCGTCCCAAGAACTCTACTGAACTCTACTCCCATATGGCTCGGAAGTGGGTCGTCTTGGTGAGCCGATCAACGATCACCCAGATAACATTGTGTCTCCTGGATGTACATGGTAAACCTGTCATGAATTCCATGGATATCCCATCCCACATCCACTCTAGAAACTCATGGGGCTGAGTCAAGCCTGCTGGAACCTAGGGCACAACCTTTACTTGCTGACAAGTATGGCATCGAGAAACAAACTCTACAGCACACTTCTTCATTCCTGGCCACCAGAAATGATGTTATAGGTCCTTATACATCTTATCCATGCCTGGATGCACCACCAAAGGGGTTGTATGGAATTACCTTAGAAACTCCTCTTACAACATCACTGGTACTACTGTACGCCCTCTGAAAAGTACAATGTGCTCCCCACCTTTTGAATACCCATCAGTCGCAACACCTGTGGATATCTAAGAACATAGAGTATCACAGCTAACATCCTCACGTTGTGCTTCCCTGACTCGTTGTAAGAGTGGTGGGGTAACAACCATTGGTTTATGGTAGGCTTACTCATCTCTATCAATGAATGATAACTGTAAGGAGGCCAACTATCTCGTCACCTCATCCAGCAAATGCAAACTGGATTTCCTATTGAGAGCATCTTCCACTACGTTCCCTTTCCCATGAGTATAAACTATCTCAAAGTCGTAATACTAGAGGAACCCAAGCCACTGCCTCTATTTCAAATTCATATCATTCATAGAAAAGATATATCTGAGACTCTTATGATCATAGTAGACGATAAACCCCTCAACCATCAGGTAGTTCTGCCACATCTTAAACATGGAGACTACTGCTCCCAACTAATGTTCATGGGTCGCGTAATTCTACTCATGTAGCCTCAACTAATGTGAGCCGTAGGCAATCACCGCTTTCCTCTGCATCAGGACACAACCAATATTGGTTCCTGATGCATCACAGAACACTATGTACTCGACACCCTCCTCCAGTAATCTCCAGATTGAGTTGCTCATCAGACTTTGTCTCAACTGCTAGAAAGCCTACAAGAATCTCTCTGTCCACATGAGAGGTTTCCCCTTCCAGATCAAAGCATTCATGGGTGATGAATTCCTTGAAAATTTAAGAATGAATCTCCGATAGTAACCTTCCAACACAAGGAGCTCTGCACCTCAGTCATGCTCTGGGGTGGCTTCCATGCTAACATTGCCTCTACCTTGGTTGGGTCTACTGCTACACCCTCTACTGAGATAACATGGCGCATAAGGTTGACTTCATGTATCCAGAACTGACACTTCGAGAGTTTCCCATACAACTAGTGCTCTCGGATTGTGTCTAGAACCATCCTTAGGTGTCTCGCGTGGTCCTCCTCGGACGCAGAGTACACAAGTATATCATCGATGAATACCACAACTAACCGATCTAGATAGGGCTGATAGATCCCGTTCATGAGTCTCATGAACACTACCGGGGCATTACACACGCTGAAGTGCATATCTAATTACTCATACTGACTGTAGTAACAAATGAAAGACATCTTCAGTACATCCTCATCTCGTACTCGCTACTGGTGATAGCCTGATCGTAGATCAACCTTCGAGAACTACCATGCACCTCTCAACAGGTTGAAGAGGTCATCGATCCTCTGTAGTGGATACCGGTTCTTCACGGTCACCTGATTAAAGCTCCGGTAATCCACACATAGTCTCAAGCTCTCCTCTGCCTTTTTGGAAAACAGCACTGGGGCTGTCCTAAATGCTAGGTCTCACAAAGACCTTCTTCTTCAAGTCTTACAGCAATGTCCTCAGGTCACAAAGCTCTACAAGAGCCTTCCGATATGCTGATGCTGATATAGGAGTCGTCTCGGGTTGCAACTCAATGCAGAATTCTATCTCCGGATGGGGAGGTCATCTGTGGACATCCTCCGGAAAGGCGTCCTCATACTCAGCCACTACTGGTGGAAACTGGAAACTCAAAACATCTGATGCACCAAGGGATATTCTATCCAATTGATGTGAAATTGGATGTGCCTTCCTATGCATGATTCCATCGTGCAATTCCTGTGTCTCTCTTTCACTGAAAAAAGTGATCTTCATTCCATCACTGCGGACACACCACACCCTTCGCCTAAAACATTCGATCTGGGAATGAACTGTGGATAGCCAATCCATACCAAGAATGAAATTTTAAGGCCTCGACTCTACCACCAATAGGTTCCAAATAAAAATATCACATCGAAGGGTCAGGTCACAATGTCTACAGAGGGGTGTGATATCTGAATCCTCTCCAGTCGGTGTTTCTAAGCCTAAGGGTCCAGTCAAGGGCTAAACTGGAATCTCAAGGACTCGAAAAAGAAAAGCATCAAGAAATGAATGACTAGAAAATGAGTCTATCAATACAGAAGACAATGTAGAAAAGACATAGTTTGTACCCCTAATCATTCTAGGAATACTTGGGTCATAAGCCTCTACTGCCTGCAGCAATCCCATCCTCTATGCACTAGCTCCCGGAACCTGGGGTGGAACTACTGGGGGTGGTGGTGGTAAAAGGTCAAAACACTGACCACATCTACCTGATCTCCCATCTCCCCTACCATGTCTGCTGCCCCATGAATCTGTCTTCTCCACACTTTGCCTCTTCCTCAGTGTTCCATACACTACTCCTGTGTCAGTAGAACGGCAGGTCGGACAATCTCGAGAGAAATGTCACCTTCCATCGCATGAGTAGAACTGTCTCTCTCGTGGATGGCTGGATGTGCCCTACGAACCATGTACGAAAGATCCCCTATCCTGGGATCTCATCTGAAAACATCTCTCACACCCGGGTCCCGGATGTCGGCTCCCTACTGTCGGGGTCTCCGCTCCAGCTCGCTCGCTATTGATAGCAGCCAGCTGTCTCTACTCTGCCAAGAAGCTCTCGACCACCAAATCCTATTCGGGCACCCCAAAATAAGTGGGAATGCTCATAGGGATGATCTTATATCAGATATCTCTACGCAAGACCCGCTCGAAAGTCTGAGCTCTGAAGTACTGATATCTGACCATATCCATCGAGTACCACGAGAGGTCGGTAAACATCAACGAATAGTCATCGAACATCATCGTTTCCTGCTGGAGCTGAAGAAGATCATGTATATGTATTGCTCTCAGGGTAACCAGTGAAAACTCCTCTTTGAAGAGATGCTCAAACTCTGACCTTGTAAGAGTCGCCTCATCATGATTCTGGATAACAAAACTCAACCATCGCCCTGTCGATCCCTATAGAAGGATAGCTTCTAGGATCACCATCTGGTCTACTGGTGTCCTGACTAAATGGAAGACTCTTGTCACTGCCTCAAGCCAGTCCTCAAGTGACTGAAGGTCAGGCTAGCCTCATAACCTGATGGGTCTATGTCTCTAAAACTCGTGGAGTGCACTCAGCCTGTGCTCCTCCTCCACTGGTACAGCAGGCAGTAAACATTACTCCACAAGTGGCGGGATAACTGGCACCCCGACCAATATTAAAACTGGGGGATCGGGTCCCTGAATCTATGCTTCATCACTGAGGGGGTCATCCTCATGATCGAGCTGCTAGATCCTAGCAGCTGCGCGTCATGGAGGCATACTGTAAGAAAACAAGATGTATCCCAGTCAGTGAGTATATCTAGACAGCTGACTCAATAAAGACATGGAATCCAAAACCCATTCCTATATAATGAATTTACCATTATTTTCCCACACAACTTGTTTTCTCCTGTTTCGGGTTGAAAAGAAAGTTGTCAGAGTCCTGGTGTATGGATACATCGTCCGCCAGCACCAACAATGGTGTCCTTGGTCTAAAAGCCAAACTCAAAACACTTAACACTGTTTCCCCAAACCAACTCATAGATACACGGTGCTAAGGTAGAACCGACCACCTATGATTCCACTCTGTCATGACCCATCCTAGTGGGGCTCGAGCCGCAACTCTCCAAGCTTGCCTCAAATTGTCCAGGGGCTGGTGACTAGCACTGAGTACGCATGCTAAAAACATGGGAAGAATTGCCTATAAACCTTTACCCATGCATACACATCTCTAAGCCCACACAGCTAAAAGGTAAAAACTACTAAAAGGAAAAGATGCATGCATACACTAAAACCTAACCAACAGATTACGAGAGGAATATAAAAACCTGGGCCAAAATTAGAAGCCCACCAAAAGAGAGTCCATAACAAAGTCCGACCTGTAAAGAATGGTGCTGGGACTACAGTCTGTAGCCATAGGAACACACCTCGTTCTGTCTGATCTCACTGAGTACCGTTCGGTCCTAGTCCGCCTAGAATTCAGTCAAAATATCGCTCATCTACAAAAGACACGACATGTGTGGGAAGATCCCGTGCAGGGGAGAGTATAAAAATACCCAATGGGACACCTCGAAACCACAAAGGAAACCCAAAAAGGGAAAATGCCACAAAGGAATGATACATTCAGCACTACATAGATTATGTTTAAGGATCATATAACAAGAATATCCAGATATACTCATACACGATCGACTATCCTGAAACCACCACTATGATCCAGCTCGATGATTTAACTAAGCATGTAACAAGGAGAACAAACTCCTAGGACTGAAGAGAGAGATATGAAGTACTCGTTCCAGGAGAACTCACTCTATAAGTACTTTGATAACATGATTCTCAGATGAGGATCACAACCAATAGCCATGGGGTGATTCCAACAACTCAGTTTGAACTAATATTCTAAGTAGAGGATCAGCGCCAGGGTAAAGATGGTCACGTCGATACCAAGAACACTACCTAGGGTTCTAGGAATGAATAGAGTATCTAGCTCTAAGTCTCACAGAGGGGATTCCAAAAACACTATTCATGAAGTCCTGCTGAAGGGATCATACTTATGTATATATTAAATGATACAGGAAACCTTCAGGAGAAAGACCAAGAGGAAGAACCCTAAGTAAACTAGCCCATGTCACAGATGGAAGCTGGCTCAAGCAATGTATGATTTGTTACACGGCGTGTAGTATGGTTACACGCCGTGTTCCTTGAACACAGGTAATTCCCATATAATGGCCCGTGTCATTCTTCCAGGCTATGTAAAACTCAACTACACAGCGTGTAGAAGAATCACACGCCGTGTTCCTTGACTCAGGGTGCTGCCCGTGTAAAAGGCCCATGTCTTCCATCCAAACTATGTAAAAAGCTACTACATGGCTTGTAGAAAAATTACATGATGTGTTCCTTTACTTTGTGTACTGGCCGTGTAAATGGTCCGTGTCATTCGGCTTGTCAGATAGAATGTAACTACATTGTGTCTATAAGAACCACACGTCGTGTCTGAGTACCTGGGGCTCGCTCCGTGTACACCGACATTGTGACTGTACACGGTCTTTGCCTGTGTCGCCTGGACGTGTACTAGCACACAGGGTATCCCATGTCTCTGGCCAGGTCTGGCCAGGGAGGGGTATACACGGTGTGTCCTGGCCTTGTACCGAAACCATGTTCGTGTACTCCCAGAGTACATGCTATGTAAATCTGCTGATGAACACCCGCCTTGTTGCCCATACTACACGTTGTGCGGTCGGTATTTTTTCCAGGATGTCGTCTTCTTACACGCGCTTCGGCCGATCTTCTGGATCTGTAATCTCTCGTCCGTTCTTCCCTATACTCATGGGTTTGGTTCGTTTCATCATTCGAACACCGTAATGTGTGTTTTTGGTCCTTAAATCAGATCATAATCCTCCGAAAATACATCCAAAGAAAAACACTCAAAAACTCATAACTCTCGATCTACTTTGAATCATCTGCTAAAACCGTCGTCGCACCTCCGTGAAATTACTCCGGGGTTTGATCTACAATCTCGAATCATTGCGCCAACAAATGAATCTGCAACGATCGATTTCCTCCAAGAACGTGTAGAACGCAAAGAAGAACGCATGGGAGAAAAATACAAACAATTGAACAATAGGGACGAACCTCGATCGTTGTTCGTGACGATTCGGGTTCATCGCCATTAGATCAAATCCACAATAATCAAAATGTTTTAATTCTCTAGTACTTGATTTACCAATAAAACACCAAATAACACCCGCCCACAAAACGATCAATCCGCGGGATAATCGGTTCATAGATTAGTCAGTGTTTGTCTTAGGAATCAAGAATAGGGTAAGATAAATCAAAAACAAACATCCTACTTGGATTCGTGGCATTTTCTGGTGAATATCCGATCACTGCGTCATCGTCGCCGGTGAAGCATGTCAAGAAAAATGTCACCGTGTTGGGAGGTTTTCTCCGGATCTCTCTAAGGAGATTTATGGTTATGAGAAAAGTAACCCAGATACCTTGTGAAATATCTATTTAAAAAGAATAAAATTATTTCGCTGCAACAGGGATTTAATAAAATATATTAAATAAAATATTTTTTTACAATTACGTCCAAATCCCATATTTTACCACCGGCCTGCTCAATTCGATGTTAGGTCCCTTCTAGGGTAATCTCGCTACTCTAAATGAAACAGGACCATCAGATTTTTGATCCGAGCACCCATCTGGGAGTTATTCCACTTTTTCAGGAAAACTGCACGTACGCGTATTTTAATTAGTAAATTAAATTAAAACATTTTTTCTGGGCTCAACGAGCCTCAGAACTTCAAGCCATCAAAGAGCCTGGTCTCAAAATAAATCCCTTTATTTTTAAGAACAATGTATGGAAAATCCGATACATTACAAATACATTATAAATTTCTATAATAGTAGGAATATATTTATTGTTTAGTTTCTCTAAAATTTTAGAAATATTCCCCCAATTTATTGTTAGTAAGACCAATATAATGTAATTAATTCGTATTATATTTTCATCTTCATCCTCACAATTATTGATGATCAAATGATTATTACAAAAATCAAATATGAATTTCCTTCCCCAGTCATTGATAAGTGCACTACAAATATACATCCAATAGATTCCCAAAATTCAATCAAACTCATCTATATAAAGAATAATAATATTTCATGAATTCTTATCCTCAGAAAAGTCTATAAGAGATGATGTATATACATGGGATACAATTATCATACCATTATATAACTTCACAAAAAAAATAATTCCTTAAAATTTATGTGGTGATTTGAAATTATTGTAAAATTATTCAAATATCAATGACTGGGTATAATCAGAATGAAATATGATAAATTTAGTTCTAGAGTGTGTGATTATTGTATTATTCATTACTTCTTTCAGGTGAAATACTTCATAAGATGAAAGTACAAAATCATCCCATTAACCTTTATATTACTAAGTTATTGATGTTTATTATAATCATTATCCCATAAATTCATGAATTGGTTAGTGAATTTTATATTATCATTTAAATTAAAGCGTTGAAGGTGGGCTAATTTTCTTGAGGTTAACTGAAATTAATTCATTTTTGATCCACTTCACCTCACATCAGATATCCTCTACATTATGATGTTATCTCCCTCACATGAATAATTTAACTATATAATGTAGATATTTTAAATTATTTTTCCAATGTATTTTTTGGCATAAATGAATTATAACATTCATTCCTCTATAGGTTTTATTGTTTGAATTTCCTTGAAAATCCATTATACTATTTCTGTCACTAAAAAAATGTGGAAACTAATGATTCTCACTCTTAATTTCTTCCGTGAGACTAAATTAATAGATATTTTATCATATCTCAATGTATCTTGTAACCAATTACTTACACTAAATTTTGATAGAAACTAAAGAATATATCTTTTTTAAATGGTCAATAATAATTCTAGATTTCGACCTTTTAGGACTGCGGAAATTTTACATGTGGTTAGAAATGGATTCATATTCATTCTTAAATTAGTTATATGATTTTTTTATCTATTTTAGTTTAATGTGTTTCAAGAAATATTTTGTGATAAATAAATTCATTAACTCATTTTATAGGATAGATTATATTATGTTCTCTTACCAAATATTTTTGATATGATTCCACCATTATTATATTTCACCATAAAATTGATAAAAAGTAAAAAATCGTAATTCTTATGTTATAAGAACATGTTAATATAGTATATCTTTCTATATAATTGATCCATTTATTATAAATAAGTGTATTATGGGAACTAATTAATTTTTTAGTGTGTTACATGAAACACTTGATGGTGAGTTGTACTTATCATTAGAAAGTTTAATGGTAATCATGATTCATGTAACCAATCAATGACTGAGAGTGTTAGTTGAGCATAGACCCTAAATATTACATCTCAATTACAAATCAATTTTGTTTATCATGATACAGAACATTTAATTTACTATCATGTTAGTCATTAAGAGGATTAAATTTTTTTAACCAATGACTAAATCATGATTTCTTATTGTGTGTATCATGAAAAAATAATCACAGTGAGCAATCATATGATAAAGTAAATCATTCCCATGATGTACAAAATATTGAAATTTTATAACTGACTAATAAAAAATTATTTTTATACTATAAAACTGTAGATAATAATTCGTTTTCATTAGTTAATTCCTCAAATATTTTGACAACAAAATCTCACAAAATATCTAAACCCTACATTGATACTAACATAGGTGATTGAAAAATAACATAAAAGAATATTGACATCAATTTATATTAATATTTATTATACTCAAAATAATAAATTCCCACGAACCATGTAGGTTTTATATATTTTGAGTTTGGATACATAATAATTTCCTTTAATAACAACAAATAAATATATCCAAAAGTTTCATCCAACATAGTACCATTCCTATATATTTTATTTATAATACCCTACACTTTATACAACAAAAACTGTATCATAATAGAGCGTGTTCATAGATTCTCAGTAAGGGTAAACATGGTATATATCCATTATTGATTCTAAGGTAATATAATATATGTTAAAAATTATGATAACATGGTCCAAACATATCATATCATAACTAACAAGTCATTGCCTGCAAAATATGATTCATGTTATAAGTTATTATCTAAAAACATATTACATTATATTTAATAATTTGGAAATTTCAATTGTTAATCATGATCCATGAGTGAATATGTGTGTATAAGAAAAAAGCTATTGGCATAAGAGTTTTCATAAAAATATTCACATAAATCATATATTATGAAATCACACTATGAAATTAAACATAAGGTAGGAATGGGTTAACAAAATTTAATCCTTATTGTACTTGGGCCTACAATTGTTTTACACAATTGGTCTTTGTGAAATCACCTGTGTAACATCATTTTCTTGGGACCGACACCCATATTCCATCTTGGAGTTGGAAAAAAATATTTTGTACCCTTGTATAATTTGTAAAACCCTATTTGTATCATATTAGGCTTGTTATAATCACACATGTATCATTTGAGGTTATTTTTCATAAAACAATACAATGTGAAATATACATAACCATAATAAAATAAAAACCCCTTCATATATTTTCTTAAATAATGTTACCGAATTTATCATTC
The DNA here is from genome assembly GCA_963277665.1 of Viscum album. Taxonomy (NCBI): domain Eukaryota; kingdom Viridiplantae; phylum Streptophyta; class Magnoliopsida; order Santalales; family Viscaceae; genus Viscum; species Viscum album. Next base: position 544,021,663 of record OY728162.1, read on the forward strand.
CTTTATAGTTTAATTAATCTGTGAAAAATAAAAGGGCTTCAAGAAATATCATTAAAACATTGTGTTAAGAATAAAAAATATAGAGAAAACAAGATGATGAAGGCATATGATCATATCCCTAGTAATGCATAAGAATATATGATAATTATTGAGATGTATGAAAATACTATTTGAAAACTGTTAGAAAGACACATTTAAAAACAAGAAGACATATCATTTATATTCTGTAACTATTTAAAAATTAAATACCTCGAAAGGTTTAAAATTTATTTATTTATATGAAAATGGAAATAATTAATGTAGGATTACGAAATAATATCATTCATGGGTTATTGTAAAGTTTATAAATCTATAAACATTAATAACACATTCTTTTCTTATGATCATCATAAGTAAAAATTGTGTCATATAGAAAATGTTCGAAAAAGATAATTATTATTAATTTTTAATGAAAATAAAAGTTAATATAAAAATACAATTTTAAATATATTAAATTTATATAAGGAATTAAATAATTTTTTTTAAACAACTCTAATATGGATGAGAATGCCACCTGACCAAAAATGGAAAATAAAGCATTCTTTTATTAAAAACAATATTTTTTTATTCTTCTATACCAATAATGGAAAATGTTTAATGCATACATTTAGAAACAGAAAATAACTAAAGGATAATATAGTTCATGTGTTTTATAAGATATATAATATACAATTTATGGTAATGGAAGTTGAATCATAAAAAATCTTGATAATAAAAAGGAATTGTAACATAAACCGTTACCTAATGTAATAAATTTATTTTTTTGAAATCTATCGTAATATATAATAAATATAGATTTATTATATATATATATATTATTCATAATAATATTTTTTTTGTATATATAATTCCTTTTAAAATAAATAATTATCTATATATTTACAATTCATTATTAAATTAAACCTTTCTCTCTTTACCGTTATGTTCTCCAAGATTGTTCTGGTTAGATGATACCAGTTATTGAAAACTGTTCATGTTTTTCTACTATATATATAATAATTATTTTTAAATAAATATATTATATACTAATTATATATACATTTATACCCACCCATGTAAATAATTTATATAAAATTAATTACATCACTTTATAGTGGTGGTATTCAGCACATTTGCATGAGTGACATTTTAATTTTTCAAGGAATAAAAATAAATGGATTTAAATAATACATTAACATTATATACTACTAATTATATGATAAATAACATATATATAAATTAAATTCTTCTATTTAACCACCCCTTTGTGGCGGTGATGGGATATGAAATACATTGCATCATGGATGTTGTATTCCTCAAGTATGCACAAATGATGTTTTCATTTTCCATTAGATGGAAAGATGGTAGAAAATATTCATTACATCAGCATAACAATATATTAATATATTCAAGATATTTTTTTTTTATATTATTATTTTGAAAATATCTTTTAAGGATGTATAATAAAAAAATGAAATTATTTGGTTAAAAATTATATCCCTTCCTCGGATATCATCTTTTGATTACACAATAATCATTATAGGAATACCTATTTAGTGAGTCCCAAAATGATACGTCAATTATAGTAAATTTTAAATTTTATTTACTGAAATATTGGATGATCTATAATCCTCTTCTGGTGTGTAGATGTGAGGATAGTAAATAACCCTTAACAGCTAAAGGGAACGACACCCTTATAAATACTATAAATTTAAAATTTTATAATTTCACATTAATTGAATCTTGGAAGAAAATAACTAAAATTTAAAAGAAAATATTATTTTATATTGAAATAATCGAAAAAATTAGACAAATTCAATCGTTTTTTGTATTAGGTGTCTACTACTTTAAAATAAATGATATAAATAAATTGTATGCTTTATTTTGATAACAAAAAATTTTCACAAGGGAATTTTATACTTCTAAAAAATCCCAAAAAAATTACCAAATTTATATAATCATTTAAAATATTTTATCCAATTTTCAAATTTACTTTATAAAAGAGAAAATAATTTATTCTAACATTTGTGCACAAAATACCTAAAAACTATTTTTAGATAAAATGCATCTTTAAGAACAAAATTGATTTTATTTACAATCTGTACCATGTTTCCTACAAAATATGAAACTATATTTATTTAATTGAATATATTATCAAAAAATTTCATTTAAATATATTATCTAAAGTCATTATTTTAATTCATTGAGATAAAATGCATTTACACATAAAAAATATTTTCTTGAGATATATCCCTTCCTTAAAATAGAAAGATTTAATCATTACTTTAGGAAAATAAATAACAAATTAATGAATTATTATTATTATTTTTACATTTATATAAAATAAAATTGTATATCTTTAATACATAAAATAAGAAAACTATGTTTATAAATAAAATATAAATATTAATAAGAAACTATTTTTTTTTAAAAAAATCTTTTTTCCAATAAATAATGGCCTAGTATTATTTATCATTACATTACCATCTTATAGTTATAAATATCTAATTTTATTAAATATTATTTTAGTTTATCAAGACATTATTTGATATAATTAGTGAAATAATTAATTTTATAAAAAAATCATAATTGCCCAAAATATTTTAAAAATTGGTTCTGAAGAATTTATCTTGTTAAGTTAAATGAATTTGGTAATTTCTATAAATTATTATATATTATCAATTTTATTTAGTTATATATATTTTTTATTCTGAATTTTAATACATATGTATTGACTTTTTTGCATTTTTATGCACCACAAGATGTAAAGAACATAAAATTTATTAGAAATATTATAAAATCCTAAATTGTTATGTAGTGTCTAATATAGAATGATTTTATAGCTAAATCAATAGTTATTAGGCCCCCTATGATCCAGTGCAAGGACCTCAAGCTTACTAAAAACCATTATTTAGATAAAATTCATATTATGGTAGATATCATGGAGCAGCACATGAATCATTTTGGGAATCACTTGTGTTTGAATTGATGTGATGTTATAGATTATGAAATGAATTTTATTAAATTATATATTAAAAATTATATACTATTAATCTTATGCTATTATCATTAATTTATTCAGATTGATCATGATCTTGATATTTGTGTTGATATGGTTACTAAGCTATGTAATGATGATCCCATAGAACAAAGGAGTGTTGAACTAACCAAGAATAAAATATCATAATGGATAATATTTTAGGAGTTATGTCATTTGGTATTAGAAATATATTTGAATAGTGTTCCCAATTAGAGGAGTTGAAATAGTTGGATGATATCATAAATTCCATTAGATTGACCATACCAAATGGTGTATCTAGTCATGAATGTTGTTAGTTAGATGAGAGGTATTTCATCATAGTTGTGAAATTTGTTCTTTAATAAGATTATGTTGGAGAAGATATCATTGGGGGACATAAAAATTGTTTTATATTCATAATTTGTATTATCATTGATTAAAATAGAGAGGAGTCATGAGTTTATATCCCTCCAAAAGAGGACCCAGATCATGTGGGAGAATGAGAATAGATTGAAGGGGCATATTTTATTTTCCTTAATAATTTCTAGAATGATTATACTAGTGTGAATTTATTAGAGGATCACTATTTACAATCACTCTATATATTGTTACATATTTTAAATTTCATACAAATATGTAGGTTATATGGAACGAAGAGTTTATTGGGAATATTCACGCATAGATGGTATTATAGTGTAATGGTAGAAAGTATGGTTTCCTGATGGACATGATTTTTGAAAAGAGATCATGTCTGTAAGGATTAATAAGGTTCTAACAAAATTGTAGTCAAACTCATTTTATGGGATTGGGATTCTCTAGAGTTAAATGATATAATTCATGAACTAGTATATTTGTGTCTAGGTTTTTTTGTGGAGGTCATGGGTTCCATAAGTCCAAATTTCAAATTGTTCTTAGAGTATTGTATTGTTTGCGAAGTCAAAATCCATTCCAAAATAAGTAAAAATTTCCATATAAGACCCATATATATTCTTGAAAACTAACTTTCTTATAATATGTGTGTATGGAGAATGACGATCCCAACCCCATTATATCTTCCCCCGTTAGGGACATAGTGATAAGAATAGACATTATGGTTTTTTATCAAGGATGCAGGTTTGGGCTGGAGAGGCATTCTAGTTTCACATAATTAAGATGTAAGTGTTGGGATGGATATATATTGTACAAGGTACCTTATTACTATATTATATCATGATATTGTTTTTCTAACATTCAAAAGTTTAAAACTCAAATTTTTTGCTGACTTATCATGATTTTTTGGGATAAAAGGTGGATTAGATTGTAGTTCCACTGATATTAATTATTCTAGCTGAAGGTCATTTGTTGTTTGTTGATGAATGTTCTTTTTTTATATTATTATAGTGTTTTATTAGTAATTGTTGGAGTTAATTTTGGTTTACATATAACCACAAAAATTCATCTTAAGCATGGATTTCTTAAAAAATATGTATGTGTTCATTGATATCTTTTCAAGGACAGTTCAATTTTATTATTAGGAAGAATGAATAATTATATTAATTAGAGAGTAGAGTCATCATAGGGGATGTATTTATTTATAACCCATATTATCTCACATAGATAATTTTTCATTAGGATAAGTGGTGGTTTAAGTGGAAGAGATTCGTAGACTTTTAAAACGAGTTCCCATGTGTCATTCTTGATAATGTTATAACATTACATCCTTGATGTGATATCAGGTTTAATATAGTGATACATTCTATTTTATCTATCATTTTTTGAATATTATTATTATGAAATACCTTCTAATATATATGATATTGAGAATCATATCACTGATTTTATATAGTAGGGTTTAATCTATCCCAACATATTATTATAGAATGGTCTTGTTTTTTTTCAATTAGAATGATAATGGTAGGTTTTGGAGGTGCACATAATACCATTACTTGAATTAGAATATGATCAGTAATATCTATTCCATTCAATGGATAGATGAATTATTCAATTAATTAAATGAAATTGAATTGTTTTTTATGTTTTATCAAAGGTCTATGTATCTACAGATGACGTTTTTATTGAAATATATCTCAAACCATACTTCAATTTTCATTATGGGATCATCAAGATAATGGTTATTATATTCAATGTCACAATATACCTAAATGTTTTCATAAAACTCATTAAATATATCATATGATTGTTTCTGGAAAACTTAATATAAGTGTTCGTCAATGAAATATTCATGTCCACAAATTCATATTCGAATCGTGTTAAGCATCATGAATAAATGTTTCACATAATCAGACAACATAATATATATATATATAATTAAATAAGTTGATTTTTCTCATGTGGTGAATTTTATTAGTAATGTAGTGTATCAATATTGAGGTATCAGTTGAATCGTAAATTATTTTTGTGATTATTCAATGGAGGAACCAGGAATGTGGTAGAGGTTCATGGTTTCCTTGATCATGCATGCCATTATAAGAGGGTTCCCTTCGATTTAACTGAGATTACTTCCCAGTACAAATCTCTGATATGTATGGATGAACATTCCATATGTATTTATCAGTGTCATATGGAAATTGAATACCCAATGTGGATTTTTATTAGTTCTCCATTCGTTTATTGTTAGAGGAGGGACTGTTGTTATTGGTTTTCTGTGTCTCATATCATGTTATATAATGTAGTTTCTAGATGGAATAATGTTTTTTGAACTCATATAGGTATATCTAGTTACATACACATGAGGTGATTCATTAAATGTATATAAGTATTTAATCAAACTAATGATTTGATGTTATTTGATCTATGGTTTAGGAAAAAATGAAATTATTTATATTTTGGATAAAATGATATATATATATATATATATATATATATATATATATATATTCTATCAATGGAATGAGGTAGTAATTTATTATATTGGGATTTTCCGAAGAACTATGGAAAAAAATTATTCCCATATTGATAAGGTAATAATTTAATACATGTGATACATATATTAATGAAATGATGGTTTATAATTTTAGAATTGTAATTAATAAAAAAACCATATATTTCATTTAGTATATCAACAACAAATATTATGGTCCCTTGAAATAAAACTACACTGAAGGTAAATTGTATTAAACCATTTTATTTATTAATATAATTAGATTATGTGAATAATAGTGATTCATTCAAGGAATAATGTAATAAATTTTCCGTAAAGGATTCACAATATTTCTTAAAATCAATATGTAATTGTAATTGAAACATTATATTAAAATGTAATACACTGTTTATATCAATTGAATTTGAATTATATAAAACAAAATGTGGAAAAAATGTGGTATTATTAGGGATAAATATAATTGAAAATAATTTCATTGATATATATATATATATATTTGGAATAATATAAAATATATAATTTTTTATTTAATGTGACCAATCCTTATATATTCTGAAAGAAGTATTTTAATTAAGTACATGAATTTAAAATATGTCCTTACTTATCCATAGTAAAATGGTGATATATGACTTAATATAAAATAAATATAACCTAAATAATATTCATATTATTTATAAGTATGTTATTTATCAATAAAAATTAACACAGTAATATAAATAAGAATATTTGGAATTTGATGGTTGTTGAATCCCCCCACGAGTAATTCGACTGGGAGGAGAAAAAATTTATAAGACTTTGGTAAAACCCCAAATATAATAAAGGATAAAATTAATTCCAATATATTCATGAATTGTTGGAGGATGATTTTCCTTGTAAAATAAAACAACCTAGAAATACACAATATAAAAATAAAAAACATAAAATTATAGATGAATAAAACAATACAATTATATTTTAAATCAATAGGAAAATATTATTTGTGTTCTATTTAATATAATGAAAATAACTGACAAGGGATGAAACATGAAATGGCCTAAAGAAACCCATGATATATCCTCAAAAATAAATCTAGGAGAAAATACAAACTCCAAATCCACTTTTTGTGCTTAAATTATCATGATGTATCACTAGATTAATACAATTTTCTTGAAATTCCCTATATTTCGGTATATGACCTATGAAAATTCCATAATTTTCTATATTAGGAGTTGAGTATAAGCATAGTATGAATTCCAAATGATTACCTAACTCATAACCTCAGGACAATAAATGGTTATAAATTTTTATAAAAAACTCTTTAGAATCAATTAAAATAATTTATGTCACAACCATAAACAACTTCCATATAAATCAGTAAACAAAACATTTAAAACAATCTCAATATTCGTAATATTCATTCAAGTGTTTCCCCAAAAACACCCAAGCACATGAATTCCATGTTATAGTTATATACTCCTGAGTGGTCTCTCATGGATCCACCGTGTTTTATTGGGTGACCACTATATAGGAGAACCAATGGATCACACCACTTACTTATTGATATATCGACAAATAAATTTCCACTAACCCTATATAAAAAATTCCATGCCATGTTCAATTTCATTAAAAAAAATTCATAAAATTTTTTCATCAATGAAGATCCTTGATAAAAAATATCATTATTTTATAACTACCATTTAAGAATTAATAGACTAAGTGGGTCTTCAAAAACCCATAAAATAAATAAATGTTTCCCTAGACGTAATGAAAATGAGATTATTTTCAGGAATTATACAAGTTATTAACAATTTACAATGAAAAATATTTTTTCAAATATAAGACATCATGTTCTAGAATTTTGTAGATGAGATATAATCCACAAACCTCTTGATGACATGTGAAAATAAAGAAGGGTTCAATGATTTTATATATTATTACATGGTACTTGATTTCATTAATATATCCAAAAAAATGACATTGAGATCTATTTAAGTGAATATATATATCTATCCACATCGGACTAAATGTAATAATTTGGGTGAGGAAAAATTAGTGGATATAATATGATAAGGTGATATAATGATAAAATACATGTCAATAAAGATCTACATAGACCATAAATATATAAAATTATGATTCTAAATCATAGGTAATCAACAAAGTATCCTAGAGGGGATGAAGAGTTCATGACCCTAGAATTTTAAAAAAGAAATGATGGGTTTGTGGGATTAATGTAAATAAAAAACAAAATTTGTAATAATTAAATACATGTTAAATGATGAGGTCACATATTTTTTTATACTATGTTACAACCATGTATTTGATGCTATAAAATCTAATTATCCCCATAGTTTGAGTCATATGGTTTTTAAAATTGTGTTGAACCATGGAGTGTTGCTATTTCAGTCTCACACCCCCATACTATTATATTTTATGTTAAAGAAATCTATATAAAAACCATGATTTTCCTTCAATTATATTTCACTCAGTTTCCCATATTAACATACATTGTTTGGCCTAACCATGCACCTCTCATGGTAATAAAACCCTTAGTTTCATAGTTTCCTGAATGTTGTTCAGGGTTTCAGCTAACCATGAAAAAGGAATGGACGTCTATATACTCTTTCAATACACTCTAAAATCATCATCAAACCTCCAAAAACATAATCACATAATAATCTAAGTTTAAAATAAATTAAATAAGGAAATTTAGCATAAATATAATGACTCATATTCTCCAAACCATTGGAAATTCCATCCATATAATTTATAAAACATGAGGTTTCTTTGATGGGGTTGGGCCATTGTTATAATTTTACCTTCTCAAACTCCCATGAATCTTCTTGAATCTGATTATACATCCATAAAACCCATAATAAACTGATGATTTTTAGATGAATTATCCCCTCATTCCTATAGACAACCATGTAAAAATATGAATTAGTCTATCATCAATTTCCATATCAACAATATTACATCGAATAACTTGGTCAAGAACATGATGGTACATCATAAATTGACATAGATAATTTACATTGTACTAAAAAATTAACATTAGAATTAGATTCAACTAATACTCAATATCACCTGCATGTTCATGTATATCAATTGGGGAAATGTATAAAGGCTAAATCATCACTTGATTACCAAAATGAAAATGCCCAATACCTTGAGAGATTATTAATAAAACATAACCAGATACCTCAAATGATTATAATAATCAACATTCGTCCACATAAAATTATTGATTACGTGGATCAATTTACCTATATTCTCTTATAATTTTAATCTTATTCATAGTTTCTTTTACAACACTACGTCTTATATTTATGTCAGGTTTCCAACAAAAACATGGAGAACAGGAAATACGGTTATATAATGTTTTAAAATGTTCCAAATCTGTCAGGTTCGGATAACTATTTTTAGGAGATATCCAAAAATGGTATGTGATCCCCCATGAACATTCAAAATCCATCACACAAGACCAAACCATTTATTATAATATTACTATTGATGATTTGGATTGTCCATCTATTTTTGGTTGAGAAGATATGATCGTAGTCAACTAGGATCAGTTTTTCTTTTTGTAATTATTTTCTAAAATGAGATTTAAATTCACTATACCTATTAGAAATGATTGAAAACAGAACATCTTGCTTCTTTATGAGTTGTCAAATGTCGATTTTAGAAAACTTTTACACCAAATTAGATTAATTAATTGGAATTAGTAGATTAAAATTTATTAGATTCCCAAAATCATCCATATGGACCCATGTTTTCTAACTATTCATGGTAGACCTATCACAAAACCAATTTCAATTTGTTCTCATTTCCACACTAGAATCAGAAAATTATACAATCCGACATGGCCTTCGAACTTCTGAGACATCTCAAAAAATAATCTTAGAATATTATTTTCATTCCAAAAATCAAAATTATTCCCTCAATGCATTAGAAATATTTTTTAATACAGGATGAACATGCCAAGAGGAATGATGTTAGGGAGAATTAATCTATTCTTTATAGGCTATTTTAACTGTAGAACAATATGTAAACAATAGCATAAATCTCACAACATTCTTCCACCCATAAATTATCTCCCATACATTATGTTTTTTCATCATGTTAACAAATTCAAGTTTGGATTTCTATGAATTATGAACATGATAAAAAAAACTAGGAATAAGAGGAATTGGAATGGAAACTACACAATCACCTTGTTAAATGAAATCTAGATGCATTTCCAGTATGATAGACATTAACTTCCTGTGATTTGAGTATTCCGTATATAGCGTATTATGGGAATTTATTCATAAGGAAGTAGCCATAAATTTCTCTTTAATTGTTGTATACATAATCTAATATTTGAAAATTAATAAATATTCCATCAAATTGTGTTTTTTAACCCAAATATTTCTATGATAGAATGTTTTTAAAACTCCAATTAAGAGTATACAACTAGAATTTATCAATGAAAATATAATAATGCCATGTCTTTATGGAATAAATAATATTTCCCAATTCAAAAGCATATGTAATGTTGTTTTTATAATGAAACTATAATTTTTATGAGACATCAGAAGCATCATTATATAGTTCCATGGGAGAGCAAGCCATCATAGTTTCTAATGCATCAATAGAGTCTACATACCCATTCACATTCACTAGAATCAAAAGGATTAATACTAAAATAAGATGAAATATATAATCTTTGAAATATATTTGGCACGAATCAGTCCAATTAAATTGATTACATTTCCTTTTAAATAATTAATTGGTGATTAATTCTATTGAAAAAAATGAATCAAATGTCTGTAGTGTCTTGATAATTCTAGGAAACTATATACCTAAAAAGTAATCTTTAGTGGTTTCCAAGAGATAATAGCTTCTATCATTTCAATATATATAGAAATTAAATTTTAAAAGTTGAAATTTTTAAAAAAAATTTATCTTGTATCCAAAAAAACACACCTTGATATCATACTAAAAAGGTGATGCTAATTCAAGTTACCCAAAACTCTATATATGTGGTGTTATTTATTAGACTTGGTTCTATAACACTATAGAGTATACATGAAAAACAACACTACAAAAGAATTAAAAAACCTATAAAACATCTCATTTGCTAATTCTGTGAACATGGTTTTTGAATTCACATGGCCAATGATCATGACCACATATTCATAATGACTATATATTCTCATAAATTATTTCTTTACAATATATCCATTAAAAACTCATAGTTGCTGGTATCTCTAATTCATTTCATCATTAGAGAACCATTGAGAACACCAAAATTGGTCATATATATCATCAATAATTGGATGTGGATAGTGATTATTTATCATAAATTTAATGAAATTTTTATAATCCATAGAAATCATCAGAGTAATCTCTTAGTTATTTTCAAAAATAATTCCCACATTGCATGAGGATGTTCTCGGTAGAATGAACTATTCTTATTAAATATCATCTAGTGGTAATTTGAGTTGCTTAAATTCTATGGGTTTCATTCTTAAATATAGAATTGAAATTGGAATGGTACATTGTTAAATATCAATTGTCAATTATTCTTTTATTAGTGGTGGAACCCCCAATAATTTTTATTGAAAAACATTCAGAAAATCGTCCATGATGGAGGGAAAAACTCTTTGCTCAATTTCATCAACATGTTCCAAGGTAACCACTACTAACGAATATGATATAGTCTTGATAAATAGTAATAAATTTTATTTTACATTTTTATTTACATTCATATCTCCTATTATGATATTCATAATGCTATAACGTGATGTGAAACACACATGATTGAAATAATTAATGATATGGGATTTGGATATCATCATCCAATCTCTTCCCAAATTTGAGTCATAGATTTCCAGATCATGAATAGAAAATTTCCAAACCAATTCATCCCCATCTAAAGTCATAATACATGATGTGCGCTTAAAATATCAATACTCTCATTGTAAAAGAGGAGTCTATAGCTTTAAAAGAGGTAGCAACATCTCAAAATTAAAAAAACATTACATCAATAACACAAATATTTATAAAATAATTGGGTACGATCATATCATGGAAGGAATTTATAAATGTATAATTTAAAATTCACACCTCACACAATTGAAAAAATGATGATATTTCATGATCAACATCTCAACATCATAAAATTTCATAATCATTATCACTTTAATTTTGTTTTCCTAATTAGATTGAATAGCCTAATGATTCCTAGTGTTTCTAGAAACACCTTGGCTTGATCAGTTCAAGAGATGAGAGTTATTTTGAAGTGATCATCTAGTAAAAGAATAAGAAATATCAGAAACATGGGATTTTTCACTGGCACTATATCATGGAAAACTAGGAAAAAATTATAAATATGTCCCATCAGTTTATATTTGGGAGCTGATATGGGTGGTTCTATACAATATATCTTTTTTTGATGAAAGGAACCAATCATGCAATATTTTGTTACTATTTATAGATATTTTTAACCCGTATCATTATCTGTTTTTTGGGTTTTCTTGGGTGGTTTCAGGATAAAAATTATAAATTACCAAAATTTTGGGCTAGTTCATGGTTGGCACATAGTTTTCCAAAAATGTGTGCCCTCCCAGATAAAACATTAAAAATATAGATAGTGGGTTTTTTCTTGGATTTTTCCTAATTTATCAATCCACACTCAATTTTAGGAGAACCCGTACATCCCATGTAAAATAGGCACATGTACAGGATATATAGTTTCGTCTAACTTTATGGCTCTATCCATGAAACATTTGCAATATGTTTTTAACTAATCAGATTTTTTTATAAATTAATATTCCCCATTTGTTGGTCACAATAAAACCAAAACACCCATAATCAATTTCGCCATCCATTGGATCTTCCAAGAAGTGTTTTTTCCCCATAGATCCCTCCTAAAAGCAACCCAAATCTTGTGAAATTCCAGTTAATCTTATCCCGATTAGATTCCTCTTTACATTGATGTTCCTATTCGAGATCTCAGTTTCACTAATATGGGGAGGGGGTTAACCAATGATATCATTTTTATTTTCATGTTTCACTTTTTTTGAAACAAACTTCCCCTCCTAATAAAGAGTTTTTCCATATTGAACATACACCACCACAAGAACACAAGATTTTGAAGTTACACTACCAAAGAAGAGTAGTAACGTTCTTGGTATAGTACCTAAAAAATCCAGTATGACATAATCTAATAAAAACAATCCTTTTATGTGGAAGTCAATGAGTAGGATATGCAATTACACTTGTGTCACACTTTGAAAAAAATCCAATACTGTGTGTACTCCCTCGTGGCTCAAATAGGGAAATGAAATTTTTCTATGCCTCTTAATGAACATTAAAAATAAAATCTTTCAAAAATAATTCTTCACATTCCCACCAAAAAAATGGTAAGAACCTCCAAGAACAAACATCTTGTGTGCTACTCCCTGCTTGGGAACCTCCCTGATTGCGTGCCACTATTCTTATGTGACTCCCTTCTTGCGTGCCTCTCTGCTTTCAATCCTCAATGCCTGCATGCCACACATCTTTCGCTCCTTCCTACCTATACTCAAAAAACTCATTTCATTCCACTGTTGTGCACAAATCGTATTTTTTCACCACATTGGACTTATACAAAAAACACTCATTGCACACAACTTCATGGTTGTGTGCAACATATAACTTGTGTGCTACTTATACTTGTGTTCCACTTTTTGTCATAACATACAGCTTGTGTGACACCCCAACATGCATGCCACTTTCTACCAATAGCACAACTAGAGCTCAAATTTTCTCCTATGTGATGATAATTAAAAATTATAGATGGTATTCATCTATTTATAGGAATTTGGGTGACCCTGCGCGCAAGGGATGCAACTCAACATGTGCGTCGCTCCATCACTTGCCCATAGGTCCATCACAAGTGCGTCACTCTATAACTTGTGCGGTACTGCATCACATGCACGCCACTTCATCACATCCACACCAATTTTGTTCCATTGTCATATTTTTATTAAAATATGACCTATGTAGAAGATACACTTACACACCACTTATACTTATGCGAAACTTCCTACTTTTGTTCCACTCTTGAACATGGTCACCACTTTCTTTCATTTGTCATATTTTGATGTAATGATCTTGAAATATGACTTGAACGCAACATACACATCCACTCCACTTATACATGCATGCCACTTTTTGACTTGTGAGCCACATTTTGACTAGAACACAACATTCTAACCTTTTCCAAAAACACTTCGTTACTCCTTCTATCCGTCATAAGGATATCATCACAAGTTCTCCAAGCATATGATATTTGTGAAATACAAATCATCTATGCATCATCATAGTTTTACAAGCCTTTTACAAAGTGAATTCATTTATCCTCTTTAGAAACAAAATTCAACACATTGTAAAAGAAAATTGTTCAAATGTCATTCTACAAACAACATGGTCCCAACAATCTCCCCCATTGGATATTGTTGTTATGAAACATGAATAAATCACTGAACCTTTTAACTTCAAGAAATAGATTACTTATCGAAAATTCTAAGACTACATATGCTAACTAATTATAGGAAAAAATAATTATTGACAGCCAAAAGCATATTTTCCAAATGTAGTGACTATGAAATCTCATGATCATATCTTCTAATCTTTATTAAGAACAGATTCCAAGAATCTATCTGAACATTATTCACTACTTCAATTTTCCAAGAATACATAATCATTGTTTTCTACAACCACTCCAACAAATCTTAAAAATAGTTCACAGACATACATGCTAGATTCAAAAAATACCATCAACTCCCCTCTTATGGTTCTTTCATAAGGATAGATTTATGAATCAATTATCCCCGATGAAGACAATATCCAAAGGTAACATGGGTTTGGGGTAATATTGAAGTATCCTAACCTTAATGAAAAGGAGTTTGGACACCCATGTTCAACCTCAATTTAGAAAATGGTTCCTTCGATAAAAATTTTGTTAATATGTCAGCAACTTTTTCTGATGTAGGAAATTACTCCACCATCAATTATTTCTTCTCCACCATCTCTTTGATGAACTGGTACTTGATGTCAATGTTTTTTTAATGATAATGATGTACAATATTCCTTGTATTATTTATTGAACTATGATTATCACATCACAGGAGTAAGGGTAGGTTCACTTCAACAAGTACATCTTTCAACTGAGTCTTCATCTGCATAAGTTGGGTAGAAGCCTGAGTGGTAGTATTATACATATCTTCAACTATTCTAAGATTCACTAAATTATATTTCATTGTATACAAACTAAAATAACATTTCCCTTGAATGAAATGTTCACAAGATTTAGATCATCTATCGTCAACATTTTCTGACCAATCTACATCTAAATAAATGAACAAATCAATAATTTTTGTCCCCTTATACCTGATTCCAAAAAAATTTGTGCCTTTGATATATATGAGAATCCAATTTCTAGAAAATAAATTTTATTCTTTAAGAGAACTCAAGAAACTTGAAAATAAGGTAACAACATAAACAACGATGGGTCTTGAGGTAGTCATATATAATAAATTATCTATTAGCTTTCAAAACACTCTCTGATCATCTTATTTTCCGGATCCATCATTACAAAACTTGGTTCCTAATGAGACTATTCTGAAAACTGGTTTCTATGATTCGATGTAAAACTTTTTTAGATGTTCCTTATCAATCATTTCTTGAGAATGAAAAATGTGGTCCCTCTTCTATAAAATTTGTAACCCACGAAAGTATTTCATTTCTCCAAGCATGGAAATATCAAACAAATTCTGCATCACTTCAGCAAATCTTTCAAATGATCTTTCAAAATTTCCCAAAAATATAAATTCATCAACATAATAAATTACAATGAAATAAGTCTCTTGACATTTATAGATGTAATGATTGTTGTCAACTCTTCCTTAGAATTTATCTTTCTTAATCAAGTGTCCATTTTGGAATACTATAAACTTTGATATATATTTAGTCCATACAATTATTTCTTCATCTTAAATACATAACATTCAAATTTCCCAACTACAATGCCAAAAGTTTGTTCAAAGTAAAATTCTTCTTCAATATTTTCATTAGGAAATGTGGACTTCACATCCATTTGAAAAACATTACCTCATTGTACATAAATAGAAAGAAATATTCATATTTTTTTCAATCTAGGCACTAGAAAAAAATTATCATCAAAATCAACATATTCAATTTGTGAGTAACCCTTACACAATATTCTTTCCTTGTTCATTATCACTTCACCTTCTTCATTCAACTTATTCTGGAAAACCCATTTTGTACCAACAATATTTTTGTCATTTGGTCTGGGTACAAGTTTCAAAGTATCATTCTATTATATCTTATAAAGATAATCCTTCATAGATTGAATCCATTATAGATTTTCAAAATGATCTCTCACATATTTTGGTTTCACTTTTGAATATAATGAATCAAGTGTAACAACATTTTTTGTTCTTCTTGTTTGAAGAATCAGATATTGATCACCAATAATGTTCTGAGCCACCACATGCTTTCTCATCCTAGGATGAGCTATTTTAGTTTCATCCTCATAACTTGAAATTTTTGTGTCCGATTATTCATGAAGAGTAGGATTACCACTGTTGGTTTCATTATCAGAATAACTAAAAAGAAATTCCTTATCCTGCTCAGCTTCTATATTAGCAGAAGTTTGTTTTTATTTCTCAACATTTCAACAACATTCACATCAGCATAATCAAAGATTATTCATGTTTCATTATTGAAACATAATAATTTTCTTCCTTCTAGAGAATAGCCAAGAAAAATTATATAATATCCTCTTTGTTAATATTTCCATGGTTTCCACCCTTTTTCATTATGATGCACGAAATCCAAAAAACACTTAAGTGTTTCAAACTTGGGATTATTTGTAAAATATTTCATATGGGGTAATATCTGAATGTCTCCTGTAGAAACATTGGTTCTGAATAAATAATATAGTACTAATGTCATGCCGCCAATAATAATGAAAGAGACAATGTTCAAGTATCATAGTTTTCCCCACTTCAACCTTTCTTCTATTCATCCATTCAATAACCCCATTTTCTTGAGTTGTATATGGTAAATTGAAATCGGTCCAAATTCGATGCTTCTAAAGGTAAATATCAAAATCTTCATTCATACACTCTTCACCATTATTAGTTCTGAACTTCCTCACCGGATACACACATTCCTTTTCTACATTCCTTTTGAAACACTTAAGAATTTTCAGAGCATATGAGTCATGTCTCATGTACATAACCCATGTAAAGTGAGTAATGTCATCAACAAAAGTAATGAAGTACCTATCTCTATTTGTTTATCTCTTTCTCATTATCCCACATATATCATAATTTATAAGTTCCAAGGGTCATTTTTATTGAATGTCAACACTCATATGCATAGAGTTTTTAATGATCCCATTATCACAAATAGTGAAACACCAATCAATTAATCTTGATAAACGAGGCATATCTCAATAGATGTCTTATGTTGATAACTTTCTCATGTTTTTGTGACACATATGTCCCATAAATTTACTCCATAAATGAGTTTCATCCATTATACCCATGTAACAATAGTTTTATACTTCACCGACTGGGAACAAGTACCCTTTTGTACATTGGCCTCTTATAACTACCTTTACATCATTTTCATTTTCCACAAAAAGCCCATATTTCTTAATGATAATTTGTTTCACTCACTATAGAGTTGTGAAACACTCACCACATTGTGATTCATCCCATAAACATATAATGTTATTCTGGATTTTATTTTTTCATACCCAAGGATGGTTGTTATAATTCCTTTGATACTCAAAGATTCATCATTTCTAAATGTAATTGTTTTTTAATTGAAGTCTTTCTCATTCTTAAGAAACATATATTCATAAATCTTATAATAATAATACCCACTATAAAAAATCCATGGTAGTTATCCTTTTGTATCTTTTAAGGCAGTTTCAACTACAAGACCTTTCTCTTCTTCCATTTCATTCATCACCTCATGATTTTGATATTTATGAAGAACCTTTTCTTGTGATTGAAAAAAACCAAAACTCCCTTAGAAACATGTCTAGGCTGTTCAAATCATTCAAAAATATTTTCCAATTGTTGGAACCTATTTTTAACCTTCACACTGGCATTCTCAAATTTTTTCCAAACTTCCTTCTCATACTTCCCTTTTTGACAGGATTGAATCCACCTCTATCCTTGTATTTCATAACTTGTGGAATAGTAATTATGTTGGTTATTGAAACAAAACATGTTTGTAGTGTGTCTGAATCCACCACAACACTATAAGTAGCCATAGAACTAATATTTCTCTTTGATACATTATACCGATCAGAGTTTTGAACATGTTTCTCAGCAACCATCTTAATAGTACTCTACGGAACATCATCCTTCTTTTTTTCATTCATAACATTCTTTTTCAGATAGGATTTTTGTTCATACTTATCAGTCCAATGAGTAATAGAAATATTTATAGGCACATGATTTTTATGTACTTCTTATTTTATATTATTTCTGACTTTTTCCACATACATAGCCTTTCCATCATTGTTCTTATCAGATCATGTTCCATCTTTCCACTCAACATTCGAAGGTAACTTTTAAGGATCCATTATTGGTTTATTCTTACTATAACATTCACCAACTTCTAAGATATATTGTTTTATACTGAAATTAATTTATTTTGATTTAAAAAATATCTATTTGACATGTTTCAACTCTCCATCATTTTGCCTCCAACTTTACTTCAAGATGATCATTACGATTCAATGTATTCTCAAGAGAAATAGTCAGATCCTCAATCACCTTTTAGAAAATGATTTTCTAATTAGGAAAACCATCTTTAATTATTTAATGTGTAATTTTCAATTATTTAACTTTTTCATCATGTTTATTCCATTACCTTTTTTTCCATATGTCATCATCAACATTGTATTATTATTTATTAATTTGAGGATAGTTAGTCATAATGTGGCCAATGGATCCAAACTCAAAACATTTCAAGGGAAGATTCCAATTGTATTTCCCAATACGACATTTCATATTCTGAGAAAACAATGATAAAATTTCATCAAATTATTTACATACCTCATATTCAAAATCAGATTCACTAGTATCAACTTCAATAAGAGACTTCATTGACATCACTCTCTATGAAGCCTTTAATGAAATTTCCCTATAATATTTTTTTTAAATTTTTAGTCATCTCCCCTATCATTTCACAAGTAATTATAGTGCTATGAATATAATTCAGAGATAATGTTTTAGTGTCTCTACCTTCTAATGAATACACCTTAGCATCAATCTTTTCAAGCATAATTCCCTTAATATTTTCAACAATTGTAAAATCCTCCAACTATTCACCAAGACATCTGATTGTAATGAGAATTTAATTTACCTTGGTAATGATGTCTCCAATAGATTTTGATTCTCAAATGATCCTGTCTTTATACGTAAGCCTCTAGATTTGTAGTTTTTCCTTCTTCAGTTTTGAATTTCCTTCATATATTTAGTTCAGCTTATCCCAGATTCTATTAGATGTTGAGACACCTTTCAATCTGAAAACTCACTATCAGAAATATATGAGAGTAAAACATTTTTATCACTTCTGTCATTCTAAGGATTCATCTTACCGGTAGGAGTAGGAAGAACATTTTCATCAATAGGAAGAATTACATTAGTTCTAGTATCAATAACTTCATACCCAAGAGGAATAATATATGGAATCATCCTATATTTCTATATATGATTGTTCTTTCTATAAAATACATGAATCCCATTACTTTTCACTCAATTCAGATTCTCCATCACAAATTCTCTTCAAAAAATCATCAAAGAACAAATGAAGGTAACCTCCATCTGATTCCAATTTAATCTCCCAATCAGTATCCACGTATAAGTTAGAGGGCGAGGTTTGATTCAGTAATATTATTTATCTTTTTATGTTTCCGTATTTTTGAAATAGCATTCACTTCTTTTTAAAGAGTTTCTTCTATACTGAACAAACAGAACCACAAGAACACAATATTTACAAGGTCAACTGCTCAATAAGAGTAGCTACACCCTTGTTCAGGTATACAAACAATCCAATACCAGAAAATACTCTAGAAAAAAACCATTTAATGTGGATTAAAATGATTAGGATATTCCATTACACTCGTGTAGAACATTGAAAAAAAAATCAATAGTGTGTGTGCTCCAACATGGAACAAATAGGATAATGTAATGTTTCTATGCTTCTTGTAGAACATCTAAAAAATATTTCAAAACAATTCTTCATATTCCAACATAGAATATGGTAAGAACATCTTAGTGAAAATAACATATGAGTTAATCCCTGATTGTGAGCCTCCTTACTTGCTCGCCATTATGCTTTAGCACCTCCCTACTTGCACACCACTCTCCAAGTGCACCTTGCTAATTTCTCACCGCCCTTCAAGTGTTCCTTCCTACTTCCTTGCCAAAAATTACTTGTGTTACACTATTGCACACAACTCAAAATTTTTTAACCACTTATAACGTATACACAAAACACTTTGTGCGCACAACTCAATGCTTGTGTGCAACTTATATCTTGTCTGACAGTTCTACTTGCATGACACTTTTTTGCATAACATATGAATTGTGAGACACTTCAACCTGCATGAAAATTTCTATCACTTTCATGATTAGAGCTCAAAATTTCTCTAAACTGTTGAGAATTAGAAAATGAGGAGGTTAGTTGCCTATTTATAGTCATTTTGGTGACCCTATGTGTGAGGCATGCAACTCAACCTGTGAACCACTCTATCACATGAACGTTGCTCCATCACATGTGCACCGCTCCATCACTTGTGTTCCACTCTATCACTTCAACACTGCTACATCACTTGTGCAATGAATAAGCACTTTCACACCATATATTCATTCATGCCACTTTTTGACTTGCATGCAACTTTCCGCCATTTGGCAAAAATGCATCTTTACTCACCTATCTATCATAATTCTTTCATCCCATGTTCTCCCAACATATCATATTTGAGAAATAAAAATCAAAAAACCATCTTCATAGTTTTTCAAATCCTTTTCAATTTGAATTGAATTATCATATTTGAAAACAAAATACAACACTCTACAAAATAAAACTCTTTAATTGTCCTTCTACAACCAACTTGGTCCCAACAAATGTAATTTTTCTCCCATGATCTATATTCTTCTCCCTAGGGATCTATGGATCCTTATTTTGCATTATGTATATAATTACCTCAGTGTTAGGTATTCAAACCAATGTATGATTATTCGTACCATGATTTCATGATCTTCATTCTTTGTTAATGAATCCTGATTAGTTTTTGGTGATTCATGATCCATTGACCCTAACGTTGGTGGTTCTGTTACAATGTGTAGTTTTTATTAACCATGTGGTTTTGTTTTACTATCAATTTATATATTTAAATGAAATTTATTTAAATTAATTAATTAAAAATATAATTCCATATAATTAGGGTTTCTAAAAATTTGATTTTCGATTGAAATTGGGAAAACAAAAAATTCCATTGAATTTTGGTGTGTTTATAGAAATTAGTAAAATTTATATTGTTTAATTTAAATTGTGGATTTGATGAAAAATTGTAAAAAGACCCAATTTCATTAAATGGGGTTTTTTTTGAAATTGATGGAATTATGTGAAATTTTAAAAATTTTAATTTAGTTGTGATGGTGATTTTGTGAAATTTAATTGTAAATTTGATATTAAATTTTGATTCCTGAAAATAGATTATAATTTTTTCAAAGTAACCTTATGGTTTTATCTTTGTGAGAATGAATCTTTTCTTTTAAAACACATGTAATGTTCATTAAATGGAAAAATAGAATACTTTAAATGAGTAATCGAACATAATTTTATTTTAAAATATCTTTAAATAAATTTCTAATCATCGATTTTATGCTAATAAAACTGAAATATTTTTGTAGTGTTTTTTATAATTAGATAGAACTCAGTGATTATACAAAAATCTAAAACCCAATTATAGAATGAAACATATATTAGGTGATGTTGATGAATCCTCTATGACCCAATATCAACAAAATGTATGTATATATTTCTATTCCACCTTGAGAGTGTAGAGTCCCTTTGCCTAGAACTATCATACCATTTAGGCATTGAACCATATGGCTCAATTTTTTAAATTGGAAATATATTACATTATTGCTTGTTAATTGTTTTACATGAATAATGATATATATTGACTATTTTTATATAAATTTATTATCAAATAAATTGTTTTAGAAATACTCTAATGAATTTAAATGTGAAACTATTATATAAATGTATTTCCATCATTCGTAAAGTAGGGACGATTTGTTAAATATGATTTTGAAATACAAAACTATTCTATTTTACATCAAAATATATGTTTTATTAATTTAATATTGGGATCTATTATGGAATCCATGGTGAGACCCTATAGGTATTTTTAGCTCACACCCTTCCTATTCCGTATGGTGTTTATAGATCATCTCTTTCTAGGATTGAGTGGGGGTAATGCACAACTTAGTGGTAGTTATAGTTATTGATCCATCGACATGGTGAGTTACATTCGTAGTATAACAATATATGTTTATCCAATTTTATATTATTCTTTCTATAGTGCATTGGGATGTTATTCCTCTTTGAGTTTTTGTACATTCTTCTCTGTGGAGTTTCTTTTGTATGCACACAGTGTTTTTTCATTGCATCAAAAAAATTTGGGGGAAAATTGATCCCTATTTGTTTTTTATGATGTTAGGTGAAAGTCTCCAATAAACAAGGATTAAAAATTCCCTTGGAAAATTTCATTCATTGTTTGGGTATCAGTTTAATAGGGTACTCAGGCTGGTTCGTGATAAAGTGGAATTAGATGTAGTTTGAGCT
This sequence comes from Viscum album, assembly GCA_963277665.1. NCBI lineage: Eukaryota > Viridiplantae > Streptophyta > Magnoliopsida > Santalales > Viscaceae > Viscum > Viscum album. Next base: position 544,044,501 of record OY728162.1, read on the forward strand.
TCTGATCATGAATCCAGTAAGTATTTTTAAATATTATTAGGATATGGTATGTACTTTCAATTGAGTTATAATCCATCCCTCATAATAATTATCCTTATGTCACCATGGTTGGTTTGGGAATAATTTCTTATGGAGTATTTCTAGTGATTTCCCAATTTTTTATTTTTTTTAGGTTTAAATAAAAATCATTTTGTCTATATATTGGGAATAATTATACATTTTTCTCAATTTTAGGTGTTTTATATTTTATTATTTAATGTAATAAAATGTTTCATATCTTCATGAATTCATGAATATGTGTGAATTAGATCCATCAAAAAGTTTTTACTAATCCTCAGAAAGAGAATCCTCTTACAGGCCCAATTCAGGTTGAGGTGATTGTGTGCACTATCCATGCATTGGGAAATCCACCACCTCTATTTCCAATTCAGTATCTAGATGTATATCCTTTTAGGTATGTTCTTAATAATTGTTCTCAAGATATCCCTCAATATAATTCAACACCATTCCTGGCTCAAATAAACCTCAAGAGGTTGAGGAATGGTTGGGAATGATGTTATGTTTTTTTGGGTTCATGGAAACATCATAAAAAATATATGTGAAGTGTGTGACCTTCATGATGAAATGACTGAGTATGAGATGGTGGGACCTGATGGTGATGGAAAAAAAACTTGTGGAAATATGATGGAAAGAATTAGAGGTTCTTTTCACTGACCGGTTCTTTCCAATGTGAAATTTATTATCCCTGGCCATTTTGTTTTTCAAGCTTGAGCATGCTGACAGGATTATGAAATTTTATTCTATCTATTTTTTTGTGCTTGTAAATGTTTTAAATAAGATATTATCGAATGGGAAGATAAAGTATTGATGGATATAGTTGAGTATATAATCATAAATTGGTTCTTAGGTTTATTCTTAATGATACCTTCTTATGTTGATGTAGTGGATAGTGAACATATGGTAAAAATAGACCTAGCTATTATGTATGGGTTACTAGGACTTTCCATTTATCCCAATTCCATTGTTTATTCCTATAAGGGAATGAATAAATGTGATGATTCTCTGGCAGGTTATTGATATTTGGGTTTTTCTAAACATCATGAAGTGAATGGAATGTTTTCATTTTTTGATAATAGTGTGGAAATTCAGTGAATTCAAATAGGTTTTTCACTATGGTACCCATGAACTGTTGGTCCCACAAGTTCCGGGTCACATTCTGAGATTAATAAATATTTATTCCACTCTGTGTAATCAACCATGATAATTTTGATATTATAAAACTACAATAATATAAAATGATTCATGTGAAAAGGGTTCCTTCCACATTAATCTAGAATTAATCTTCTTCACACATTGGAAGTGTCTATAGAGGAAGTTGGTATAGGTCCAACAAATGTAATTGGTACCAATACTATAACATCATTGTTAGTTACTCCAATATTTGATACGAGTTCAACTTATTTTTTAATTTCATACCATAAGGATAATATTCATAATCATCCTATAAAGATTTTATCCTATGAAATTGATATTAATACACCCCTTGGTACTAAGAGAGAGAAGGGTCTTCATATTCTTGATTATGTTTTATCTCTATCAGATATAGATATTGCTTTTATTTTTTTGGTTCTCAACATAAAATCTCTTGAAATTATTTTCCAGAAGGATTGAATCATTTTCAATAAATATCAGATTGATTGATATCTTCAATGGGTCTCATTCACTACACATGATTGTGTGTTTTGTGTCTTCCACTAGGAATGTTACCAAAGGTCATGACGTTCTAGACCATCCTATCCAAATATGGGTAAGGTGGTATATATGATTTTTTATCTATAGTGGGAATCATTGAGCAGAGAACTCGCTTCCAGTTAATATTGTTTTTCCCATTGATGTTCCACTAATAAGGATATAGGTTTCTTCAATGACATAATGCATGCTTCTCAAATAGTTTATATACCTTCTTAGCACATGGAACCAGGTGAAATAAAGTATTTAAATTCCAAGATGGAAGATCTTTTAGATAAAGTCCTCATACACCTGAGTTTCTCAACCACAGTTTACGTGCTAGTTCCCTTTTCTAAGAAAGATGACAGATCACAACAATTATGTGATGATTATTGATTACACAGTTAATTTAAAATAAAGAACCAATACCCCTTTCAATGGATTAATGATATGTTTTAATAGTTAAAAGATGAATAGTGGTTCTTGAATATTGAACAGAAATTGGTTACCACCAATTTAGTATAAAAGAACAGAAAATTCACAAAACCACCTTCCCAGAAAGTTATAACCATTATGAGTACATTTTCATTCTATTTAGTCTAACCAGTTATCAAGTGGTTTACATGAATTTAATAAATAGTATTTTATATGAGTATCTATAATTATTTTATAGTAGTATGTGTGGATGCCATCCTCATTTACTCGATTTCATAGGAGGATCATGTACTCAATAAGATAAAAGTTTTGGGCATCATGAAAAATCACCAAAATTATTCCAATATTTTAAATTATACTATATAGATTCATAAATTGATGCTCCTAGTTCACATGGGGTCATAATAAGAAATATCAGTCGATCCTGAAGAGGATTATGGGCGTTATGATTTTCGAACAGCCATATAATGCTTCTGAGAATTTGAGATTCTTGTGTTTAGTGGGGTATTATCATATATTATTAATGAACTTATCAAATATGGACTCTTTGATGGCTTATATAACTCATAATGAAGTGATTTTTTCTTGGGGAAAAATTTCATAATTTATTTGTGGATCTATAACGTCTTTTGGCTACTATGTCGGTGTTGGCTCTTCCAAAGGCCAGGTGGAGATACATGGTCTTCTGTGATGCATCAAGATCATTCCTAGGATACATTCTTATGTAGGGTAATCATATATTCTATTATTGTTCCCATCAACTTGGGGAACATGAGAAGAATTATCTGACCCATGAAATCCAACATTTAGTTTTGATTCACCTCCTTAACCGTTGAAAACATTACCATTACAGAGAATGGATTACTTTGTATTCAGACCAAATGAACATGATTTATATATTCTCTAAAAAATATTTTAATATCTTCATGATTAGTTGGGTGGAATACTTGTAGTATTTTTATCTTAACATTGACTATACCCTAGGTAAGGGATATTTTGATACATATTCTTTTAGTTGAAAACATTATACACAAATATTGAAATAACCGTCAGAAGATTGGAACTCAATGGCTCCATTTCACAGATGTATATTAGAGTCTGAGAATCAGGTGCATAGGGTTCCTTTTCTAGTTTTAAATTCACATATACTCTTAAAAAATTTATTATTTAGGAAGAAAACATGATGATTAGTTATATAGAATTAGGTAATCTCTTTATGATGGGTAGACTATTTTTGATTGGTAGATAACCAATGTAGCCATTCTATGATTTCAATAACATCAATTGGTACCATATTCGGTAAAGAAATCTATGATGGGGTTTATAATAAGTCCATATGGGTAGTGCACACATGAACCAAAATGTTGTTCTATGCTATGTAGTTTATGATTTGGTGGCATTTTCTAAGAACAATAATCATGGATATTTTTTCACATTGTTATACATGCCAATAAGTTTGGACGAGTTAAGAAACCGTTATGTTTTCATTAAATACATGCAGTCCATAATGAATGTTTGATGAGATCTCCATGGATGTTTTGGTTGGGTTTCCACAAACCTATAAAATGTGGAATGAGGAATGGTTTGTGATTTATAGGCTGACTTAATTGGAACATGTTTTATCCTTCCAGGATATAATCAATATTGAGGAGGAGGGAAATATCTTTGTGAAAGAGATTGTTAATTTTCATGGAGTACCTTATGTTATAGTTTATGATAGGGGTCCCTACTTCACAACTCATTTTGGTATAATACTTATTGTGGCACATGGATCTCACATAAATTTATGTATGACATACCATCAGCAGTAAGATGGACAGATAGAAATATCCTAGAAATCCATGGGTATATGCTCCGTGCGTGTGTTCTAGACATTGGTGGGAATTAGGATGATCACATGGGGCTAATAGATTGTATATAATAACAATAGTTACCAGTCCAGGATTATACTGCCTATGTATGAGTCCATAGATGGTCATCCTTAAAAACAATCATTGTTTTGGTTGAAGATTTTTGAACATTCCTTGGTTATGTCGAGATTGGTCCTTGAGATGAATGAAAAGATCCAATTGATTTATTAGATAATATTTACAACCTAGAGATGGTATAATTCTTATGATGATCATCACCATAGATCATTATAATTATTATGTGGTGACCAGGTGTACTTGATAGTTTTACCCTTGTTTGGTCATCGATGACTTTTATAAGGACCCGACCATAAACATTACATAATATTGAATTAAATGAATAATTCACAATGTGGATCTTTTTAGGTTTAGTGTTTTAGAGAATTAGGGCATAACTATTACATCTCAAAAGATTTTAAAACAGACAATTCTACACAGTTTCAATTTTTTTGTAAAATATAAAATCTTGAAAAAAAGAGTCATGTCAAGTTCCATGTTTTTGATAGCATGAATTTTCCTTTTTTCCATCATTGACCGTATTCATCTTTATGTACTTTGAAAAAAATTTCAAAACATGGGATGAGCATAAAAGGCTTAATATGGGTTATAAAACAAAGATTGAAAACATTTGTTGATAAATACATAAAAAACATGCAATCTTTTACTTACCTCGTGAAATCATAAGATTTATTGAAGACTCATAGAAATCATAAATCATATAGGTAATTTGTGGCATCCATATCATACTTACATTGTAGCTATCTCAGCTACATAGGGAGTTACTTTGGAATAACCATCAAAGTATATTCCCTAAATATCTTAGAAAAAATATTTATATTTTCTTCTGTAACGTTACCCAATGCATTGGAGAGCTATATCAGACTCAATTACCTTAGGTTTATCATGGAACTATCCATATACGTACATAATTCCCATGAACCACAACATGATCATAACAAATAACATAAGCATAAAGGAAAGATAACATTTCCATATTGCAATAACAAAATATAATTTCAAGATATTGAAAAAATAAATTCATTCTCAAAATCATTTTCAATACCAATATACATAAAAAGATTATATGGTATTTATTTTTCCTTTTAAAAAACATTACGGATTGATACAAATGCCAAATATCAAATAATACATGCGGCGGCGGAAAGGTTGTCATCACCGCTTACATTTAAAAAGCATTCCTTTTTTAGTAAAATGATTCACATTAAAATATTACCTTTGAATGAAATGAAATTTCAAAGGTTTTTATATATCTTATAAAATAAAATTGTGTATTAAAATAAAATATGCCTTAATGAAAGGAGACTGAGGTGAATTCCCTTACATTGTGTCCGACATTACACGATCATTCATTGATCTACTAAATAGTAAACTAAAGTTAATTTCTACTGGCTGAAGAATTTTTTCATGTTTATTATTCCTTTTATTTTACTTATTACAATTTTATAAACATTAAGTAACCATTTATGTCAATAAGATTCGTTTTGTCGATATTTGATACTTGATTCAGAAATGGACTTCTTATAATTACATGTTGTTTATGTGGTCAAAGGATCATTATATCCGTAATGATATTCAGGATTTGGATATAATATATATCATATATATCCAACATTAACATTTATTTATAATAGTAAATAACACTTATAGGTAAGAAATGAAATTCTCCATTCAAGGAGATGGTAAGCCATACGTACGCATGAACGCTACATCTATTTATGTTTCATATTTAATGAAATTAAAACATATTTATACATAGTAGTAATATAATTCCAGTTTTTTATCACATATAATATCATTAAATCTATCTTTTATACGATCCACATATGGTATAATGATTCATATCACTTTGATGGGGCGGTAGTCCGCACTTCCTCTAATGAGATTATAGCATTTACCCATAATGGAAACCATAAAGGCATAAGATAAATGGAAATTACATAAGCATATAGAGTACATAAACATAATATATATCATATATAAATACATTTCCATCACAATGTCCACCATGAGAGGCGGTAGGAGATAATCGAAAAATCAACATTTCGTATGGTGTTAGTTTTCCATCCAGAGAGACATTATGGTCTTCATCCATTAGATGGAGATGTGTGTAAATGTAGTTTTAATTCATCTCATAACAACATCAAAGTTTATTTATGATACTCATTTTGTTACAAAATAATGGAAGAAAAAGCGTTTAGGTGATGGAGAAGTAAAATAAAAGATAACAATTTAATAGAAATCGTTACCTTTAATTTGGGTAACGTCCTTTGGTTTGAACCAAAATTACTTCTTGAAGTGCCTTCTCCCTAAGTTAAGTCTTTTAGGGGGAGGATATAGATGTAGGAAGCTTAATTGGACAGATGTTAGACGTTCCAAATGGCTTGAGAGGTGTGACTAATTGGTTATATGTGGTCTCCTTTTATAAGGGGGAGGTGGGGAACTTTAGGAAGGTGTGAAAATATTATTTTATTATAAACATATATTCGGTTTAAAAAGGTCAAAAAATCATTAAATATGATGATAAGATGACTCATGGTCGAAATAAAATCATCCATTCATAAATAGTCATGTTTTGGATAATATTTTAAAAATTATAATCTTATTTATTTAAATCGTTTATTAATGACGTAAATACTGCATCATTATTGTGTCATGAATAATTTAATTTATTAGATGTCTAAAAATTATATACAAAATACTATCATTTAGAATATTTCTTTATCTTTCCAATGAATTTTTATAGTAAAAAATATGACTTATATAACACATATAAAATTAATTACTAAAATATTTCTCTTAATGTCAATCTTGTCTTTACATTAAAGTAATTAATCTAAAGTGTCATTATCTTTCCTAAGTTGCTCTCTCAGGTCCCAAAATCGACCCCATAATTCCCATGGTCGTCAATTATTCATCAAATAAGGTTAGTGCAAGTGTTAAGGTAATTTTGAATTACTATAATATTCATTTTACATTGATTTTCCATATTTACCTCTTACCACAGTAAATAAAAGTCAAGAGTTACTAATCACCAAAAATTATTTTCCTCTTATTAAACCACATTTTACTAACTAATAGCAACCATGTATGTCAAATTTTTTAAAATAAATTCACAGAAGTGGTAAAATTTCATTTAAATGAAATAAATCAGTTTTTTAACTACTACTACGTGGTTTCAATATTCATCAAAAAATGATGTTTTTCAGAAAAATACAAAAATTTCAACCTAAGCTATATTTGATATTCCAAATTAAAAAATAATATTTATTTTTCCAAATTCAAAACAATAAATTGTAATTAATTATTTTTAAAATTAATTCCCGTTGTTAAAACAAATAGTCTGTTTTTATGAAACACTAACTATCAAAAGATTAACCCCTATTTATGTCCAATTTAAAAGTGAAATTAATTCCAATGAACAAAATTGAATTAAATGATAAATTTATATTCTAATTACACTTTAAAACTAATTAAACAAGTAATATAACCATATAAATAAATCATATTAAAACATATTTTTGAATTACAATACAATATTTTCATTATCAATTAAAAATGATCTTTATCGGAAAAATCCAAAAAATTTACACAAATTAAATTTTGATTCCCCATTCAAAATAATGATTTTTTTGGTCAATTAAAATGTATTAAATTGACAAAAACAATATCTAATGAGGGTTCTCCAACAAAAGGCTGTAAATCGGCCTTTTATTGTAAATTATGCTGAATATTATATTCATTCAAATTTTAATCCTCTAAAATTTATTGGATAAATGTAAACATATTTAACAAACATGTATAATAATATTGATGTTATTTTTGATGATTACTATCAATACAATGGCAAGGAGTTAACTACCATTAAAAATAATAATATTATATTAATAGCGTGAAAATTAAGATTTCAATGAAACATGTTGTTGTGTATCGGGTACGCTATTGAACATAGAAACCCTTTTAAAGTAAAATTAATATTTAATTGAAAAATATTAATAAATAAGAAATATTAATTATTCTTCATTTACATGGGATGTTACATCCTTCCCCCTTTTGGAAATTGCATCCACACATTTTTTAGTCACTTATCAAAATAAGTGGGGGTATTTATCCATCATAGAATTTTTAGATTCCCAGGATTCCTCTTAAAATATTTGTTTTTTCCACAGAAAAAATTACCTTGTGAATTTCCTTATTCGGCAACACTTTCTCTCTATAGTCAAGAATCTGGACTTATTGTTCTCCATAAGATAGATTCCCTTCCAACTGAACTACCTCTGGGCTCAAACCTTTAGATGAATCTGACATATACTTTCTCAACATCCAAACATGAAAAACATTGTGTACCTAGGATAATCATGGAGGTAAATCCACTCTGTATGCAACTGATCCAACATTATCTAGAATTTCAAAAGGTCCAATGAACCTCGGACAAAACGTTCCCTTCATACCAAAACACAACATAATTTTCTAGGGATAAACTTCGAGAAAGACATGATCACCTACCTAAAAAATGATCCTTCTGTCGGTTATCTACATAACGTTTTTGTCTCCTCTGAGCTGTTCCGATGTGCTTCTAAATCAACTGAACATTCTCTACCATATATTCAACAAATTCGGGTCCCATCAGCTTCCTTTCACCTACTTCATCCCAAAAATCTAGAGTTCTTCAATGCTTTCCACATAATTACTCAAATGGAGCCATCTGTATACTAGGATGAAAACTACTATTATATGAAAATTAAACCACAGAAAGATGTTGGTCCAAACATCCCTGATAATACAGCGAACAAGAACGTAGCATATCCTCCAAGGTCTGAACTGTTCATTTTGACTGCCCATCTGATTAAGGATGAAAAGATGTACTAAAATTTAATTCAGTACCCAATGACTTTTGAAGGCCTTTCCAAAAGTAAGAAGTAATCTTGGGATCATGATTAGATTCAATGGACAGGGGTACTCCATGTAACTTGAATATCTATTTAACATACATCCAAGCAGGTTGATCTAGATAAAATGTATCTCGAATCGGATGGAAACGAGCAGATTTAGTCAATCGATCAACTATAACCCAGATTGTATTATTACCTCGAGATGTCTTGGTTAATACCATAACGAAGTCCATGGATATATTTTCCCATTTCCACTCAAGCACCGATAGAGGCTGAAGCATCCATTTTGGTAACTGTCGCTCTACTTTAACCTGCTGATAAGTCAAACACTTCACAGTAAAATCAGCATTATCTCTTTTCATTCCATCCCACCAGTAATACTCTTATAGATATCTATACACCTTAGAACTGCCAGGATGAAATGAAAATGGGGAACTATGAGCCTCACATTACAACTCAGTCTTCAACAGTGAATCACAAGGCACACATAATCTATTCCCAAACCACAATACACAATCATTATCAATGTAAAAATTAGGCCACTTAACCTTCTTAACAAACTGTACCTTTTTCTACAACTCATTGTCTTCCTTCTGTGCTTGATTAATTTTCTCTGATAGAGATGATCTCACTGACACCTGATACAAAACAGAAGAATTTCCTGCATCAACAAATTCTATGACAAAGTTTATCAAATCAAAAACCAAAGGATCTTGTTCCAAATGTCACATGGTTAATGAAGCATTACATTTTCGACTCAAAACATCTTCCACATAATTTTATTTTCCTAGATGTTAATGGATTGTGCAATCAAAATCCTTTATTAATTCTGAAAATATCATCTATCTCATGATCAATTATTTTTGGGTGAATATATACTTAAAACTTTTGTGATCAGTATATATTTCCCAATATACTCCATAAAAATATTGTCATGAAATTCATAAATCAAAAACAACAGCAGCTAATTACAAATCATACGTAGGGTAATTTAACACGCGAGGTTTCAACTAACGTGAAGCATAAGAAATTACCTGATCATTATACATTAGGACACAACCCAGTCCTTTAAATGAAGCATCACTATAGATAACAAACTCACCATTTCCTAATGGCAGTGCCAAAACTGGTGCATTCACCAATCTTCCTATTAATTCATGAAAACAATCATCACATTCTTTTTTCAAGATGAACTTAACACCTTTTCGAGTTAACTTTGACATTGGACTAGGTAACCGTGAAAAATTTTCAACAATCCTCTGGTAATAACCTACCAAACCATGAAAACTATGAATCTCGGTTATATTTGTGGGTCATACCAATTCTTCAACAACCATTGTATTAGCAGGATCTATAGTTATGCCGTTTTTTGAAACAATGTGACCAAGGAAAGAATATTGTTGTAATAAAAACTCATAGTTTCTGAATTTCCCATAAGGTTTCATTTATTTAATTGTTTTCAAGATGAACCATAAATCACTTTAATTCTCCACATTACTTTTTGAGTAACGCAAAATATCATCAATGAACACAACCACAAACTTATCCAACAACTAATGGAAAATTATATTCATAGGATCCATGAATACAACAGGTGAATTTGTTAAACTGAATGTTATAACTAAAAATTCATAGTGGCCATATCTAGTACAAAACACAATCTTCGGGATGTCTGCTTCCTTTACTTTCAACAGATGGTACCCCGACCTCAAATCCATCATTGAAAAATTATGATCTCCCTGGTGTTGGTCAAAGAAATCATTGATATGAGGAAAATGATAAATATTCATAAATGTGATATTATTCAATGCTCTATAATCAATGAAAAGTCTCATGGAACCATCATTATTTTTAAAAAACAAGATAGAATCACCCCATGGAGATGTGCTACATCAAATGAATCCTTTGTCTAATAACTAATGCAATTTCTTCTTTAACTCTAAATGGACAATTTGAGCCATTCGATAAGGGGTTTTTGAAATTGGATTAGCATCAGGAACTAAGTCAATAGTAATTTCAACTTCTCAATCAGGTATAATACCAGACAACTAATAAAATAATATCAAGGTACTCATTTACCACTGGCATATCATTAATCTAAACAGTTCATTTGTTTTCAAAAATATATGCAAGGTAACATTCATTTACATCTTTTACTAGTTTCTCGGGTTCATAATATGTTATTAACAGAAAGGGTTCATTTTTGTATACAAACTAAAAATCATTCTAAAAAGAAACCTATTTTTCCCTACAGTCAATCTTATCATGATAAATAGAAAGCCAATTCATGCCCAATATAGCATCAAACTCTACTAGAGGAAAAACAATAAGGTTTGAAGATATATTATTTCCACGCACAAGGAAAAGAATGTTATTATGTTTTCTTTTTATCTTTACATTTCCTCCATGTGTTTTTACCATAAGTTCTATATTCATATTTTGGTATGGAATTCCCAATTTATTAGAAAACATCTCATAAATTAAAGAGTGTGTAGACCCTGAATCAAACAGCACATTGGCATGATCTGAACAAACAAACAGTGTACCTGATGCAACATCATTTGATGGCTTTAGAGACCTGGCCTTTTCTTAAAGCACCATCACATCATTTCAAAGGTAAACAACATAATAGTATTAAAAATAGGGAATCCAATGGTTTATTGTCTTGGAAAAACTAGGACCATACATAACAAATACAACATCAATTATAAACATCTATTTAATTTGTTCTTTACTAGATTCTTAGGGGCACTTGTCCTCTATTTAGTACATGTAGCCACCTGAGGAGATACATCAAAAAGGGGTGATTTAGAAGCCCAGTAATAGGATAGATATGAACAATACAACAGGGGGTGAGAATAATCATAACATAGGAAAAAGATCATGAACATGAGAGGAGCATAAATAAAATTCTTGAAATTTGGCAATGCATAATAGAGAAACATCATGTCTTATTGGTTAACTACCACACATAATTGTGAACCATGTTATCATCTTGTTCACACAAAATTTCACATTTACTGATGAGATTCATAACTTAACCCAATGAATTTGATCACTATATAATTCTGGGCACACCCGTTACATTTAAACATTCATATTGCGCTATATAATTACAGGCGCACCTGTCACATCATAACATTATCATTTATCATGCATGAAAAAATGAACATATAACATAAATGAACATAACTAACCCATGAAAAGTAATTTGTTTCATCTCATAAGAAAAAATTCATAAACATTGGGATCCCAAAAGAAATAGGGAACAACATACTTGATACAAGAACCATCAACCTTGAATGAGAGGTAAAAGTTGAGTTCTTAAGAGAAGATTTCTTTCGGAAAACATTTGGATTGACATAAACAACATTAAAAACATGAATATCCCGGAAAAGGAATTAAAATGATGATTAAATGATCTTTAAGGAATGATCATATAAAAAATGGAGTGATAGAGGTAGAACCCGAAGGATGAAAGTTGGGCTCGAGAATTTTCCCTTACATTGTACCTGAATTCTTCCTTCTATTTAATGTCCTGTATAATGAAATTATTTTAATTAATTATAAATCCAGAACCATGTGTACATTAATAGAGTTCATTCTGGTTTGACTATGTCATATTATGTTCCTTTGGATGACATATAGAGTTTAAAATTTTTTTTTGGTGATGTTTGTTTTTATGGTTTTTCTTGGGTGGTTCACTTGTATTCTCAAATTGAAGTTCGGGTAGATGATAGGTAAACATAGAGAAATTATATTCAATGTTATAAGTGATATTAAATGATATTGAATAATTTTATAATGATTTATATTAGATCCATGTGGGTGAATCATTAGATAATAATGAAATGATGATTATTTGGGTTAATTTGAGGAGTTTTTGGATCACAATGAACTTGTTTTAGATTTTCACATAGTAATATGGACATAGGTTATTTATAGACCATAAAATAGAACATAATATGTATAACATATTCTGTTTCAATAATAAAAATGGTTACATGACCAGATATGAAGGTATAAATGGAATAATAGAGCATGTCGTTTTTTGAAGGTGATAAATTGACACCACCTGAACAACATTCTCTTTAATAAAATAAAAGGAATTGGGAAAGGGTGTGGGGTGATATAATATCCCATTAGAATCATAAAATTAAATTATATTTATAATAATGTATTTACAAAAATATTAGGATCAATATAGGTGGGGAGAGATCGTGAAAGGAACTTGAACTTGAAAGGAAGTTAAAGGAGAAGAGGGAGGGAAATTACCTCTTGAATCCTTCACATGAGGACCTCCTTAAGGGCCTATGCTTGGTTGTTTGATGAGACCAGAAGATATTGGACGTGGGGTATGGGATAGTGGAGATTATTGGGCAGATATTAGACATTTCATGAAGATTTAGATATGTGGTTTGGCAAGAGCTGTCGGAGGGCTTATTTATACATTAAGATGGAGGTGTTTTTGGTATAAAATATTAACTAAAATAATATATCAAGAGTTAGACTTGTAATAGTAGTTTTTTAACATCCTAAACCATATATTAATATAATATAATTAGTTTTAGGCTTTAAATATTTTTTATAATTGGAATTCATTAATTTATTAAAAGTTAACTGAAAGAAAAAGAAAAAGACACTTCAAGAAACCACCTTTTGACTTTAGGCATTGGAAAGATCATTTTAAGTTTGAGAATTGAATTTATTGTATTTTAAGAAAAGATTTATGAAATATAATATAATTTGACAGATACTAAATTTCTATAATGTTTATGTCATCATTACATCATTAATGATGCAATTTAGTATACACCGATTATGCAAAAAACTGTATTTTTTTACTATTCATTCAAAAATTGAAGTATTTTAGAAAAAAACCAAAAATTTACCCCTAAATATTTTCGACGTGTAGAATCCAAAAATGAAGTCCATTTTTAGAAAATAATTTTCTAAATATTATTAATTTAATATTTAATTAAAATAATAATTTACGTAAAAAAACTTTTGTTATGATTAAAACTGATTTTATAGTGCTTCCATAAATTACATAGTGTCTTTTAAAATTATCAAAAAACTATAAGACATTGATTAAATAATTTAATAATACATTATATAAATATTCTTTTAAATGAATTATTTATTTATAATTAATTATTTATGACTTAGAAAATACCAAAACATTTACTAAGGTCAAATTGTAACTTTCTTAGATGACTAAATTTTATTTAATTATCTATAGGTAATGTTACTCTTATATTGGATTATTTACTATTAATAAGGGTCATATTAATATTCATAATTGTATGTCACTATTCATATTGGTAGGTCACTATTCACCAAAAATTATTTTGTTTCATTAGACTCCAAAAATCATCTTGGACATAACTATGTATGTTAGATTTTCAAATTTCCTAACACTTAAGTGACAAACATTTGTTTAATGGTCACTTATCACTTAGTAGTTCATTATGTTGTGATTTCATGTTAATTTATGACATATTTATAAGAAGTTAATTTCCATTAAAAATCTTTGGGTCATTATAATGGGCCAACATATGCAGAAGTAGTTGAAAATGATTTCACCACCCCTTTCTACTTGTATTCTGGATGCTTTCCCTCAGTTGAGTTCTTTGTTGGACACTCATTTGAATAATGACCCATTTCATTGCACTTAAAAACTTTTATAGACTATAAATCAGATTTTGTCTTACCATTACCCTGATATTTTTCAGTGCAATTACAGGACTTATGTCCCATTTTACCACTTCGTTAGCACTTACCAGAATTCAAAAGACATTCCCCAGCATGATTTTTAACACAATTTTCAAAAACTGTAAACATAAGTTTCTTAACATCATACTTTTTTGAAGAGTTCTTCCCTTTCACCTGCCACCTCGACCTTCTATTCGGTTGTTTGTAAAATAATACATGATAATAAGAAAAGTGCATTTCCACCTTCTCTACTCAACAAACATGTTTTTCATAACCTATGAACTCATGACAAGCTATAGCCCTTCGATACATTGGATTTAATCCTGAGTAAAAACTGTTGATTTTACTATCAAGATCTCATATGAAATTTGGAGCATACTTTTCCAATCAAGTGAATTTTTATTCAAAAGAATCCACTGAGTCATCCTCCTTCTTCAATTCTGGGAATTGTATATCCATCCCAAGATGAACCACCATAGGAAAATATTTCTCAAGATTCATACCTTTGAATTCAACCCAATAGAGAGCATCAATATTCTCATTATCCCTGATATTTTTCACCACCGACATACACTGATCATCTTCAACTTCAAAACAGAAAACAATGAGACTATCATTTTGATGTTCTGAACAAACCATGACATCAAAAATATTCTCTAGTGATAAAATCCATCCATCAACTTTCGCTGGGTTAGATGATCCTCTGAATGATGGGGGGATGTTGCCAAATGAAATGCCCCACTACTAACATGTTCCTCTGCGGTTGATCTGGATGATGTCGTACATGGATACCACCACCATTTATAGGCTGATTCAACTATGCCATCATTGCAACAAACTGTTCAGTTATGATTCTGAATATCTCAGGTTGATGATTTTGATGGTTGTCTTCCTCCTAATGTCCTCCCAACATAGCTTCCCTGTTTCCTCTGCGAAAAACCATTCTGAACACAGAAATATCTTAGGCGAAGCAACAAGGTCATCTGTAAATGCCATATGATTTCAATATTAACATAAATTACATTATGGGTATTAATTTAACAATACCCTAACTCTTAAAGTTATCTAATCCAACCTCTGATAACAACTATATGGACTCGGCCTTAAGCATTACATAATAGTGAATTAAATGGATAATTCTTATTGAGGATATTTTCAAGTTTAGAGTTTTAGAGAATTAGGACATAAATATTACATCTCAAAAGATTTAAAAATAGATACTTCTACACAATTTCAATTCATTTTCATAAAATATAATCTCTTGAAAAAATGAGTCATGTCTAGTTCCATGTTTTAGATAGCATTACTTTTCCTTGATTCTATCCATGACCCTATTCATCATTAAGTCATGTGAAAACATTTCAAAACATGGGATGAGCATAAAAATCTCTGTAAGGGTTATAAAAAAATAATGAAAAAATTTGTTGATAAATACATACAAAACATGAACACATTTACTTACCTCGTGAAATCATAAGATTTAAGAAAGATACATAGAAATCATAATTCATAAAGTTAATATGTGGCATCCATATCATACTTACGTTGTAGTTATCACAACTACATAGAGAGTTACTTAGGAATACCCATCAAAGTATATTCCCTAAATCATTTAGGAGAAACATTCTCGTTTACCTCTATCACGTTACCCAATGCATTGGAGAGCTATCTCAGGCATACCTACCCTAGGTTTATCACTGAACCACCCGTATATGTAAATAATGTCCGTGAACCCCAACACGATCATAACACATAACATAAGCATAAAGGAATGATAACATTTCCACATTAAAAAAAATTTCAATATATTGATATAATAAATCCACTCTCAAAATCATTTTCAATACAAAAATACGTAAAAAGTGTATATGTTATTTATTTTTCCTTTTAAAAACATTACATCTTGTTAAGGAAGCCGAAGGTCAAATAATACTTGCGGCGGCGGAAAGGTCGTTGTCACCACTTACGTTAAAAAGCATTTCTTATCTTCATTTAGTAAAACACTTCATATAAAAATATTCTCTTTGAATTAAATTATAATTCAAAGGTTTTTATACATTGTATAAAAGAAAATCGTGTATTAAAACAAAATATGCCTCAATGAAAGGATATTGAGGAGAAGTCTCTTACCTTGCATCTGACGTCATTCTATTGTTCATTAATCTTATAAATAATAAACTAAAGTAAATTTCTACATGCTCAAGAACCTTTTTCATTTTTACTATTCCTTTTATATCACTTATTACCAGGTTATAAACATTATGTAACCATTTATGTTAGTAAAGTTTGTTTATACAATATTTGGTACATGAGTCAAAAATGGACTTCATATAATTACATGTTTTTTATGTGGTAGAAGGATCATTATATCCATAATGATATTAATTATTTGGATATCATATATATCATATATATCCAACATATACATTTATTAATAATAGTACAAAACATTTAGAGGTAATAAATGAAATGCACAGTTCATGGAGACAGTAAGCCGCACGTATGCATTAACGCTACTTCCATTTCTATTTCATATTTAATAGAATTAAAAGATAATGATTCATAGTAGTATTATAATTCCAGTACTGTATCATATATAATATCATTAAATCTATCATTTATACTTACCACATATGTTATGAACAAGTCATATCACTTTGAGGGGGCGGTAGTCCGCACTTCCTCTATTGATATTTTCGTGTTTACCCATAATGGAAACCATAAAGGAATGATATAAATCAAAATGAAATAAGCATAAAGAAAAAATAAATATAATATATATCATATATAAATACAGTTCCATTATAATGGTCACCATGAGAGGCAGTAGGAGATAATCGAACAATCATTGTTTCATGAGGCGTTAGTTTTCCATTCATAGAACCATTATTTTATTCATTCATTAGATAGAGGTGTGTGTATGTGTAGTTTGAATTCATATCATAAAAACATCCTAGTATAGTTAGGATTATTGTTTTGTTACAAAATAAAGTAATAAAAAGATTTTATGGGTTTTATAATTAAAATAAAAGAAAACAATTTAAGAGAAATCGTTACCTTTAATTTGGGTATCATCATTTGGGATGAACCAAAAGGACTTCTGGAATTGACTTCTGCCTAAGGTAAGTCTTCTATAGGAGGAGAAGGATTTATGGTGATTAATTGGGTAGGGATTTGATGATCAAAATGGCTTGAGAGGTGTGAGGAATTGGTTAGAAGTGGCCTCCTTTTATAAAGGGGTGGAGGGGCTCTTTAAGAAAGTGTGAAAATATTATTATATTATAAATGTATATTCAGTTTAAAAATGTCCTAAAATCATTAATGATGAAGATAAGACACACCATGGTTGAAATAAAATCATACAACAGAATTTAACATGTTATGAATAATATTTTAACCATATAAGCTTATTTATTTAAATAATTTATTAATGAGCTAAATAATGCATCATTATTGTGTCATGAATGATTTCATTTATTCGATGTCTAAAAATTATAAAAAACTGCTATCATATATGAAATATTTTTATCATCACAATAAATATTTATAGTTGAAAATATGACTTATATAACATCATATAAAAATTAATTACTAAACGAATTTTTTTAATATAAATATTGTCTTTACATTAAATTAATTAATCTAAAGTGTCATTATCTTTCATAAGTGTCTCCATGGGGTCCGTAAATCGGCCCAAGGATGACCATGGTCGGACATTACTCATCAGATAAGGTTAGGATAGGTGTTAAAATAATTTATATTTATTATAGTATTCTTTTGACCTTGAATTACCCTATTTACCATTAACCGCATTAAAAAATAGTCAAAAGTTACTATTCACCAAAAATTATTTTAATCTTATTAAACCACATTTTACAAACTAAAAACAACCATGTATGTCGGATTTTTGAAATTCAATTCACATAAGTGGTAATATTTCATTTAAATGAAAAAAATTCGATTTTTTAACTACAACCAAGTGGTTTCACTATTCATCATAAAATGATGTTTTTCAGAAAAATACAAAAACTTCATCCTAAGAAATATTTGATATTCCAAATTCAAAAATGATATTTATTTTTCCAAATTCGAAACATTGAAGTTACATTAATTAATTTTAAAATTAATTTCCGTTGTTAAAATAAATAGCGTGTTTTTATAAAATAATAACTATCAAAAGATTGTCCCTTGTTTATGTCCAATTTCAAAGTGAAATTAATTAAATTGACCAATATTGTACTAAATGGTAAAAATATATTCTAATGACACTTTAAAACCAATTAAAAAGATAATATAACCATATAAATAGATAAGTTTAAAACATAATTTTGAATTAAAATACAATATTTTCACTATTCATTAAAAAAATGATCTTTATCAGAAAAATCCCAAAAATATACAAAAAGTAAATTTTGATGTCACCATTCTAAATAAAGATTTTATTTGGTCAACTATAATGTATTAAAGTTATAAAAAGTATAATTAAAGAGGGTTCTCCATTAAAAGGTGTTAAATCCGCCTTTTATTGTAAATTTTGTTTAAAATTAGATTTATTCGCATTTTAAGCCTCTAACATTTATTGGATGAATGTAAACACATTTAACAAACATGTATAATAATATTGTAGTAAGTGTTTTTCATTAACTTCAATACAACAGCTAAGAGTTAACATCATTTTAAAATAATAATATTATATTATTAGTTTGCAACGTAAGATTTTAATGAAACCCATTGTTGCGTATCGAGTACGCTATAGAACATACCAACCATTTTAATGTAAAATTAATATTTAACTCACATAAATTATTAAATATTAAATATATCTTATTTTTCATTTACTTGATATGTTACACCTTAGGAGGTAAGGGAAATAAGATCCAAATTTTTTGGGACATTTAGAGGTTCTTAAGTACGTGGGGAATGTTTATTACCATTTGGAACTACCACTACAGTTGATGTTGATAAATAATTTATTTCGTGTATTCATGTTTCATATGTATCATTCACATCCATCTCTTGTTATGAGTTGGGGTGACCTTGAGGTGGAACTTGATCTATCCATGGACGAACAGAAAGTACATATAGTGGATTCTAAATTGAATGTAATTTATGGTAGCATCATATATTTAGTTTGAGTTAAATAGAAGAATGGATCTGATTTTCATGTTAAGTGGGAGAGAGAGCCATTGATGAGGGAGTAGTGGACTCATATTTTTTTCATGGAGTATTCTTAATTAGGATTTTTATTGATAGAAATATTCAATGGTGGAGAGATTATAACATCCTCTTATTATTTTCAGGTTTTCCAAAACCCCCATTTTTTATCATAGTTTTTTTGGATTTCATTAGAGGTTTTTGTGGATAATAAATTGGAAAATTAAAAATTTTGAGATTTTCCCCAGTTAGAACATAGTTTTCCCAAATTGTGTTCCCTCTAACAAAATAATGAAAACCCAAACAATAGGGTTTCGCATAAAATGGAGACTATTTAATAGTTTGGGATCCCTCTTAAAATAAATTTTGAAACCCATTTAAAATAAGTGAACTAATAAGCTGCACAGTTTTCTCTAACTGTACAGCTCTACCATGGAAATCATACATATGGGTTTTTCATTGAACCAAATTTTTATTAAAAGTTATAGAACCCCCTTTTTTGGTACCTGATAGACTAGAACATCCCCTAATTGATTTATAAATTTAATGGATCACCAAAGAAGTGTTCCTTTCCCTTTAGATCCCTCCAAAAAAATACTTATTTCCTAAGTATAATCCATTGATAATATCCTTGTTAGTTTCCTCTTCATGTTCATGTTGTCCCAAGATGTCTCTTCCCCTCCCTATGATTCTATGGTTCTTCGTGCTACTCTATGTATCTAATGACTTATATTTTGGGTTTACAAACCCATGTTTTATCATTGTTACCCTCATTATTTAATCATTGTTCTTTATTGATGAATATCTGTTAGTGTATGTAGATTCATGATCTATTAATCCCGAGGTAGGTGGTTCCCTTATGATACTCTAATTTTAATTACCCTAAATGGTTTTCTTAAATTAAATTTCTTTATATAAATGAAATTTATTCTATCCATTTTATTAGGAACTGAATTCTATTGAATTAGATTTTTAAGGAATGTGTTTTGGCATAAAATATGGAAAATAATAAATTCCATTGAATTACTATGTGTTTAAAGAAGTTGGTTAAATTTAAATTGGTTGATAATTCATGTATTTAATAATTTATTTGTAAAATTCCCCTACTCCATTTAATTGGGGTTTTATTGTATAATCGATGCATTTTTTTGAGAAAATAAATTTTAGAATTTAATTGTGAATGTGGGTTTGTTTAATTGAAATATGAAGTGATTTGAAATTCAATTTTTTTTAAATGGAATAAAATGGTTTTAATTGATACCTTAAAATTTTATCTTGGTGAAAATGATTTTTTTAAATTAATACCCATGATAATGATTTTAAATTGAAAAATGGAATATCTTACATTTAGAATGGGTCTTAATTGTATGTTAAATTTTCTTCAAATAAATTTTCTATCATAGATTTAATATTTGAGTAAACAAAAGGCTTGGGTAGTTAGTGTATTAATTGGACTACACTTTACAATTCTAAAATGTAATAAAAATAAATGAAACATGTCATGTCCCTTAGTCGATGGGTATGTGTCAACATTGAACTATGCTCAATAAGATATATGTACTTATTATCATGGAACCATGAGAGTGTATAGTGAATAATCATTGAATTATAAATCCTTGTAGGAATGCGACCATGTAAATTATTCTGTAATCAAGATATATAGAAATTTTTATTATAAACTTTTTTACATGCCTAATGATATATATAAACTTTTTTTATATAATATGATTAAATTAAAAAAATTTAGAAATTTTTCCATCAATGGAAATATTAATTATTTTAAAATTTATTTCCATCATTTGTAATATATATAATGGTTTTTAAAAAAATGATATTTAAATTTGAAATCTATATATTTTAACACAGAACCTCTATTTGGTTAATTTAAAGTTATCATGTGTTACAGAATCCTTTGTAAGATCCCATTGGGTTTTTTAGATCTCACACTACCTATAGATTCAGGTGTTTATAGATCATCTCCATCTAGGATATAGAAATGGTAAAACAACACATAGAGGATGTTATAGCTGTTGTTATCGAGACATGATGAGTTGCATTCGATTTTGGACTAGGATAGTTTTCATATTTTCTTGTACTATTGTTGGTGTACATTAGCTGATTATGCCTGACTGATGTCTTGTATATACAACCATGTAGAGTTTATTTTTCTATTCGTACTACATTCACTATCATTACATCTAATATGTTTATGAAAAAGTCATTCCCTATTTTTTGTATATTGAATGGTTATAGTCTCCAACCCATGGGGATTAGTAATGCCCTTCCGGCTATGTCAGTGAAAGCTCGATCAATGGGTTACCAATGTACCTGGGATGGTTTGTGAAAACATTTTATATGACGTTGATTACTTTTTTTCATTGATGGATGTTTACATTATAATAATGTATGATTTTGAGATATCTTACTACATTAGAAGTAAGATTTCTACTTCTACTTATTCTCAGAATTAGAGTTACCTCCACTTCCTGTGGGGATAAAAATAAAACATACAAAATTATTTCTATAGATATCCAATCTTCTCCATTTCTACTATTTACCATATCTGTATAGGACTTAATAAAAATGGAAATAAAATTCAAATGAATTCTGGTTCATATCCCCAACCCATTAATGTTTTCTATCGATGATGAACATGAAACAAAATATGGTGCTCAATGTCGACGCCCATAGATTTATGTGGTTTTTAGTTGTTATTCATGTTGTTTTGGTGTTTTCAATGGTGATTTTCTCTAATAACTTGTGTGGTATGTGATGACAGTGGGCCTCATTAATCCAATATTCAGCTATGTTTATGGATTATGGTTCTATTTTAAGGTAATAATATGACATCATGTTTGATGGTGTTTTTGATGATCATGGTTTGAATCATCAGTAGGTCGATGAATTTAGGGTTTCGTAGGCATATATTGATCCATTAGTTTATTCATGTTAATGGATTCTGATGGTAATAATTGTCTATGATGTGGTTTTCATGATGATGATGATGATTCATTTTAGGGAGCGTGGATCAAGGCACCTACAGCCCAAAGATTTTTAGGCAGTGCAAGGATCATGTAGAATATTCAAAATTTGAATTTGGCGATTTGATGTCCTCAGTTTTGAATGAATTTTTTTTTAAATGTCAATTTGTTGTTTTGTTTTGTTTTTCCAATCTTATGGTCACCATTTATACTAAAAATTGATTTTTGGAAATAAAAAAAATATTGATTTGGAGGTAGTGATTGGAAATGTGTGAGGACTGATTTTCGAATTTATAATTTAGCCAATGTCCTCCCACATTATATATTGCTTAAATTTTTTAATAGTAGAAGAATAACATCATTGTCTGTAAATATCCTTGAGAATAGATGTTATAAAATTTAATTTCAGATCACCTAGTTTTGTTAGAAATTTATGCTCCAATTAGTCCTATTCTACCACACTGTTACTTTTTAGGCACCAAGTCCCCCTAAATAATGGGTGGATTTTTTCTTGGGAACTAAATTTAGTGGTCAACCTATCAATGCTAATCATTATTGTATATTCCTTCAAAAACATAAAAATACTAAATTATTCTTTTGAAAAACTATTGGTTGCCATGATTCTCATGTAAAAACATAATTTATATTACATATTCAATTTTATTAATATAAAATCAACAGAATTCCAATTAATATAACCTGAGGAAAACTAATTTTATTCTCACACACTTTCAACTAATGTCATGAAGTGTTCAAATTATCATATAAAAAATACAGCATCAATAATTTTAATAACCTATCCATTTTAAAATGTAATCATTTTTCATAAATTATGAATCTAAATATAATCTATGAAACCCTAATGGAATGTATTAATACCAGAACATGATAAAAAATCTTCATTTTCTAATCCCATGATGATGAGATGATGAGCCACCTTGATGTTTCTCAAAATACATATCAATATAAACCACCCTCAAAACATTAAACTAATCATAAAAAAGATTATCTATGTGTATCATTGATATAAGTTCCATGTTTTGTCATTATTATATCATTTCAATCATCAAAAAAATATTGAACAATTGATCAATACAAATCATATATCCAACATACAGATCAAACGTAATAGATACCACTTATAACATCTGACACCAAAACGTATCATTTGGGGTGGCAAGAATAAAACTAATCTTACATGAAAACAAAAATATTGGAATGTGTGAGAATAAATACAAAAGTTATAAGGAACAATTGTGGAAAAATGGTCCCTCTAAAAAAAATTAAAAACACACAACAAAAACATCCAAACCACTACCTGATGCATGAATAAAATAATTTAATCAAAATATAAAAAAAGTACAACCATATTATAGTTCCATTAGTGTTAAATACATCAACTAAAAATGATATAAATTTTAAAATACCAAAATTGTTTTCTTAAGTTATCACCATTAGTTAATATTGGACCAACTCCAAGCTCCAACTCCATCATCCATTCCCAATATATCATGATGAATCTCTATAGGAAGAAAATGTATTACATTTCTAATTACCCCAATACATGAAATCTACAAATCCACTAATGATCCCAAATAGGTAGTGGGTATAAAATCTATGGGAATTCTCTATTGAATTCTCATCTCATGGAACAATGATAAGAATTAATAAAAACAATTTCTATAAAACTTCTCATACGAAATTAATAAATATTTTATAAAAACATTAAATATTACTTGGAAATCAATAAAAAATTTCTTCATACTATGCTCATTGATGGTAATATTAATTTTGATGTTTTCAGAGACACACACATGCAATAAAAATAGATCTTCAAAACTCAATATAAATCTCTCTTTAATCTACCAAGTCATCATAAGGTTACAAATATATATTTCCCATTGTTTCACACACCATTTACTAATGGACACATACAAAAATGAACTCACACCACCCATGTATTGAAAAATACATTCCAAGTTCAATTTTACCTAAAACTAATTCATTTTTAGAAACATTTCATAAATATACTTGTGTGCATTAAAAAACTATGACCATTTTAAAAATCAAATTTTAAAATATATAAACCAAAAAGATCTACTAAAATCACTAAAATTACCCAAAATTTAAGAACCCATAATAAAAAGGTGATTTATATCAATAATCAAACATATTATTACAACACTTCCGATGAAAAAATTTTGAAAAAAAAATGTCAATCATATTACAGAGTAGTTTATATTAGAGGGAATACACCAAGCTCATGAAAAAAAATTAAAAAAGGGATGTAATATAATATAGATCTGTGGTAGAGTAAAGAAGTGTATCTTAGTGGAGAGAGAGAATATATCACTTACTAGTGAATATGGAAATATAATAAAAGAATATATCGTAAAAGTTTAATATGAATAAAAGAGAATCACCCAAGGATACATGGATGGAATTTCAGTTCAGGACCCCAATATATTAAGGAAAAGAAGGGTTTTGGGGACCAATATTGAATAGAATCTAATTTTTAGATAATTAAATACACTCTGAATTGTTAGTTTGCATGGTTTGTAAAAACATATAACAACCATGCTCATTCTATAAGACATGCCATATAGTCATGTGATTTTGGTCGTATGGTTTGGAAAACAATGAACCCACTATATAGTGCTTCAAACATAACTACACAACCCATAATGGATGGATTGAATTATCATAAAAAGCTACACCAAGAATTATTTCCACTCTTTTATCTATCATATATTTTCCCTTTGGCACTCACACGGTTTGGAGAAACATTGTGCCAAAATTACACCACACCAGGGACTCCCGCCCTCATTTTTATAGTTTATTAGAGGTGTTTCATGGGTTATTCTAACCATGAATATATATCAAAACATTCAAAACTTGTTAGAACATCCTTGAACATCATTAATCAACAACCAAGCCATATATATATCCAATGTACATAAAACGTGTAATTTTCATAAAGTCGAGGTTAATATAAAAGAATATTTGTTGGTTGCTATACTAAAAATTTAGGAATTTATGTATCTAGTTAAGATGATAAATTAAAATATTGAATTTAAATAATATATTTCTAATTACTGTTAAATATAGAAATAATTCATGTGTTTTATTAAAAGTGGAATTCCATAGTGATTAATAAAATCCTGAATGTTTTTTTAAAAATTCTTGATGTATGCTCATGAGGATGAATTTAAAATACAACCATTGAAAGATTGATTTTATGTGAATCAATAAAGAAAATTAATTTTCGAATATTTTAAAATTCAATGTCGAGGAATCCATATCTAAGGTAAAAAAAATACTATAAATACTAACAGAATGAAGAAAATATAGTGAAATTTATTATTTTCTCACATATGAAAAATGAAATCTTATATTAAATAAAAACTATGAATCAGATATAATGTCAATGAGGGATAAATTGAATAAATTGGGAGACATTGATATGGAAAATTTTCATCGGACCAACAGTGCATAATGTTTTAGAAACAAATTTTTTCATGTTAGTCTTAGGTGAGTTAATATCACAACACGGAGGGGATGAACAGATATTCACTAAAAACACCAACTATTACATTTATAAATTGTGATTCCATTAATATTTTAGTGCGATATGAATTCAATGGTTATGATATTATAATGATTTGTTGAACAAGATCGAACAGAAAAAAACATATGGTTTTTTATTGGGATAAATCTCCATTATTATTATGTGTATAATTTATGGTGTATAGTCATTAAAATCCCACTACTAATGTTGATGTTTTTTATCAATGGGAAATTTAGTGAAGAAATATTACTGCATCCAATTCTGACTATAAGATTAATGATGATAATAATGAAGTTGAATGATCATCACATATATTACCTCATGTTTCACATCAAGTTGGATTTGGTGTACACCCATAAACTATTCCTCAAAATTCATTTTATCTCTCTTCGAATGAATTAAATGTAAGTGAAACTCTATTTGTATAATTATATATGGTTTTCTTGGTATGGAAATTACTCTTCTACTAAACATTCTTCTTTCTTCGTTGTATCTAATAATTTGAACCATATTTTTTTATTATAATAAATTGTATCCCAAGATAGAATTAAAATTGATTCTCTATGATTTTCTTTATGATATAGTTGATTTCTTTAGAAATACCTATAAGAACCCTTGCAATGCAACCAGTCTGGAATTGACTAAGACTATAAGTTCTGAATAATTTCACAACATTACCCATATATCTCTATAAAACAACTTTTCAAATAAGTAAACACCTTCCTTCATCAACATGAAAAAAACATCGTGTTTTTCAATGATTCATACCTTGATATATTATGTAACTACTGGGGAATTTGAATAAAATACCCTACTTACTCATGTAATATTTGGTACCTTATACTCTGGGATATTTTCATCCAGGAATGTGGTGTGATCAGCAAAACATATGTTATTTTTTTAACCTATAGAAAACACTCTTCCCATTATCCAAAATATTAAAATATCACATCTATGTGATCTTACATTATTTATGAATTTATTTACCCATAATAATTCGTAAATTCAAAGCCGAATCATCTACTCTAATATTCTATAAAAATATTATTTTTGTCTAATCTTCATCATGATTCTATTGAGTCATCTCATTATTCCCTTATCTGTTATGTAATTTTATCTTATGTACATTCCTTTTTATTCCAATTAGACAACATCTGACAAATCATACAACATTCAAATAATTAGGACACCATCCCAAGAGTACATTCGAAACAATAATGCTAATGTAGATAGAGTGAAAGAATATAAGTGTGTCACAAAATCCTCATCATATATAGAATACATATCCAACTCAATATATAGGTTCATAACATTACACAACTAGCATGGATTCTATTTTTGAGAGATCTATATACTTTAGTGATCATATAATGTTTATCTAATTTAATCATCCTTGATAATCATAATTATTAATATTTTAAAACTATTTATGTTTTTAGTTCATCTAATATTTATTAATGGGATATTCAAGGAATGTGATCATAAAATTATTTATTCCTAAATAGAAACTTATACCCATTTATTAGTTTCTATAATGGTTCATCAAGGGAAACTAGTATAATGAAATATCACTGGTGATCATCATGCATAACATAGATATTCATCCCATATCCATACCATAATATATAATAAAATCTATAATACTTATATTATAAAGAGGGTTCCACGATTTATCTATCTTAAACTGGGTATAAGATGGTATTCTTTAATATTCGAAATTCTATAAAAATCCAACATAGTTTGCAGGCATTAATTTACTATATCATATCTTATTCAAAAATTTATTCCAAATTCATTGTATTTAAAATCATTACCATTCAATTGTGTTACCAATTTTCTAAAATAGATCGTATATCTTATATCTATATAAGATTTAATCATGAAAATAAACTTCCTAAAATTTCTTTGAAAGCCATTCATCCACATTTGTTTGGATATTTTACCATAAAAAATTTTATATATATCAAAAAATACATTTATATGTGTAAAGAAAGAAAATTACTGTAACAAATTAAGTACAACAAGGATAAATTATATTTAGATTAATTTCTCATAAATGGAAAATGGAATCATAAAAATGATTCATTTATAATGATAATAGAACACATAATCAAATATGGTAAAATATAAACCTTGGTACAATTACTATGAAAACATGATATTTATATCATAAGCCCAAGGAAAAATGTAATAACATTTCAAAGGAGTGTGAATCCAATATATGATTTTAAATAAAACATTATGGATTATGAATCAACAAATATTCACATAGTGGATCATACCTTAAAACTCATTTCCAATAGTAGTTCAGGTGTGAAATCGTGTTTCCTATAACAGATCATGCATCACACCCTGTTTCCATTAATTTATTTATCATCAAAAAAAGTTCGAAATTTTTAATTGAGCATCACTACTCATTCAAAAGTTATCACATCATAGGATAATCCTTTAGAAATTCATTTTAGGGCTATATGTATCATACATAACATTAAAATATTAAACATAAACATTGTATCAATTAGAAAACATCAAATCATTGCATCATTAAAACCTCATAATAAGAATGGGTTTCAAATTGCATTTCTAATGATATCATTAGGATAATGAAAAAACCATATCAAATCATAAAAAATTCAATCATCTAAAATAGTAACATTATAATAAATATATTAGGGTGATATATAAAATGAAACATCATAACAAAATAAGCCATTTCCCCATAAATAAAAAAATAATATCCAAATCATAAAATATATTTTGATTATGTCTCCATTAAAAAAAATTATGAAGACAGCATGAATTGAAAAAATATTAATAATTTATAATAATATTAGAGAACATTTGTGGTTCTTAAATCATTTACTTTCATGAAATAAAAATTCATTATAAATAAACTCATCAAATTATGGTAATTGATCAAAAAATATTAAAATCATGTGGAAAATAAAACAATTTATTGAAGGGTAATTGGGTTAAGTACTCATTTTCAATTAGGAAAAATGTTTTCTCTTTTGTAGAAGGACATATTAGAATATAAGATACATTTTAGATCTATTTTCATTAGAAAATGTATAACTCAAAGAATGATAATTTATATACCAATGTTCCTCTATATTACTCAAAATCTACACTAATTCAATTTACCCATATATATAAAGAACAACTACATTAAAAACTTATTCCAAAACCCCATTAATATTTATAAAAAATTATAAATTAATATAAAATTAATCTCTTTATTATATTAGTTTTTTCTTATAAATTTTTAAATTAGAGTGCCAGTACTCTGGATCGATTTGAAATAGTTCAAAATTATGGGATTATTCATCAATATTCTACAAAAATTAAAAATTCAAATATCATAAAAGTTCATAGAATTATTTTATTTTATAATTTATATAATCTTATATTTCATTCAATTACCATTTTAGTTATAGTTCGTGTAAAAAAATAGTGACGACCTTGTTTGTCTGATTTTTCACAAATGAACAATAAGTAGTTAATTGAACATAAATGATTATATTACAAAACCAAAATAGGAAAAAATTATAATTTATATATTAATATCAAATAATTTATTTATAATTATACACATGATTATGTTTTCCATGTAGGTGGTCAATCAAACCGAATATTAAAATACTACAATCTATGACTGAGTATGGATATAGATTAAATCTATTTGATATAATATATTTCTGAACAATGTATTATGAAATTAACTAGATGTTCATATAATGATAAATCATTATTGTGAACATTTATAGGATGCGGGTAAATGAATATTATTCATTCATTTATAAATAAATGATTTTCTTCCTGGTATATTCATTTTAGGCGATGAGTTTTATAAGGATCACTTATTTGTAACATGATATACTGAATTAATATTTTTTCATTCAATAATATAAATAATGAGAAAACTAATATATATATTAACTAAACCCATTTATAGAACCATACATGAATTTTAGTGATAAAATATTAAATGTTCTTTCATGGAGATGGTAGTCTACACACGCACATGAAAAATATTTAATTTTTCCCATTGAATAAGAGGGGAATAGTTAATAGTTTTATAATAAATATAATCACATTTTATTATATTATTATTAATTATGTTTTTATATTCATATATTATAAATGGGTTATGTGTAGGGTAGATGGGATGGATAAATAAATGAAGATAAATGTTAAGTAATACTTTAAAAATTTTGAAATTATCTTCCAATATCACTTGGAAATTAAGGATCTGAGGTATCTTTTATATAATTGAGTAAGAAATAAAATTATATAGACTATATAAAAAGTCAATTATCTAGAGATTCATGATAATTATAAAATGTTGTTGATAAGATTAAAAGTATGGAAGTGTTCTTGTTTTATATGTGAAAATGATGGGCAAATATTTAAAAAATAATGTTATGTATGGGATAAAAATGAAATTTCATGTGAGTTAGTTCAGATCAATGTGGAAATGTTTTTCATACATGTAGGTATGACTTTTTTAGCATCCCCAGTTTGCAATAAATAACCTTTATTTTAAGAATTTTATGTATATAATTCATTGTGGTTATGTTTGGGAAGGTTTCATATAAAATGTTAGTGTTTTTTGGTTTTTTATATACGTATATGGTCGGTTCATGGTTTGGGAAAACAATCCAAAAACTAAAGGAAATCATGCATAGTGATAAAGAGGCATAGGGGAAGGAGCATGTTCTACACATAGTTGTTCCAAACCATGTAGTTTCCTTGGAGAAACCTTTCTTTGTTGGACAGTTAGCTTTGGAAGGTTTATCAGCTGATTTGGAAGCTATGTGAGCTAACTGTGAAAGGATATTCCCTTTAGGTAGTGGCTATCACATGTTTTACCAAACCATTCATGATTGAAAACCAAGATTATATAAAAGTGGATTTAGTTTTTCATTGTATTTCATTTCATTGTATAGAACCAAAATGACCATAAATCTAAATTTTATCTCACTAAATGTTTATATAACCTTCCCTCATTGAATTTTAAGTTACCAATTTCCATTCATTGGTTGTTTTAAGTTTAGTTTTCATGTTATGGGATTAGTCTTGACAATTATTTGTAATTTTCATTGATATAATTCCCCTTTTCTATCGGTTTTATATACCTTTTCATGTTATAGTTGGATCTATGTTTTTGGATTCCAAATATGATGAGATTTTATCTTTTTATTTATAGTTGAAGATATCTAATGTGTTTTTTTGGATATTTAACTTGGTTTTGGGGATTTGTTTCATGATGTTTTTTTATATCCAAAACAGTCAAGATATATGGATTCACTCTAGAATCCTCTTACTAGAACTGATTGGATTTTTTGCACATTGTTTTACCTACATGATTATTAATGTGAAATTTTTTTGAAAATTATGTTATAAAGCCTCTGTAGTGATGGATTTTTTTTTGTAAAGTTTTTGAATCATGGTAATTGGTTGTGCAATGTTCTTCTGTTTCATGATTCTAATAAATTTATTTTAAAATATGGTACTTTGGGTTATTTAGAATAGATTTTTGGAAAATATTTAAATAAAATTTATGTTTTATTAATTAGGTTTGAAATTGTTTGGTTGAAATGGTATCACCATACATGGTTTTTGTGTGATATCATATTCAGTGTTCCAATGAATAAGGGATATATAACAATGGGATATAAGGAATGTGACCCTAGATTGAGGGAGAGTGTCTCTGGGATACAAGGTTTTTAGATGAGAGACTACTCATGAGTATAGAACAATCAAACATGAATTCCTATGTGGGTGTGTCATGAACCATAGAATGGGTATGAAAAAATAAAATGATAAATTATTTATAGAATTGTTTATTCACTTCCCTTAGAAAATTATTTACTATGTCTATTTTCTGTATATTGATATAAAAAATATTTGAAATTGTTTTATATAAATGTTAAAAACAAGTTCTATCCAAGAGGAATGATTAATGAAGTCATTCTGGGAAATCATATGGTGTTTTAGTACTCATCTCTACTTTGGCAGTTTGGAATTTTTGCAGATATATTCTGTTGAGATTTGACAAAAAGAAAACTACCACACATATTTAGTAAATCCTCAAGATACATGGGCTGTTTAGTAGAGTTGTATCTTTTATCATGGGGAGAATAGGAGTCATGTTATTATCATTGTGTTTTATTATATTGTCTTCTACTTTTTACCTTGATGATTGTTTGTTTGTCTTTGTGGTACACTTCGGTTGGTTTGATATAAATGAAATTTTTTAGTTGTCTTTCATTTTTTTCATTCATCATGTAGTGTTTTATTTGGTTTCGAATTGTTGATTATCTTTTTATCATAAAACGGAAAATATTCTCATGGGATTATACAATGAGATGATCATGGCACACATTCAAATAATGACTTCCCATTAGGTGTTCATATTTCATTTATAGTAATGATTAATGATTTAGTGAAATGTTAAATATTATTTGATAAATTTTTAATTTATTTTTCAAATGAAATAAATTGAAAATATAATGATTGTGGTATTTTGAAAAGGATTTTACTTTCATAATAATGAATAAATTATTCATTAAATGGTTTAACATGTTAATTGGTGATTTTTAAACAAATTGTTTTGATACATGATGTGGTAGAATTAGAAATTATTAAGACTTCAGTGGCAATAAGTGAGACTTATAGAGTTTGTATATAAATAATAGATGGAACCAAGAATTAATAATAGAAACCAACAGGATGATGCTTTGGATAATTTGGTTTCACCTGATCCCCAAGTGAAGCAATTTTGTTTTCAATGTATCATCTGAACATTTTTTGATATTGAAATAGGGAACATGTGGGATGAGCCATGAGAAGTGGATCATTACATCTATTTCAAAATTACAATCCACCCATATTTTATAGATATTCTATACCAAAGAAGGTATATATGTAGATAAACAAGATGAATTATATCTTCGATTTCATTGTCA
This sequence comes from Viscum album, assembly GCA_963277665.1. Classification (NCBI taxonomy): domain Eukaryota; kingdom Viridiplantae; phylum Streptophyta; class Magnoliopsida; order Santalales; family Viscaceae; genus Viscum; species Viscum album. The sequence goes on from OY728162.1 coordinate 544,077,873, forward strand.
TAGCAGCATAGCTAAAAGTCAAGCTAAAAATGTATATTCTAGAGGATCATTCATGATAGTGGTAGGACCATTATGTGCATACTAAAGTGCATCAAGGGATTGGTTTGGAGGATTTTGATAAATATTTTATAAAAAAAATTTATCTCACATGTTCTAGAATCAAAAAATGAAGGGAATATTCATCTTCAAGTAGGTAAGTGTTTCATTCATAGAGTATGTGGCTAAAGTCATTAATTTAGTGTGCTTTTCACCCGAGGTTGTCATTACTACATCCTATAATGAACCCGTATTTAAATTAGGGATGAGACATGAGATTATCTTGAAGACGTCTATGATGTGTTTTAATGAGTATGAAAATATAGTCAATAGAGATATGGTGGGTGAATGAGACATCTCAGGTGCTAAGAGAGTAGAATGTATGTTGATACCCATGAGAAATGATGGGAATTGTAGTGTTGGGAGAAAGAAGAAGAGGGACCCTTATTTCTAAGGTGGGGGAATGTGTAACTCCCCAACCCCAGAAACATGGAGCTAGTGCATTATTTTAATACATTATTATGTTTACAAGGAATCATGTCACGAAGGACTGATCAATATTAGTCTTTTAAAATATATTACATACATAAACATTACATTACACATTCACACACAAAATAAAAAAATCCATTGAGAAATTTATTATTCTCCTAGAATGAACTTTCATATAAATCATAATACACTTCATAGCATCTGGAGAAAACAAAACATAAGAAATCGGTGAGATCAGATGCTCAGCAAGGGTAAATAATTTAGTGCAGCATTAAAGTTTTAAGGAATGATGTATAATATAAACAAGATAATTTTTAATTATAAATATGAACATTATATGGAAAAAATAAATCAAAAATTTCCATATAAAAATTCACATGGATATTCAACTCGTCCAATAATCACATTTAATAAATAATTTCATAATGGGGGAATGTATAATGTCGAACATCATAACCACATAGTCAATGCCTCATGGGAAGACTATAAATAATTTTTTTTAAATCTCCTGTTCCAAGATACTAGTTTGTCTAATGAGTCCTACTAATGCATCATGGATCTATAGAGGGATCCTTTCGTCACTTACTTGGTCCAATGAATTCCTCATATTCAAATTTTGAAGCAAAACATAAATATTTGTATTAAAACTAGAAAATGAAATATCATTACTTTAACCATAAATCATGAATGGTATAAAAATGGAACATTCCCCGTAAAACATATCATAACTCAACCAATTCAATATAGGATATTTTATTATAATAAATAAACCTCAATCATGAATAATTTCGTTCAATGGATTTTAAAATAGTTGAATATGATCTGTAAAACTCATTGAGATAAATATCCCTTTTTCATGAAATCATTTATATGTCATTAAATTTACAATGGAAGACATTTAAAAACATTTTGGAATCAAATTCTCCCATACCAATTTAAAAATTATGAAATGAATTAACATTTTAAAAAATTCACGTCCAGATAGATAAATCATTAAAACCTTTTTGAAAACATGGATATTAATGAGAATTATTTAGAGGAATAAATATTTAAATAATTTAAATTGATTTTTTAGTTAATGTTCCCCTTAAAAATAATCCTTTTGAAAACTATTTTATAAAACATGGGCATGAACAACATATTTTTCTTAGTAAAACCTTACACATAAACAATCTTATATAATAATTAGATTGAAGAATTAACATTTTCGATGTTCATTCCATTATTCTAGGGTACATTTATCCTCATTTATAGTTATAATAGTATGTAATTAAATTATACTAGGACCATATTAATATTTATGATCTCATATGTGATTCATTTATAACATTATACTACCCAGTTAATAGTTGTTTCCATGTTAAAGTAACATTTCAGGTAATAATCACTTTCTTTATCATATGTGTTTTAACATATTATTCTTGACCATATCACTTATATCAGGATCTCAATACTTCCAAAATATAAATATGTATAATAGATATATATATGAAATGGTAACCCCATTGATGGAGACGATAGTCCATACATAGGCATGAATATTGTTTCTGTTTTATTATCATATAGTATAAAACTAAGTAAAAGATATATATTTATCTACAAAAATATATATTATAATAGTAGAAATTTTGTTTCATATAACTCATGCTTAATAAATATATATATAAATATATTTATAAAAATTCTTTAATGGTTATTGTTGATGATGAATCTCATCACGTCGTGGAGACGTTAAGCCGTTCTTATGCACGAGCAACAATATCATCATATTAATGGTAAATTAATATGTAATTTGATGGAATATTATATATAAATAATCATTAAAATATTATATTTTTTATTTATATCAATTATAAAAATTATTATACCAATCAAAATAATGAATTGTTGAATAAAAAAATTCACCAAGGCGTTGAGACGGTAAGCTGTATGTATGCACATATGGTGACTTTGTAATTCATAGAAGTGATAGATTAATGAATATGGTTGTAAAATATTTATAAATAAATAAAAATATGTAGAAGAGATTGTAGTTATTATTTTTTTATAAAAAAAATAAAGAGGAAGTGGAAAAGAAAAAAACATTGATTGAGGGGACAAAATAATTCCCTCTTTTCGGGTGCTTCCTTTTGATTTGATATAAAGGGCTCTTTAGGCTGGCATTCAGATAAAAGTATGTCCTCTATGATTATGTGAGGGTATTTGGGAGGATATATGATTTGTGTTTGGCTGGGACAAATGTATTTGCAGATGTGATTTTGAGAGAAGTGGATGTACCATTTTTAAGAGAGGTGAGGATCACTTTAGGAAATGCGTGAAATATTATTTTAGTATAAAATAATTTTCATTTTATAAGGTCTCCAAATAGAATTATTTCTAGGATAAGGTTCGGATGGGGCTAAATACTCTAAACCAATTGGTTTTAGTAAAGTTTAGTTCACCATATTAACCATATCCTTTATATTTAACTCTTACTTAAATAGTTTAATTTTTACAATGTCGTCTTGTAATTTTATATGACATTATTAATAAACATAAAATAAAAATTCACGAGAACCCCAAGTGGTTCATTAATGACGTATTTATCATCATATATATATTTTTGGAGAACCATAGATTTTTTAATATATTATATGATTTAATAATACAATATTTTTTTTAAAAAATCATTTATGTCAATTTTGATACTATTTAGTATTTAGTTTTATTTAATGTTAAAAAAACTGATTTATTTATAAAAATAAATTAAATTAATTATAACATATCTTATTAAACTATAAAATTAGTTTTATTTTTCAAAAGTCTCAATTTTATTTTTTTTGGATATTTATAATATCAATTTTTGCAATCCTTCATTGATCAGGTAATTAATGCATCAACATTGTGTCATAAATAAATATAATTATTTAATGTCTCAAAATTATAAATAAACTTCTATTATATAGGAAATATTTTTATCTTTCTAATTAATATTTATATTCTAAAATATACTATGTATAACCCTATATTAAAAATGATTTGGTTATTAAATTTAAATTCAACACTTTTAACATTTCATTAAATAAATAACAATAACAGTCCGAATATATTCTAAGTGGATAAAATAAGATAATATTTAATTCGAAAGGTTGATTCTAGTCAATATACACTTATCAAATAGAATTAGGACATATTTCAGGGTAATTATAATATCATGTTTACCATTAATTACCCTATTTATTTTTAATCGTGGTAAATAAAATTGAAAATATACTACTAACAAAAAAATATTTTCATCCTATTGAACTAAATATTAATTAATTATGTAAACCATGTCTCTAATATTTTTGAAATTAAATTACCAGTAGATGTAAAATTACGTTTTAGGCAAATATACAAAAGTGCCTAGAAGGTGGGTAAAAGTCGATAAAAAGTTCAATAATATTTTATATAACTAATATAATTATAAAATGACTAAAATAATTAATATTGGTCTAATATATGTATTATTTCATTATTTTGAATTTAAAATAAATTTAAATTAAAAAAAATTATTTAATAAAAGTCTCTTTTAAACAACGACGATGTGTTTTTCACTAATCATCAAAAATTGAAAGTTTTCAAAAAAATATAAAATATTCCGCCTAAGAGAAATATGATATTCCTAATCCATAAATAAATTTTACTTTAAAAAATTCAGAACATATATTTTTAATTAATTTATCGAAAATTTAATCCAATTGTAAAAACCCAAAAGAGGGTTTTTAAAAAGTAAAAACCATCAAAAGATTTATATATGTTTATGTCTAATTAAATTGTAAAATTACTTATAATGACATAAATTATATTAAATGATAAACATATAATCTAATTATACATTAAAACCATTAAAATTAATAATTTAATAGTAAAAACTATTTTGGTTTAAATAGTTGTTTTCAATTAAAATTTTGTATTTTTCACTATTATCCAAATATGAAAGTTATCAAAAAAATACAAAAATTTATCAAAACTAAATTTTTACATCATCCATCTAAATAAGATGTTTATTTCTTCATATGAAATATTTAAAAGTGTCAACTAATGTATTTAAAAAGAGTTCTCCATTTAAATGCGATAAAATTGCATTTTTTTTAAATACATCTTTTATCTGAAAAGTTGAATTTTTTTTTCATATTATGTCCATGAAACATATAATATGGATATAACACCCTAATATTCCATGCTACGTCTCCCTTTGAATAATGAAATAACTTTCATTGTATGCAACTTCGAGATTCTAACACATCGCGACCAATCAAACTAGCAGTTATGAATAGTAATTCTCACTTTTTGGATTTTTTTCAATTTTACCTTTCAAAATGGACTTATTTATTGGATTTAGAATATCTAATTTAGATCTGATTGAATTTTTAGAATTTTCCTGAAAACATTCAATTTTTCTTAAATTGGGAAAAATACTAAATTTAAATTAAAACCAAAATTTTTAAATAAAATTTTTTATATTGCTAAATTATACTATTGAGTTGGTTTTAAGTATAATTAGATTATATTTTTACCATTTAATAAAATGATGGTTACTAGACATAATTTAATATTTAAAATGAATATAAGTAATTGATAATCTTTTGATAGTTATTATTTCATAAAACCACGTTTTTTGTTTTGACAGCGGGATTTAATTTTTAATTAATTTCTGGAACTTCAGTTTTTTGATTTTAGAAAAATATATTTCATATTTAGAATCAGTACGTCCAAATTTTTTAAATGGGGAACTTTTATTTTTAGACATTTTGAATAATTATTTCGGTAAATATTTTACTTATCATGGTAAAATGGTAAATCCAGAAAATTAGGGTAAACAAATAATATTATAAAAATATTAAATTACCCTAAAACGTTTTCAAACCCTATTAGATGATACATGTCCGACCATGGTCATCCTTGGGTATATTATGGTCCCCCATGGATCCACTTGTATGTGATAATGACAAATTATATTAATTAAGTTAAAGTAAATACAAAAATGACATAAGCTTGTATCTTTTAGTAAACAACTTTTTACATAGGGTTATATATGTTATCTCTAAAACTATAAATATTCATTAGAAAGATAAAAATATTCCCTACATAATTTTAGTTTATTTATAATTTTTATACGTTGAATAGTTAAATTTATCTTTGACACAATGGTGATGCAGTATTTTCCTTAATAATGAAAGAATCAATTAAATGATATTATAGATATTAAAATAAATATAATTTGAATGTGTTGATGACATCCACGAATTTTCTAGGTTAATGTGACATTTTAAGATGGATTAAATTAATTTTTTTCAAACTAATAATTTTTTTAGGAATTAAAAAAAACTAAATACCAAATAGTGACAAAATTGACATAAAAGAGTTTTTAAAACAAATATTATATTATAAATTGATATTATTTTCCTAAAAATATAGGGTTCTTCCAAAGGTCTTAAATAATATTATATATGTCATTAAAGAATAACTTTAGGTTCTCTTCAATGTTTATTTTATGTTTATTAACCAATTATATAATAATACAATGAGAAGTGGTAAATGTCAAACTAATTAAGTAAGAGATAAATCTAGAAGATATGGTTAATATAGTGACCCAAACCTGTCTAAAGCCTATTGGTTGAGTTTTTTTCAACCCATACCCACCTTAGCTTAAGAATAATTCATTTTTTAGCCATTAGAAACCGAAAATTATTTTATTATAAAATAATATTTCAATATTTTCTTAAGGTGCCCCTCACCCCTCTTATAAAATTGAACTTCACACACTCTCAAATTTACACCTTCAAATCCATTTGGCTAGGCCAAAACCTACCCTAATATCCTCTCAACTATCTGGACTTTATCATAGAGTCCTTCTATTAGTCATATATCCAACCTATGGAGCCCTTTTGATCAAATCATAAGGAATAACCCGAAGAAGAGGTAAATATTTAATCACAACATTCAAGTTCTTTTCTACTTCCACTCCCTATTTATTTTTTGTTTCCATTATAAAATAATAAATCCAGTATATAATATATATTTTGATATTTTTATAAAATTTTTACAACCATATTCAATATTTTATCTATCCTAGGAATGAAATGTCACCATACGTGCGTACGTACGGCTTACCGTCTCCACGTGGTGGTGTAGTTTGTTATTCAAACACTTCATAATTTGGATGGGTATAATAATCTGTAAAATGATATAAATAAAAAATATAACATTATAATGAATATTGAAATATTATATACAATCAAATTAAATATGATTGTAATATCAAAATAATGATATTGTCTCTTATGCGTACGTACGGATTACCGTCCCCACGAACGCAATGTGATTACTTCCTCATCATATCTATTCAAGACTAATTTTCATTTGATGATTAAAAATAATGTTTAATGACTTAATATAATTCTGAATATAAAAAATATACATCATATCCACAACAAACATTACTTACGTAACAAATAATATAATGTAAAACGTATCATTTAACACCTGAAACGATTATACTACTGAAATATCATTAACAATGTAGTATTAAAAGATCAAATATGATATCATATTAATGTATATGGTTTATGTATAATTTAATAAAAATGATTTCTCAATTATATAGGTGGTTAACCTACCATTGACCTAGGGAAAAAACAAGTTGAGGGTTAATTTTACAATCTCTTAATTATATGAGGTTGTTTTTACGTAAGTATCTTCTAGGACCTTTTTATCACCCACATTTGGGTTTTCATGAAAATATATTTAATTTTTTTTCTATTTAATAGACTATAGGGTAATGAAATTTATACCCTTTTTTATGTTTTGATAGGAATCTTTTCGCCTTTTTCCAAACTATTTACTTTATGACATTCTTGAGAAAGTTAATGTAAGAATGTCTTTTTAACTTTGAAGGTATGTGCAACTATTTTCCACCACGATAACATTGTTGATGATACCATTAAATGCTTGTAAAAATAATTTTAAAATAAATTTTTTCTTTTTTAATTACATTTCTTTTAAATTATTTCAAGAAACGAAAGAGATATTTCTCTCAAACAGTTTTGATTTCATCTATGTCAACATCCATTGATGGAGTTTACACTTGTATGAAATTAATTCATTATGATAAAAATCATCCATATTATATTGATGGTTTTGTGATATGTTTGACTATGGATGTGTTATATTTATACCATTCATGGTATATGGATAAAGTATTGACATTTGTTATTCTATTTTTAATATAAATTTTTATGTTATGTTAAAATATTATCATATGAGTAATGCATTGTACGTAGTAAGTGATGGGTGGAGCCCACCATACCTCCTCGATGCACCGGTAAGTCTCATGATAAAAAACTATTGTCTTGACAAAAGGCCTTGATAAAATCTTATTTGTATTCTAGGCACATGTCCTTGACTATGTGGTTATGAAGTCTGCAAATATCCATTCCATCATTATGGAAGTTACAAATGATATTGCATGTGATTATTCGACTTGTAGAATATCCCTGTGAATAAGTAAATGGCATTATTTGATTTTATATTTTCTATATTATTCCAAGTTTCAAGATTAAAATGCTTCTGTTTTAGTCTTCAACATTTACTTAAATGTATATTCTTCTTTATAAAGTTTTCCTCTATATTTTTATACTTACTATGATTTTAAGCTCACCCCTCTATATGTTTTATTTTTGTCCAGGATGCGAGGAAGTATTTTATGGATTACATGCTGGGATAGTTTGAGGGGATATGAGTGTGGTCTATGGAAACACTGTTTTTTTTGTATTTCATTTTATAATGTAATGTAATTCTTATGAATGTATCTATAATTTCCAAGGCTACTAAAATAATCGGTCTTTCATGACATGATTTCCTTGTATCATGCAAATGTTATGTAATAGTGCACTAACTCTGGGGAATTGGGGTCGGGGAGTTACAGTTGATATTATGGAAAGTTTAGTACAAGCCTGGGAATCTAGTTTTAGATAAACTCTGATTAGATCACCTTATGATAATATAAACTATGGGGATTAGTATAGAAGAACATACTAGAAATTTGTTATTTTAGAGATATTGTGAGTTTTCAAGGAAATAAATCCATATATGGCTATAAGCTGGTTAAGGCGGCTCTGGCACAGATGTACAATGCGGTAAAACACGAAAACACCGCTTTGAGCTAGACTAAAATTTGAACTGGTTCACGACAATGGGCCTTGCTTCTCTCTTGGTTACAACACTCCCATGAGATATAATTAGGAAAATTCTCATTTTATTTATAAATAATTATGAAGGGTTTATGAGTATATACTTCCTGAAGGAAATGTTTTTTCATTATTATGGATTATAACCATAAACTGGTCAGTTTATGTTAATTGTTTTACTAGTTTGGAATTATGTATTTTTATTCATAAACAAATCTAGTTTATTCCATTGTTTAGAAATGGTGCTTAGTGGAAGCAATGAAAACTGTATCAGTTCACGTAATCCATTTAAGGATTTCCCTCCTACTCATGATAATTATATTGGAGATGGTGATGCAAATGGTTTTGGTCATATTATCACCATATTTGAACAACTCACTTAGGTTATGATTAATAACATTACCCGTATGGATCACCCTAATCCACAATGTGGATGATCAATGATAGATCTCTTAATGAGGAAACAACCACCAAAATTTAATGGGAATAAAAATCCATTAGTAGCTGAAAAATGGATAAAATCCTTGGAAAAATTATTCCATGCATTGGGGAGTAGTGAAAGGGAAAAACATTTCATGGTAGTTTACCGCCTCACTAGAGATGCTGATCAATGGTGGTCATTGATTCAAAACACAAAGGAAGATGATGAAGTATAAAATATGAAATAGTGGGAGTTTAAATATCATTTCATAGAAAAATATTTTTTTTGTGACCATCGAGCAGATATGGAAAACCAATTTCTGAGTCTGTGGCAAAATAAGGATGGGAATGTCGCAATGTATGAAGCTAACTTTACAATTTTATCAAGGCTTCCAGAAGATTATATATGTAAAAAAGAAGTAATATTGATCATATCATTGATGGGTTAAAACCATTTCTCCATCGAGAATTATTCTCACAATCTTTCTCTTCATACGAAGACACTGTCTCATGTGCTATTAAGACAGAAAAAGAAATTCTCCAAGGATTACATCATTAAATAAAATCAAGAGAAGAAGAGATCCACTGAACACTTTGAAAATGGAAATAAGGGGGAAAAGGGAAAAGTTCTAAATCCATCCTGAAGTGAATTTGGGAAGAAACACCCTGGTACATTCCTGAAGGGAATCTGAGTCTGTTACAATTTGGTAGAAAAGGCCTGATGTTCATGATTGCAAGGGGAAGAAATTGGTTGTTAATGTTGAATGATACGATTGTAGAGATATGTGGAATTATTCAAATGAATGTCATAAGTTCCATGAAATCTTACCTCAGAAAAGGACAGGGATCAAGGCCAAGCTTATGTTATCAGTACTGCTGAGGTTGATTCTCCAAAAGACATGCTGTTAGGTAATTTAATGGTTTCCTTAAGTTTAGAAAATGCATTATTTGATTCTGGATAATCGCATTGCTTCATATCCTCCTAGTTTTCTAGGAAAATTATATATTTACAATTTCACTTAACAAGGGAGTTGTCAGTCAAAACTCCTATGAGATGTATCATTACATCTAATTTTTTTGAATCAATCCCCATTAGGGCATATAAATGTTCTTTATATGCTGATCTCATCGTCATACCCATGATTGAATTTGATATAATCCTTGGAATGGATTATCATTCAGAACATGATGCAAAAATTTATTGTAAGAAGAAGGAGGTTACAATTTTCAATGATTATAAGGAGTTCTTTATCATTAGAGAATAAATGTTATCACATAATTATTACATGGATCCACCCCCAGTAGCTCAACTAAATTCAATTATTGGGGAGGAAGAGAATGAAATAGCTGTGGGTGAGAAAATTAATGTTCAAATAGATGATGTACCAACTGTGTATGAATATGTTGATGTGTTATCAGAAGATTAACATGGACATCCTCCAGAATGATTAATTGAGTTTTCCAATGATTTAATTCTTGATTCAAGGCCCATATCAAAGACCCCTTATAAAATGGCCACTGTGGAAATATTATAACTATTGAAAAAACAAGTGGAATTTAGTAAAAATAGATTTATTCGCCATAGTGTTTCTCCATGGAGATCCCATGCCCTTTTTGTTATGATGAAAGATGGATCTATGAGTTTGTGCTTTGACTACAGTAAGATCAATGATATAACAATAAATAATATGTATCCCCTAACTCGCATTGATGATTTATTTGACCAACTTCATGGAGGTCAATATATTTTAAAGATTGATCTTTGATCTGGATACCATCTGTTGTGCGTGAAGAAGGAAAAAATTATGAAGACAACTTTTTGAACTAGGTATTGGCATTATGTGTTTTCAGTAATTCATTTTCGATTGAATAATTCACCATCTTTCATCATGGATCTAATGAATAGGGTTTTCAAGGAATATCTTAATGACATTATCGTAGTATTTATTGATGATATCTTGGTATACTAAAAATGCAATGAAGATCATGAAAATCAATTGTGCATTATCCTAAAGACTCTTAGAAGAAATAAATTATAATGTAAGTTTATCAAGTGTTAATTCTAGCCCCAATATATTTCTTTTCTTGTCCATATTGTTTCTAAGGATGGAATATCTGTTTATAATTAAAATACCATGGAAATCCATGAAAGGGCAGCACCGACGAGTATAACTGATGTACACAGTTTTATTGGTTGAGCAGGTTATTATCGACATTTCGCCCAGAAATTTCCAGATTAAAAAACACATTAACAAAGCTCACATGAAATGGGGGTAAATTTTTTGGACAAAAGAGTGTGATTAATGTTTTTGAAAATTTAAAGAGAAGATTAGTCAATTCTCTTATATATACTCTACCATCAGGGAATGATTTGTTTTTTATTTATAGTGATTCTTCAATGAAAGGACAAGGTTTTGTCCTTATACATAATGATAGGGTTATTGCCTATGGATCAATACAACTAAAAACTCATGAATAAAACAATCCTATTTAGGATATTGAGTTAGTAGCTGTAATATTTTCTTCAATGATATATAGAATCATTCTATATGGTGAAAAATGTGACATTTATACAGATCACAATAATTTGATGTATATTTTCTCACAAAAAGGACTCAACATTAGGCAACGGCGATGGCTTGAAGTATTCAAGGATTATGATTGCACTATACATTACCACTTGAAGAAGGAATATAAGGTGGCAGATGCTTTTAGTAGAACAAATCATGGAGTTTTGAACAAGATGAGATTTGAAAAGGATCCTATATACCTGTATCTAATAAATATGGATATTGGAATTACCATGGAAGGTAAAACATTAATTATTTTTCAAATGGTTCCCAACAAATTTTTAAAGAAAGGAAAAAATGTTTATAGGATGATGATGAGGAGTTTCATAAGGGGATTATTGATTTGAATAATGGGATATTGGGTGACTTCATATATGATTATGGGATTTTAAAATTTGGGGAGACACTTCGTGTTCCCAATATACTGGTCTAAAAAGAGAATTGTTGGATGATGCTCATAGATCAAATTTCTCTACACAACCTGGGAGCACCAAAATGTATAAATATTTCATTGAACATTTTTTGTGGGATAACATAAAGGAGGAGATTTCTGATTTTCTGTCAAGATGTATGGTTTGTCAACAAGTTAAAGAAGGAAGGAAACAATATAAGGACCCGGCCTTTGAACATTGCATTATATTAAATTAAATGAATAATTCACATTTAGGAACTTTTCAGGTTTAGAGTTTTAGATAATTATTACATAACAATTACATCCCAAATGATTATAAAGTAGACATTTCTACTCAGTTTCCATTTTTACATAAAATAAAAACTCTTAAAAATAAACATGACTAGTTCCATGTTTTAGAAAACATGTCTTTCCTTAATCCCATCCATGACCCTTTTCATCCTTAAGTCATATAGAAAACATTTCAAAAACATAGGATGATCATAAAAAGGTCGGTAAGGGATATAAAAATATGGAAATAAAATATTAGTCCATGTATACATAAGAATCAATGAAATCATACATTACTCATAAAACATAAGTGCTTTAACATACCTAAGAAAATCATAAGATTTATGAATCACTCAGAGAAATCATAATTCATAATGGTACCTTGAGGCATTCATAACATTCTTATATAGGGAGTAACCCTCATGGTAATTTTTGGAATACCCATCATAGTAAATTCCCTAAATCTCTTCAGAGAAACCTTAGAGTTTAACTCCTTCGCATTACCCATGGCATTAGAGAGCTATCTCGGGCTCACCTACCTTAAGATTATCATAGAGCCACCCAACATCATAAACAATGTCCAATAACCATAACATAAACATAACCCATAACTTATGTATAAAGGAATGATAACATTCCCACACATTAAAAACAATATAACTCATTAAGATATTGAAATAATAAATCCATTCTAAAACAAATATTTAATACCAAAATATGTAAAAAGAGTATATGGAATTTATTTTCCTTTTAAAAACATTACGACCCGTTAAGGAAGCCAAAGTTAAAATAATACTCGCGATGGAGGAGAAGGTCATTGTCACTGGTTACATAAAAAAAATATAAACATTCCTTTTTGTCGTTTAGTTAAATTCTTCATAAAGAAAAAATTTCCTCTAAATGAAATGAAAATTCAAAAGGGTTTTATACACTATAAAAAATAAAGTCATGTATAAATCAAAGGATGCCTCAATAAAAGAAGATTAAGAAGGTGTCCCTTATAAAGATGGTATACTTTGATTAAGGATAAATCAATGATATAATTATGTGTGAAAATTATAAATATACCCAATATAGTGGATATTTAGTGTAAAAAAACATAGGTCGTACACACATATTCATATAATGACATTATCAAGAAGTAAAGGTTTAACCCAAAGAATTTAAATTGGGTAAAGAAGTTCCCTTACCGAAATTTCACAGACTAACGATGTTATATTAAAATTAAAAAAATGAGTTGAAGAAAGAAAAAAAGGGAATCTCATCACTTGGACATAAAATTAACAGAAATAAGGATATATTAGAACATATCTTAACATAAGAAGATGTAAATTAAAAGACATAACAAAAGAAGTCTTTTAAAAAGAGGAATGTGAAAGGTTCCCTTACTGATTTGGGTAACTTGAGAAATGTACACCCCATGAAAGAAGGATAATACAATGAATATGTAAATACCCATAAATTAAATTATATTACACAATGAATACAATAATGGTCCGTACAAAAAATAAGAAATAGTGGAAAATGTAACATGAATCTCACGAGATTAAAAGTGAGATTAAAAAACTCGTACCTCATTCTAATCAATCGAGTCGTATGACCAAATTATACTAAACACCAAAATAATCGCATTATACCATGAAATGGAAGTACACAGTACACCACATGAAATAAATAAGTATCAAATAATGGAAATCTGACGAAACGTAAAGTGTGATAAGAAATCCCTTACCTCAAGTCCGACTTGTCTTGATTGTTTATTTATATTCCTAAATAATGAAATACGATCAATTTATAATTTCTTATGGAATTATGTTATATTTTATTATACTATTCATATCACATATTTCCAAGTTATAATAATTAGTTAATTATGTTAGTTCATTTCATACATCATGTCGATGTTCGGTACATGAGTCAAAAATGAACGTGTTTGAAGAGAACTATCCATGTAGATATAAGTACATCATCTCTGGAATGGTTTTCATGATTTTAATATCATATATATCTGGTATATATGTATTTAATAGTATTCCATAATGTTTGGAGATATGAAATGAAATGTATCGTTCATGGAGACGGTAGGCTGTACGTACGCATGAACTGTACTTTCATTTTTGTCATATTAATGGATATTAAAACTAAATGAGACATATATACATTATAAATAAAGTATAATATATATTTTATATAGGTAAAATATGTTCATTAATTACATTCTTTATATATTCCATGTTTGGCTTGAACGAGTCACATCACTTGAGGGGGAGGTTGTCCACACTTCCTCGTATAAAATTACTACATTATCACAACATGAGAAGCATAAAAGTATGTTTTAAATTAAAATAATGAAGCATAGAGAGGAAATAAATATAATATATATCATATATAAATATATTTCCTTCATAATTTCCACCAGGAGAGGTGTTAAAAGAAGACTGAATAATCATCATTTCGTGAGTCAGTAATTCGCCACCCACAGAAACATAATGTTCATTAACCATTAGATGGAGGTGAGTGTATGTGTAGGTAGAATACTTATCATAAAAACATACTACTATAATGAGGATACTGGTTTAATTATGGGATAAAATAATAAGAAGATATTGGTGAGAGAATAAGTAAAATAAAATAAAGAAACTCAATATAAGACATTACCTCTAAATCGGGTATGTCTTTTTGATTTGAGCGAAAGGCTTCCTTGAGACGACTTCTGCCCAATGTGAGACTTCTAGAAGTAATATAGGTATGTGGAGAGAATAATTTTTTAGATTTAGGATGAGCCAAGGACCTGAGAGGTGTCAGTATGGGGGTAGAGGGGGGGCCTTTTATAATAGGTAGGAGGGTCACTTTTGGAAACTCTAGAAATGTTTCTTTATTATAAAATGGTTTTCGGATTTTAAAGGACCCAAAATGATATATTTCAAGGATAAGGGGATAATTGTTCTAAATCCACCGATAAAATAGGTTTTGGAAAAGTGTATGTCTTAGATTTTACCTTATCATTTCATTTTATTTAAATATTTCATTAATGAGGTAATCACTGCATCATCATAGTGTTATAAATATATTTATTTATTTAATGACAAAAAATTATAAAAAAAATACCATGATGTAAGAAATAATTTTATCTTCAAAATCACTATTTATAGTTTATGATATCATTTATATAAAAAAATTAAATTTTTTTTACTTAGGATATACAAACAATTGTTATATTTCCATTCTTTTAAAAAAATAATGTCATAAATGTCACTATTACACCCATGTGACTCCATGGGCCCTAATGTTCGGTAAAAAGCATCCCATGGTAGGCCATGACCCAAATAAGAGGATTTGGACACATTTTGGGGTCATTTTATATTATTATGATATAATTTTATTACCTTTAACTACCAGATTGTTAATTAATCATAATAATTAATGATAATTACCATCGTTACTATTCATATTGTCCAAAAACAAAAGAGTCGTAATTACAAAATTTGGACCCTCTGATTCCAAATATGGAATCCCTTTAAAAAAAATTAAAACACATTAATTTCAGAAACTAATTTCATAATAATTCTCATTGTCACAACCAAAGACGAGTTTTAAAGAAGTAAAAATTAATCAAAAGATTGACATGTTTTTACATCCAATTGATATTCGAAATTACATCAAATGAACAAATGTGTATTAAGTGATAAACAAAGCATTCAATTAAAATTCAAAACCAATTAAAATGAAGATCTAACTATAAAAATAATTTGGATTAAAAAGTAGTTTTGAATAATAATTCTTTATTTCTCACTATTCATTAAAAAATGAACATTATCAGAAAAATTTCCAAAAATTCTCCCTAATATAAATTTGATATTCCAAAATAAAAAATTATTTCTATATTACCAAATTCAAAACATTGAAATTTAGTTAATAAATTATATAGTTAATTTCCGATGACAAAACAAATAGCATGTTTTTAAGAAACAATAGTTATTAAAAGATTGACACTTGTTTATATCCATTTCAAAGTGAAATTAATTATAATGACCACCGTTGTATAGAATGGTAAAAATATATTCTAATTAAACTTTTAAAAAATTATAAAGATAATCTAACCATATAAATAAATTAGACTAAAATGAGGTTTTGAATTAAAATAAAGCATTTTCACTATTCATTATATAATGAACTTTATCAGAAAAATACCAAAAATTTACAAAAAGTAAATTTTTTTGACCTGATTCTAATGAAGTATTTTATTTTTTCAAATATAACATCTATAAATAAAAAATACTATATTTTAAAAGGGTTTTCCATTAAAAGTCGGTTAATTGACCTTTTAATGAATATTAGAATATTTATGCATAAAATTGGATTCATTCTCATTTTAAGCCTCTAAAATTTATTGGATAAATGTATAAATATTTAACAAACATATATAATATCATTATAGTTAGTTCTATTTATTCCTTCCATTACAACGGTTAGGCGTTTATTACCATTTACAATAATATTATTATATTATTAATGTGCTTCATAAGATTTCAAAGAAACTCGTTTTTGTGTATTGGGTATTCCATCAAACATAGCATCCCATTTAAATTAATATTAATATTTTATTCACAAATATTATTAAATATGAATATTTCATATTCTTTATTTACCTGGGATGTTACAAACAGCCTGGAAGAGTTATGAAACCTCTTCCCATACCTGAATAGAAATGGAATAATATTATGATAGTCTTTTTCATTGGAATACCAAATAATCCTCGAAGGAACGATGAAATAGGGTTCATTGTTGATCTACATACCAATTCAAAAAAATTTATTTGAATAAGAGAAGATTTACCACTTGAACATTTAGTAAGACAGTATATTAATGAAGTTGTAAGAAATCATGGAGTACCCCAATTGATTGTTTCAGATCGTGATCCACGTTTTACCTCAAGATTCTGAAATGTCTTCAGAAATACCTAGATACAAAACATCATTAGAGCACAGCCTACCACCCTAAAACTGATGGACAATCAGGACAGATTATTCAAACCACAGAAGACATGTGGATAACTTTCTCACTTGACTTTCAATGTAGGTGGGATCAATATTTACCTCTAGTATAATTTTCCTATAACAATATCTACCATTAAAGTATCCAGATGGCACCATACGAAGCGTTATATGGAAAGAGATGTCGCACTCCAACTTGTTGGGATAATGTTGGTGAAAGAAAACTCGTAGGCCCAAAAATTGTTGAGGAAACGATGGAGAAGGTGAAGGTAATCCAATCCCACATCAAAGTAGGTCAAAGTAGGCAGAAGAGCTAGATCGATAACCCAAGGAAGGATTTGAAATTTCATGTTGGATATCATGTTTTATTGAAGCTATCTCCAGGGAAGGGTGTTATACATTTTGTTAATAAGGGTAAATTGAGTCCTAGGTACATCAGACCTTATGAAATCCAAGAATGAATTTGGGTTGTAGATTTCCTTTTGGAAATGTAGCCAAGTCTCTCCCAAGTTAATGATGTGTTTCAAGTATCACTATTAAGAAAATATATTCCGGAACTAACGCATGTACATACCAATGAGGAATTATAACTGGAATCTGATATTTCTTATTTCGAATAGAATTTCAATGTTCTTGATACAAGAGAACAAGTTTTATGATAACAGATGACTCGTCTGGTAATAGTTATATGGAGAATCTATAAGATGGAAGAGGCATCGTGGGAACCCGAGGAACTTATGGTGAAGAACCACCCGAATCTTTTTATGTAATAATATTCCAGAAATTTTTAGGGTGAAATTATTTTAAGGAGGTGAGAATGTAACACCCCAATATTCTACAGTACGTTTCCCCTTCAATAATTCAATAGCATTCACTATACGCAACATCGAGATTCAAACACATCACAACCAATCAAACTGGCCATTATGAATAGTAATAATCACTTTTTGAAATTTTATCAATTTTATCTTTCAAAATTGACTTCATTTTTAGATTAAAAATTTTGAAATTATCTTAGGGTGAATTTTTGGCAATTTTCTGAAAATATTCATTTTTTATGAATAGTAAACAATATTAAATTTTAATTACAAACAAATTTTTTAATAAAAACATTTTATAGTGATAATTTATAATATTGAGTGGGTTTTAAGTATAATTATATTATATTTTTACCATTTAATCCAATTTTGGTCATTATGCGTAATTTCACATTTAAACTGGAAATAAACAAATGTCAATCTTTTGATAGTTATTATTTCATAAAAACATGTTTTTTGATAGGACAACAAAAATTAATATTTAATTAATTTATACCACTTCTGTGTTTTGAGTTTAGAAAATTGAATTCAATATTTAGAATCATGTTGTTTGAATTGAGTAAATAGGTAACTTTTATTTTTATACATTTTGAATAATTACATCGGTAAATATTTTACCTTCCATTGTTAAATGGTAAACCTGGTAAATAATGGTAAAAAAATAATATAATAATAATATTAAATTACCCTAACATGTGTTCTAACACTATTGGCTAACACATGTCCAGCAATGGTCATCCATTGATCGATTTTGGGTCCCCATGGTGCCACATGTAAGTGACAATGACACTTTATATTAAATAAGATAAAGTAAATACAAAAATCACATTAGCATATATGTTTTATTAAAAGAATTTTTACATTTGCATATATATGTTATCACTTTGACTATAAATATTCATTATAAAGATAAAAATATTTACCACATAATTTTATTTTATTTATAAATTTTAGATATTGAATAATTAAATTTATTAATGACACAATGATGATGCAATATTTTTATTATTAATCAAATAATCAAATAAATGGTATTATGGATGTGAAAATAAATATACTATTATATTTTTTATGAGAACCCTAAATTTTATATGATAACATGACATGTTAGGATGGATGAAATTAATTTTTTTGAGGTAATAGTACTGTTCAAAATTTAACAAAAACAAAATAGCAAATACTGTCAAAATTGACATAAAAGAGTTTTCAAAAAAAAATATTATATTATTAATTGATATTTTATTCCTAAAAATATAGGGTTCTCAAAAAGGTCTTAAATAATAATATATATCTCGTTAATGAACCTCTTGAGGTTTTCTTGGAAGTTTATAGTACATTAATTAACCATATCATTTAAAAATACATAGAGATATAGAAAATGTTAAATTAATTAACTAAGAGTTAATCTAAAAGATAAGGTTAATAGTCTAACCCAAACCTATCAAAACCCTATTTTTTGAGTGATTTTAGACCCATCACCACCTTATCGTAGAAATAAATTATTTTTCAGCCATTATAAACTGAAAATTATCTTATTATAAAATAATATTTAAATCTATTCCTAAGGTGCCCCTCGCCTCTCTTATAAAAGGGAACTTCACATTGTCTCAAATTCACACCTTCAAATCCATTTGAATCAGTAAAAACCTGCCCAAATATCATCTCTAATATCCTTCCATCATCCATGAGTCCATATTTTCGTCATAAATCCAACCTACAGAGACCTTTTGATCAAATCAAAAGGAAGAACCTGAAAAAGAGGTAAATATTTCCTCACCTCTTTCAAGTTTGTTTCTTCTTCCACTCCATATTTATTTGTTGTTTCAATTCTAAAATAATAAATCCAGTATATTCTATATAAATTTATCTTGATATAAAAATGGAACAAACATATTCATTATTTTATCCATCCTAATAATGACATGTCCCCATACGTTCGTACGTACGGCTTACCGTCTCCACGTCGTGGTGTAGTTTGTTATTAAAACACTTCATCATTTGGATGGGTATAATAATGTGTATATATGATTTAAATAATAAATATAACATGATAATTATTCTCTATATATGATATATCATCCAATTATATATGATTTTAATATCAAAAGAATGATATTGTCACTCGTGTGTACGTACAAATTACCGTCTCCACGAACGTGATGACATTCATTCCCCATCGTATCCATTCTAGACTAATTTTTATTTTATGATTAAAAATAATGTTTAAATACTTAATATAATTTTGTATATGAATATGATACATCATATCCACAACAAACATTACTTACGTGACAATTAATATAAAGGTAAACGAATCAGTTAACACCTGAAACGATTATACTACTGAAATATCATTAACAAAGAAATATTAGAAGATCATATATGGAATCTTATTAATATATATTACTCTGGAATAATTTAATAATTATTATTTATCCATTATAGAAGAGGCTTCCCTACCCTCAACCAAGGAGAAGAACATGTTATGGGTTGATTTCACAATCTATTTATTATCTGTGATTGTTTTTACGTAAGTATCTACTGTGACCTCTATACCATCCACATCATGGATTTCATGAAAATCTATTTCAAAACAGTTTTACGAATTACTAGACTATTGGTTAAAGTCATTTATACCCTTTTTTGACCTTATATTTTTTTAAGGGAATCTTTCCATCGTTTTCCAAACAAGGTACTCTATGACCTTTTCGACAAAATTAAGGTAAGAATGTATTTTTTACTTATATGGTGGGTACGACTATTTACGACAACGATATCATCGTCGAAACATCCATCACTAGATTATAAAAATATCTTCAAAATAAATGTTTTCTTTTATAATTACGT
Organism: Viscum album; assembly: GCA_963277665.1. Lineage (NCBI taxonomy): Eukaryota > Viridiplantae > Streptophyta > Magnoliopsida > Santalales > Viscaceae > Viscum > Viscum album. Next base: position 544,098,942 of record OY728162.1, read on the forward strand.
GACTTTTAAATTATTTCAAAAAAAATAATGAGATATTTCTCTAAGATGGTTTAGATTTCATCAATGTCAACATGTTTTAATGGATTTTATACATGATTAAAATTAGTTAATTATGATACAAATCATCCTTATAGTAATGAAGGTTTTGTGATATGTTTGACTTTGGATGTTTTATTTTTATACCATTCATGATTTATCGACAATATATTGACATTTCATATGGTAGTTTCAAAACAAATGTTTATGTTATGTTTAAACCTTTACATACGAGGAATGCATCAGACTTAGTAAGTGACGGGTGGAGCCCGCTATAGCTCCTCTATGCATCAGTAGGTCAGCTGAGGAAAACTAGTGTCTTGGAGAAGGCCTTCAGAAAAACATATTTTTATTCATGGCATAGATCCTTGACTATATGGTTATGAAGTATGGCATTATGCATTCCATTTTTATGAATGTGGCTATTGATATAGCATGTGATTATTCGACTAGTATAATAGCCATCTGAAAAAGTAAATTTCATTTTTTGATTTTATCTTTACCATATTATGCTGAAGTTCATGTTTAAAATGTTTTTTAGTATTATACATTTCCTTAAGTTTTTATTCTTTTTTATGATAGTTTCTACTATATTGTTATTCATACTAATCATTTGAGCTCACACCATTCTATTATTTATTTTTCCCTATATGTGAAGAATTATTTTATGACTGACCACTAGGGATAGTCTGAGATGATATAAGTGTGGTATATACAAAAAAAAATTTGTTTTTAATTGTATAATTTAACATAATACTTATGAATGTACATAGTATTTCTAAGGAAACTAAACTGATCGGTCTTTCAGGACATGATTTACTTGTATCATGCCAATGTTATGTAATAATGCACCCACTATGTTTAATTGTGGTCAGGGCATTACAATGGATGAAAACATTATATGGAGTATATAAAATTCACCATGACGTTAATATTATTTATAACCTCTATTTGAATGTCTTTGTTGGTAAGTGATGGTGCGCTCAAACATGGTGTTTCATGTATAATGGGATATTGAATTAATTTACAGAGATAACATACTATGAAATCATGAAGTGTTAAATTCGCCCCTATTTTAATAAATTGTATCCTCGTAATTTGAAATTTTTCCTCAAAAATAAAAGGTTGAAAATATAAAATAACATTTTGGAACACCCACTTCAGAAATAGGGTTAATAAAATTTAGTCTTAATAATGTGGAAATGGAAATGAAAAATTCCCCACAAAATTAGGTTCTTCAATAAGAGATCATTGGTGGAAATTATAGACACAAAATTAAAGAAAAACGTTAATATTTATAAGGAGTAGTTGAGGATATAAATCACAAAAAGTGTAAAATTGAGGGCCTCAAACCCATCAATCAATGATGATTTAAAATATCACCGGTTCAGAAAAACGTAAGGTATTTGGATAACCTATTAATGTTTTTAAGATCTCTTCCCTAATGCTTAAAACTAAATTTTATCATTGAATAAGAGAAAAAAATATACTTAAAAATTAATGTTTCATCCTTCTACTAATTTCTACCACAATCTGAACTTTCACTCAAAAAGATAATAAAATTAAAAAATATTCTATTTATCCTAATCCTATAGGGTTCCAAAAAAATGAATTTATAATTCATTTGATAGACTATTTTAAAAATCTACGTTATTCAAACTATTTCATCATGTTGGACAGTGGTAGTTGGTGCACCGTGTAATGACCGGGAAATTTCAAGCAAAATATTTTCATAATTTTTTTTGAATTTTATGAGTGCGTAGTTTCTGAAGACACCTGATTCCGTGGCTCGGTGTGCCCGGAATCAATTTCCAATGTTTGGATCAGGTAAGTTCAGTGAACGAATTAGCGAGTTTTTCTATCTTTTGAACCGGTGCACAGAATCAAAATCTGTGGGCATTGATGAAGCCGCATAGGGGGTAATTGCTTAAGAGGACCATTACCAAAGGAGCATTTTCTCTGGAGGAGTTATAAAAAAATTTATGTATTAACAAAGAATTGAATAAAAATTAGGGTTCAAATTTTATTCATAACATAAGTGGTTTTGTCCTAGGAGTCGAAGTTGGGGTGGGACCTACTAATTACTAACTAACAATTAGAGGATTAAGGTGATGTGGGGCCCAAATGAGCCCAACCCTTCATATTCCCTAACTCCTCTAAACCCCCTCTTATGTTTTGAAACTCATTTTAACATTGTTAAACTTTCCCAAAAAATTGGGTGACTTCTCCTCTCCTCACATTAATTTATTTCCAACAGACATTAATTCAATTAATTGAAACATATTTAATTAATTGAATTATGTGTTTTGAATTTTGTAATTTTTAAATTCTTGTCATGAGTTAATAAAATAAGGACGAACCATATTTTATTATTTTGGCTTATTTTGCGAGGATTGGGAGAGAACTCTTGAGATGAAGTGTTGGATTCCTCCATTGTTGATGTTCTTCAGAACGAAGAACGGATATCCATTATTTTCTTCCTCTGAATAAGGACGGTTCATCTAATATTAGATGAATGACCATCCTTCTCGATGAAGAACACTCTCCAGTTTTCCATCAAGGTAGGAGACGCCACTGTGGGGAATTCAGAAACGACGACGTCACCTTCCGACGTCAACGAACTGATGCCAGCTCCCCTTTGCGATATCGTTAACAAATGACGAATGACATGTGGTATGGGATTATTTTGAGAATGATATTATTTCCATAGTTGATTCCTTCTAAAACAAAGAACCCGGATCAAATCATCATTAAGATGAATTGAGAATGTTTTATTTTAATTGTAGGTAGGGAATAATGGTACACATCAATTTATTTAAGAGATTGTGTAATGAATTGATTTAAATTTATTTAAATAAAATTGATTGTTTGTTCTTTTTAAAACCCTGTTTAATCTTACCAATTGATAACACCTAACACAGAGGGTGTAGGCCAAAAAAACATGGCCCGACCACCCTCCGCAAATTTTTGTTGTTGCGTAGATTGATGGGGATGATGAAACGAGATTCCAACAATGTTTGAATGCTATCACAGTGATGAGTAGGTCCTAGGGGGACCATTGGGGTAGACATTGGGAAAATTGGGCCACTGGAGCGCGTCCGGTGGTCTGTGGAAGGAACTGTTGTTCCGATGTGCCAGCGCGATGTCACCGGCGACCGGAGGCGGCGGCCAGAGCCGTCCAGCCGCCAGGAGGCGCCATTGCCCCATCGCACCGCCAGAGAAAACCAACCGCATCTTTCCACGGAGGTGCGACAAGGCGGATCCCGCAGCCGTGTGGGATCCCTGAAGAATGGTGGCAGTGAAAACCTCTGAGGGTGCCAATTAGCAGCGAGGGGCCAAGCCCCCCCCCCCCACTCCGTTTCCCCTCGGCCATGCTGGCCGATGTGTGGCCGAGTCGCGCCGGGCGGGCTGGACCGCGCCGGTGGGGCCGGCCCGTACCAGCAGGGCTCTGATGTGCCATCTTGGTCGGGCCGCACCCAACCGGGGCGGACCCAGAACCGGGTTGGGTTGACCTAGTTCTGGCCGGGCCAGGGGGTCTTGGGTCGGGACAGACTGGCCCCAAACCCCCTATTTTCATACCCCCTTCAGTTAAATGCCAATATCATGAGCTACAAACCTCTGATCAACACACCATCGGTTTTGTTGGGATCCTTTGATTGAGACGGTCGTTTCTGTATATTACAATCGAGGTTTCATCGAAGTATGGGTATGGGTATGGATGGGTAGGTTCGAGACCAAAACCAACCGGGCCCTCGGAGCGAATACTGTTATAACTTTAGTTCCGGACGATCGATTGGCATGTAATCGGCTTTGATGGATTCCTCATGATGAGTCGGTTTTTTGGAATACTTTACCAGATATTTGGACGTAGTTGGTATATGGATGGGTTCGTTTGTACCTGAAATCCAACCAGGCCCCTGTAACAGAAAAACCGATAACTTTCAGAACAAACGACCATTTGAAAAACTGTCTGCGGCATTGGTGATCACATTGAGAAAGGGTCACTTTGAGTATACCCTATGTGAGTTCAGGGTACAGTTGAGATACGATCGAGTTGGTTTGTATACGAATCCAATCGGGCCTCCAGAACTAAAAAGATAATAACTCACAGACTGGGCGTCCGATTGACATGCCATCTATTGCGTTGAGACCCCTATGATGTGGTGGTCCATTGAGTTAATTATACGTGAGAAATTTTGATTCTTGGAGTATCGACCGTTAGCTCGTGGAGCGGACCCTCCTAGAGATGAGCGTACAGAGTACAGAGACCATTTAGCTGGGTGAGACCTCATCACTACTTTTCTGATTCGAGTCAGAGTAACATGTATAACCTAGTGGAGGGCACTACTGTGTTTGGGTGGCAGACCGACGGGAAAGAGCACTACTTTGTTTGGGTGGCAGACCCGCGGTACTCAATAGTAGGAGTACCTCTGCATGCTATTGGGGGGGGGGTGCAATACTGTGTTTGGGTGGCAAACCCCGGTGGGGAGTACTACAGAGTTTGGGTGGCTGACCCATGGTACTAGATAGGAGGAGTACATCAGCAGTATAAGGAAACTGAGCAGTTCCTTGGAGTCATGAAAGGATCACTGTACTCGAAAAAGAAGGATCTCTTCTGCATTTGTGGTTTCGATAATGAAAATCCGGGTTTGAGATGTGTCAATGAACATTGTGTTTTTCCCCATGATTGATACGAGTTACTTGATAACATACGTATATGTCTGGTCATATACCTAAGTAGTGGTTATCCATTGACTTCATAACTGTGTGATACCTTTTGACTGAGATGGGTTACTTGATAACTTCGGTATAACTATGGGCCTATAGCTAAGTAAGGGTTATATGTTTAGATCATGCTTTGTGGTTATTCTTTTTAGAATTAGTGAGACCTTGAGAGTTCTGGGGTCCCTACTATGTATCGTTATTCTCACCCCTGCACGGGCTATGTCCGCACCTCATTTTGTTGGATGAAGACGACAGACAGTGCAGACGGAGGCCGAGTGTTCGAGGACTAGACGGTACCCAGAAGTGGACCTCATGACGAGTCAGTAACTGGAGGAGGACCTCAATACAAGTCAGTATCCGGAGGTTTACTTCATGATGAGACGGTACTCGGAGGAGGTTGACAGGGAAGAGCATTGAGGAGGCTATCTGTACATACCGTTTATGTTGTATTTGTGGTGGACGATACAGGACCTGCGCTATCTGTACATACCCTTCAGGTAGGATTCGAGGGGGATGATCCATGATCTACTCCTATTCTTCCACCTACTTGTATTTTCTGTTGTACTTTCATTCAGGTGTAGATTTACTTTAATGTTGGTTTTGTATACTTGCCCATTTACTTTTTAGCACTTTCATTTGTACTTAGTGTTTTCTTCTGCTTGTACTCTGTAATGTTGTTTACTTTTATAAATGCAATATCTTCCCCTTTTTATTTGGATTTACACCTTTGGTTCTAGTCGCCAGCCCCTGGACTTTGGAATGCGGCTTTGGGTTAGTCACAACACAGTCCTTGAGGATGGGTCATGACAAATTGGTATTAGAGGAGTCGGTTCTACCACAAAACATAGGACTCTGATATATTCTTTCTGTGAATTAATAGTGTTAAGGGTACTAAGTGTGGTTTTCAGTTTAGGGATTCTAGAGTTGCTGCGGGATTCTGACGTACCCGTACACCAGGACCCAGACTTTTGATTTACGACTCAGTGTGCTAAAACAATAATTCTGTGTGTGATTTTAAAAGATTATATTAAATCACCACAAACCAGGTCAGCTCACCAAGTATAATCGTTTGACCGTGTCACATCTGTTTCTTTCAGGATGTCTTCAGCTAGTCAGACAGTGTGGGTACTGAGTGGGGAGCACAATGATAGCCCACGGAGAAGCGAGGCCTCAGTACAGGGCCCTCCACAAGTTGAGACACCAGCAGAGAGTGCACACCGATTGAGCACGATGCACGAGTTCTAGCGTCAGAAGCCTTTGATGTTTCGAGGTGAGTCAGATTTTCAGACGGCTGGGCACTGGGTGGAGTTTATAGCACAAGCTCTCCACACAGCTAGGACACCCGCAGACTTGGTGGTGTCCCTAGCTGTTAGCCACTTTAAGGGAGCAGTTGAGAGGTGGTGGAGCCACATGTTCTAGTTTTGGGATAAAATGACCTTCACTTGGGATGAATTTGATACCTTGTTCAGGGTGGAGTTTATGGAAGTGACTCTACACTCTGAGCATTCTCATGAGCTGTTACTGTAACAGCCCAAGATTTTATAAAAAAATATATCTTTTTAATTTTATTAATGTCTTGTGTTGTACGCTACACCAAAAGGAGCTTGCACAACACGCATCCTTGACTTGCCTTGCATTACACGCAATCGCGACCTTCCTCGATAGCGTGTGTAATACGCAATACCGAGTTTCACTAAACAACGATATGCTATTAAAATATTATTAAAACTACCCGTTATGAATAGTAATAACCACTTTTTAAAATTCTGTAAATCTTATTTTTCAAAATGAACTTCATTTTTGGATTCGGAGTATCGAATTTAGCCTAAGGTGAAATTTTGGTACTTTTCGGATAACTTTCATATTCTGATGAATAGTGAAAATTACTAAATTATAATTAAAAACAACTTTTTTAATCGAAATAATTAATAGTGATAAATCATTAATTTGAGTGGTTTTAAAGTATATTTAGAATATATTTTTACAATTTAATACAATGTTGGTCATTGGATGTAATTTCACATTTAAACTAGACATAAACAAGTGTCAATCTTTTGATAGATATTGTTTCTTAAAAACACGCTATTTGTTTTAACAGCGGGATTTAATTATAAAATTAATTAATGCAACTTTTATGTTATGAATTTGGTAAAATAGACTTCATTTTTGAATTCGGAATATGAAATATAGCTTAGGATGAAATTTTGGCATTATTCTGAAAAACATCAATTTTTGATGAATAGTGAAACTACTAAGTGGTAGGTAAAAAAACTGAATTTTGCATAAAACTTAATTTTACCGCTTCTGTGAATGGAATTTCGAAAATCCGAGAGACACGGTTAATATCAAGGACTAAAATGTGGTTCAATGAGATGAAAATAATTTTTTGGTGAATAGTAACTTTTTATTTTTTTTTACCGCGGTTAATAGTAAATAGGGTAACTAAGGGTAAATATGATATTACTATTACCCTAACACATGTCCTAATTCTATTGGACAAGTGTAATTCGACCAAAAACAAACTTAGGAATAATATATGACCATTTAGGCCCACTTGGGTTAGATTAGGACATTTATTATTAATTTATTTAAATAAGGGTTAAAAGAGTTAAAATCAAAGTTTATTTACTAAAACATTTTTAATATGGAGTTATACATAAGATAAATTAGATTGTAAATATTCATTAGAAATCTAAAAAGATTTCCTACATGATGGTATTTTATTTGTAATTTTTAGACACCAAATAATTTAATTTATTTATGACACAAAGATGATGCAGTAATTATCTTATTAATGAAATATTGACATAATTGATGTTATAAACACCAAAATAAATGTAATTTGAGACTTTTTATGAATTCCACTAATTTTCTAGGTTAATATGATATATTAGTGTTGATTTAATCAACTTGGTTCGAACATTTAATTCTGTTATGACTTTCACAATAGTCATATATCAAATAGTGTCAAAATTGACACAAAATAGTTTTTAAATCAAATATTATATTATTAATTGTTATTTTATTCCTAAAAATCTAAGGTTCGGCCAAATGACTTAGATAAGGATATATATATTAATAATAAACAATTTGGGGTTCGTTTGGCATGTTATAGTAAGTGTATTAACCATATAGTGAAGGAAAACAAAAAGACACGGTAAAAGTTAAAATAATTAACTTAGAGTTAAATCTAATTGATAAGGTTAAAATAATACCCTAAACTTGTCTAAATCCTATTGGTTGATAGGATTTCGACCCATCCCCACTTTATCTTCGAAATAAGACCCTTTGGAACCATTATAAACCGATTTTGACTTTAATATAAAATAATATTTTGAGATATTCCTAAGGTGCCCCTCTCCTCCCTTATAAAAGGGCACCTCCTCCCCCTCCTCCTCACACCAATTTGAGCACTCAAGCTCGGCCAACCCCTGCCATTTTCTCCTCTCCACTTCCCTAGAATAATCCTAGAGGTCCTGGTCTTCTCCAAAGACCAATCTTAGTTCCTTAAGTGGAGGATTCAAAGAGGCGTTCCAAAGAAGAGGTAATATCCATTACCGATCTTTTCAATTTCTTTCTTCTTCAACTTCTTCTTCTTTAGTTGTTTCATGATAAAGTAAAAACATCAGTATTACTTAAATACTGATATGTTATTATAAATATGAAACAAACCTAATTCACCTTCTATCCATCCTACGGAAAAATGAAATCACCACGCGTGCGTATGTACGGAATACCGTCTCCACGCCGTGGTGTAATCTATTTTCCACCATCACCTTACAAGGATGGGTATAATGGTGTAATGAGTAACTATATATGATTATTATGAAGTAATATTGATACTGAAATAATATATATATACTCCAATACAATTCCACGATCATAGGAACAATATCATCACTCGTGCGTACTTACGGAATACCGTCTCCACGATGTGATGCGACTCGTTCTACATGATCTTCATTTCATAATGATTGTATAAATGAATTGAATGAATGAATATGGTATATACTACACTAATACCATTCTGGAAATGAATTATCTATAACCTAAAGATAAGAATAAGAATTTATTCGACAAAACACGCATAAGAACAAAAAGTTATAAAGACCCGAGTAACAAGTAACAATGAAATATTACTAACAAGAAGCTAATAATATGACCATATATGATCTCATATCAATATGTATGATTCTGGAATAAGTAAATAACATTATTTAAACCATTATACAGGAGCTTCGGACACGTACAAAGAAAATCGGACCTAAGGTAAGGGAAATATCACAATCTCATTTTTATCCGAGATTGTTTATTCGTAAGTATTTACTGGGGTGTATTTTATCATCCACATCCATGTTCCCTCAATATGAAATATTGTTTCCATCCACTTGCAATAGTTTAAATCCAATTTTACCCTTAGGTGAGTTTTTAGTAAAGAATATGAAAGGAATCTTTTGTCGTTTTTCCGTACAAGGTACTTTTTGACTTTTCCGACAAAAGTACGAAGAATGTTTTTTTTAACTTATACGGCACGAACGGATTTCTACTGTTTTATAAAGCCTTATTTTAATGAAGCTTCCTCTAAAATATTTCATGACTATTTTCAATAAAATCTCTTTCTTTTAAAATTGCATGATGTTTTGTGAAAAAAATTGATTTTGAAGAAGAAAGGATATTTTCCTCAAGAATTCAATTCAAGTGATTTATCAAAATTATTTTCCATATAAGATAATAAAGGGTTCTGTTTCTATCCATATTTTTACATTGATTTGACTATGTTGTGATGGAATTATGTTTATGAATTCCTTTATCTTATATGAATGGTTTTATGATGTCATGTTGTTTAAGAATCCCATTTTTATTACATGGGTTATGCAATGATGTATGATTTATGATTTTGTGGCACACATAAGAAAGGATTCATTAAGAGATGGGTGGGACCTATATCTCCCTCCAATGCATTGGGTAAAGATTTTATATCTCATGAGATAGACATGGCTGGAATGGTAGGTTATACCGGTTCAGTGAAACAGGACTGAAACGAGGATTACTCGATTCAGAAAGGGACTTTGTCCACTAAGATAGTCTTGGCAATGAGTCTTGACTAACAAGAAATGATTCTCTATGATTATGTGTGTATGCCACAATGAGTAATGTTTTATGTTATGATTTCATTTCACTACTATGATTTATCCCATATTATGAAATTATGCTCTCTTTTGCAGGTTAAGATTTCCAAAAATGTTATGTTCTTATGAAAATTATGTGATTGATATTTCCTTTGTTTACCCTTACTGAGCATTTGAGCTCACCCTTTTATGTCTTCTTTTCCCCAGGATATAAAGAAAGGTTTTAGGTATAAAAAAAAGGAAGATCTTTATGGGAGATGTTGAAGATCTTTCACCACGATTAGAAGATTATAGTCCGAGTTTCCAAAGACACTAAACTATTACGGTCCTTGTGTGTGTGTTTTTGTAATGTACTAAGTATTCCGCAAAAGTAATGTAAAGTCCATGTACGATAAGCTTCAGGTCTCTACAGTTGGTATCAGAGGAAAGGTTTAGTCAACCTTTGGAAACTAGGATGCGAAAATGTTAGTGAGATCCCTAGAGATATTTCTAAGGTATGTCTAGGGATGCCCCTAAGGATAAGTATACGTATAGGATATAGTTCTAGAACTATGGTAACGATATTAGATTAAACCAAAGATGATAGATATTTAAGTTACTCCCCCTTTATTACGATTTTTTCATCTAACACTATTCTGTTTGGGTTTTAGAAAATGGCTGGAAACAAGATGATTCACAATAATGGAGGATATGATGGACAATGGAATGATATTCTTTATGAGAAACCAAATGAAATGGGATTTGGAAGTCCAAACATCATTATTATGCCGAATCAGAAATCTCATAATATGATCAATAAAGTAAACTTTGGTAAGTTTCCTGACTCGGCTAATAAGAGAAAGATGGAGTTTTCATGATGATCATAGAGGAAATAAAGTTCAATTTCCCCTATGTAAATCATGTGGGAAGAGGCATCAAGGAGAATGTTTCAAGGGAACTGGAAGATGCTTTGGGTGTGGAAAAGAAGGACACAAAGCAAGTAAGTGCAAAGGAAAAGGGTTGGTTAACACCATGGATGAGGATAATGGTATTGCTAAGACATCAAAAATGGTTAAGTGTTTTAAATGTGGAATGTATGGGCATTATGCAAACAAATGCTCTAAGGGAAAGACTCATGAAGAGAATCAGTATGGTCATATGGGTAGTATTTATGTGGATGATGATGAAGAGACTACAAATGATATATGAAAGAATTTTTGAAGCTCGGTCAATGGTTTGAGAATGTAGTGGCATGATTACATGTTTATCATGTGTAATTTTGGAATAAAGAGACATCTATGGATTGTTACACTGTTGTCTTTCCTTGTGTTTTGAAAGTATATGATTAATGTTACCAGTATCCATGAAAGGTTATTCAGATATTTTTGGAATGTAGATGATATGCGCATAATGAAGGGATAAGGAGAAAATTAAATATTTGATAGTATTCATGAGCTCATGATTGATATAAGGACGAAGTGATATCATGGTTTGAGTATATAGAATTTTGAGGATTTTGGTATGTGGAAAGTGTTAACTGCACTCATGTTTTCACTAAGGTATTCAAGAGAATACACGATTAAGGACTTTGAATGTTTGGAATGTGACCAACAAGACATATCTTATGATATGTGGGGATCAACGACAGTATTAAATCTCTGGTAATCGATGTCACTATATTATGAGAGTGGACTACAGTATTATGTATAAGCCTAAAGATTAGACTGGATTATGTTGGACATAAGTTAGTATTGTTTAAGGATAGAAGATTTTCGATATTATTGATGGGATGTTATAGTAACGTAGTTTTATAAAAAGGGACAACCTGCAGGACGGGCGACAACCCATCGCTTCGGACAAGGCTGTAGGAATCGAACCCACAACCGAAGTGCGACTGGCCTTTATCGCCTACCACTGACCTACAGGAAGTCCCTGTTTAGTAGAAACTTGTTTTATTATATTAAGCAGTACGATATATGAAGTATAAGTCCATTTTAGGAACCATATATGATTAATCCCACTATAGATCGACTTATGTATATAAATTTTGCTAACCTTTTGAGACAGATGGAATGACCCGTCATTCTATCACATGGTCTGCTAACACTTCACGAATAACAAATTCATCTTCATTTATTTAAGAGATGAAGTGGAAATTGTTAAAGGCACGAACAACAGTGAGATTGTACCAAAATAAAGTAAGTATTTATTCTAATTCAAATTCTTTAACTTTAGGGAAATGATCTTGAAAACCAAAAATGTTGTCCTAGTGATCTTATACCTGATGAATTAGATGGTACCTTATATCATCACAAATCTATGGATTTGTGATTACTGGCCTTTCCATAGCCATGTTCTCTACCACTCTCCAACAGAACATGATGGTTAGATTTCTCTTCCATATCCATATTTTCACCTATGTGGAAACCCAATGATTAGTTTATTTGGGTAACCGTTACGTTTCATACTTTTGTTTTTAAAGATTGGTTTTGATATTCCTTTTTACGATGTGGGTTTCTATTAAAGAAACTTTCGAATAGTAAACCATTTATAACCCCGACGAATTTCGCGGGCGAAATTCATTTTAAGGGGGGTAGAATGTAACAGCCCAAGATTTTATAAAAAAATATATCTTTTTAATTTTATTAATGTCTTGTGTTGTACGCTACACCAAAAGGAGCTTGCACAACACGCATCCTTGACTTGCCTTGCATTACACGCAATCGCGACCTTCCTCGATAGCGTGTGTAATACGCAATACCGAGTTTCACTAAACAACGATATGCTATTAAAATATTATTAAAACTACCCGTTATGAATAGTAATAACCACTTTTTAAAATTCTGTAAATCTTATTTTTCAAAATGAACTTCATTTTTGGATTCGGAGTATCGAATTTAGCCTAAGGTGAAATTTTGGTACTTTTCGGATAACTTTCATATTCTGATGAATAGTGAAAATTACTAAATTATAATTAAAAACAACTTTTTTAATCGAAATAATTAATAGTGATAAATCATTAATTTGAGTGGTTTTAAAGTATATTTAGAATATATTTTTACAATTTAATACAATGTTGGTCATTGGATGTAATTTCACATTTAAACTAGACATAAACAAGTGTCAATCTTTTGATAGATATTGTTTCTTAAAAACACGCTATTTGTTTTAACAGCGGGATTTAATTATAAAATTAAATAATGCAACTTTTATGTTATGAATTTGGTAAAATAGACTTCATTTTTGAATTCGGAATATGAAATATAGCTTAGGATGAAATTTTGGCATTATTCTGAAAAACATCAATTTTTGATGAATAGTGAAACTACTAAGTGGTAGGTAAAAAAACTGAATTTTGCATAAAACTTAATTTTACCGCTTCTGTGAATGGAATTTCGAAAATCCGAGAGACACGGTTAATATCAAGGACTAAAATGTGGTTCAATGAGATGAAAATAATTTTTTGGTGAATAGTAACTTTTTACTTTTTTTTACCGCGGTTAATAGTAAATAGGGTAACTAAGGGTAAATATGATATTACTATTACCCTAACACATGTCCTAATTCTATTGGACAAGTGTAATTCGACCAAAAACAAACTTAGGAATAATATATGACCATTTAGGCCCACTTGGGTTAGATTAGGACATTTATTATTAATTTATTTAAATAAGGGTTAAAAGAGTTAAAATCAAAGTTTATTTACTAAAACATTTTTAATATGGAGTAATACATAAGATAAATTAGATTGTAAATATTCATTAGAAAGCTAAAAAGATTTCCTACATGATGGTATTTTATTTGTAATTTTTAGACACCAAATAATTTAATTTATTTATGACACAAAGATGATGCAGTAATTATCTTATTAATGAAATATTGACATAATTGATGTTATAAACACCAAAATAAATGTAATTTGAGACTTTTTATGAATTCCACTAATTTTCTAGGTTAATATGATATATTAGTGTTGATTTAATCAACTTGGTTCGAACATTTAATTCTGTTATGACTTTCACAAAAGTCATATATCAAATAGTGTCAAAATTGACACAAAATAGTTTTTAAATCAAATATTATATTATTAATTGTTATTTTATTCCTAAAAATCTAAGGTTCGGCCAAATGACTTATATAAGGATATATATATTAATAATAAACAATTTGGGGTTCGTTTGGCATGTTATAGTAAGTGTATTAACCATATAGTGAAGGAAAACAAAAAGACACGGTAAAAGTTAAAATAATTAACTTAGAGTTAAATCTGATTGATAAGGTTAAAATAATACCCTAAACTTGTCTAAATCCTATTGGTTGATAGGATTTCGACCCATCCCCACTTTATCTTCGAAATAAGACCCTTTGGAACCATTATAAACCGATTTTGACTTTAATATAAAATAATATTTTGAGATATTCCTAAGGTGCCCCTCTCCTCCCTTATAAAAGGGCACCTCCTCCCCCTCCTCCTCACACCAATTTGAGCACTCAAGCTCGGCCAACCCCTGCCATTTTATCCTCTCCACTTCCCTAGAATAATCCTAGAGGTCCTGGTCTTCTCCAAAGACCAATCTTAGTTCCTTAAGTGGAGGATTCAAAGAGGCGTTCCAAAGAAGAGGTAATATCCATTACCGATCTTTTCAATTTCTTTCTTCTTCAACTTCTTCTTCTTTAGTTGTTTCATGATAAAGTAATAACATCAGTATTACTTAAATACTGATATGTTATTATAAATATGAAACAAACCTAATTCACCTTCTATCCATCCTACGGAAAAATGAAATCACCACGCGTGCGTACGTACGGAATACCGTCTCCACGCCGTGGTGTAATCTATTTTCCACCATCACCTTACAAGGATGGGTATAATGGTGTAATGAGTAACTATATATGATTATTATGAAGTAATATTGATACTGAAATAATATATATATACTCCAATACAATTCCACGATCATAGGAACGATATCATCACTCGTGCGTACGTACGGAATACCGTCTCCACGATGTGATGCGACTCGTTCTACATGATCTTCATTTCATAATGATTGTATAAATGAATTGAATGAATGAATATGGTATATACTACACTAATACCATTCTGGAAATGAATTATCTATAACCTAAAGATAAGAATAAGAATTTATTCGACAAAACACGCATAAGAACAAAAAGTTATAAAGACCCGAGTAACAAGTAACAATGAAATATTACTAACAAGAAGCTAATAATATGACCATATATGATCTCATATCAATATGTATGATTCTGGAATAAGTAAATAACATTATTTAAACCATTATACAGGAGCTTCGGACACGTACAAAGCAAATCAGACCTAAGGTAAGGGAAATATCACAATCTCATTTTTATCCGAGATTGTTTATTCGTAAGTATTTACTGGGGTGTATTTTATCATCCACATCCATGTTCCCTCAATATGAAATATTGTTTCCATCCACTTGCAATAGTTTAAATCCAATTTTACCCTTAGGTGAGTTTTTAGTAAAGAATATGAAAGGAATCTTTTGTCGTTTTTCCGTACAAGGTACTTTTTGACTTTTCCGACAAAAGTACGAAGAATGTTTTTTTTAACTTATACGGCACGAACGGATTTCTACTGTTTTATAAAGCCTTATTTTAATGAAGCTTCCTCTAAAATATTTCATGACTATTTTCAATAAAATCTCTTTCTTTTAAAATTGCATGATGTTTTGTGAAAAGAAATTGATTTTGAAGAAGAAAGGATATTTTCCTCAAGAATTCAATTCAAGTGATTTATCAAAATTATTTTCCATATAAGATAATAAAGGGTTCTGTTTCTATCCATATTTTTACATTGATTTGAATATGTTGTGATGGAATTATGTTTATGAATTCCTTTATCTTATATGAATGGTTTTATGATGTGATGTTGTTTAAGAATCCCATTTTTATTACATGGGTTATGCAATGATGTATGATTTATGATTTTGTGGCACACATAAGAAAGGATTCATTAAGAGATGGGTGGGACCTATATCTCCCTCCAATGCATTGGGTAAAGATTTTATATCTCATGAGATAGACATGGCTGGAATGGTAGGTTATACCGGTTCAGTGAAACAGGACTGAAACGAGGATTACTCGATTCAGAAAGGGACTTTGTCCACTAAGATAGTCTTGGCAATGAGTCTTGACTAACAAGAAATGATTCTCTATGATTATGTGTGTATGCCACAATGAGTAATGTTTTATGTTATGATTTCATTTCACTACTATGATTTTTCCCATATTATGAAATTATGCTCTCTTTTGCAGGTTAAGATTTCCAAAAATGTTATGTTCTTATGAAAATTATGTGATTGATATTTCCTTTGTTTACCCTTACTGAGCATTTGAGCTCACCCTTTTATGTCTTCTTTTCCCCAGGATATAAAGAAAGGTTTTAGGTATAAAAAAAAGGAAGATCTTTATGGGAGATGTTGAAGATCTTTCACCACGATTAGAAGATTATAGTCCGAGTTTCCAAAGACACTAAACTATTACGGTCCTTGTGTGTGTGTTTTTGTAATGTACTAAGTATTCCGCAAAAGTAATGTAAAGTCCATGTACGATAAGCTTCGGGTCTCTACAGTTACCTTTTCCATAGGATTTTCCATTAATAGCCGAGTCATCTGTAGGCAGAATACAGATGACGCAGGTGTCTAAGAGGACCAGACCAACCGGTGGGTGACCTCAGGTTATATGATCGGTAGTGCAGGGCACCCGAGGTGGAGTCCGAGCCAGGTGTGCCAAAAATGGATAGTGTTTTTCATGTGGCAGGTAGGGTCACATGTAACGTGACTTTCCAACTCCCCGCATAATTGATCCGAAGGCATTGGAGGAGCCCCTGAGATAGAAGCGGTAGTGGGTTCCTGAGAAATAGCCAAGTGGTGGACAAGGTATAGAGCTCTAAAAGTAGTGGACAAGAGAGGAACTAGTGGATTCCTTTTGTTCTTGGAACTTCTACTTCCATTTTGATGTTTTATTTGTGTCTTTGTACTTTGAGCTGCATTAATAAAAGAGACTATCTAGGTGATGTTTACTTTCCTGTCCTCTATATAATTTGTTACATAGAGGTTTTGGTTTAAAATTGTTTATATGACCCTCACTCTCGAGATACCTACTGGAGGAGACCCAGTGACAACACGCTGCTTCCGACATTGTAACTCGACCCTTGGGGACGAGAGTAATGGTTGGATCTCTTGGTAGTAGCGTCGAGGCCTTACGACGTCATCCATGGCATGAATGTATCATTCATGTCAAGATTGCCTATATTAGGCAAAGAACATTGTTCATCTATGGGATGAGACCATATTTCTATTTTTGGCAGAGGAGAAATCCAATTAGCTCTTTGGTGGAACATAGACGAAGAAGGGTGGATATGATTTCTTACAATCGGCTAGTCTCACCCATTTTTCGTTGAGAGAATGGATTAAGATTCTCTTCATCTCAATAATCTCAAGTGTATCTTCTCTCAGAAGGTAATGAACCTAGGACAACGGTGATGGGTTGAATTACTCCAGAACTATGAATTTGACATAGTTTATACTTCTGTAGAGGAGAACGTTGTAGTAGGTTCTCTTACTAGGAGATCGTGCATTCAACTATTAGGAGTGGCGTGACAGTAACCGAACGCGTTTCAGATATCCTTTGTAGATATTGACAGAGTCAGCATGTGTAGAACCAGTGATGGTTCAGGCTATGACATGGAAGGTTCAAATCATCCAGAAGTAGATGAAGACTGCACAAAGCAGACATATGTCCTATGATGATAGGGGAAAAGACCACTGTAGTCGAGGGTGACGCCCACGTCTTCAGATGGGTCTCACCTCGATTGTGTCTACGGAGATGTGGCCGAGGCAGAAAGTCATCTCTGCATTTCTTAGGACCTTTCTAGGTTCTCAGCAAGGTAGACGTGGTGGTTTACCGCTTGACCTTTCCACATCAGTTGCACCGGGTGTACGATGTCATCAACGTATCTCAGCAGATGAGATATTGCATGATCCTTCACCAATAATCGACCATAGGGAGTTGGACGTTGATGATAGGGTGACATTCACAGTGGTTCTAGTAGAGGTTGGGGATCGACATGAGCATGTCCTACAAGAATGGTTGATTCCTCTAGTACGCTTTCGTTGGCAGCACGAGAACCTCTAGGAGAGCACATGGGATCGGGAAGCTCAGATGCGTGCTCGGTACCTTCTTTAGTTTCCCGATTTGTGTTGTAGCTTTACGGGGACATAAATCCCTGTGGTGGGAGCAATGTAAAGAACCGTAAATTTCATGGAATTTTTTTTCTTAATTTCTTTGAAATTTTACAAGTGTGCAGTTTCTGACAGCACCTGACTCTGAGAATCGGTATGCCTGGAATCAATTTCTGAAGGTTATATCGGGTACATTCAATGAACGAATGTGCATGTTTTTTTATCTTTTTAACCGGTGCTCAGAATCTAAATCTGAGGGCACCAATGAAACTGCAGCGGTGGTAATTTCTTAAGAGGACCATTACCAAAGGTTTGTTTGCTCAGGAGGATTTTTTAATATTTTTGGGGATTAATAAAGAATTGAATAAAATTTGTGGTACAAATTTTATTCCGAAGTTATGTGGTTTAATCCTAGGAGTGGGAGTTGGGGTGGGTCCCACTACTTACTAACTACCCATGATAGGATGACGGTGAGGTGGGGCCCACACAATCCCAAACATTCAGATTCCTTAACCCCTATAATCCCCCTCTTAAGTTGTGAAATGCATCTTAAATTGGTTAAATTTCCCCATAAATTGGGTGAATTATCCTCTCCTCACATTAATTTAAAGCCAACACACATTAATTAAATTAATTTAACCTCTTTAATTAATTGAATTGTGTGTTTTGAATTTTTAAATTTTGAAAATGATGGAATGAGTTAATAAAATAAGGACGAACCTTATTTTATTAGGTTGGCATATTGTTTGAGGATTGGGAGAGAACTCTTGAGAAGAAGTGGTGGTTTCTTCCTTTGTTAAAGTTCTTCAGAATGAAGAACTGATCTCCTTTCTTTTCCTCCTCTGACGAAGTATGGTTCATCTACTTTTGGAATAATTACCCTTCTTCTCGACGAAGAACACTCGACAGTTTTCCATCAAGGGAGGAGACACCGCCGTGGGGAATTCACAAATGACGACGTCACCAACTGACGTCAAAGAAACGACACCCACTCCATTTCGCGATATCATCAACCAAAGATGAATGACATGAGGTAGGGGATTAATTTGAGAATGATATTATTCCCATGGTTGTTTCCATTAAAAAAAGATCACGGATCAAATCATCATTATGTTGATCTGCGAAAGTTTTATTTTAATTGCGGGTTGGGAATATTGGTATGCTTCAATTTATTTGAGAGATTGTGAAATTATTTGATTCAATTTTATTTAAATTAAATTGAATTTTTTCTCTTTATAAAACCCTATTTAATCTTAGAAATTGATAACAGATAACGCGGAGGGCGTAGGCCAAACAAACACGGCCCGACAAACCTCCACAGATTGTTGTTGGTGTACGGATTGACGACGATGATGAAATGGGACCACAACGACATTTGAAAGATTTCGTGGTGAAGATAAGGTCCAGGGGGGACCATTGGCGAAGATGGCAGGAAAATCGGACCACCGGAGCGTGTCTGGTGGTCCGCAGAAGGAACCGCCCATGCGCCGCGCTGGTGCGGCGGCGCAGACGACTGTAGGAGGCGGCTGGATCCGTCCGGCCGCCACGAGGAGGTGGTTCCCTAGCGCGCCGCAGGAGAAAACCCACCGTGAATTTCCGTGACGGTGTGACACGATGGATCCCATGGCCGCACGGGGTCCCCGAAGAATGGTGGCTGCAGAAACTGCCCACTGAACCAATTAGCGGTGAGGGCCACGCCTGTCGTGCCGGACCACGCTGGCTAATCCGCGGCCGGGCCAGACCGCCCCGGCAGGGCCAGGCCGCACCCGCCGGTCCTGGACATGCCAACCGGGTCGGGACGTGCCAGCCGGGTCGGGCCGTGCCCAACCGGGCCAGACCCGGACCCTAGTTGGGTCGACAAGGTTCGGGCCAACCCAGGGAGATTTAGGCCGGGTCGGACCGGGCCCAAACCCCCTATTTTCAGACATCCTTCAGTTAAAATCCCATATCATGAGGTACGAACCTTCGATCAACGCACCCTTAGTTGCGTAGGCTTCCATGGATATAGACTGTCGTTTCAGTATATTACACTCAATGTTTCGGCGAAGTATGTGTATGGGTATGGCCGGGTTGATTTGAAACCAAAACCAACCGGGCCCACGGAGCGGAAATAGTTATAACTTGAGTTCCGGATATCCGATTGATGTTCCGTCATCTTTTTTGGATTCCTCATAATGAGACGATTCTTTTGGAATACTTAACCTGAGATTTGGACGCAGTTTTAATTTGGCTGGGTTGGTTTGTACCCGAAATCCAACCGGGCCCCTGGAATGGAAAAACCGATAACATTCAGACCGAACGTCTGTTTGATGACCCGTCAGCAGCATTTGTGATCACAAAAATAAACGGTCCCTTTGAGTATACCCTACGTGAGTTTGGGGTACATTTTAGATATAGACGGGATGGTTCGTACACGAAACCATCCGGGCCCCCGGGACTAAAAGGCTAATAACTCACTGACCGGGCGTCCGATTGACGCACTGTATATTGCGTTGAGACCATTATAAAATGGAGGTTCATTGAGTTAATTCTTCGTGGGACTTTGTGATACTTGGAGTATCGACCAGTAGATCGTGTATCAGACCTTCCCGTAGATGATCATATGGAGTACGGAGACCGTGTAGCTAGATGATACATGTTGAATGCTTGTACGATTCGAGTTGGAGTGACTTGTATAGCCCAATGGGGATCAAAACTGTGTTTGGGTGGAAGACCAATGATGGGGATCACTACTGTGTTTGGGTGGTAAACTCGCGATACTGAATAGAAGGAGTACCTCTGCAAGCTATTAGGGGGGTGGGGTGCACTACTATGTTTGGGTGGCAGACCCTGGCGGGGAGCACTACAGTGTTTGGGTGGCTGACCCTCGGTACTCGACAGGAGGAGTAGCTCAGCAGTCTAAGGTTAGTGAGCAGTGCCTTGGAGTCGTAACAGGATCACTGTACTCGACAGAGGATTAGCTCTTCAGTAGGTGTGGTTTCGATAATGAAAATCCAAGCTTTTGCTGAGTCAATGACCTTTGTGTTTTTCTCATGATTGAGATGGGTTACTTGATAACTTACATATATGTATGGGCATATACTGATGTAGTGGTTATCCATTGACTTCATATCTGTGTGATACCTCTTTATTGAGATGGGTTACTTGAAAACTAATGTATCAGTATGGGCTTATACCTAAATAAGGGTTATCTATTTAGATCCTTCTTTTTGGTTATCCTTGTTGGATTTAGTGAGACCTTGAGGGTCTCAGGCTCCCTACTGAGTATCGTTATACTCACACCTACACTGGCAATGCCCTCACCTTGTTGTGTTGGATACAGATGACGGATAGCGCAGATGGAGGATGAGTGTTCGAGGACTGGACAGTACCCAGATGTGGACATTATGACGAGTCAGTAACCAGAGGTGGACCTCAAGACAAGTCAGTATCTGGAGGTGGACTTCACAATGAGAAGGTACTCGGAGGAGATTGATGGGCGAGAGCGTTGAGGAGTCTATCCGTACCTACCCTTCAGGTAGGATTCGTGGTGGATGATACAGGAGCTGTGCTATCTGTACATACCCTTCATGTAGGATTTGAGGTGGACGACCCAGGAGCTACTACTATTCATCCTACTGCTTGTCTTTTCTGTTGTACATTATTTCTGTTGTAGTTGTACTTTTCAGTTGAGTTTGTATTCTGGCCCCTTACTTTTCAGTACTTATTTTTTTACTTAGTGTTTGCTTCCTCTTTTACTCTGTTGTGTTGTTTACATTTATAAAGGCAATGCCTTCCCCTTTTTATTAGGATTTACGCCTCTGGTTCTTTTCTCCATCTTGTAGCCTATAGAAGGAGGTCTTTGGGTCGTCATGGAACGGGTCCCGAGGACGGGTCGTGACACACCATTTTCACGCTTCAGTTGCGGGTTCACGTCCCACTGTCTTGTCAGACGCGACGGGTTGTCGCCCGACCTCCAGGTTGTCCATTTTATAACAATCCAAAAATAATATTAATAAATGTTTTATCATTAGAAAAGACTATCCAATGTCTTACAAAATCCATTAAAACCGTTAGACTAATCCAAAATACATTTTTCAATCTCACAAAAAAATTTATAAGGATGTTCAACGTAACATAACAAAGATCTATTTTTTCCACAAAATATCATGTGAGTACCTTCATCATGAATGGTAACACCCTGAATGACCATAAAACATTATTGGTTACATTCATTCTCATATATTTCTTATATAATACTTGATATATTCCTTATATCCCAAAAAAATTAATTGTCCAACAATGTTGGAATAAAAAAACCATTAATTAGTTCCCAGGTAGTCAAGAATGTCTAATATAATTTATCCAAATCAACCATACCTTATTCCAAAATCACTACCTCAGTATCAATACCATATGAAGGTTTTTATTTCCTTCAAACAGGTATTTTCCAATGTTTGTAACTTGTTTTTGAGTCACATTTCTAAGTACTATATAATCTAAAATTCTCAATGAAATATTAATGCAGTACAATCCTTATTTATATCCATGATTAATATAACCAGTACATCATTGATTCCAAACTCAAAAGTCATAATTTATTATTAAAAATATATGAACAATAATTACTTTCCTTAATCTAATGTATTATCATATCTTGATAATTATCCAATAGCATCATTTGGGGTATACTCTAATGAGTTAGACATCAATTCAAATGCATTCATATTGCTATTATACATTACGAAAATTTGTCTATATGTCATTTTTTCGATTAATAATCCACACCTCGATATTATACATGATTTTTCAAGTATGTATCTATATGTCTGTTATTTGTTTAAAATCATCAGTTACATTAAAAAAATGTCACTCACTAAAAACATATCAAACACACTCCCATTCTGTTGATAATTGTTGGAATTGATTAATCAGTAATTTTTGGTTTGTATAAATCATTATCATGTCAAATAAATACATGATGTGAATGGTATGAGTCAATGTACGTCTTCCCATTTTAAAATGAAATTTTAGTAAAAATAACAAGTAATATACTCAAAACAGAGTAATCAAATTCATATTATTTTGATATTTCAAGAAAATGATCTATAAGGAATTTGGTATATTTAATAATTATCCTAACCTTAATTTGATCCATATTGAGACATACATTACCCCAAAAGCATATTATTATTTTAAATTAACATCAATTTTAGTAAAAAGGAAAAGTCACTTACTCAAAATAGGGAAAATGAATTCAGATTATGTTAATACTGTAGGAAAATGATCCATACATCATTTATGACATGTATGATTTAATTTCACTTCAATCTTATACATGATGTGTTCGACATGACTCAATATTTATGTTTCAGTTTATAATCAACATTTTTGTTCAAAAAAGTGTCACTCGATAAAAACCAATAATACATGCTCAAATGGCCATTAGAATTTAGGAAAACTATTCATAATTCACTTTTGATGTGTAGGAATCAGTATCACATAAAACCAATACATGATGTGATATATACGATTCAATGTGTGTGTTTACAGTTTATAATGGAATTAAATTTCAAAACACATGAGACATAGTTAAAAATGATCAAAACCATTCATATTATTTTGATTCATTAAAAAATCGATCCATATGTCATATGAGTTTTTTAATAATAAACCACACATAAATATGTTTCATGGGGTTAATGGTGTTACTGAAATTGTGTTTTTTCAGTATATAAGTATAATTTTAGTTTAAAACATGCATATCTTTTCCAAAACTGGGAACACAATCCTAGATTAATTTATGTTCATTTAAATTTTTTATTCGTAATTTATTTTTCATATTTCATGTAGGTTGTGGTGATGTGGGTTACTAATAGTGCCCAATGCACTGGTATTGTAGAGTTTTGTTACAGAACACTACAATTTCCCCCTTTCTAATCGCTTTTAAAAGAATTGATAAAAGGATCCTTTATTAATGCTTATAAACCAACTGATAAATGACTCATGATTTGTTTCTCACTCCAGTAGTCACACCATCTCTAGCACTGATAAATGTTATTTTTATCGCCGATAAAGGCCTACATTGTTTTACTGTATGTTCACATCTAGTTAACGCAAGAATTATTTTCAAATAATTTTATTTTATTGTTCTATTCTGAATTAATAATTTTTTTTTATTATGTATGATATCTTCAAAAACATATATTAAAACCATGTAATATTTATCTAAAATAATAATGATATTTTTTGAATAATTAAATACATGATTCTTTTTGAAATTAATTATCTCCAAAAACATTAGGTGTTATTCTTAGCTATTGTTCAAATACATTACTAATTTATTTTTTTGAAAACAATTACTCATTTAATTGACTAAAAATACACGAAGAAAAACTAAATTGAGTCTTTTGATACACAGTATGAAATGTGTCCCCATTATAATTTAGGTACTATCTTCTATATATTTGAATCTACTTAGTATTAGATTCATTTTTCTCTAATTATATATCATGTGGAATATACTCAAAATGGTTTATTCACCCCATAGATTATTTCCCATTCTAATTCATTAGGATCTTTTACCATCATTCTCCATGTCTATTTAATTCTAATTACATAGGTCAATATGTTTTCAAAAAAGATTATATCTCATTTTCTCCATCCATTCCCCCATAGGTTTCTTAATCATTTGAATGTTGAAAATGGAATCACTACCTATTACCATGTAACTCATTCTTCTATTTTCATCCATTAATTTCTACATAAGAGTTTCCCTTTTCGATGACCCTTTCTTAGTTTTTTCTAAATAGATTGTTATATGTTGTATCCAAGAAAATAATTTCTTTATTATTTTGGTATTTATTAATAATCAATTATGGAATGTTAAAAAATTTATTTTCATGATCCTTCATATCCAATAATTAATAATTTACACCATTGATCACTATGAATTTATAGTGCCCCCAAACTATAACATATAGTAATGTAGCGTGTAAACCTATCTATTCATCCTTGATCTCATCTCGTAACTCTTAAATTATGTTTATGTATTTTATAATTTCATAATTATTGGAATATAATTATTATTTTATTTGTTAAGAGTACCTAAAAAATAAATAGGCACCTTCATGATCCAATTCAAGACAATATAATTAACTGATATGTTGAAATGAGACATATGATTTTCATTCTCAATCACCATATAATTTTTTTATATAAACACTTCAGTAACATTGGAATCATCTGAAAACATTATTAACTTAATTTCATAATTTTCTTCATTTTTCAATTCCCTAATGTATATATACCCCCCATATATGATAAAATAATATTTTATATCCCATAAGAAAGGTTAATGAATTACTATTTCCATGTGTGTGGGAGAAATTGAGAAAATTGACAGAAAAATTATTTAATAATAAAGAAAAAAATATTTAAAAATTAAATATATCAAAATAAATCATAGAGTGAAAATTATGGCTACAAAATCATCTTTTATTTTAAAAATCATTTGGTGAATTAATATATCAAATAGAAATATTCATTATATTGAGAAAAATTCAATGAAGGAAATCACTATGACTCTTAAAAACCCATCATACTATAGGGAGGGATTAAATGACATTTCCTTTAATATTAGTATTTTTTTTAAATTATCATGGTCATGTTAATTCTGATATCATATGTATAATATCATAAAACAAGGTGGATTTGATCCACCTGTTTAAAAAATATTTGATACATTTTTTTAGAACTATGTGATAGGATACCACCCCCAAGATGGGGTGAATCATTGGATTCCAAAAACATAAATGATCACTTTTTAACAACATGATTATGTTCTCTAGATAGCATGAATAAATTTCAATTGTGAAGAATGTATGAAAATAGTTTGAGTGAGAAAGAGTATACATAAACCTAGGGTTTTTATATGGAGAAATCACTCTTAATATGTTGTAGATAATACGAGGTTTGTAGTGGATTAATTATTAATACCCACAATTCAAAATAATAATCAATGTCAAAAAAGAAGAATAGAAATAGTATTGTATTGTAAAATTTTCAAATGAATAAAAATGAACACTAATATGTCAAATCATATCGACTCACCATGGAACAAGTCCATTTTATATTTTTAATTTTTTGCACCCTTGTTATTCTCCTAAACAACTTACTGAATCCTTCCCCAAATACCGATTAGATATGTGTCTCCTTTTTATATAATCACAGATGTTTCTACTATTTTTACGTTACTCAATTAGTATAATGACATCTAGCTTCTATAGGTGTTGTAATGTGATCCAAATAACTACGATATGCCGATAAGATACATTCATAGTAGTGATTGCATAGATTCTCTCATGTATTATTAAAACTGTTGTATACTCATTACGAATCCCAAAAAGTAACCCTTCCAAAAAGTCCAAATTATCTGTAGAGTTTTTTCTCTCAATAAAAAATCATTCCATTCACATGTTTAATTAACTCATTTTCAAAGAATTAAACATATGTCCAAATGAATAATGCATCAGTCTCTTTATAGTGCAGTAAATTTAGATATAGTTTGATTCATCTCATGATACATTAAATCCATTATATTGAAGGTTAATCCAATACACTGCATTATCATGTTATATTCATTCTACATTAACATGAGATACACAGAAATCGGATACAGTGAGTTCGCCATCCATCTTTTTTAGGCTTTTCATCTAAAAAAATATTTTCTAAGCATCATAATTCTCAATGATCACAACATAATGATCTACAATAAAATATTGTATTCTTCAGTATATATAAGTATTAATGTATAATCAATGATTTGTATCCAACCTTCTCTAACATTAATAATGTTCTTCAATACCCATCATGATGGTAATAAATAATCCCAATCTCTCATTGTATCCTTTATAATTAAACAGTCTATAAATTTTATTTATCTAAGTGTTCTCATATGAGATATTTCCTTCTTAATTTAAATAATATAGAAATATTTTCAAGATTATTTAATGGAAGATAATAATAGAAAAATATTTATAAATTGTGTTATCTTTTAATGAATTGCTCTTAATAGGTAAAATCATTATCCCAATCTATATAGAGGTTCGTTCAATAAAAACATAGTTTTGGATATTGTTTGTGAGACACCTTCATCACTCATTGATCATGTAATCATGTTGATAATTATTTATTTTTTATCATTAGGGGAAGTCAAAAGAACAATCATAGAGTTCATAGTCTATGTGACTATCCATTATTTTACGATCTACTTATTATATTGTCAAGGAATGTTACTATTATTTTCTTAGTTACAAATTATTTCCACAAACCATTTATTGAATCTCCGCATTAGGTAAAGAAGAAATGAGTAGAATAGGAAATTTTTTTTATATTCCATTATATCATGGAGTCTCATGCCATTTCATCCAATAATATATTCTATAATCTATAGCACACTTCTTCTACAATGGTCTAGTCTCTTCATCTATCATCAACACAACATAGGATAGTCTTCTTCATTATAAATATTCATTAATAAACCAAATTTTTCATTTGTAAATCATTTTCTGAAATCAAATAATATTCTTCAATATATTATAAAGATATTATATTCTTAATAATCATTTAGGAATTTTTTTCATCCACTATTTATAAAAAAATAAAACATGAAATAACAATATGAGGTATTCATGGAAAAAATATCCATAAAAGGTATGGTCACATTATAATTCCAAAATTTCAATCATATGAATGGAAATCAGTATATGGACTGAATTATTATTTTATACAAAATTTATTTTGAAATCAATTATGTCTATTATGAAAAAATTACCACATATTTCAAAATAAGTGAAACAATCCCTCGATTCTTGGTAGTGGAAATCCAAATGAAATTAAAACTATATAAAATGTATATAAATAAAAATATCATGAATAAGATGATGAGGGATATATTTTATTTCTAATAAATCAAGTTACATCAGCTTAATAATGATGAAATATCTATATATATCATTAAAATATTGAGTTATATGGTTTGAGTCACGAACACAAATCATAGTGTACCTTGATTAATCCATAACTAAAGAAAATGTGATCAAGATTGCTGTAATTGATCAATTTGTTTTTTTATTAGAATGATGGAATAATAATTCATTGTAATCATATAAAATTATTATATTGTCATTAGTGAAGGAAAATTATAATATTTTTTTTGTTTTTTAGATCTACTATAATTGATATTGATTTATAGATAATTTATGAAGTCAAAATCTTTCTCTTACTATAAGTAAATAAATATTATATTATATTTTTATATTGACTTAATTATATTAATATGTTCTTAAATAATTAACTGTTTTATAGTATTATTCATTTTTCAACTCTATTTCTTCTGAGAACCAAATATTAAAATAACGAGTTTGAAATATTATAAGATACAATATTATTTCATTGAATAATTGATAGATTTTTAATTTAAAAACACAATACAACATAGTATGCGAAAAATTCATGGTAGACTATTTTTAATGTGATCTAACTAAACAAAACCATATAGGGTGAATAGTAAATTTTTTAATATTAAAAAAATTCTTCATTATTTATCATCTTATATAGTTGGGAAGAACAAATTGTCGATAGAATATATAGATGGTGATTGCATTGATATGCCTTCAATAAAAAATTACCATGTGTTGGTGGTTTTGTACAGCAAAAAAATGTATCATTGGTTTATCAAGAAAAAGGATATTATTTATCTTATAATATTAAAATTATATTATATCTCAACCATAAAAACTTTTACACTATTTATTTGTTTTTTTAAATATTTGATGATATTGGAGAATATGTATTTTTTCTAATGATCATATTCTTTGATAATTAATATACATGTGATCTTAATAAATAATATTATTTATGACACATTTAAATTTCATATTGATATTTTGTAACATTTATTTAATTAAAAAGTAGAAAAATCAGACTTCTAAAAAGACTATATTATAATAACTGATAATAAATAGATATTTTCAGAAAAACAAGCTAATGTAATATTTCAGAAACTTCTATATGATCATATATATCTATTACACACTTATATCAAGTTTTTTTTATAATTATATTTTTCTATTATTTCTAAATTGAAATAAATGGTTTATAATGATTAATACCATTTATTTTCTTTTCAAATGATATGATATATATAATAATACAAATTGGCGATATGATCGTGTGTGGCGTAACTCTTTTAATATAATTATAATGTTATTATTAAAGATAATATTTTTTTTATATTAAAATAAAAAAGGGGGTTCAAACATAGGGGGTTTACATTATAATATCATGATCCAAATTGAATCAATACATTTCTTTCTTGTGGCCTGAGCCATTACAAATTTATAAATCTTAAGCAAATGTTGAAAAATGCTTCATGATGGGAGAGGTATCCACACCCCAACGTGAGTAGATATTAGTTATCAACAACTAACATTGTATGATTAAATTATTTGATTACATTTTGAGGAGAATCCAGCCTTGGTGTAACACCATTATTTGGTACTCTGTATGATATAATCTATAATATATAAAACTACACTACAACATGATATTTCACAAATAGGCCCTCACAAATATGAATTAGTTTTTTTAGGGACACATATAAAAATTATCATGTAGGTTGTGTTATACTATCACCCTTTTGTGAATTATTTTATAACCTAACTATTAATGATTGTGTTAGTAAAAATGATGTTTATTTACAACATGTATCTATTTCTTTTGTAAAAGGTCAACAAGATTATATAGAGTTATGTAGTGATTTATATAGTTACATAATGTCTATATGTCCTTGGGTGGTACCCATTATGTTTTTGTATAATCATGGAATATTCATATTCTCACCATCTTAGAGATGGGTTATGTTATCTCTATGATACATTAAAAATAGGTCACACATGAGTTCTTATCGGGGATAGAAATAACCCTCTAGGTGGTGTGAGATACCTTGTAGTGATGAAGTGATGGGTGAGGTAGTTCACCTTAAAACATATAATCATTTATTTATATATTATTTGGTTATATTGTTTATTTTATATATGAATAACTAAAGTCATGTACAAGGATATCGTGCCTATGTGATAATGAAAATCCATATGGGTTAAAATTTTATGTTAGAAGGTGTGAATGTTTTTTAAATTTTATATTAATCTATTTATGGATTAAAATAGTGTGAAATAAAACATATAAAAAAATTATTACAAATTTTATAATGAACCTCAAATACAGAGGTTGTATTTCATATGATCTCATGGTCTGTTGAATGGATCAAGGATTTTTACTTATTTTTATTCATAGTTTAGTTGAGCTACTCAGTTAACCACTTTAATAATTATTCTCAATTTATATATTCTTTTAAACATCAGAATTTAAATATAGAGGGATGAATATCGATTCATTAGGATACATAATAGAAAACATATTAAAGGATTTATAGTATTCTTGCGACAATGTGGACTACAAATCTCTAGTGAGAAAATTATGAATATTATATACACTTGACATAAACTAGTTATTGATGATAATGATAATGATATTAATTTTTTTATCTATGGTATATATATGTATATATTGTTCAATGTGTTATTGAAATGGTTTATTTCTCTTGGGATGACATATGAAATATAGGATAAAATAAAATCAATCAATTTATAGTATATAAAATAGATCTAATAATGAAAACTGATATAATATTTCCATGGTAGTGGGGGTTTGATAAATATCATTTATATTATTGGACACCACTCATGGATTACTAATTTTATACTCATGATATTACTTTAATATTTTTATTTGTGAGAATTTGTTTCTCTCCAATATCTATTATTTCCATTATTATAATTCAAAAATTACTATTGATGAATGGTCTCTATTTGGATTACTATTATTTTTCGTTATAATACAATCATTATCTCTAGAAACATATTAGTTTTTTATTAATTATTTTTCATTGATATTATTGATGGGATTAGTGTGAATATATTGAGTGATTCATGAAGGACATGAAATTATTTCTCATAATGATAGTTTTTTATGAGATGAGAATACACCTATAGAATACCTTAAAGTTACAAGTGGGTTTATAAGTCATTGGTCATAGTTACTCTATTATTGAACTTTGTGTGGTAGCCCTAATCTCTTACTTAATGGTGTGTTTACTTCTACAATATGATTCAATTTGTGGTATGATAATATTTCATAATAATTCATTGTAATTTTTGGGTTGGATGATTGAGACACACCATATACACAAACACGTATCCACTTGATCACCAACACTTTTTTGATTTGAGTTGTGTGGTTGAATCTTATTAGATTATTAAATCCACACACTAGTTATGTACATAAAATCTATTTTAACGTACATTGGTAAATTTTTAATTTTCTATAGGTTTAGATATAGATCCTATATTGACAAATATCTTTTTATAATACATGACATAGAAACATAGGATTCAACCGGAGACTATAATGTTTAGATTTGGAGTCTAGTACACAATATATATTGTTTTTTTGAATTTTTATTAGAAATGGGTTAAATATATTTTATAATATTCATCTAAAAAAATGTTATTTCATTATTTTTTTCTATTTCATCATAAACTATATATAATTTTACATTAATTTAATATACATTGGGATTCCACATATTGATCAATATTTAGGTTTCCATAGATATTTCAGATATATGTAAAATGGATTGTTTGAGAAAATTATTTGATAGATTTAATGAGGAACATCCTAGTTCATTAATGTAAGAATTATCACCATATTGTAGGTTTATAGACTCAAATATTGTTGGAAAACACATATATATGAGTAACCATTCATGAGGCAATTTGATGAATTGACAAATGAACTATTTTGGAATAATAGGATATAAACAGAAATAATATTGGTATCATTGTTAAATAAGAGAATCTATATAAGGAAATATAAAAATCAAATGGCCTCATATAAGAACTCATGTTTTTAAAACATAGAAATAATATGATGAGGTCAACTAAACATAACCATTTATCAAAATGAACTATTTATATATTTAAATTAAAATAAAAAACATTTATCATTTGTAAAAACTAATAAAAATAACTACTATGCATTATTTTCATATCTAAGGTCCATAATAGAACTTGGAGTTAATATCCTTTTATAAACCAAATGATTATTTCAATATTTAATTTCAAATCGGTTGATTTTTACTACCCTTACCATTTAAAATTTTATTTAAAATCAATTAAATATAAAAAATTCCATTTTATGATAAAACAATTAATTATTCTAATGCTGTAAAATACATTATCTCAAACCACCCATGTAAGACATATTATAATTAATAAATTCATGTTTAATTGTCGATCCACCAAAACAAATTTTTCATCCATTTTATACAATACACTTAAAACTCTTGACTTGGAAAATTTAGTATTATTTTAAAAAATCATAAACATTCTTAAAAACATTAAATTAATTTGAAAGTTATCATAATCAATTATAAAAAAAGAACTAGATCATCCTGAAAAATGTTAGAGATCAATATACTCCATGTTTAATGGAAACCTATTATATATAACTATAAAAATATTTTTAAAGATAATATCATTTGTCATCAGTTCTAATAATCACTCATCTCACCAAATAGGCAAATTTATGAGTCAATAATCAATCTATAATAAAATATATTGATTAGATTAAACTGGAAAATTGACCAAGTGATGTATTGATGAAATTATTTCAGTTAAGGATGAATATATGAACAACATTGGACATTTTATCAGACTATAAAAAAATACTTCTATAATTTTACCAGTCTTCAATTTATACTGATTCTACTATTTTTTAAGAAACATTAAATTGTGAACTCTATAAATATAAATAATAATCAATAAAATTAATTTATATATTTATGGACTCCTCCATCAATCACAGATAATAGTCCCTTAATTATAGATGGATTTCACAGAGGCTAGATGAAATATATAATTAAATACCCAAAAAAATTATTAAAAATTATAGGATAAAAGAAAAATTTTGAATGAGATTTAATGATGGGGGATCATAACACCATTAGCATGACTAATCAAGCCTAAACCTCCAAGATAAATGGAGAAGTATGTGTGGAGATGAATATGATAGTTGATTATCCTCACTTATTTATTGTGGATTGAATGATGAAAATCAAAGAGTGATTATTTAATAAAATTAAAATCCACTTTTCGCTTTTAAAAAATCAAGCATCATAATAATAATGTATTTGAATGAACTTAATATATATATAATGGCGTACAATGTTCCCATTGTAATACCCTTATCCACCTAGTTAGAAGATAATTTTTCCTTATAATTAGTTTCCCAATCGAGTACCCGATGAGATCATACCATACATATGTTTTTTATTACCACAACCTCATGAAATTACGTTTTTCTAAAAATATATAGAGACGTATTCATTACGTTTAATTATAAATATAACCATATGTAAATCCACTATTTATACTCATAATAGAAATGATAAATTCACTCTTTGATAATTTGATTCTATATTTTTAGTTTTCTCATGGATTTCACTCCATAAATATATATTATATTAGATTTCATAGACACCCAAAGTACCAAGTCCTTACATCATCCCCAGCATAATGATTTTCACAATTGAAGAGTCTCATAAACATTGTATCAATAAATCATGACCAATTATAATTATTGGTTATCTCTATCATACAACCATATATCCTAAAAGCATATTCAAGATTAGTAAATGTCCCAACTATTGAGGGTAATTATCTTCAATATCCACAACATCAAATTATTTCGATTCCAATGACTTCTCTTTGGCCACCATCAAATTTCTAGAATGATTTCAGTCTATATTTATCACAACTAATCACAACATAAATTTATTTTTATCTAATAAAATTAATAAATATAACATAAATGATGTTGTTATGGTCTAATAACAAACAATAAATTCCCAATATATAGAAAATAAATTTAATTTCAATCCATATGTTGTTCATCAAAATAATTAATAACTACTAAAGAACAATTCTACCGAAGAGTTAAAACTATCCGAATTATTGTTTAATGAATATTTATCCCATCATGGAAAAATTATAAAACAATATATTTAGAAATCAGATTAAAAAATAATTAATCAAAATTACCATTATATGAATCTTTTCTATTCATATTATTGAATTGTTAGAAAAAACATATAGAATAATGAGTTAGTAAAACATGATCAAGAAATATATTAAATAATATCAAATTATACACTACTAGTTTAACCTCAAAAATCACAAAATATCATTCAAAACTCTCCTCCACTACCCATGGTATTGTTATACCTCATTGGAATAAAAAAATAATTTCTAAATATCTAAAATAAAATAATCATAGAGTCATTGGTAATTTTTTATATAAAATAGAATGAAATATAAGTGAACATATGTTGTGAAGTATAAAATAAATAAATATTTTAAAAATTATGTTTAACAACATCATATACATTTCATTTTGAATATATCATCTGTATAATATTTTTATATAGAGATATGTTTATAATGATAGTTCCTACATTCCATGAGCCGCTGAAAATGTTTTAAGTCTCGAAAAAATTATTTCTAAAAATAAATAAATAACTATATTAAGTGTAATAAAAATTTAAATAAAATAGTATATCCAAAAATATAATTATTTGAGAAAATTTAATTATGTTACTATAAATAATTTTAAATAAAACCTATAAAATAGATTATGAGATTTGTTTAAATTATAATTAATCATATGAGCAATATATGATGACAAAAAAAATTCGAAAACACACTATGAATTCCACTATTTTGATACATTAACAATGATAAACGATTTTGTAGTTGAGATTTACAGATCAATGATATGACCAATCTATATCATACTTGTAATGATTTAATAAATACTGACTCAAATATATTTTTAATACTCCCAATATCAGAAACCTCCAAGAATTATCTGTTTCATCAAAAACTTTTTCGGTCAGTCCTGATCAAGGTCAATATCCCATGAAATATTATTCCATATTTATAAATAGTGATGATTTTATAGAAAAACACATTCCCATTTTCTATTTTGTATTTATGTCTAGAAATAATATAATAAAAACACCGTATTATGTCTAATATATTGGCACAGGAGATACTATCTACATTTCAGATGATGACATCTAGTGACAAGGGACTAAATTAATTATAAGGATACTAATACCTCATGGATAACCAATACATAGGGTATACCAAAAAATGGTAAAATATAAATATGTATATGGAATTGTTACATGACAATTTATAATGTGAAGGTATGTCATATTAAATGTCATATACCAAATATAAAGTGTATCGTCCTATAAAAATCGATTATTTTTTATAAATAGAATAAAAAAAGCAACTACCCCTTGATAATATATTTTTAAAGTAAATAAATTAATATTGTACATATTCTCAAGACAAACTCATAATTGTTTTCTGTTTAATACTCAACCACCATAACATTTATTATACCATGTTCATAATTCCATATCCATGATGATATAAAAAATTTAATAACATAAAAATGTTTACCCATTTATATAAACTCATTCCATATATATAATTGGGGGATAATATCACAATTTAGAAGAATCCATTCACTTACATTGAGTCATTAATTGTTAGTCATGATGTTTATTCATGTCAATGTCCATGATGAGATTTTATCCAGCCACCTAATACTTATCTGATTAATAATTAATAAATTTCATCAAAAATTCATTGAATCATGGCATAAAAACAGAATCACCCCATGAAGACATATTATTATTGCCTATCCTATTATAGAACTATCTTTTTTTTTGAGGATAATGAAACATATACAGTCACATTCTAGTTAAGTGTAAAATAATTTAATTTAATCTCAGAAGAAAATAATATCATTTATTCTCATAAATGATTAACTAAACAACCAAAAACAAAAATAAATAAATAAAACAAAATATTATTAATTGTGTAATATTTGTATATATTAATTTGTGTAAATCAATTGTTGATTATTATTTTATAATTTTTTGGTTTCAGTTCTATTTCATTTTCCATTCTCAACCACTAATAATCATAAATAAAAAAATTAATGATGTTTAAAAGAAATTGTTAAAATATGACATTCTGGTAATGTTTTTCATATCAAAGTTGAATAAAAGAGAATTATCCTTGAAAATATTGGTTTAATGGTTTAGTATAAACATATATTCTATTTAACGAAATCTATGTGACCAAAAAAATTCACTATAAATTCTCATTATTATATACCCTTAATTATTTTCTAAATTATTATGTTGGATTTATACCATGCTATTTCCATTTTTTTAATATTTAATTGATCACATTTTTAGAGATCTGTTCCTTCTTATACTTACTTTGTTGGAATGTTTTCATCATCATAGAACTTTTGGCTATGAATTTTTAGAGTTTAATCATCATTTATGAGTCATTATTCGATAATGATTTTTTTGACACATTAAATTATCAAATATATATAATTTTTATCATATATAAAAAATATATATTGTTATATTATCTCGTAACTAATTTTTTATCCAATTTTTTTTTCATAACGTATTTTTTCTTTTGAAATTTCTTTTAAATTGGTATCATTGACTGATTAGATACAACCTTTTACACCACTATCCTCTAGACCATCAACTCACATGCACAAATCTCCAATCAATAGATCCTAATGTTACCCATTATGAATCTCACTCTTTATTAATTATAAAATCATAATATATATTTAATGATCATATCATAAATAATATTCATGGTTAATAAAAATGGTTATGACCATAAATAAAAATCCACAAATAAAAATAAAAAGAAAATTAAAATTCAAGTATTCCAAAGATGAAAAATAAAAATATAAGTACATCCTATGAATGAAATCTGAAGAAATGGTGACAAACACAACAAATGAAAAAGACCAGATCTATTATTCCATTCCCTGCCTTGTCTTAACAATCCAGGAAATTAATTACGCTACACTACCCAAAATTTTAATGAAATTTGGTATAAACCCAATAATTATTTTAACATTGATTGAATAACATGTTAAAGTATGATATGAATATTTTTTAAATTTTTAAAAATAAAAATGTAAATAAATACTTATAAAAAGTAAATTATTATTTTATCTCATAAAAAATGATCTTTTCCAATTTTTTTTAGAAACTTTGAAATGATTTTTCCTTATATAGTTTTTAATGATATATTTTTATAATGATATATAATATTATGATGGAATGATATTATTTTAAATTCTCAAAGAATGAGATTTATGCTCTAGAATCATCTTTGGCCCTCTCAACTATTTCTATGGCTCCAGCATCTATTAATTCTCCCTCTGTCAATCTGAACCCTTGTGTACCTTCCATAGCAAGGCCTCCTCCTACCCTTTCATTCAATGTAACCCTATGTAAATCTTGTTTCAACCATAATGGTATTGAATCCTTCAAGGAGGTATCTTACTGTTCTAAATCTCTCTCATATGAGTGCATCCTGAGTATTGATATCCCTACCTCCTCATTTATTAGAGATATCGATCAACTACAATGGACACTGGTAGTAACATTCTGGGTTGAAACAACTCATCTTCCAATCATTCAATTCATTTGTATTTCATAGTGGTAGGAATCCACATATAGGGTTTTGGTACTAAACCAAAAATATTTTTTTCATTGTGTTCTCTTCTTAGGATGAATTATTTTTAGCATGTTGTCAAATCCCTCAGTCAGCTGGTCATTAGATATTATTCCTATTTCATGGGTTTATAGATTTTTATACGGGTTAATACTCTTACATGGTTGTGGTGTGGTATTTCCTTCCTGCATTTCCACTTTCATTCATGAACATCAGGTTTCATAGCTGCATTATGAATCCAACAATTTCCTTAATTTATTTTGATGAGAGGTCCATATGCATAGAAGATACTCTATCAAAAGGAACATGTGTGGAGATTGTTGAGTCAATAAGGGTTTCCTTATGACTTTTCCTTTCCATCTTGTTTTGAAAATCACAAACACCATATACTTATGAAAATGTTTATTTTACCTCCATGAGGAAAATTTTCTTCCATAAAGAAATCTACCCTAACCTAGATTTCCTTATACGTAGCAATATTTTACTAAAGTACAAAAATAAGATTCTTAAATAAAATCACATAATCCTATAATGACAAGTATTGGAGTATTTTATTTCTAGGATCCAAATTCTAGATGTGAACTATAATGATGTTCCACTCCAAATAATGGATGTGAACTTTCATGAGTTCAACTCCAAACTCTTATGAAGTTCGACTCCAAACTCTTATGAAGTTCGACTCTAAACTCTTAAGTAGTTCGACTCCGAGGTCTTATGAAGTTCGACTCCGAACTCTTAAGTGTTTCGACTCTGAACTCTAATGAAGTTTGACACCGAACTCTTTAGTAGCTCGACTAAGGACTCTTATGAAGTTAGACTCTGAACTCTTAAGTAGTTCGACTCCAAAATATTATGATGTTCGACTCCAAACTCTTATGTAGTTCGACTCCAAACTCTTATGAATTTAGACTCCAAAAATTCATGAGTTTGAATCCGAACATTTACTAGTTTGACATCTAACTCTGCATGTTCTTATTCCGAACTTTGGTGAAACCAGACTCCGAATTTCCTTAGAAATTCAGACTCCGGACTTCTACAAATTTCAGGTTCCGAATTCCAAAAAAA
This sequence comes from Viscum album, assembly GCA_963277665.1. Taxonomy (NCBI): domain Eukaryota; kingdom Viridiplantae; phylum Streptophyta; class Magnoliopsida; order Santalales; family Viscaceae; genus Viscum; species Viscum album. The sequence continues at coordinate 544,137,846 of OY728162.1, forward strand.
AGAATCCAAACATTTATTTTTATAGACTCCAAATTTCATTTTGGTTAGACTCAAAACTTTTAATTTTCGTATACTCCGAACATAGTATGTCTTCTTCTTTCAATTGCTACATTTCAAATCAATGTAGAGCATTCAGTTATACATGGTTTGTTATTAAACGATGTCTTCTATTCTGTTTAAAACTAACCGTTGGTTGAGTTACGTGTGTACAGGTCCCTCCAAATTTTAAGGAAAATATGACCATTGGAGAGGGGGCCGAATGATCCAATAAATAGGAGATCATTTGAAAGTGGTCAGATGTATGGAAATGAGTTGATCAATCTAGAGAGGACACGCTATTAAGTATATTTCTAGAGAGATAATATTTTCATGCTTTGTTCGTACTGAACCGCTAATTTAGATTGCTTCGTGTGACTACGAATGTTGGTGATTAAAATCGAGGGATTCAGGGAATATGAAGACAGAGGTGCCGACTTCCATGATGTTCTAGGTATTCTTTTCTGAGGAATACAGAGGTTCTAACTACCTTGATCTTGAGGGCATGCGGGGATAGCAAGACAGAGACTCTGATCTTCATATCGAAGGCTTACCCTCGTGCGGGTAAGACTGACTTTTTTGAAAGTATAAATCAAGGGACCTTTATCCAAGGTTGTTGGATACACTTCTATTTAGGTTAAATGAGTTATTGTTTGTTACTTGTAGTTGAACTACTTGTTTGTTTTTTCACTGCAAATTGTATTGTAAGGAAAGTATAATATTCATGTATTTCCTTACACTTGTACTCTAATTCATTTAGATTCTATACGCTTTAGGGTATAATCTCCTATTGTAAGCTTTAGTTAAGTTTAAATTTCCAGATCTATATATCCAGAACCTGTTTTTCAGATTCACTTTCTTGATTCAAGCAAGTTTGTAGAATTAGATGTTTGTAACTTCATTCCATATTCCAATTTCCAATTGGATTTATAGGTGTCGAAAATATTCTTATTTTTACATTGTTAGACATAGATCTTTCCTTTCTTAAGGAAATTTTTATAGTGTACAATTCACCCCCCCCCCCCCCTCTTGTATATTGAGAATCTACATCAATATTTCGATCCTACAATTTGTATCAGAGCAGGTCTCTAAAATAAATATATTCAAATATAAGATTTTCTTTCTCACATTTTCTTTAATCTTCATACTTGCTTAAAAATTCTTTGTTCATTCTGAATTTTCTCATTCCGAACTTTATGGCTATGAACGTTTTCTACTAAAAAGTATGGTTTCCAAAGTATTACATAGATTGGAAGGAATCAATGTTGGATCGATTGACATTATAAATCCTACAAGACAACCAATATTTGATGGGAATTATTATGAGTACTGGAGATATCGTATGAAGAAATTCATTATCAATACAGGAGTGGAAAATTTCGTTATGCTTACTGGTGATTAAAAAACTCCTGATAAGGAAGTAAGAACTTTCACTAACCAAGAAAAGCAATAATATCAACTCAATTATAAGGTATGCAATACCTTATTATGTTTAATGTCTAGAAATATATACAGCCAAATTTCTTCTTGTGAAATAGCTAATTGTATCTGGAATAATTTACAGGTTACACACTTTGGCACTTCTATAGTGATTGAAACTAGGAGATCTATTCATAGATATGAATACCATGGATTCAATTTTCTTTATGGTGAACCAATTTTTAAAGTTCATCAGAGATTTATGACTATATTGAACACTCTTCCGTCCACGGGAGAGAATGGTCTAGATGATGAAGCACTTGTGGATAAGATAATTGATATTATTCCCAATGAGTGGGAATCCAAAAGAACAGATATTTTTGAGAATAGGAAGGTTACTCAAATTTACATAGATGAACTATTTCGAACACTTCTATAACATAAAAAAATAATGAAAAGTGATGCTGATAACATCAAGAAGAAGAATGGAAATTGAACTATTGCTTTTACTACAACTTCAAATCATATGAAATCGAAGACTCCTAAGAGAGTAAACAGATCCATGTCTAACAAAGTTTTTATCCAATCTGAATCTAGTGAGAGTGATGTTTCTGAAAATGAGTTAGCAAATCTTTCTCAAATAATGAAAAAGATAGCTGGCTAGAGAAATTTCCAATCAAAGTATCAGAAAAAGGAAAGGAAGGATATGAAATATGGAGAAGTAACTTGTTCTGAATTCAAGAGAGTTGGACATATTAGACCATATTCCCTTTGCTAAAAAAGAATGAAAGGAAAGAAAGGAATTATAAAAGGAACAGAAAGAAGTATTATAAATCCAAATCAAAGATTATTATGAGAGCTAATGACACCTGGAGTGCCAGTGGTGGTGACTCTTCAGATGAATCATCTGATTATGAATCATCAGGACAGAAGAATCTTGGTCTTATAGCCAGATTAACTATTAACAATCATTTCATTATGGCTAAGGTATGAAATGCTGAATCATTGACCAATTATTCATTAAATTCTAATGATATAGAATATTATAACTCTTCAGATGATAAATCCTTTTTTGATGAAGAAAATACTCTACATACCTATGAATAAGGTTCTATGTTTTCTTAACTTCTTGAAATTGAGAATTCAATACAAAATAAAAAACATGATAAGGAAAACTCTAGGAATACTATTCTTACAAAAGAAATATCAGATCTTACTAAAGATCTTGATTGGAAAAAACACAGATTTTACAAGAATCTCAAAAAATATTGAGGAAGTATGTTTTGAGAATAAAAAAATCTCTAAAGAATTAGAAAAAGTAATTTCCATGAAAAGTGTTTTTGAGCCTAGCTCTAGTTCTAAATCTAAGGATCTTAATGATAAAAACTTGGATATAAAACTAAAGTCCGAAATTTTTTCCTTAAAAAAGTGTTTATCATACTTTACCCATAGTAGATAAAATTTTGATAAAATGTATTCACAAATATGACCTTTAAGAAACAAATCTGGATTTGGTTATACCCATGAAAAACCATCATTTAGTAACAACTACTAGGTTCCACAAAGTGCCCCATTTTGTACCAAGTGTCAATGTGGTGGTCACTGGGAAAGATATTTCTCTTTAAACAAAACCCAATCTCTAGGTTTACATAAGGCTTATTTTTCTATGAAGATGTGGGTACCAAAAATCTTGTATTCTGGAAATCTCAGATCCAAAAAATTTTGGATTCCGAAAATATAATTATTTTATTATTTTCAAGAAGATAAAGAAAGTACCAACAACAGTACATGGTACATGGATAGTGGATGTTCCCAGCACATGATTGGTAACAAAAGCTATTTTGAAAAGATTATCAAGATGAAAGGAGGAAAAGTAACTTTCTGAGATAATTCCAAGGGAGAAATTGTTTGTATAGGTAATATTGTTATTCTTAGTAAATCTTTGATTTAAAAATATTTATTTGTTAAGGGTATTAAACAAAGCATCATTAGCATAATTCAGTTATCTGATGAAGGATAGCTTGTGAATTTTAGGAATAACAAGTGCTTAGTTCACAATTCCAAGGAATAATTTATTCTCTCATCCAATAGGCAAGAGATTATTTACACTTTGAAATTAGAATACATTAGGATCCATGATATACCTTGCCTTAGTGAAATGTAAGATCATTCATGGGTATGGCATGAAAGATTTGGTCACAGTATCCTTAGGAACTAATGTAAACATTATAAGAAGAAACTAGTTAAGGATCTACCTGAGCTTAGATTTTATTCTTCTAATATTAGTGATCCTTGTCAATATTGAAAGAAACATAAATATAGTTTTAAATCAATCAGTGAAGTCTCAACAACTGATGAATTACAGTTGGTGCACATGGATCTTTTTGGTTCAACACAAACTGGAAGCATTGGAGGCAAATACTACGTGTTTGTTCTAGTTGATGATTACACTAGATTTATATGTGTCTAATTTCTAGAAAAGAAGTCTGAATCTTTTTCTTATTTCAATAGTTTTAGAGCCGACGTTAAAAATGATAAAAATCTTCCACTGAAAACTATTCATAGTTATCATGGTGGAGAATTTCAAAATTCAGATTTTGAAATATTTTGTAGTAGAAATTGTATTACTCAAAACTTTTCAGCACCTAGAACTCCTCAACAAAATGGTGCAGTTGAAAGAAAAAATATAATTCATCAAGAAATAACTAGAACTATGTTGAGTGAATATTCTTTAAGTAGACATTTCTGGGTTGAAGCTGTAAGTACTGCTTGTTATACTATAAATCGAATTTTTATTAGACCTTTTCTTAATAAAACTCCTTATGAGTTATGGAATTGTAGAAAACCTAGACTTTCCCACTTCAAGGTTTTGTGTTGCAAGGAATTCATCATGAATACTAATGATAATCTTCAGAAATTTTCACCAAAATCTGATGATGGGATTTTCTTAGGCTACTCCACATCTTCTAAGGCTTATAGAGTTTTCAATAAAAATACTTGTACAGTTTAAGAAACAGTGCATGTAAAATTTGATGAATATGATCCTCTTGTATTTAAACCATCCCAACCAACATCCTCAGATGCTTTTTAAAAAACTGATAATCAAACATTGATAGAAAATCCGTCTGATAAGGAAAATTTTTAAGAAGATATTTCTGAAACATTTACCCTAGAAGACATCCTAGGCTATGTTGATGAACATGTTTTAAAAAATATAAATCAGGTGATTCTTATGAATCATCCCATTCAAAGCATCATTGGTAATGTAAGTCAACTTGTAAGGACTAGAAGTTTCTTGATAAATGAAGTAGAACATCTAGAATTTCTTTCACAATTAGAATGAAAAAGCACTGATGAAGCATTAGGTGATGATGATTGGATCAAATCCATTCAAGATGAACTAAATGAATTTGAAAGGAATAATGTCTAGACCTTGGTTGGAAGACCTAATAAAACTTCTTTTATTGGAGTAAAATGGGTCTTCCAAAAAAAATTGATGAAAATGTAGTCATTTAAAGAAATAAAGCTATATTGGTTTCTAAAGGCTGAAATCAGAAATAGGGAATAGACTATGAAGAAACCTATGCTCTAGTATATAGATGTGAATCTATTCGTATTTTACTTGCCTTTGCAGCATTCTTTAATTTTAGTGGATATAGAATAGATATAAAGAGTACATCTAGAACATGTCATTTCTTAGGAGATTCATTAGTTTCTTGTTAATGTAAGAAGCAACATTATGTAGCACTTTCCACTGCTGAAGATGAATATGTAGCAGGTGGAAGTTGTTGTGCTCAAGTATTGTGGATGCAACACACACTCACAGACTATGGCCTGAGTTTTGATAAGAATCAAATTTTGTGTGATAACAGAAGTGCAATTTCCCTCAGTAATAACCCTACACATCACCCTCATTCAAAACACATAGATATTAAGCATCACTTTCTTAGTGATCACACACTTAAAGGAGATATCATTCAACAGTTTATCGGAACACAAGAACAACTTGCTGATATTTTTACAAAATCTTTACCCTCTGATAGATTTGATTACATTAAAAAAAGGTTAGGAATGATAACCGTAAGGTAATCATTCTTCATTAACTTATTGTTGAACATTTATCCAAACAGTAATAAACTTCTTTTGATAGGGAGAGTACATTTGTTTGTTACTGTAACTAAAATTTTTGTAATATGTTTTTCAAACATAGTATAACTAAAATATTCATAGTCGGTTTTTAAAAATTTCGGGAATGGAAATTTCTGGAATGAAAATTCTCGGGATGATAATTTCCAGAATCAAAATTTCCAGAATGGAAATTTCTGAGAGCTAGAACATTCGTAATGAGATTTTTGTACTGGTTGTTTCGTAATGAGATTATCGTACTGGAACTTTTGTAATGAGATTCTTGTAATGGAACATTCATAATGAGATTTTCGTACTGGAACTTTTGTAATGAGATTTTCTTACTAGAACTTTCGTAATTATATTTTCGTAATGGAAATTTCGTAATGAGATTTTCGTACTAGAACTTTCATAATATGATTTTCATAATGAACTTTTGTAATATGTTTTTTTTCTTTAAGAATATTAACAATTAAGAAAAATCATTGTATCCAATCAGAAAGGTTTGATTTCCTTACTTAAGTTATCGTAATAATATTTTTCTTGCAGGTATTTTCATTCTTTCATAATAATTCAGATTCTAGTTTTCCTTAAATCCAAATGTTTTCATTAATAACCTCAAAAGATCGGAGTCATGTTTTCCTTGCGGGACTGTTCTCAACCATCAGATCATATCAAAAAGCATTTCAACTGTTAGACAGCTTTTGGAAGACCAAAGGACACCTCCATCGCCTATATAAAGTGGACACCAAGACTCGTCCCACATCAGATTTTCAAAGCTTACGCATCTCGAAGACCTGATGATCTTCTTAAGATAGGTTTTGATCTTTGTAAATCCATTTCAAATCATTCAGATCTCTTCACTCTAAATGACTATTGAACCAACTTCTCAAGAAATGTCAACATAAAACCAATATCAATGTGGTTAGTCTTTAGAGAAAGGTTGATGCATCTTTATTTTTATAAGATTGAGTCTATTATAACCAAGAATATAATATTGAATGGCGGTGAAGATATATGCTTGTTTAAGATAGAGAAACATGATCCATTTTATACTGATTTGCTGATCGAGTTCTATGAGTTTGTTTCCTTCTAGATGGAATATGGTAGAGAGTGGTTTCATTTAAGTCTTATGGGAAGACTTACATGCTATATTACACCAAGGCTGCAAGCTTGGTTGATTTGTACTATGATGGGGAAGCTGATTTTTTCTCACATAAGCTTCTAGATGAGAAAATAAGATTCAAAAAGGTGAAGGCTATAAAATGTTTTGGATTTAAGGATGCTATGATTGCTAAAATTTCTCATATCACTCCAAAAAATAAGATTCTACAGCTTTGGGTACAAGTTTTTCTCATACCAAGAAGAGTTGACAAAGATAATTTGATGATAAGTGATATCTATGTCTTAGATTTATTGGTAAATCTATGAAAGATAAATTTGATGAGGCATGACTTGATTATGATAAAGAACATCAAATAAGGAATTTTGGGAGCTCAAATAATTATGAACCCTGCCTTACTATCTATGTTGATAGTTCAGTGCTTAGAATCCTTTAAGGTTGCATGCAAATCAAATGTCTGGAATTGTAAGCCTATGCTGGTATGTGATGATACATTGAAGAGGATGAAGATGAGTGTTTCTAAGGAATCTGGAGAATTCTACACTCTTCTTGTGGAAGAGGATGAGGAATCTCAGAAATATACATTGACTCTGGAACCATCCAAAAAGTCAAGGAAGAAGAGGAAGGTTAAGGAAGTGGTTGATAATAAAGAAAACCCCAAGGCTAAGGAAAATCAGTCTGCTCCCCCCAAACTGATGAAGTAGAAAACATATATAGATGATGGGTCAGCCATGTGGAGGGAAGATAAAGAGACGAAGAAGGAAGGGGATCCACAGTTCAGATTGGACTTTGAAGTGGCTAAGTCATTAAAGTAAAGAGCTATAGAAGTGTTAGAGAATCAGGCAAAAGAAAATAAGATGAAAAAGAAGTTGTCTAAAGCTGAAGTGGTGAAATCATTGCTGAAAGCTACAGATTTAGCTTCTGAAATGCATTCTATTTCTGAAACTTTCGGTGTTGAAAATTCTTTACCAGAAACTCCAGCTAAGAACTATGCCACTCCTGAAAAATACAAGGGTAAATAAGTAGTTGAAGAAGCTTAAAAAGAAGCTGCTGAAGAAGTAGAGGAAGAGGTTGAAGAAGAAGAAGAAGAAGAAGAGGGTAGTCAAGATTTGGATTCCATGATCAATCAAGTATAGGATTATAAAGATAAGGAAGAATATGCAATGATAGTAACTCCAGGAAAGGGAGATGTGGAAGGTAGTAAGAATGATGAAAATCAACAGAAATAGGAAGAATATGAAAATGACTTGTATTATGAGGAAAAATTCTATGAGGGGAATTTCTTTCAAGAAGGAAAAGAAAATGAGAAACCAGATGAAGACCATATTATTCAAGTTTCAAAATCTAAGGAAGTATATCTAGATGAGGAACCAAATCCGAAATCTGATAAAGGGAAGGACGTTCTCATGGAGACACCTATAAAAGATGTCATCAAGAAGAAAGATATTGGTGGTACGTCTAGAAGAAAGCTACTACAAGTTGACGAAGAGGCATCTCCAAGAAAATTATCTGATTCAGAGTCATCATCACATGGTCATGATTTTGTGGTAGAATCTCTGAAGAAGTTGGTGGACACCATTCTGTTTTTTCCAACTATAGATTCTAGATTCCAAATGCTGCAATAATGTATGAATCGGAAATCAGATTCCTTATCCATGGTCCTGGATAAGTGTATAAAGATTGAGGCCGGCCATAAAAATTTTCTTATTAATTATGATGTGCATAAAAAGTATGGCAGCAAAATAACTCTATGATCTAAGAGAGTTGAAGAAGACTTGACCGTCATTGATAATTTTCAGAATGATGTGAAAGAAGCTTTTGACATAGAAGACAAAAAGAGTAAGAATCTTCTAGATGAGCTGATTATTGCATAGAGTTCTCAGAGTCAACAAATGAAGGAACTAAATGACAAGGAAAATTCTTAGTCTCAAAATTTATAAGTGATTGAAATATCCAGATCGAGCTTGAGAAAAGACTAGTAAACCAAGATGACTTGGTGAAGATGCAACAAGATTCCATAAAGAATCAGGCAGAATCTTTAAAAGCTCAAGAGTATGGGATCTCATCTTGGGAGAGACAAGCAGAGGAAGACCAAAGTGACCTAAAGATGCTCAAAACTTTGTTCAAGAAGTTGATCCCGATGGAAAAGGAAGACAAATAAACCCACTCCGATCTTTTTTTGTATTTTTTTTTCCTGTAATATTTTTTCCCCAACTCTAATGAAAATTTATGTATTTTTATTTTGTTATGTACTAATTTTTTAGGTACCATTTGTTTTATTTTACATTCCCTTCTATTATTTTTGAATATCACAATGGGGGAGTGGGAAAAAGAACTACTCCTAAGGGGGAGAAAGAAAATGAAGCACTAAAAAGAGGATAAATAAAATTTTAAAATTTCCTTAAAGTAAGGGGGAGTTGCTCAATTAGAAATTTTTCATTCCCATGATAATTAAAACTCCACTCTGGAAATTCAGAATACAATCCTTAGAGTTTCAATGCCTAAGGGGGAGTTAATTGAATTAACTTTTATCCGTGAATAAAGGGAGATACGTTTTAACTTCAAAGTATAATTAAAATTTTCAATGTCCTTATATTCTATATCATAAGGATGTTTTTGATTTCCAAAAGGGGTGAGATTGTTGATACAATAAGGTTATCCTTATGGCTTTTCCTTTCCTTCTTGTTTTGATAATCACAAATACATAATACATAAGCAAATGTATATTTTACCTCCATAAGGAAAGTTTTCTTCTATAAGGAAATCTACCCTAACCTGGATTTTGTTATAAGTAGAAATATTTTTCTTACGTACAAAAACCGGATTCTTAACCAAAATCCTGGAATCATTTAATGACAAGTATTGGAGTATTCTGTTTCTAGGATCCGAATTCTGGATGTGAACTATAATTAAGTTCCACTCCGAATTATGGATGAGAACTTTCATGAGTTCGACACCAAACACTTATGAAGTTCGACTCCAAACTCTTATGAAGTTTGACTCCAAACTCTTAGATAGTTCAACTCCACACTCTTATGAATTTTGACTCCGAACTCTTAAGTAGTTAGACTCGGAACTCTTAAGAAGTTCGACTCTGAACTCTTAAGTAGATTGACTCTGAACTCTTATGAATTTCGACTCCGAACTCTTAAGTAGTTCGACTCTGAACTCTTATGAAGTTCGACTCTGAACTCTTAAGTAGTTCGACTCCAAACTCTTATGAAGTTAGACTCTGATCATTCATGAGTTCGACTCCAAACTCTTAATTAGTTCGACTACGAACCCTTATGAAGTTCGACTCCGAACATTTACTAGTTCGACTTCGAACTCTACAAGTTCAGATTCCAAACTCTGGTGAAACCAGACTCCGAATTTCTTAAGAAATTACAACTCTGGACTTCTATAGATTTCAGGTTCCGAATTCTTATAAAACAGAATCTGAACATTTATTTTTATAGATTCCGAATTAAATTTTGGTTAGACTCCGAACATTTAATTTCCATACACTCCGAACATAGTATGGATTTTTCTTACAAATTCTCTACTACAAAACGATGTCATGCATTCAATTATATATGGTTTGTTAATAAACAATGTCATATATTCTGTTTCAATCATACCATTTGTTGAGTTATATGTGTACAGGTCCCTCTGAATTTTAAGGAAAATATGACCGTTGGAGAGGGGGCCGACTGAGCCTCTATAAATAGGAGCTCATTTGAAAGAGCTCACATGTATGGAAACGAGTTGATCAATCTAGAGACCACACGTTGTTAAGGTGATTTCTAGAGAGAGAAGCTTTTCATGCTTTGTGTGTAATGAACTTCTCGTTCATATTGCTTCGTGCTACTCCGAATGGTGGTGATTAAATTCGAGGGCTTCAGGGGAAAGGAAGACAGAGGTGCTAGATTCCTTGAAGTTCGAGGGCTTCCATGCTAAGGAAGATAGAGGTTCCAACTACCTTGAAGTTGAGGGCTTACGAGGATAGCAAGATAGAGACTCGGAACATTGTATTGAGGGCTTACCCTGGTGTGGGTAAGATAGGCTTTCTTAAAAGTAAAAAACATGGGACCATTTATCCAATGTTTTTGGATACCCTTCACATTGGGTTAAAGGAGTTATTGTTTGTTACTTTTAGTTGTACTACTTGTTTGTTTTTACTTTGTATATTGTGTAAGGAAAGTATAACATTCTTGTATTTCTTTACACTTGTACATTGATTCATTTAGATTCTATATTCATCAGGTTATAATCTGATATTGTAAACTTTAGTTATGCTTAAATATGTGGATCCATATATCCAGATCCTTTTTTGGGAATCACATTCATGATTCAAGAATGTGTGTAGAATTAGAAGTTTGTAACTTCATTCCTAATTCCAATTTCCAATTGGAGTTAGAGGTGTTGTGAATCTCCTTAGTTTAACATTGTTAAACTTAGATCATTCCTGGCTTAAGGAAATTTTTAATGTGCACAATTCACCCCCTCTTGTATATTGAGTGTCTAAATCATCATTTAGATCCTACATAGATGGATTTATTACACCCCTCTAGTCCACAATTATTCTTTTGGTTGAAGGTATGGTGTATTGGTCCCATCCTTTTATTTATCCATCACCATTGTGCTTCTATTCTAGCTATTGAAGGTTCCGGTCATAGTAGAAGCTCGTGGGTGGATGTTCCCACATGGATTTTTTTCATTAACAATGTTCAATCCATGATCAATACGGCAATAAACACCAGTCTCCACAGATCGAATCCTAGAAATTAACAAAGATAATGAATGTCCCAGAACCACAAAGTAGGATCATTATAGGTTGATTATAATTAATTTAATCAGTTGAAAATAAGTGCCTTTTGGGTGTTCATTCTTAGATTATGTTCTTGATCACGTTCCGATGGGAATTATTGTTGTGTCGAAGAAGCCATGTGTAGACTTCCTCTAGCGGTGATCAACACATGGACCTCGTATATCGGGGCATCGCAAAAGGAATCACCGGGTTCTAGAATGGATAATACTATGCTTGTGTTGTCTACCTTAGATCATCTTGATCTGATGGAAGAAGATCTCTCTCGGTCTTGAGAGCGTTCATGGAGGAAGGGGATCTTTCATCCTTGAAATAATTCTCCAGAATTTTTGTGTTGTTTGATTATCTTGTGTAGGAAAAGTGTTGGGTTTGTGAGGATATTTATAATCGGGTATGAGGTTGCAGAGTTATGACAATAAATAAACGCATTACACGTTTAATTTATTTCTTTAACTATTATTAAAAAAACCATGTCAAATTATTATTTGCATGACATGAACCCACACTGATTATAATAAATATAATTTAATAAGAAAAATTATATCCTCAAAATCCTGACTAGAAAAACTACATGGCGTGTAATAATAAATACATAGCATGTACTTTTTTCATTGAAAACTACACGGCATGTACATTCAGTGTACATGACATGTTTATCTTGTTTTTATTTTTTCATTTCCATTCCAAAATGAAAACCACACAGCGTGTACATTTAATAATACACAGCATGTACTTGTTTTCAAAATAAAAACTACGCGGCGTGTAATAAGTACTACACGGCGTGTATTTGTTTTTATTTTATTCTTCCTCCAACATTAAAATGATTTAGGTTTCCTTGAATAATTATTAAACCACATACGGGAATAATCATTATTCTACTTGAGATACATGAATACACTTAGCGTATGACCCTCTTGGCCTATTTTTTGTTGGCATTAGGTTGGCTTGCCTAAAGTCTAATATTACTATCTAGCAACGGGTCAAGGCACCCAAGAGAAAGATGTTGTTGCAACATTGACGTATCACCTCATACGAATTCTTACTGTGTAATTTAATCCCATTGTCTCAATATATAATCAAGAAGGTTTCATGGAATCAGCATAAACGTATATGCATGATCCGTCATTATTTCACTACCTGAAATAAACTCATCATTTAAACCATGGCCATGGAATTTATAGTGACAGTTCTATTTCAATAAAAGGGCAAAGATATCGACTTCCATAAATGAATGGGACAAATCATTCCTCGACTTATCCATTAACAACATTTCATTCGTGATGCACCCAACGTTCCTTACATCCCACCAACTGTCTTAGTAAAGGGTTTCATTTGCAATTCTAATTGTGTGGGTCATGACATGTGTTAATGTTAATCTTCTAGTCTAAGAACCGTTACACATGCTCACAGATTGTAATATCCAATGACACCAAAACAAGAGTAATTACTACTAGGGGGTATATACCAATAATCTCCCATCTTAGAGATTACCAAGTGCGAACCCCATGAGAGAGAGGCCCATCTTCTTACGATTACTCACACATGAAGGTCTGTATACTATGTGTCCTATCATAGTATTTCATCCAACTGTAGAATATTATTTAAGAATATTTGTTATAGTATTTCAAGCTTCTCATCATTTTTGGGATCTTCCGTGACCATATTAGTGAAACAAAAATTCGAGGACATTATTATATTATAGTCATGCAGAACAATGAACAATATATAAATTTTGATCATTTATGTTATAAAAGTACAAAACAGTTGGTTCTCTAGGACCAACCCTAACAAAATCCAACTAGGATTGTGCTAACTGGCCACAATTTTTAGTCTGCTGGACCTCACATGATGATCATGTCTCTGCTGAGTCAAGGATTCAGTCAAGGGGTCCTCCACGTTGTCTTCCGTGGAAATACTGCTCATTGAAACTTCACCTCTCTGAGAAAAATCCCTCAAGAGATGAAACTTACGAAATATGTTCTTTTTCCACTGATGTGACCTTGGATCTTTTGCAAGTGCCACTACTGTAGTATTATCAAAATAGAGTGTGATAGGTTCTTTATTGCTACGTACTACATCCAACTCTTGGATGAAGCTTCACACCCATACTGATTCTTGAGCTACCTCATAAGCTCCAATATACTCATACTTCACTGTAGAATCTTCCACAACACTTTGCTTTGAGATCTTCCATCTCAGTGCACCTCCATTCGAACTGATGATGTATCTCGTTTGTAACTTTCATGTCATTTTAATCAGTCTAGAAACTAGAATCTACATGTCCTCTAATGACTAGTTCCTCATCTCGTCTATAATCTAAAATCATATCTTTAGTACGCCTCATATAGTTAAGGATTGTCTTGACTTCCATCTAATGGAAGTCTCCTGGATCAGCTTGATTTCTGCCTACCACACATAATACATAAGCAACATCTAGCCTTGTACATTGCATAACATACATGACTGACCCAATCACAGATTCATAAGGGATACTTGACATTTTCTTTCTTTACTCATGTGTTTGAGGACACTTTTTCTTGGAAAGATGAATGCCATGTGACACTAGCAACAATACCATCTTGGACTATTGGCTACTGAATCTCTTCAGTATCATGTCAATGTATGTACATTGACTCAGGCCCAACATTCTCTTGGATCTATCATGGTGGTTCTTGATCCCAAAAATATATTCTTCCTCACCCTAGTCATTTATGGAGAGGCATTTATCTATCCATTCCTTAACTGACTATAATCCTGGTACTTCATTTCCAATTAGTAATATTTTATCAACATATAATATTAAGAAAACTACTTCACTTCCACTAAACCCATTGTAGACACAAGGCTCACATTCATTCATAATAAAACCAAATTCCTTTATGGCTTCATCCAAAATAATTATCGATGAACGTGATGCTTTCTTTAATCCATAAATTGATTTTTGCAACATGCATACCTTGTTGGAATCCTTTTGAGTCAAAAAACCTTCAGGTTGTGTTATGTAGACATCTTCCTAGATTTTCCCATTATGGAAATCTATTTTGACATCTATTTTTCAGATTGCATAGTCATGGTAAGCAGAAATGGCCAATAAGATTCTGATATATTTCAGCATCGCAACCGGTGAAAAGGTTTCATGATAGTCTATTTCTTGTCACTGTATATATCCTTTGGAAACTAGTCATGCTTTATTGGTGGTACCTTTCCCCTCCATGTCTAGTTTCATCTTGAATACTCATTTATTACCAATAGGCATTAGATCAACTAGAAGATCAACCAAAATCCATCCTTGGTTTTGGTACATGGAATCCATTTCAGAATTCATGGCTTCTTGCTACTTGGCAGTGTCTATTGCTTCACCTGCTTCTATGTAGTTATGATGATCATCATTGTCAACCAATAATGAGACAACATACATAGTGACAAGAAAACCATATCATTCTAGTTCTCTCACCTTTCTCGTTCTCCTACGTAGTTACTGTGTCTCTGGAACAGATTTGTCTTCCACGGGGCTTTGTATAATCTATTCCTATACCAACTCATGTGTATCTTGATCCTTGACTTCATTGATGCCTATCATGTTCCCACTTTTTCTTTTGGAGATGTACTCCCACTCAAGGAATATGGAATGTCTTGCCACTGTAACCTTTTTGTCTGAGGGGTTGTATAGGTAAAAGCCCCTTGTTTCCTTGGGATATCCTATAAAGATACACTTTGTGCCTCAGGGAGAATGTTTTTTACATGAAGAGGCTATAAAAAATGCATCGCTACACCATACATGTAAATTTGATAACATGACTTTTCATATACTCCATAACTTGTATTGAATACCATTCATCGATTTAGTTGGTACATGGTTTAGTATGTGTGCAGTTGTTTGTAATGTATATCCCCAAATGAATAATTGATGAATCACATGACTCATCATTGATCTCACCGGGTCCAATAGGGTGTGGTTCCACCTTTCACTTACACCATTCCACTGTAGTGTGTAAGGAAGAGTGATTTGAGATAAAATCGCAAACTCTCGTAAGAAATCAATGAAGACCTGATTAAGATATTCTCCTCCTCTATCTTATTAGATTTTCATAACCTTCTTAACAAGATGGTTCTAAATTTCATTCATGTATTCATTGAACCGATCAAAATAATCTGACTTATACCCTATTAAGAAAATATATCCATATCTTCTAAAATAATCAGTATAAGTTATGAAGTACGAGAACCCACCCCATGCTTCAACTGGAAATGGTCCACACAAATATGTGTGAACTAATTCTACAAGTTCTTTATCCCTTTCACCTTTACCACTAAATGGGGATTGGGTTATTTTTTCTTGTATACACGCATGAAATACATCATGTGGTTTTAGTTCAAAAGAGTCTAAATACCCATCATGATATAATTTTGTCAACGGTTTCTCATTGACATAACCTAACCAGTGAAGCCAAAGTTGGGTGTGCTATGAGTCGTGTAAATTGAATTTGGCATGTATTACTTCGTTTGTGTAGTCTAACACATAAAGGCCATTATATAAATGTTCCCTACCAAAACAAATGATATATTTTGAAAAGTAGAAACATTCATTTCTAAACATGAACATGAATCCATCGGTATCTAATCTGGATAGTTGAATAATATATTTAGTAACAGAAGGAACATAATAACAACCCTTTAACACAAAGATCATTCCAGTTAGCAATGTGAGGTGGTATTCCCCGATAGCTACAACAACATGTCTGGCTTCGTTGGATGCTCGTAGATCTACCTCACCTCGATCAATCATTCTGAATCTACATTGTTCTTGTATTTTGATACATATAGGAGAACCACATGTAGTTTCTAATACCAAATTAGTAGAAATAGATAGATTTCATTCGATAACAAACGCACCTGAAACTTCTCCTTGCTTCCTTGGTAGGGTGTATTTTTTCTTCTAGTGACCCTTTTTTCCACATGCGAAACAAACAACCTCCTATTATCTTGCCTCCCTTTTGATCATCCTTTTCATGGAAGGCCTTGAAGAATATTTCGGGTTAATGCTATTCGCCTTCTATTTCCTTTTATTCTCCATGAGTACAGAAGGCTTTTCACCCTTCAGGTAATTGTCCACTTGGAAATTGAAGATATGAATATCAGACCGAGACTCCTCAATGTTGAATATGTTGATGTTGAAAGAAATGTTTGAGAAGCTCTGTTGGAGTTATGCAAGAATGGGATCGGTACCCAGTTCTTCGGGGAGTTTAAACCCTAAAACCTCCAAGCACTCAATGTAGCCAATGGGATTGACTACATGAACCTCGGCTTGGGAACCCTCTCTAGGCTTTCTCAGAAATAGAGCTTTGGAGATCTCAAACCATTCATGTCTTGCTCTCTCCTAGTAGAGGCCACAAAGGTGTTCGAGCATGTTTTAGGCATCCATGTCTTCATGAGACATCAATATCTCCTTAGAAATTGATGACAACATCAAACATTGAACGTCGAGTGCATCACTCAAATGTTGATCTTAGACCAGGAAAGCTCCATCCCTTGCCGCTTGGGTAGGCGGATTAGGAAGTGAGTAATCCAGCACGTAAAACATTCGTTCATGGAATAGGATAACCCGAAGGTGCCTAAACCATTTTTGAATGTTACCTCCAGTGAGGATATTGTCTTTGTGAAAAATTGATCGAAGAGAAAAAAATTTTGATGAGTTTTTCCTATTGGTTCTACAAATTAACAGAGCGGATTTGTCAGTACATTCTTGATTACATTTTTATGAGAAATAATAAATTAATTTACTAATTCTCCCACTATTTTATCAAGTCCCAATGGACCTCAACATTGAAATCAAAATGTATAGTTTCTTTGACATTAGAGTGGTAAGGATCCATATTCTCCTTAGCATAACCCCAACAAGGGTTGGTCAAGCTATTTGAAGGTATTTAGGTAGGCAGGTCTTTGTCAACTGTGAGCTTATAGTTTCCTGGTCTATTGAGTGGACTCCCCAATCCTGAAATCCTGACCTGGATTTCCTCAACTCTTGACTCCAATATTACATCATGTCTGGAATGGGAAACTTCTCATGATGTAATTTGGTTATGTAAACCTGAAACCTTTTATATGGGTTTCCTTTATAAAATTAAGTGTCCCAAAAAGGTTGGTTAAACACATAGTTTTATTGATTATTTCCATTAATCAATTAATGGAAGGCTTGGTCTGACTTAATATGGTATTGAAGGATTTTAATATTTTATCCGTAGTTTTTCAATATGACATTCTTGATAATATTAAGTGATGCTATATTAAGTGATTAACCATGTTATGATAATTTTTTCACAAAGTCTAGTTTTATTTTATTCTATCTTTACATGCTTGTTTAATAATTATGTGATCGAGGAAACACATACATAATAAATAAACCATGAAATAATAAAAAATTAAAATAAGATGGATTGACCATGAGATTATATTGGTTATCTTATCTCTTGGTTTTGATAATCTAACACTGACCTATAAAAAACACATTGAATCTGGTTTAGGTTTTGCAGCTCCCACCTGTCCACCTTTGTATCTTCTTGGGATGGTTTCGTCTCATATTCAGATTTTGAACGGTCTCCTCTGGATTTGGAGATCCTCCATTACATGGGGTTTACATTAATGAAACCATGGGCATGTAGGCTCTACATTTTATTGGAAGAAGGCTCCCAGGCCAAATTTTTCTAATGAAATAAATTTAAATGAAACCATACACACATTCAAATGGTCTTTGGTCTAGATCATGGTCATCCATAGCATGCAGCGACATTTCAAAATATTAATAATTTAAATTCTTTTAATAATTCTATTATTCAAGATATTTAATGCTAGAATTTAATTAATTATTATCTTACAATTAATCAATTCTTTATCTTAAATTCATTTCTAAATTTTCTTGAGATTATTCATCATCCATATCCCTTGTACAGGTCTTTGTACTCTTGGAGGAAAACATGTGAAATTTCTTGAATGTACGCAGTGTGTAGTTTATATTTACACGGCGTGCATTTCTTTTCACATTTTAACAAAGGTACACACCATGGGCTTTGGCATGTTTTCTGTACTATGGAAATTTTTTAGTACATGACATATAGATTAATCATACATGGCTTGTACTTACTTATTATGCGGTAAACAGCCTGGAGATCCCATTTACGTGGTACATAGCTTCTCCTTTCTACACGGTTTCACTTGGTGCGTATCGGACTACACAGAGTATTTCCCCAACATACACGCCATGTATTCTTATTCCCATGCACCGTTCATTTCGGGTCAACACGGTGTAATAAATTATTATGTGTAATCAATTCACATGACATGGTTTGTCGGACAAGTACCGGTTTGTTGAACCTAAGTACACTGCATGTAGTTTTCATTACACTCTATGTATTCCCGTGTTGAATAGAAAAAAAGAGCAGCCCCTCCGAATGAGTTCTTCGTTTTAATTGTAATCAAAATTAAAAATTTAAAAAGGAAGTTTTTGTGATATAAATCGAGAAACGAAAGAGGAAGAATAGTTCTCATTTATTCAGATTTATAGAATGATTTATTTCGAATTGAATCATTATATTTTCATAAATTATCAACTAAAATTAAATAACTATAATCATCCTTGTATCCTTGCTCTGATACCATTTGAAGGTTCTAGACATAGAGGAAGCTCGTCATTGGATGTTCCCACACCGCTTTTTTTCATTAACAATGGTCAATCCAGGATCAATACGATGATAAATGCCAGAATCCATGGACTGAATCACTGAAATGGACAATGAAATGAAAAGTCTCGGGACCATAATGTGGGATCATTACAGGTTGATTATAATCAATTTAATGAATTGAAAAGAAGTACCTTTTTGGTGTTCTTTCTTCGATTATGTTCTTGATAACATTCTGATTTCATTCGTCATTCCGTAACAGAAGCCAAGTGTATACTTCCTCTAGTAATGATGCACACGTGCACCTCATATCTTTTGAAGTCGCTAAAGGAATCTCCGGGTGCTAGAGTGGAGAAACCATTGCTTGCATTGTCCGCCTTAGATCGTCTTGATCCGATGAAAGAGGATCTCTCTCCATCTTGAGAGTGTTCTTGGAGGAAGAGGTTCTTTCGGCCTTGAAATAATTCTCTATATTTCTTGTGGTGTATGATTCACTTGTGCAAGAAAAGAGTTGGGGTTATGAGGATATTTTTTAATCAGGTTCGAGGTTGTAGATTTATGATAATAAATAAACGTGTTATGAATTTCATTTATATCATTAAATCTTATTGAAACCCCCATGTAGAATAACTAATTCCTTGACATGCGCCCATGCTGATTATAACAAATATCATTTAATAAAACATTATTATATCCTCAAAATCCTGACTGAAAAAACTACATGAAGTTTAATAATTAATACACAGCATGTTCTTGTTATTCAATGAAAAGTACACAGTGTGTACATTCAATGTACACAGAATGTATATCTTGTTTCATTTATTAATTTCTATTACAAAATGAAAACTACATGGCGTGTACATTAATAATACACGGAATGTACTTGTTTTCAAAATAAAAACTACTGGGTGTGTAATATGTATTACACGCCCTGTACATGTTTTCGTTTTATTCTTCCTCCAACATTAAAATGATTTAGGCTTCCTTGAATAATTATTAAACCACATAAGGGATTCATCTTTATTCTACTTGAGATACTTGAATAAACTTAGGGTGTGACCTGTTAGGCTTATTTCATGTTGGCACTAGGTGGGCTTTCTTAAAGTCCAAGACTACTGTCTAGTAATGAGTCTAGGCACCCAAGAGAATGAAGTTGACACCGCATTGATGTACCATCTCATACAAAGGATTACTGTGTAATTTAATCCCTTTATCTCAATATCTCAACAAGAATATTTCATGGAAGTGTCATAAAACTATATTCTTGATCCTTCATTCTTTGACTACCTGAAATAAACTTGTCGTTTACACCATAGCCAGAGAATCTAATGTGATAGTTCTATTTCAATAAAACGGTCGAGATATCAACTTCCATAAAGATAAGGGACAAATCCATCCTCAACTTATCCATTAACAACATGTCATTTATGACGCACCAAACGTACCCAACATCCCTCCAACTGTCATTGTGATATTTTTCATCAACAAATCAAAGTGTGTGAGTCGTGACATGAGTTAGTGATAATAATCTAGTCTAAGGACCATTATACATGCTAAAAAAATAGTAATATCCGATGACACCGAAACATGTGAAATTTCTACTGGTGGGTTTGTTCCTAGAATCTACCATCTTGGATATTACTACGTTCGAACTCCAGCAGAGAGAGTCTAGTTTTCTTATGAGTACTTGCAAATGATGGGATATATACTATGTGACATATCATAGTATGTCATCCAATTGCAGAATATTATTTAATAATATTTTTTATATCATTTCATGGTTCTCATCAAAGCAGGGATCTACCATGACATTATTAGTGCAACAAAATATTCCAGGACATTATTATATTTTAGTCATGCAGAACAATGAACAAAATATAATAAGTGAACATTTATGTAATCAAAGTACAAAACAGTTGGTTCTTACGATACCAACCCTAAAAGCTAAACCTACAAATGAAATATGTCCTTAGAATTTCGGAAATCCTGTCAATTGAAAATTTCTCATGACTAGGTAAAGACCCCACATTGTTTCAAGATCTCTCCAGTGGATTCTGAATATTTTCATACAAAACCTGATTTGTGATCTAGAGAATGCGGGAAGTGAATTATCCTATCATCAACTTCCATAGATTTGAAATCATCTTCTTCGCATGAAAACTATCTTGTTGTTCCAGTTCCTCCATCTCTTTAATTTTCCTCACATTGTCGGAAAAGGTATTAATTTATTTTTGGATGATAGGTTCCATCAATCTGTGTATCATTTTTCTTTCCTTCATGGAGATGATTTTGTTTTACCTCATGGTTCTTCCTTTCTATAAGGGAATTCCATTAGAGATATTGAATTAGAGGACATCTCATCTGATCCATTATGGATTTAATAACATGTTATAAGTTATCCTTCCACTAAAATTATTGTGATCTTCTCAGGTCCACTTCCTAAGTAATGGTTTCCTTAAACTCTGATGGTCCCAGTGTCTATAATCACATCTCATACATCACCAATAAACTATATCCCATGTGGATTCATAACCAGACCAAAGTTGAAATCCATAACCAAAACCAGATATTCAAATCAAATCTAGGGACATGATTTTTGGGGAAAAGACATATTTTTCTTCCTTCAATGATTAATATTATCATAGGAAATGATTTTGGTTTGGGTTCTCAGGTAAAATCAGATTTCATCTCCCATGATATTCTTTTTAACATTATCTCTATTATTATAGTGCTTGAACCAAATCATGATCCTTCAAAGATCATGAATTTATTTTGATGACATAGTGTACATGGATTCAATAATGTTTTCACCAAAAATTATAACATTTCATTATTCTAGAAAGATATGGTTTAATTTGACATGTTATCTTTGTTAGATCCGTTCATCAGGTCCAAAATAGTAGTCCTAGATAGTTCAATAATCTTATTAATTGTTTATGAATAGTGTGATTCCCATACTTGGGTGTCTCTCTAGAACAACATGATTTTTCTCATGAAAAGATATTTTACATGGATGTTAATAGGATACATCTACATTTTGTCCAATCAAGAGTATAAAAATTGTAGCAGTATTTTTTCCAAATGAACTAGCCATGCCATTAATTCATTCATGGAAAATAATGGGTTATTGGATGTGGTATTCTCATGTCACCCATTCAAATGGATCATTAATAAGCATAGGAATCAGTGCATGTGGTTTTTTTGATTGATGTATTGTGAATATAGCATCTCATTCTCTTTCATCCAAAACATCCATGTTACACATCTAGCTCATGGTCTCTCAATGAACCTTCCTCTCTATATTTTCCTGATGTCCAAGGGTGGTAATGATGATTTTTTACACATTTCCACTTCACAAGAGAATAAGATATATTTTTTGGAAATAGGGAGGCATTCTTGGGATCAATCTTTCTAGGGTAATCCTTTGATGTATCATCGTTTTAATTGAAGGTTTATCAAATAAAAAATGTAAATACCCAGAGTTTCGATGTAATTTTTTTAATATATGTTAATTTTATGATTCAGCTAAATGTTATGGCGCATGATTCCGAGGACAAGATTATCCAGAATGAATTTTTGATAAAAAATTCGAGTACGTTCAATAAACGTGCGAGTGGGTTTTTTATAACATTTAATTCAGTGCTCGCAATTGTAATTGGAGGGCACCATTGACCTCATAGTGTCGGTAGACACTTAAGGAGACCTTCACCTCGACCATATTAGGTCGAGTGTGGATGTTAGATTCTCCCTTATTAGTGAATTAATAAAATAAAATAAAATTTTGTAACATTTTATTTTCTTCTAAACCTTCCATGTTATGTTTTAGAGGTGGGGACCACCAAACCTAAAACCTCCCAATTTGAATTTTAGGTTGGGGAGCACCCGGACCCTCCTAATGACAGAAACCAATTGAACTCTTTCTTTAATGAGGGAGGTTACCTTTAGGTTTTCCCAAAATTTATTATGCCAACACCACTTCATTAATTTTTCCAATTCAATTTAAATTAAAAAAACTCAAATATAATTTATATTGGCTATTCTATTGATGGGAGAAGTTTTGGAAAAACACATTGAGAAACGTCTACCCTCTCTAACAAAGAACACCTCTAAATGAAGAACTACCACCGTAGATCAATGAAAGAGGAAACTGACCACGAGCTGGATCGGAAACACCATATTGTGGAAACCCACGTAGAACGTCTTCAACGACACTGAACCAAAAATCATGGAAATGCAGACGTCACCAACGTCACCCCCTTCCAACATCAACAAAAAATGAAGGTACTGTGTTTGTTTAAATTTCTTCACCTTCCCATTCTAGACAATTCATTGTAATGTCAGGAAAAGATTATTGCCACTTGCTACCACTCTAATTTGGAGAGTGTGGGCCAAAAAAACATGGTCAGATCTCCCTGAAAATATTGAGTTTAATTGTTGTGTTCTTAGAGATTGAGAAGAACAACATGAAACCTTGGTGGGGCACGAGAACGGCGACTGACACCCTCACCGGCCACGACAGAGGCGAGGAAACAACATCGCCTCACCGCGGCCGCGGACTCCGCCGCCTTTCAGTGTCCACCGCCAACAGCACCAGGGCCTCGCCCCGCCCATGGGCTCCACCGCCCTACGGCTTCCTCTGCCCGTAGCCCCCACCGCCCCGTCACATCTCACTGCCCCGAGGCATCGCGCCGTCCGCCACATTGTGCTGCACTCAGCCTTCTTCGCCCCACAGCCTCGTGTTGTCCCCGGCAGCGCATCGCCTGCAGCCTCTGCCGCCCCTCGACCTGGCGGCCCCTGTAGCCTCTCTTCCCCCTGCGGCCACCGCCACCCTGTGACTTCATCGTCCTGCGGCCTGGAAGACATCGTGTCTTTTGATGGCCAGTGGACCTCTACAATCCCCATAGCCTCGCTGTCTTGTGGCCACCACGACCACGCTTCCCTCGCACAGTCTGTGCCACCTTCGTGGCCCTGCATAGATCCGCGGACCTCACCCTGCCCAACGTGTGCTGGGACGGACACATTGGGCTGGCTAGACTAAAACGTGGTTGGGTTGGCCTAGACTGAGTTTGGCCGGGTTAGTTCGACCGGGTCGGAACAGACCCAGAGCTGCTACGTGCATTTAGCTATATCTTCCATAACATTGGCACCAGACGTCTGTTTGACTAACTGTCAACGACATTGTAAACCATGGAGTGATACGTTTCTTTTTGTATACCCAACATGATATTTGGATAATGTTGGGATGCAGTCCGGTTGGATCGAGCACGAATCAAATCAGGCCCTCAGCAGGAAAAGGGTTAATAACATACAGACCGAGCGCCCAATTGACGCACTGTCTCTTGCATTGAGACTCATATAAAATGGACGTTATTTGGGATACTTCTTCGTCGGATTTTTTGGATGGTGGAGTATCGACTAGTGTCTTGAGGATCGAACTATCCCAGGGATGAACAAGCATATTGCGGGAACCCTATAGCTGGTTGTGACTGGAGAAAGAGATTCATTTCGGGTCAGTGATTCAGGGTCCCACAAGGAACTTCTCTAGGATTATTTGAGGGACTACTCTATAATCTTATGTGTGTCAAAACAGAGCGATCCATTATGATACATCACCAAGAGATCCTTTGTAGGTCAACACCGATAATTCCTATCTGGGTCAGCACCCAACGATCCTGTGTGGGTCAGCATCGAGCAATCTTATGTGGGTTAGCACCGATCGATGCCACGTGGGTCACCACTGAGTGATCATCTGTGGGTCATCACCAAGAGATCCTATGTGGGTCCACAAATTGAGATCCTATGTGGTTTTGACGACGTACTGACGATGTACTATGATCTTCTGTGGGTCTGATGATAGTTTAGGATCCTTCGTGGGTCTACATCTTAATAGAGTAAGATGATTTAGTAGTTACTTATAATCATCTCTACTACTGAACCATAGAAATACCTGGTGTGAGATGAGTCAGTACCTTTTTGGTATTCATCTTTTTGGCTTACATGTGTGGTACTTACCTTTGTGGTGATCCTTCCATTGTGAAACAGTTGAGCTTTGGGATTTTGTGTTGGACTCTGTGTTTCCTCATGATTGTGATGGGTATACTTGATAACATTGGTATATATATGGGCATATAACTAAGTAGGGTTGTCTGTTGATTTCATTCTTTTTGGTTTATCTATTGTGGGTTTTGAGACCTTTAGGGTCTCGAGGTCCCTATTGAGTATTCTTATACTCACCCCTGCATCAGCTATGCCAGTACCTCATTGTGATTGGTGCAGATGATAGAGAGCTCTGACTGAGAATGAGAGTACCAGGACTGGGTTTAGCTCGGTGGTGGAACGTAGAAGATGTGTACCATAGAGAAGACTATATGAGAGCTGTGCCTACCCTTCAGGTAGGATCCTTGGTGGGTGATCATAGGAGATATTCCATTTTACATGAACTTTCAGTTTCTTTTACTTTCCAATTGGGCTTGTATTCTCGCCCATTTTTTCTTATTGTACACTCTCTTTTACAACACGATTTTCTTGATTTCGTATCTTGTTGTGTTCTTGGTTGTTTTTTATTATGTGTTAAAAGACAATGTCATCCCGGTTTTAGGGAATACACATTCGGTGCTAGTAACCAACCCCTAGCCTATGGAAAGCGGTCTTGGGGTAGTCACAACACGAGCCCCGAGGAACATTTTGTGACAAATTGGTATCATAGGAGTTAGTTATACCATAGAACATAGGAATCATATCTTTTTTTAACGAAAATAGTGTTATGTGTAATGAGTGTGGTTATGAGTTTATAAAATCTAGTGTTGGTACGGCAGCCGACGTATCAATAAACCAGGACCCTGACATCTGATTTCTGACTCAGTGCATGAAAAAACTGATTTCATGTGTGTTTTCAAAAGCTATCATTGTGATCCTTTGAGTAATCTCCCCAGGTATTACTTATTGACCGTGTCACACCAGTTTATTTTCAGGATTCCTCCAAAGAGATATCTAACATGGGTTCCAGATATAGTACGTAGTGAAATTCCACCGAGTGACGAGGCCTCAGTGCACAGCCCTCTTCCTGTAGAGGCGCTTGCAGAGTCAACGATGATATAATTACCCATTGGGCCACCAATTCCACCATCCCCACTAGTAGAGGGTCTATGTTTCTTGAGCTCGTTGCATGAGTTCCCATGCTAGAGGCCACCGATGTTCTGGGGAAAGACAGACTCGTAGTACGAGGAGGATTGGCTAGAGGCTGTGGTGTGAGTCTTCCGACTAGTAGGGACACCAGCCGATCTCATGGTGATCCTTGCTGCCAGTATTCTAGAGGCAGTAGAATTCGGATGGTGGAGCATGATTCACAAGATTCACGATGAGGTGACATTTCTCTTGGAAGACTTTGAGAGCATGTTTCAGGCAGAGTTCATTCTAGAGACTCTTCGCATAGTGCGCATACAATAACCTCTTCATCTACAGCAGAGAAGAATGATTGCGGATCAGTACTCATTGAGGATCACTGACCTCTCATGATACTCCACAGATATGGCGTGATACCCATTCATCAGGGTGCACACCATTGAGTACGGGATCAGGGGGGAGATCATGGCTTCAATGATTTATCTTTGAATCCAGATGTAGGCGGGGTTGTTTGAGTGGGTCCTCTTAGTGGAGATTTTTATTACTGAGCAGTCACCAGTAGCGAGACCCACCACTAATCATCACATATTGGATTCTTCTATAGCTAGAAGTAGATATATGTCACAGAGGTCCAAGTGGACCATACTTACAGGTGGACAACCATAGGATTCAAGGTCGGTTGTGCGGGGAACCCGAGGTAGCACAATTCATGTGTGGAGTGGGTAGGGTCACATGGCTCATGACTATCTGAACCGTCATACGGATGATAAAAAGTTTTTTGAAGAATCTCTCATGCAGAGAAAGTGGTTAGACAATGGTGGTATGCAGGGAGCAGGTAGAAGTGGAAGTGGAGCTATTCATGTAGCTTGCAGTGTGTGACAATTCGAGATGTTACCACCACCACGACTAGGTGGTCCACACCGACCACAGGGAGCATGAAGACAAGGGTGAGCTCACCTTTAAGCAGCTGAGTCATATGATCACGGTGCTCCGGAGATGACACGCGGTATGATCTGTGTCTACTTCACCTTAGATTCATTACATATAGACACTAGTGTCAGTAAATCTATTGTTTCCACTGCCCTTGTTTGGAGCTTGGAGATTCCGATGGAGTCGTAGGCTCGATCAACATATATAGAGACCCCTACGGGAGTGGATTCGATGATTATGCACTGGTGACGGCTATGTGAACATACTCTAATAGGCGATATCTTCAGCTAGGATCACTTAGTAACGGCGTCGAGGCCTTACGATGTCATCTTGGATATTGACTGGTTATATACAGTCCATGCTCAGACTGACTATATTAGGAGCAATGTGCGATGTGTCCATATGGATGGGACCAGGTTTACCTTCACCGGCGAGAAGGGATCCTTTGAAGAACAAGATAAACATACCTAAAAGAGAGTGCAGCCAATCACTCATCAGTTTTCTAGCCTTACCCTCAGAGAAGTTGATGTGGAGAGTCCGAGTTATCCTGTAGTGGTGGAGCAGTACATAGATGTCTTCCCTAATGATGTTATGGGTCTACCTCATCATAGAGAGGTGGACTTTTACATTGAATTGTACCCCGGGAAGGCACTAAAATCTAAAAAATCCTATCAGATGGCTCCCCTAGAGCATCATGAGCTGTGTGTAAAATTGAAGGACTTACAGGGGAAAGGGTTCATTAGACCTAGTGTTTCTCCTTGAGGATCTTCGATTTTATTTTCCAAGAAGAAGAATGGAAGATTGAGTCATTGTGTTGACTATTGGCACCTGAACTAGGTAACTGTGAAGAACATGTACCCAATTCCGAGGACTGACAACCTCATTGATCATTTGAAAGAAGCACGGTGGTGCTTGAAGATAGACCTTAGATCAGGCTATCACCAGTTAGAGTATGAGACGATGATGTGCAGAAAATGACATTCAGATGTCGGTAAGACAATTTTGAGTTCTTCTTTATGTCATTCGGCATAACCAACACTCTAGTAGTGTTCATGGGGCTCATGAACAGGATCATTCCGCCATACCTTGATCACATTGTAGTATTCGTTATCTATGTCATTATGATCAAATCGACTACTGAGGAGGACCATGACTATCATTTGCAGGTGGTACTAGATACACTCCGATAGCACCGGATTTATGGTAATCTCTCGAAGTGGCAGTTTTGGATTCGAGATGTTCACATTCTGAGACATGTCATATCGGACGCTGGAGCTACAGTTGATCCAAAGAATAATGAGAAGGTAATTTCATGGGAGCCACCTAGGAGTGTGATAGAGGTTCAGAGTTTCTAGGGTTTGGCCGAATACTACGGGATATTTGTGCTAGATTTCTCCAAAGTTGCAGAACCACTATAAGTGTTGATGATAAAGGGGAAACCATTCGTTTGGTCAGAGATATTGCAGTATAGTTTTCAGGATTTGAGGCATAAGATGATTAGTGCCCCCATCATGAGGCTTCTAGAAGAGAGAGTCGGGTACGTAGTCTACTGAGATGCATCAGTTACCTGACCAGAATGTGTCATGATGCAGGAGACAGTAGTTATCACCTATGGCTCTCGACAGCTTGGTCAGTGTGAAACGAACTATGCTACCCATGACCTGGAGTTGGCAGTAGTGGTCTTTCCCTTGAATATGTGGTGACACTATCTGATAAGAGAATTTTTTATAGTCTACTCGTATCGCAAGAGACTCAGGTATATCTTCTCTTATAATGACCTGAACCTAGGACATCGACGTTTTCTTGAGTTACATTAAGACTACTACATCAAGATAGTATATACTCTAGGGAAGGGAATGTTGTAGAAGATGCAATCAGCAGAAGATCTGGTATACAGCTGCTAAGTGAGGTGACAAAGTAGCTGACCACTTTACAGTTATCCATTGTTGATCTGGATGGATCCGATTTTCATCAGTCTCTTACAGTCACTGCCCCACTTCTTCAGCAAGTCAGGTAGGCATAGTGTGGGGTCACTGACTGCGAGACTCGACGTGCTCAGATATCCATGGGATGTGGCCCTAATGAATTTTATGAATGTGGGGCGAACGCCATCCACTTTAGAGGACGTACCATGGTACTACTGTCACTTCGGGAGGATGTGTTGAGAGATTTACACACATCCTCTCTAGTGGTGCATCCAGAAGAGGTGAATATGTACCAGGATCTATGATGACAGCACTAGTGGCTGGGAATTAAGAAACCAGTAGTAGTGTTTTTCTCTTCATGCCTAATTTTGTTAGTATGTGAAGGTGGAGTATCAGGTACCAGCAGGCTTGGTTCAGCCTTTAGAGATTCTAGATTGGATGTGGGACTGGATATCCATGGACATCGAGACATGAATCCCATATAAATATAGAGTTCATGATTCTATTTCTGGGATCTTCGACTTGCTCACCATGTCATCCCGCTTCCTATCTATCAGAGAGAAGGGTTCAGTAGAGAGCTTGAGACGCCACTCTGTAAATGATATTTTTTGGCTACATGGATTACACATGACGATTGTATCTGATTGGGATGCACATTTTACTTCCCAGCTATGGTAGGGGTTGCAGGAAGCTTTCGAGACACAGCTTCGTTTGAGCACTGCCTTCACTCCCTAGATGGATGTCCAGATTGAGAGGACCATTCAGACCATCGAGGACATTCTAGGTTCTTGTGTCATCAACATCCATCACAGCTGGTAGGATCACAAGCATTTGGTGGTGTTTTCATACAAAAACAGTTATCACTGCACCATTGGGATGACACCTTTTGGGGTGTTGTACGAGCGACCATGCAAATCTCCTTTGTGCTAGAGAATCCCTAGGGATTCAGCACTAGTGGGACAAAATATTTTACGGGCTACCACAAAGAAAGTGCAGATCATCCATGGGTGGATAAAGACTACAAAGAGTAGGCATAAGTCTTATTCCGACAGGAGACAGAGACCATTATAGTTTGAGGATGGTGACCACGTCTTTCTATGGGTCTCACCACAACGAGGTTTGTGGAGACTTGCTGAGATGTAAATTTCTCTCCGAGATTCATTGGACCCTTCTAGGTCCTCATCGAAGTTAGCATGGTGGATTACAGCTTAGCACTTCCACCTCAGTTGCACTGGGTCCACGAGGTCTTCCAAATATCCTAATTGATGGGATATGTTCATGACCCTTCCCATGTCATCGACCACGAAGAGCTGGACATCGATGATGGGGCAACATTTTCAGAGGTTCCAGTTGAGATTGAGTATCTAAAAGTGGAGGTCCATTGTGGGTGGTCGATGCCACTGGTGCACATTTGATGGCAGCATGGGAACCTCTAGGAGACCACATGGGAGTTGGAGGCTCAGATTCATGGTCAGTTCCCCCACTTTTTTCTTATTTTTGTGGTTTTTTTTTCAGGGATGCAATTTCCTGAGTTGGGGACAATGTACCGACCTATAATTTCCATTTTTTTAATATATGGGAATTTTAAGAGTCTGCAAAAATTAACGGCGCGAGATTCTGAGGCCCGGAGTGTTCGGAATGAATTTCAGAAATTTTTTTCTAGTATATTCTGTAAATGTTCGAGCGTGTTTTTTTGTCTTTTTAACCAGCTCTCAGTATTTAAATATGAGGTTTCCATTGAACTAGCTGTGCCGGTAGACAATTATGGGTACCATCACCCTGACTGCAGTAGTTCGACGGTGGAAGATAGTTTTTCAATTATTCGTGAAAGAATAAAATAAAATTAAATTTTGTAACATTTTATTTTCTTCTAAACCTCCCATGTGAGGTTATAGAGATGGGGACCCCCGAACTTAAATACCCCCAATTTTAATTTTAGTGTGGGGACCACTCGAACCCTCCTAATTTGATAAACCTCTTCAACTCCATTTTTAATGAGGGATGCAACCTTTAGGTTTCCCTAAAATTTATTATCCCAACACCTCTTGATTAATGATGCTAATTAAAATTAAATTAATAAAACATAATTTAATTTATATTGGGTATTATTTTGTTGGGAGAAGTGTTGGAATATTACTTGGATAATTGTTTACCCTCTCTAACAAAGAACACCTCCGAACGATGATTGAATACTGAAGATCAAAGAATGAGGAAACTGACCCCGAGTTTGATATGAAGCACCTTATAGTGGCAACCAACGTAGGTCGTGGTCGATGACAACGAACTGAATATTGGGGAATAACTGACATCACTAAATTCACCAACTTCCTATGTCAACGGTAAATTAAGGTAGGGTGGTTGTTTGAAATTCTTCCCCTTAACCATTATTGATAATTAATTGTAAAATCAAGAAGAGATTATAACTGCCTGCTACCGGTGCCCTGAGACATCGCTCCACCCCACGGCCTCTGCCGCCCCGCGACCTCCCATCATTGTCGTCCTCACACCAATCGCGGTCTCTGCCACCCCACGACCTCATCGTATTGCGACCTCACAGCCCTCACGACCTTCGCCGCCCTGTGGCCTCGCCATCCTGGGGCCTCGCGACCCTCGTGGCCTCGCCACCCTTGCGGTCTTCGTGCCTCCCTAGTTGCATCTGCGCCACCCAAACGGTCGCGTGCCACCCTCATGGCATCGCACGGCTCCGCAGCCCCCGCTCCTCCCTGCACAGGCCAGGCTAGGGCAACCCAAACTGGGTCGGTCCAACTGGGTCAGACCGGACGCAGACCAGCTATGAGCTTTTCACATTATCGGCCATAACATTGGCACATGGAGTCTGTTTGACAAACAATCAACGACGCTATAAAACATGATATGAGAAGGTCCCATTGGTATACCCCACATATGATTTGGATAAATTTGGGATATGGTCGGGTTGGATCGAGCACAAATCCAACCGGACCCTCAAGACTAATAGTTTAATAACATACATATCGGGTGTCCAATCGAAGAACCGTCTATTGCGTTGAGAACCCTATGATGTGGAGGTTCTTTTGGATACTTCGTAGTGGGACCTTGCGGTAGTTGGATTATCAACCAGTGGCTTGAAGAGTGTACTTTTCTGGAGATGAGAAAGCTTAGTGAGGGAACCATGTAGCTACCTGTGACTTGAGAAAGAGATCCTTCATGGGTCTGTGATTGAGGGTCCCACATGGAACCGATCTAGGATTCCATGGAAAACAACACTAGGATCTATTTTTGGTCAACACCGGGCGATCTTGTGTGGGTCAGCACCCAAAAATCCAGTATAGGTCAACACCAAGAGATCCTGTGTGGGTCATCACCTATAGATCCAGTGTGGGTGAGCACCCATAGATCCTGTGTGGGTACGCACTGAGAGATATTGTGTGGGTCAGCACCAAGCGCTCTTGTGTGTGTTATAACCAAGCAATCCTTTGTGGGTCAGCCCCTAAAGATCTTTTGTGGGTCTGATGGCGTACTGACGATGTTCTACAATACTCTATGGGTCTGATGATGGTTTATAATCTTTCGTGGGTATGCCTCTTAACAGAGTAAGATGATTCAGTAGTTACATCAAAATATCACTAATACTGTACCTAATAAATACATTGTGTGAGCTGAGTGATTAACTTTGTGGTATTCTTATGTGGGGCATACCTGTGTGGTACTTACCTTCTTGGTGATCCTTCCTTTGTGGAACAGTTGAGGTTTGGGATTTTCTATTCGACTCTGTTATTCCTCATCATTGAGATGGGTATACATGGTAACCTAGTTATAAGTATGGCCATATACCTAAATAGGAGTTTTAGTTGATTTCGTGCTTTGTGGTTTATCTATGTGGATTTTGTGAGACCTTGAGGGTCTCGGAGTCCCTACTGATCATCGTTATACTAACCGCTGCATGGGATACACCTTCACCTAGCTATGTTTGGTGTAGATAATGGACATCATCGACTGAGGAAGCGAGTACTAGGACAAGACGTAGCTTAGAGGTGGAACATAGATGAGTTGTACCACAGAGAAGATCTTTCGAGTGTTGTACCTCCCATTTAGGTAGGATCCTTGGCGGGTGATCACAAGAGATTTTTTAGTTTACTTGTATTTTTAGTTTCTTTTAAATTTTTGTTAGGCTTGTATTCTGGCCCCATTTTTCTTATTATAAACTCCATTTAACTATAATGATTACTTGAGTTTGTATATTTTTGTGCGCTTGGATATGTGTGACTACAGGTTATAAAGGCAGTTCCTTCCCTATTTTAGGGAATACACCTTCAATCCTAGTCACCAGCCCCATGCCTATGGAAGGCGGGCTTGGGGTAGTCACGGCACAGGCCCCAGGGGATAGGTTGTGACATCAAATCACTCCTATGTTATGATTAATCCTACCAGGGACCAAAAACTAGATGTAATTAGAAGGGACATTAAATGGTTGGATTCTAGTCTAGAAAAATCATGGTATGATACTATTTTTAATGAATTTTTATGCAATAAGTAATCGTTATATGATCTTTTGTTATGAAATAAATACATTTCTTATGAACAGACAAGAGAAAAATGGATCTGTAAGGGAAATAAGAACAATGGTTATTTCTATGCATGTATAAAAGCTAAACATAGGCTCTTGAATCCCAACGTTATTCTAAAGGATGTATCTGAAAAAAATAATATGGTTTTTCTTAGAAGTTTGTTGGATAGCTAATTAAAACCATTTATAGAGGATCCTAACACAATAATAGAGGATGTATATCCACAGGGTTCAGTCAATATATTTTATTGTATCCTCTATCCTATGATTGATGATGTGAAATCAAGGTTGAATGATATTGTTGATGATGATGAAATTCATGGGTTGATTTGGTCAATAAACCCTAAAAAAGTTACATGTCTGGACATTTTACCTGATTCTTTTTATAGCGCATCATG
The DNA here is from genome assembly GCA_963277665.1 of Viscum album. Classification (NCBI taxonomy): domain Eukaryota; kingdom Viridiplantae; phylum Streptophyta; class Magnoliopsida; order Santalales; family Viscaceae; genus Viscum; species Viscum album. The sequence goes on from OY728162.1 coordinate 544,171,950, forward strand.
GGATATTGGGAAGGTGAGTATTAGTAGTGTGATAGAGGACTATTATCATGATAGAATTCTACCTCAAGTATAATGTTAATGAAAAGTATTTTTAGTTCCCATGGTAAATGATACTTAGTCTTGGAATCATTACAACCCTACATACTAGAATTCTTAGCAACAAGCTTGTTCACCTTCTTCCCACATGGGTTGATCAGGAACAATATGAATTTTTGAATGATCGGTTAATCAAAGGTATTATTCCTTTGTATAAAGAGATGTTCAGTGAGATCAACTTGATGGTTTTTGGAGGCAATGTGGTCATAAAATTGGATATATAAAATCATATGATAGAGTGTAATTGAGATTTTTTATCATGGTCCTTTCTTATAGATGTTTCTCTATGTGGTTTACTGATCTTCTCTTCCATTGTTTTCGTTCTCTGTAGTTTTCTACTTCATTCGTGGGAAAAAATAATGTGTTTTTAAAGCTGAATGAGGATTGAGATAGGGAGACCCCCTCTCCCCCGCCCCTTTTCATCAGTTCATTTAATGTACTCAATTGATACAATAACCATTTCATAACTATGGGGAATATTGTTATCTACCACAACAAGAAAGTGCATGGAGATATTTCTTGTCTTAGGTTCGTGTATGACACCATTCTCTTTGTTAGTAGAATATATAATCACGGGGGTAATATTTCCATATAGGTTTATTGTTTTATGACTGGTCGTGTTATAAACCAAGACAAGCGAATTTTTTTCATAATAAATTATGATTTAAGTGGAAAATGGAATTAAAAATAAACCTGGTATGCTAAAAGGATCCTTCCACATGGATTATCTAGGTTCCCCAGTGTCTTATAAACATTTATCAAACACATTTATATAGTTATTGAAAAAATTATGGGTTGTATTCTCAATTGGAAAACAAGTTCTTATCATTTGGAGGGAGATGCAGTGTTTATTCTATCCTTTCTTCCATCGCTATGAATATCATTAAAACATTGAAAGATCCAGTGAAAGTGATTTCCTATGTTGAGACTAATATGATTCTTTTATATGGGATGGAGACTTATAAAGAATATATCATTGGGTCTCTCAGAATTGCCTTGATAAACATATTAAAGAAGCGATATTATCTTAAAAAGTATTTCTAGAAAAATAGATGTTCATCATGAAAATATTGCATTGGAGATAATTGAAGGAAAACCCATGTTTGGAAAGAATATGTAATTTACTTACAGAAATGTGAGGAACCTGTCCATGTTCAAACCATCCAAAATTCAGAATATGGATCCAACCACTTCTACCAAACATTCGTCTGCATACCCAATAGATAATTGGAAAATTAGATATAAATTACTTGCATTACAACTAGAGGTGGACAAACCTTGGATTCCCTTGCTATCCACTCAATGAATCGACTTCAGCAAGGCTAGTGAAAACCCTACATTAATCAGTTCCCCCTTGGATGGTAATGACATTTATATTTTTGATTGCATCATGATGAACAATATCCCTGACTGATGTGTTCTCACTTATTCTATGAATTGTAATTTTTCTATTAGATATTTTCATAAAACTCAGAATGTGTATTCTCCTTCATATCATTGGAAGAAACCATATGGTGCAATGAGATACCTTACATGTTCATGATCTAGGTTTTTCAAGTCTATAAAATACCACTTCCAAATTATGAGAGTATCAGGTAGAGAGGGACCAACCTAGCATCCAAGTTCCTTTGACGCAAAGATCTGAGGTCTCAGTGCACTAAATATTTATCCCTCAATGGTGAATGGGGAAACATTTGTTGAGGGCCATTATACCAACTTATAATATTTTCCAATCAGGGTTTCATAGCCGAATCATTCTTTAAACTATTGTTCTATCACTCAGATAGATCTACATTAGAATAAAAGGCATGGTCACTGATAATAACTACTATATTATGGATACTTTGGATGTCTAGGAATGAAAAAAAGCCATGAATCTCCATGGAGGACCTTCAAAAATATTTTTGTAAAAACCAAATACATAATTTTGGACTTTCCTAGGACATAAATGGATTTAGAGAATACCCCTTCCCTCATGCATCTTCTTCTTAAATATTCTTCTATAAAAAATGTTCCTACAACTAAAAGAGAACGGATCAAATTAAGTCTTGTCATATTGTGGAGAAAATTAAACTATGATTGTTCTTGTTACAGGAGATCTATGTGTGGTGTTCGAGTGGTCGGTGACACTAAGGGTTCAGTTTTTGAAGCTTTCTCATCTTTCTTTGGTTGTGGTGACACTGTTTATGTGGAAGCCCATGCTACCATCACTAACATGATCCTTTGTGATCAAAAGAATATTCCTAACAAAGATGTTGATATATATATATATTTTGAAATCTATAATGATGTTTCATGTACTGGAACTATTCCATGGCCCATTGAATACTACATTAGAAGTAGTAAATATCGTATGGGAAACCACAAAATCATACTTATAACCTGGCATCACTACAAAAAATGGTTTCCTTAAAAGGGGTTGATTTTTCATTTAGATGGGGTTATAACTTCCTCAAGAGGGTTTAGACGTGATTTTGGTGTAGCACTACTAATTTGTTCACAATGTATGCTTAGCAACAGTTTTTATTAAACGCTAGTATATCAGGATGGACATTATAACCGCTGTATTTTGAAGGGGATGAAACCCCTTCTAATGTTAACCTTAACTATGTATAATTTAGAAGGGGTTTGAACCCCTTATAAATAATTCATCAAATTAGGTGTTGTTAAAACCAAACATTATTTCTCTAAATGTACAAATTTAGGAGTGTTTTTAAAACCTCCCCTAATATCTACATTTTTTACATGCGATTTTAACCTCCCTACAGTTTAATATTTTTTTGAAAACCCCTTGTATCCTGTATTTCTCTCCCCCTCATATTCCCACACCTTCCTAGCAGGTTAACCCACACACAACTGTTTACTTCTAATTCCTGGTTCCAATGGACAATCTCCTCATGTCCCCCACAGAGCAAACGGTCCCCTACACCCAGCACACCCAGCGCCTCGTGTCCCCTACTCTTAGTGTCGCTTGTCCCCCATTCCCATTGTACCATTTTATAAAAATATTCTCTAGAGGGAATCAAACCCAGACCCCCTGATCACTTGCACCCACAATTCACCACCTGCTAAAACAATTATAGCACAACATTCTAATTTTTTTATTTGTAAGAATATATATATATTATTTCATATTTTAATAAATATTTTTTAGAGAATATATTTAAATTCATTTTGTTATATAACCACTATATAATTTATATAGACTATATATTTATATTTGTGTACTCATATGAATATATATTTATACATATATTCAAATAAATTATTTATATATTATATAAATGTTAATTCATATAGTATATATAAATAACTATATATATATATATATATATAAATACATTTACATTTTTGGGGTATATATATGTAATTAGGTTATATTTATAGATATAATATAATTATAATATATATATATTTATTTTTTATACTTTTATATGTTTGTGTGTGTTTGATAATAATAATATTAATTATTATTATTATTACTATTATTACATGTGTTTTTAACTATAAAAATTATATGTTGGTTTTATGAATATTGTACATTTAATTTTATTATTTATATCCTACATATATTATAGAAAATACATTTATATTATATTAAAAACATTTATATTATATATTTATTTATGTTATTTATAAACTTATATAAATATTTATATGTTATATACATGGTTTGTTAAATAATATATATATATATAACTATTCACTTAATATTTTTATAAAAGGCCTTTAAAAATATATTTATATAATCTATTTCAACACATACATTTTTTATTATTTTCATATATATTTATATATTTATTTGTATATACAATATAGTATTATATATAATAATATAAAATTATAATTATATTAATAGAATTCATAAAAATATTTATATTATATAAAATTAATATTATATGAAAAATTATTCAAAAAAATATTTAAAAAAATTTATTTTAAATAAAATTTATATTATATATAATTTAGATGTATATTATATTTAATGGATATTATCTATAATACAATTTAAACAATTATATAAATAATATTGGAATGAAATAAAATTTTATATTATATATAATTAAAGTAATATAATATTCAATTTATACAATTATTTATATATTTTATATCATTGCATATATTTATTATTATGTACATTAATATATATATGTATTTTAATAAATCAAATTTTATAATATTGTATATGTTAATATATAATTATTTGTATAACATCTATTTCAAATAATATTAATTATATACAATACACATGCATAAACATGTTATTTAAGAAAATAGATTTTTTATTATAATATCAATTATAAAAACTACAAACTTGTATTTATATATTGTTTATTTTTTAAATAAATTATATGTATGTATATATTTATATAATATTTTTATGCATTTATATCATAACTAATTAATTTAGATAATGAAATATATATTAATGTACATAATATTATACAATTATATTTATGTACACATATAAATACAATAAAATATAATCATATAAATATTTTATTTTATATATTAATATGTTGAATTTAAATACATTTATATATTGTATTTTAATTATATATTTATACATCTCTCAGAATATATATTATGGAAGTTTCTTTTTAAAAAAATAGTGGGGGTCACAACACCTTTAATCTCTTAAATCAGAGATTTTTTAACCCGCTCTAAAATAAAGACATTAGAGGGAGTTTTGATCCCATTTTAAAATAAAGACATTAGAGGGTGTTCTGACCCACCCCCACTCTAATTTAAATATAGAAGAGGGGGTTTTGAACCCCCTAAAATTTATGAAACTAGAGGTGGTTTTTACCCCCTCTAATTTAAGAGATTATAGGGGTTTTCAACCACAAAAAACATTGGATATTATAGGTGGGTTTTAACCCCCTTTAAAATCCAACAATATAATAAATAAATAATGTTAAAAAATTTAGAGGGCATTCAAAACCACTTATAATTTATGAAATTTATTGGCTCAATGACCCCCTCTAAATTATTTGATTTTCAATGGTTGTATATAATAAATCCTTAATTTTTATAGAAAATAAACCATGAGGGGGTTTATAACCCCTTCTAAATTTGACGATTAGGGGGGAGGGGGTTGTGTAGAACCTCCTCTAATTATACATAAAAGAAAATTAGAGGGAGTTCTGTGTAACCCCCTCTAAATAATCCCCATTAATTTAAAGTTATTTGTTGTGTGTGTGGGTAATGTGGTTGTAGACTATCATTCATCTAGATCATCTTGTATTGAACGACTCCAATTATTTTCTAGAATTGGTTATTCTCCCTGGTGAGGCGATTCAATTTGTTTTGGATGATTCTCTTATGATTCATTAATATTGAAACCCTCAATTTTTTCCTTGTATGATTTTTATCCCTTTATACTTAAAATAGTATAAAAAATATATTTGTGGATAGATTATATTTTGATTAATATTTTCACCCTTCTAATATGTCAACCATAATGACATTATGACCCTTGTTTTAGAGGCTTTATGATGAATGGATTATGAAATGTCTATTTTTAAATTAAATATCAATAGAAAATGCTATTAAAAGTGTCCATTAATTTCAAAGAATCCCATATTTCATTTTTTTTATTGGACTAATAACAATAATTTGTTAAAATTAAGTAATATCTTTTATAAATGTTATATATATCCCTATATATAATTAAACTTAAAATGAGATTGATGATATTATTATATATATACATACACGCACACATAGAGATACACAGACACCTCATATATATATATATATGTGCGTATTCTTTTAAAAATTAATAATAATTTAAATATTTAATACATATTTTTATATTTTGAATAGTTTGTTTTAAATTACAGCATATAAAATACCAAAAAATCAATAACTAATGTTATCCTACGAAAATCTAATTATGTAAAAAATTGAACATTACATATTTTTTAATTAAATTTTAAAAAAAATTTTTGATTTTAATATTCTTAATAAAAGGATTGGTGTAATCTCACCAAATATTTGTAAACTATATTGAGTTCCAATTAAATAGGGAATAGAGCACGACTTATGTCATTTGTATTTAACGAGAAAATAAATTTCTTGTCAATTTAATTTCAATAAAATTTAATCAAGCTCTTATCATAATGAAAAAAACTAAATATATTAGTACATATAATTTATTATAAATTAATATGAATATTCAAAGAAAAAAAATATGATACTGATTTCTGACTGGCCCCATAAGAAAATAATTATTAATACATTCTTTCGAGATGTCTGACCCATAATTGATAATATACCAAAAAAGACATATTTAGATTGAAATAAAAAATGATATATGATTAATCTTATTAAATGAAACATATTATAGTGATTTCACCGTAATATAATAAATAAAATTAGATAAAAATTTAACCCCATATAGATACACTAATGATACAAACAAATAAAAAATGTAGTGGTTATTGAGTTTAGACACATCAAATTAATACTGTCGTTCCTTTAACCCATGTGATCCCACTATATGTATAATTGTATATAAGAACTATTTACACAAACTTAGTGACACTATTTCTATTTATATGATGCTTTTCATTTAAAAATAAAATGTAATCATCCAGTACCTAATTATTTATAAAATATTTAGTGAATTACTGAAACAGAACTAGAATTATATATATCATTTTAGAAAAAATTCTGTTTTATAAAAAATCGATGATAAAAAACCATGTAATGAGCCTTCATCTTATGATTTGTATCTATGAAATAATTTCTCTTATATGTCACACATATAATACACAATTTTTCATATATTAAATACCATGTGATCATACATACTACTTATTATTCTTTTATAATTAAAATTATATAATAAGATCATATATATTATTATAAGTAGTGGATATAAATTCATATATTAACATGACAAGTAATCTCATGAATGATATGATATCAACAATGGGTATTCATTTACCTATTGTAAAATCCATGGTGATTCACTTTGTAAATACCTAATTTCTATCACAAAATTACTATAATGGTATCCATAACTTTGGGAATATCCTCTACTTGATTAATGAACATATTAATCCAAGGAACCTATTTTACTATATCTATTTATATAATATAATCATCATTGGTTATAAAAACAACCACAATTGATTTTATATTTATTATCCAACTAATAAAACTTCAATTTGTATAGAAAAATAAAAATTACAATTTAAATCATTAATATATATTTGGAAAAATTTATCATTAAAAAAAATTATTTTCATTATGCCCTCTAAATTTTTTTAGTCACTTTATAATACATTTATAAATTTTTAACAGTGATCCACTAGTATTCATTGAGACTAAATTCATATTTTCACATCATTTATAATTCATATGAATCATTTGGGAGAGTACATAACCATTCATACAAGATAAAAATTATATAAAATATACAATGAAATCCATACATGAGTTTATTTTGTATCATTAGAAGATATTCACTAATACTTTAAAATAATCCTTCCATGAACAATACTTATAATACCTCTTAAAGAATCATTTATTTTGAACTGGTTAATTATTTTACTAATCCATGAATCATAGTGTTCATCTCCTATAAATAGAAGAGGAATACCTCTATATTTTCTTCAATTGTCTCCAATGATTTGTGTTTTGAGATCACGATATGAGAAGTTCTATGATCTCAGAAATCACACTTTGCAAAATAGATTCACATTTGCATTGTGCCACACATCGAGTCCTTAGTCTCAACAATAGTTCACTCTATGAGTTTTGATAGTGAGGTTTATTGTAGATCTCTATGGTTTGTATGTATAATCAATCATTGAGATTGAGAACTGTGATCATGATCTTTAATCGAGCTGGGAGATCAAGCTCCTTGATTGTGATTGGGGATCAAGATCTGTGATTTCAGCTCTACGATAGAGCTCTGCGAACTAGAAAAAAAATCTACTATCTTGGGACATAATTTCCATCCACGAACCTGCTCTGGGTGTCCTCGAAGATGCTTCCTGAAGGGAATACATGTCGGATAATCTGGTCATCGAGGAGTGTCTATGATGTGTAGTGACTCGTTAATTTTTCATATAAAATTTCATGTTATATAGAATAATTAAATATCAGAGTACAGACCAAGGATCGTTATGTCTACTGTCTTAAAATACTAGGTACATAGAACATAAAACATGGGTCTAAAAACACACTTCATTATTTAATCTCCATAGAGAGCTCCAAACATCCATTGTGCCCTTACATCAACCTAGGGTACACTGGGGAACGCAGGAAAAAAAGAATGATCCAAAAGGCCTAGTAAGGGAATGAACATAAGGATGCGTCTTAAGCACACGAGTTTGGAGGCATGACATAATGATATCTGATGAGTGGAGCATATAAAATGATATCATATTAACATGGGATCATATAAAAATGGAATCATATAAATGTGGTAGAATCATAAAAAATGTATTTAGTATTGGTCATGTCTAACTACCAATCATGTTTTCCATTTTATTATGGGTCAAGGCTTATCACCAATCCTGATTCCCATTTTATTATGAGTAAGTGATAACCGCCAATCCGGTTTCACACCAAATCTACTAACACGTTAACTTAACCAATGCATTATAGTGTTATTTGGGAGCACCTATATTAAAATTTTCAAGAATATTTTTTCCACATAAATAATCAAACCTAATCAGCCATACTTGAATATAAGGACACCCATGGAATGAATTGGGTAACACAATCATGACATAAAGCATAAAGAATGGGTTTATAATTATAGTATACATGAAAGATAGGGATTAGAACATACATGCTCGATCATAAGATAAAATAGTCATATAACATGGTAAGTGGTTTCAAACAGAATTGAAAATATATAATAAATGTATTAGAGAAACATTAGAGTTAAATATTTTTTATGGTGTTAAGGAAAATATATTATAGATTTTAAATTAGAAAATGTAAAAATATTTTATATAAATCCCAAATTGAACCAAGTAGGTATTCATAATTAAATTAATTCTTTTAAAAAGACAATGGTGGCTTACTATATAGGATATACTGCAATTGAAATTGGGTAAAAATTTTGGATGTCCCCTTAAAATTGGTTTACTATTCGTAATGTTCTAAGGAGGGAATCTTTTAAAAACGTTTATATCCTTGAAATATAGGGATGAAATGATCATAAAAAATTGTTTTTAAACTAAAAATCATTTAAAATATGAACCTAAATTAATTAGATAAAAACATTTTTATATAAAGAATGATCAGGCAACCTGAATGAATAAAGAAGCTTCATGTAGAATTCATTACGATTTATCGGCATGGGGTCAGATGTACCTAAGATGGAATGATGAGAGAGAAAATGGGTTTCTCATCAATTATACATCATTAGGTAATTATGGGGATGATGTGAAAACATACCCCATAATTTGGTATTACACATAAAAAAGTCATAGTATAGAGGACAATGTTGATTAAGAGAGAAATGGAGAAGATCATTTACCTTAAATCTGGTGTTTTCCTCCACTTTTTATTAATGACTTGAATAAAAAAGTTATGTTTATTAATTAATAAATCCATATCCTCATATATATATATAATTTATTTATCATAACCCCTTTTTGATTCATTCATAACCTGTTTGATTGGTTATAATGATCAATTTAATTATTCGGGCTTGTTTTATTACTTTGTTTCAATGAACTGTTCACTTATATTCATTTTTGGATACACATGTAAGATGAAAGTGGTTGACCTGATTTTAAGTTATATTCAATTAGTGAACATCCTATATAAGGACCCGGCCTTACACATTACTTATTATTGAATTAAATGAATAATTCACATTGAGGATCTTTTCATGATTAGAGTTTTAGAGAATTAGGACATAACTATTACATCTCAATGATTACAAAGTAGACACATCTACTCATCTTCCTTTTTTTCACAAAATAAAAACTCATGAACAAATGAGTCATGTCTAGTTCATTGTTTTAGACATCCTAACATTTTATTGATCCCATCCTTGACACTATTCAACTTTATGTCCTGTGAAATTTTTTTTAAAGAAACATGGGATGGGCATAAAAATATCAACAAGGGTTATAACAATATGGAAAGAAAACATTATTCCATGTATACATAAGAATCAATAAAATCATACTTTACTCATAAAACATAAGCAATTTAACATACCTCATGAAATCATAAGATTTATGAATAACTCAAAGAAATCATAAGACATAAAGGTAACTTGAGGCATTCATAACATTATTACCTAGAGAGTCACCCCATGGTTATATTTGGAATGCCCATAATAGTATATTCCATAAATCTCTTCGGAGAAACCTTAATTTTTAACCCCTTCACATTACCCAATGCATTGAAGAGCTATATCGGGCTCACCCACCCTTAGTTTATCACGGAACCACCCGTCTTCATAAAAATACCCAAGAACCATAACATAACCATAGAAAATATCTTATGCATAAAGGAAAGATAACATTCCCACATTGAAATAACAATATAACATTTTAAGATATTGAAATAATGAATCTATTCTAAAAACCATTTCCAAATACATTTAAAACATTTAATAAAGAGATTTTTGAATCAAAAGTGTCCCATACAACTTTGAAGATTTTAACATTTTAAACCATTAATATCCATATAAATAAATCCATAAAATCATTTTGAAAACATGGATATTAATGAGAAATATTTATTTGAATAAATCATAAAAACATTTAAAATGATATTTTATTCAAAGGGTTTTTAACAAAATGAGAGACACTTGAATACCATAATTGAGGAATAAAATTTTATGAAAATTATATAATATCATGAGAATAAATAGACTCATGATATAATATTCAAAAGGACTTTATATAAACCATATAATAGTGAATTGGTGCATAACAACAATGAAGTCTCAATTGAAATGTAATATGAGATGAAATCCCTTATAAAGAAGGTATCCTTAAATTAAGGATAAATCAATCTCATAATTATGTGTGACAAATATAAATACACCCAATATAAGTGGATATTATGTGTAAAAAAATAAAAGGTCATTCACACATATTCATAGGATGACATATTCAATAACTACATGTTGAACCAAAAGAAATCGAAATTGGGTTAAGAAGTTCCCTTGGTAAAATTCGACAGCCTAATGGCATCACATTAAAATTCATAAAAGTTGTTGATGAGGGAAAAAATGGTATGTCATCCCTTGGACATAAAATTTACATCAATAATGATATTTAAGAACATATCACAACATAAAAGTATGTAATTTAAAAGACATAATGAAATAAGTCTTTTAAAAAGAGGATGGTGAAAGGTTCCCTTACCGATTTGGGTAACTTTCCAAACGTTCACACCATGAAAGAAAAACCGTACAAAGTTTATGTAAATACACATAAAAGAAAGTATATTACAAAACAAGTAGAATAATGTTATGTAAAAGAGCCACTCAAAATAAATATTGTCAAATGTAGCATAAATATCACAGGAATAAAAGTGAGATGAAAAATCCCTTACGAAAACTAGGATGCCTAACAACGCCACTTAAAACTTGCAAAAAAATGGATTGAAAAAATCAAATAGGGTATCTAATCATATGAACATATAATGTACAGTATTATTAATATAAAAGAACAACCCCCAACATTAAAAAGCGGATCTTAAAGTAAGTTACATAAAAATAGCACTTATAAAGAAAGAGAGAGGTTGGATCCCTTACCTCAAGTCCGACTTGTCTTGTTCGTTTCATTATATTCCTGAATAATAAAATTTGGTAAATTTATAATTTCTTATGGTACTCCTTTAAATATTATTATTCAGTTCCTATTACATATTATAATTTTATAATAATTGGTTAATAATGTGAGTTCATATCAGACGTTTCTGTCGATGTTTGGTACATGAATCAAAAATGAACTTGTTTGAAAATGATGTTTCATGTACTTATAAGTATATCATCTCCAAAATAATATTAATGATTTAAATATCATATAGATCCTGTACATATTAATTTTAAACTATTCCATAACATTTGGAGTTAAAAAGAAATGAAATGCACTGTTCATGGAGATGGTTGGTCGTACGTACGCATGAACGCTACTTTCATTTTACTAACATATTAATGGAATTAAAAATAATTGAGAGATATATATATATTATAATTTCAGTATAATATATATGTTTTATATGTAACATATGTTCATTAATTTCATTATTTATACATTCCATGTATTGCATGAATGAGTCACATCACTTGAGGGGGCGGTAGTCCACAATTCCTCATATGGAATTATCACATTTTCACAACAGGAAAATCCTAATGGTATGTTTTAAATATAAAATAAAGAAGCATATAGAAAACATAATTACCATATATATCATATATAAAATACAGTGGAATCATAATTTCCACCATTAATGGTGTTATGAGATGATTGAACAATCATCTTTTTGTGAGGCAGTAATTCACCATCCACAGAAACAGTATGTTCTTCAACCATTAGACGGAGGTGTGTGTAAGTGTTGTTTTAATCCTTCACATAACAACATACTAGTATACTAAAGATACTGTTGAGGTTACAAAATAAAGGAATAAAAATAGTTTAGGGGTTTGGAGAATCAAAATAATACTAAAGAACACAAGTGAAGGCATTACCTTTAAAGCGGGTAACTCCTTTTGGTTTGAACCAAAATGGTTTCTTCAGGAGCATTCTACCAAAAGTGAGGATTCAATGATGAATATAGGGATGTGTAGAGATAAAATGGGTAGGGTGTTTTCGAGCCAAATGCATGAGAGGTGTGGGTAAGGTGGTAGAGGTGGGGGCCTTTTATACGAGAAGAGGATGGGCACTATTGGAATGTTATAAACTATTACATCATTAAAACTACTTTTCAGATTTTAAAGGTCCCAAAATGATATATTTCGAGGCTAAGGTGCTACGGTTTCAAAATCCACCCATCCAATATGTTTTTGACAAGTTGAAGACTTAGATTTCACCCTATCTTCTCATTTTATTTATATCATTCATTTATGAGGTAACCACTACATCATCACACTGTCGTTAATAAAATAATTTATTTATTGTATAAAAATAATAAAAAAATATCACGATTTTGGAAATCTTTTTATCATTCTAATTAATATTTATTATCAAAAATATGACTTGTATAACCTCATCTAAAAATTGTTTTAGGAAAACAATACATGTCTCTGACATTTTGATTATAACTTTAAATAAAAAGTTATTAATGTAATTTTCCAACCAAAGGGGCTCCATGGGGTCCCCAAGATGACCCATGGATTTTCTTGGTCGGACATGACTCATCCAATAAGGGTAGGACATGTGTAAAGGTCATTTCATATTATTAAAACATTATCTTTACCTTAAATTTCACTAATTACCTTTAATCGCGATTAATAAATCTAAAAAGATACTATTCACCAAAAAATTATTTTAATCACATTGAAAAACATTTTACATCCTAATTAAAACCATGTATGTCGGATTTTTTAAAATCAAATCACATAAGTGGTAATGTATCATTTAAAAGAAAAATCAGTTTCTTTAACTACCACTTAGTGGTTTCACTATTCATCAAAATTTGAAGTTTTTCAGAAAAATACAAAAAATTCACCCTAAGATATATTTGATATTCCAAATTCAAAAATTATTTCTATTTTAAAAAATTAAATATATATAAGTTGTATTAATTAATTTAATAATTCATTCCCGTTGTCAAAAAAAATAGCGTGCTTTTAAGAAACAATATCTATTAAAAGACTGAGACAAGTTTATGTCCAATTTCAAAGTGAAATTAATTCCAATGACCACCATTGGATTAAATGGTAAAAATATATTATAAATACACTTTAATATAAATTAAAAAGATAATATATACATATAAATAAATCATATTAAAAGGATGTTTTGAATTAAAATGCAACATTTTCAATAAAAATTATCTTTATCTGAATAATAACAAAAATTTACACAAAGTAAATTTTGATGTACAGATTCTAAAGAATGATTTAATATTGTAAAATAAAACATATAAAATTTTAAAAAGTATATTTAAGAAGGGTTATCCCTCAAAAGGAGGTTAATCGACCTTTTAAAGAATATTTGAAGGTTTATGCTTACAATTGGATTCATTTCCATTTTAAGCCTCTAACATTTATTGGATAAAAGTAAGAAAAAATATTTGACAAACATATATAATCATTTTGTAGTTAGATCTATTCATTACTACCAATACAGTGGCTAGGTGTTAACTACCATTTAAAATAATATTATTTTATTATTATAGTGCAACGTATGATTTTAAAGAAACTCGTTGTTGCGTATTGGGTAAGCCATCGAGGGTAGCGTTCCCTTTAAAGTAATATTAATATTTTATTCACAAATATAAATAAATATGAAAATTTTATATTCTTTATTTTATTGGGGTGTTACATCCTTCCCCCATTTTGGTAATTGCGTCCTCGCAATTTTATAATTGGGCTTGGAAACATCATTGAAAATCCCACATCGGAACAAGAGTCAGTAAAAATATCACTAAAAAATAAAGAAAGAGAAGTACAATGGTCACCTGAGATAACCCATAGTAGGATTAAATGTATGAAAACATGGATATGGAGGAGAAAACAAAGGGTCATGTTCTGATGGAGAGTGATAAAAAACATGTTTAGGATAAAGTTAACCATAAAAAAATTCACAAACTTGTGATAGGTTAAACGGTATTTGATTCCCTAGTAGGAAAAATTAACAGACAACATTTTTGTTTTATGTTAACTTTCACTGAGGAATTTATTTATGATCTTATCTAAAACATAAGTAAACAAACTTACTTGTCATGTTGACTTTCAACCTTTACTATATTTCTTACACGAACACATTTTTTATCCAAAAGACGTGTATGTAGGATGACTTGTTCACATTAAGAGAGCTATAATCAACTTCTAGAGAATCACCTTATCCAAAAAAGAGAACTATATACTTACCATGTCTTTAGACCTTAACCAAAACTAAAATATTTAGAATATGATCAGATAATACACAAATGTATAATCCATTATAAACAAAAATCTATTCATAATCACCAAATTTTTTCCAACAAAACCCAAAGTTCAACGAAGACCATTCAATAAACAATTTGTCCATTAAATTCTTCAATGTAAACCAAACTATGATTGAAACCCAAATATTTGAAGGATTTATTCACATAGTCTTCCAAGGTACAAATTAACATTTATCTCCAAATAACATCAATTGCTCTTAAAGTATCATATTGAAAATTAATTAACCTAATCACATATCCTCCATGATAGGTTAATAATTTCCATAGGTAACCCAAAATCAATTTACTCATGATTCATAAAATCATCTAACTATAAATAATTAGTCAAACTAACCATAAAATTCACGTAGTCCAGTGGTAGGTGAAAATACCAGTCGCACTTTGGTTGTAGGTTTGATTCCCATAGCTTTTTCCGACGCGACGGGTTGTCACACCGTCTGCGTGTTGTCATTTTTAAATAACTATATAATTCTTAAAAAATACCCAAAATCGGGGAAAAATATTCAAAAATAATAATAAAATATTTTAACCTCATGTTTATCTCATGCCTTTCTTTTTACATCAAAACATATAGTAACCAATAATTACCTCAAAATTAAGGATCATATAAACCATAATGGTTACGTTTATAATTATCACCTACACATCCACATCGAGTTGGTTCTCTCATACATGATGCATTAGAGAACTCACCAAGGTTCAAGTGGTGGATCATGACTCCTGATAGTTGGTTTAGAATAACCACAAGATTTCTCATTGAATCCCCCATTTCATCAAGTCTCTTAATCATAAAAACACTATAGTTTCCTTCAAACCCATTGTCACTTTGGTTCCTACTAGATCCATCAATTTAGTAAAACCAAAAATGTCAGTGTGAGTATATCAAAAAAATTATTATGTACTAATGAGTAAGATAAACACTAAGATATACTTACTCAATCACTTTATCTAAAAACTATGACTCTTTCTGAAATCTTATCCATTATTGTAATTTCACTTATGCATAAAAAATACCCTAACCTCTAATGTTATCTAATCCGACCTCTGATACCAACTATAATGACACAGCCTTAAACATTACTTATTCATGAATTAAATGAATAATTCACATTGAGGATCTTTTCAAGTTTATAGTTTTAGAGAATTAGGAAATAACTATTACATCTCAATGATTACAAAGTAGACACATCTACTCAGCTTCCATTTTTTTCACAAAATAAAAATCGTGAACAAAAGAGTCATGTCTAGTTCCTTGTATTAGACAACGTGACATTTCCTTGATCCCATCTTTAACCCTATTCAACTTTATGTCATGTGAAAAACATTTCAAAAAAAAATTGGGATAAGCATAAAAAGCTTAGTAAGAGTTAAAACAATACGGAAAGAAAACATTAGTCCATGTATAAATAAGAATCAATAAAATCATTGTTTACTCACAAAACACAAGAAATTTAACATACCTCTTGAGATCATAATATTTACGAATAAATCATAGAAATCATAAGACATAAAGGTAACATGAGGCATTTATAACATTCTTATGTATGGAGTAACCCATGGTTACGTTTTGAATACCCATCACAATATATTCCCTAAAACTCTTTGGAGAAACCATAACGTTTATCCCCTTCTCGTTACCCAATGCATTGGAGAGCTATATCGGGCTCACACGCCCTTAGTTTATCACGGAACCACACTTTTACATAAAAATTACCATGAAAAATAACATAACCATAGAACATAACTTAAGCATAAAGGACAGATAATGTTACCAAATTTTAATAACAATATAACATTTTAAGTTATTGAAATAATGAATCCATTCTAAAAACCATTTCCAAAACCATTTAAAACATTTAATAAAGAGATTTTTGAATCCAAATTTTCCCATACCACATTGAAGATTTTAACATATTAAACCATTAATATCTATATAAATAAATCCATATAAAAATTTTGAACACATGGATATTAATGAGATATATTAATAAGAATAAATCATTAAATCATTTAAAATTATTTTTTAGTTAATGGGATTTTAACAAAATGAGAGACACTTGAATACCATAATTGAAGAATAACATTTAATAAAAAATTTATAATATCATGATAATAAATGGATTCATGATATAATATTCCAAAGGATAGTATATACACCATATAATATTGAATTGGAGCATAACAAAAATGAAGTCTCAATCGAAATGTAAAATGATATTAAATCCCTTATAAAAAAGGTATCCCTAAATTAAGGATAAATCAATCTCATAAATATGTGTGAAAAATATAAATAAAAACAATATAAGTGGATATTAAGTGTAAAAAATCAAAGGTCATTCACACATATTAAAAGTATTACATATTCAATAACTATATGTTGAACCCAAAGAAATCAAAATTGGGTTAAGAAGTTCCCTTGGTAAAATTCGACAGCCTAACGACGTCACTTTAAAATTAATAAAATTAGTTTATGAGATAGAAAATGGTATCTCATCACTTGGACATACAATTTACATCAATAATGATATATAAGAACATATCCCAACACAAAAAAATGTAAATTGATAGACATAACAAGATAAGTCTTTAAAAAAAAGGAGGGTGATAAGTTCCCTTACTGATTTGGGTATCTTTCGAAACGTTCACCCGATGAAAGAAGAACCGTACAACATTGATGTAAATACCCATAAAAGAATGTAAATTACACAACGAGTATAATATTGTGATGTACAAACACCACTCAAAATAAAAAGTGGAAAATGTAGCATAAATCTCAGGGGAATAAAAGTGAGATGAAAAATCCCTTATGAAAACTTGACAGGCTAACGACTCCACTTAAAACATAAAAAAACTGGATTGATGAAATAAAATATGGTCTCTCATCATAATAACATATAAATTACAGTAAGAGGAATATAATAGAACATCCCCCAACAAAAGATAGAGGATCTTAAAGTAATTTACATAAAAAGAGTACTTAAAAATAATGAGAGAGGTTGGATCTCTTACCTCAAGTCAGACTTGTCTTGTCCATTTCTTTATATTCATGAATAATAAACATTGGTCAATTTATAATTTCGTAAGGTCCTCCGATAAAAATTATTATTCAGTTCATATCACATATTATAATGTTATAATAATTGGTTATTAATGTGAGTTCATATCAAACGTTTCTGTCGATGTTTGGTACATGAGTAAAAAATGAACTTGTTTGAAAATGATTATACATGTAGTTTTAATTAAATAATCTCCATAAAAGTATTAATGATATAAATATCATATATATCCTGTACATATTCATTTTATACTATTCCATAAAATTTGGAGATAAAAGAAATTAAATTCACCGTTCATGGAGACGGTAGACCGTACGTACGCATGAACGCTACTTTCATTTCTTTGACATATAAATGGAATTAAAAATAATTTTGAGATATATATATTATAATTACAGTATAATATATATTTTTTATATGTCACAGAAGTTCATTAATTTCATTATTTATACATTCCATGTATTTCATGAGCGAGTCACATCACTTGAGGGGGCGGTAGTCCGCACTTCCTCATATGAAATTATCACATTTTCACAACATGAAAAGCATAAAGGTATGTTTTAAATATAAAATACATAAGCATATGTAAAACATAAATACCATATATATCATATAAAGAATACAGTGACATCATAATGGCCACCATGAATGGTGTTAAGAGAATATTTAACAATCATCGTTTCGTGAGGCAGTAATTCACCATCCACACAAAAAGTATGGTCTTTAACCATTATATGGAGGTGTGTGTTAGGGTAGATCTAATAGTTCAAAAAAAATCCTAGAATATTGAAGACACTGTTTTTTTTTACAAATTAAAGGAATATAAAGATTTTAGGGGTGTGGAGAAGCAAAATAAAACAAAAGAACACAAGTGAAGACATTAACTTTAAATCGGGAAACTCCTGTTGGTTTGAACCAAAAGGGTTTTATGAAGAGCCTTATGCCAAAGGTGAGGCTTTAATTATGAAGATATGGATGTGGAGAGATGAAATGAGATGTTTTTGGCCGATCCAAAGGCTTGAGAGATGTGGGTAAGGTGGTAGATGTGGGGGCCTTTTATAAGAGAAGAGGAGGGGCACTCTTCGAACGTTATAAAATATTACATTAATATAAAATGGATTTCGGATTTTAAGGGTCCCCAAAAGATATATTTCAAGGATATGGTGATACGGTTTCGAAATACACCCATAAAATTGTTTTGTCACATGTTTAAGACTTATATTTCACCCTATCTTCTCATTTTATTTAAATAGTTCATTTATGAGGTAATCACTGCATCATCATAGTGTCATAAATAATATAAGTTATTTAATGTCTAAAAATAATAAAAATAATATCATGATGTATGAAATATTTTTATCTTTATAATTAATATTTATACTCAAAAATATGACTTGTATAACCTCTTGTAAAATTTTTTTTAGTATAACAATACATGTTTGTGACATATTAATTTTAACATTAAATAAAAAGTTTTTAATGTCATTTTCCAACCAAAGTGGATCCATGGGGTCCCCATGTTGACCCATGGATTTTCTAGTTCGGACATGACTCATCCAATAAGGGATGGACATGTGTCAAGTTCATTTCATATTATTATAACATTTTATTTACCATAAATTACACTAATTACCTTTAATCGTGATTAATAAAACTTAAAAATTACTATTCACTGAAAACTTATTTTAATCACATTGAACCACATTTTACATCCTAATGACCACCATGTATGTTGGATTTTTTAAAATCAAATCACAGAAGTGGTAATGTTTCATTTAAATGAAAAATCAGTTTTTTAACTACCACTTAGTGTTTTAACTATTCATCAAAAGTTGTAGTTTTTCAGAAAAATACCACAAATTCAACCTAAGATATATTTTATATTCATAATTAAAAAATTATTTCTATTTTACAAAATTAAAAATATATATGTTGTGTTAATTAATTTAATTATTCCTTATTGCTGTCAAAACAAATAGCATGTTTTTAAGAAACTATATCTATTAAAAGATTGACACAAGTTTAAGTCCAATTTCAAAGTGAAATTAATTCCAATGACCATCATTGGATAAAATGGTAAAAATATATTCTAAATTTCATTTAATTTCAATTAAAAATATAATCTATACATATAAAAAAATCATATTATAAGGAGGTTTTGAATTAAAATTCAACATTTTCACTAAAAATGATCATTATCAGAAAAATAACAAAAATTTACACAAAGTAAATTTTGATGTCCAGATTCTAAAGAAGGATTTTATTTTGATAAATAAAATATATAAAATTGTCAAAATTATATTCAAAAAGGGTTATCCATCAAAATGCGCTTAATCGACCATTTAATGAATATTAGAAGATTTATGCATAAAATTTGATTCATTTTCATTTTTAGCCTCTAACATTCATTGGATAAAAGTTAAAAAAAATATTTGACAATCATATATAATAATTTTGTAGTTATTTTTTTCATTCCTTCCATTATAATGGCTAGGCGTTAACTACCATTTAAAATAATATTATTTTATTATTAAACTGCAACGTAAGATTTCAAAGAAACTCGTTGTTGCGTATTGGGTACGCCATCAAGGCTAGCATTCCATTTAAAGTAATATTAATATTTTATTCACAAATATGGATGAATATGAAAATGTCATATTATTTATTTAACTGTGGTTTTACAACCTAAAGAATATATGTTTTCAAATTTAAATAGGTTACATAAAGTTAATTCTAATTATTATATGCCACCATAGTGACAACCGTTTTTGTCAAATGGTGGGTTTCATTATAGTAAACATTTTTTGATTTATAAATTAATACCATCAGTATAAATGTATCATAGAACCATAAAATGGATATATTAAGTATATAATAATTTTGTTCAACTGTAACACAAATGGTTTCCGGACAGGAATTAAATGTGATAAAATAAATTGATAAAATGTTTTCCTTGAATGTGCTAAATTAACAAATTACAAACAGTTCTTTCTTTTAGATCAAATTAAAGGTGTTGAATGGAGAGATTATAATGAAGTGTCCCACTAAAATAAAATAATTAGAGTAAATTTATTTTATGGAAGTTGTCATACCATTTTCGTGAAGGGAGTTGAGGAAATAAGAAAAAAAGAACATATCTTAAAAGAATTGAATGAATTGGAATGAAAAATTAACCTCTTGAGACTACCTCCTATGAGAACCAATTATTTTGAGAGGATATAGTATTGGGAAGAGGATAGGGGTCTTTGGAAAAGTGGTAGGATCTTGGGGAGATATTTGGGTAGAATATCTGCAAGGCAAAAGGCTTGAGAGTGGTGAAGAGAAGAGGTAAGAAAGGGGGTATTTATAGTGGAGGGGAGAGGGTTTTTCATAATTTTATAATTATTAGTTTATTAAATTCCCTCAAGACAAGAAATAGTGACTGATCCATGACAAAAATCATTAATAAATGAATGTGAGTTCCATAATTGGGTGCTTAGATCAATTTTGATAGTGTATTTGATTTATAATGTATTTATATTGAAATTGAGGAATTTTTCTATTACATAAAAATATATGTATTTTAAAAAAATCCAAAAAATTCCCCATAACCATTTTTTGAAATATAGAATGCAAAAATGAAATCCAATTTTTCAAAAATAATATTCTAACTATGATTATATTAATATTTAACTAAACTCAAAATTTATTATTAAAAACCTGTTTTAAAACATTCATTTACTTATATTAAAATATAGGTACATCATGGATTCACTTGGATGTTATTTTTATACTATATTAGGAAAGGTTAATATTCAATAGGGTATATCAATATTCATAAGGGTAAGTTACTATCAATATTTGTAGATTTCAATGTATGAAAAATTATGTTTTTCTTATCGGACTCCAAAGAACTAACTAATCATAACTGTGTATGTCAGATTTCCGAATTTCAAAACACAGAACTGAAAAAATTATTTTTAAATGTCGGAGAGAATGTAGTAGTTCATTGTGATTTGATTTCATGTGATTATATGAAATATTTATGTGAGAGGTATTTCTAATTATAAATTATTGGGTCATTTCATTATTTCCAACTTATGAAATTTCTCCCAAAAAAAACTTCATTTTACATTCTAAGCTAGAAATTGGTGCGGGTAATTTTCCATCATTACTTCCTCCATTTACCTTATTTCCTCTTAGTACTTATGGTTTCACATTTGAACCATGACTATATGAGTAGTCATGTTGCATAGAACTCTGTCTCTTCGATCCAATGTCTTCACTGGATGCACATCATCAGAAAGATCATCCTCCAACTGTATAACCAATGAAGAGTGTACTTGTGAAGGGTTGGGTATGTACTTATATAAGAGGGATAAATGAAATACGTAATGTAAATTAAACATGGTAGGTGGATGTTCTAGTCGATAGGCCATAGCCCCGACACGGTCATGAATTTCAAATGGGTCTATGTACCTGGGACTTAACATCCATTTCTTTCCAAACCACAAGGCCTTCTTCCATGAATATATTCTTTGAAATACCATATCTCTAACTATAATCTCTAGGTCTCATCAACAATTGTATGCGTAACCTTTTATTTGGAATTTGAATTCATTGATATGCTGCTGAAATGTTTTTACCTTCTCAACAATATCATCGACCATTTTAGGTCCTATTAGATTAAGCTCAACGACTTCATCACAACACACATGTATTCTACAACTTTTACTGTAAAGGGATTCATTTGGTGCCATTTGGTTTCTCGAGTTGAAACTATTATTTTAAGAGAAGTTAACAAGTAGAAGATGTTTGTCCCATCCTCCTTTAAATTCCATTGGAGTTGCTCTCAACAGGTATTCTAGTGTCTGAATAGTCCTCTTAGATTGGGAATATTTTTTAGGATGATAGGCCATACTGAAGTTCAGTTCATTTCATAGAGAATTTTGGATACTTTTCAAGAAATTCAAGGTGAATCTAAAAGCATGATCAAATAAAATAGATAGTGGTACTCCATGTAGTATAACCACTTCATTGATTTAAATATGTGCATGTTGATCCCATGAGTAAGTCTACTGGAATCACGATAAATTTACTTGCCTTTGATGGATGATACACAATGACCCATATAGAATTGTTTCCTATAGATGACCTTGTATGTGTAGTGAAAAATTCCATGGTAATGTTATCTCACTTCTATGATGGTATGGGTAGTAGTTTCATCATCCCCTTAGACACTTTCCTCTCAACCTTCACATTGTGACATACCATGTAGTTTGAGGTATAATCAACAATCTCCCAATTCATATTTTCCTACCAAAAGTTTTCTCAGAGATCTCAATACATCTTTCACCTCCATGGGTGAATAGAGATGGTCGAGCTATATGGGTCATTCAAAAGATCATTCATTATCTATGGATTATATGGTACACATAATTGTGACCCAAATATTACAACTCCATCATTATCATTCAAGAACTCAGATGATTTCTAATTTTTCACAGCTTCTACCATTTTCAAAATTTCCAAATCCATTGCTTGAGAATCCATTATGTTCACCAAGAGGTATCATTGATAAATTATTTATGAAAGGATGGATGATGTTCCTACCTTAATAATTTCCATGTACATTCTTTGAAAATATATAAACATCGGATCCTTTTCAATTCAAATCATTGATAAAGAAGCATGATCCTTTCTATATAGAGCATCTGCGAATTTATTTTCATTATAGGGGTGGTAGTTTATTGAGCCATCATAATCCTTGATGAGTTCTATCTATATTAAATGGATCATATTATGATCATTATTCCTGAAAATATTTGAGCATCTTGTGGTTAGTATATTTCTCACAATTCTACCCATGTAAATAATAATGAATTATTATCAACTCAAAGATCACATCCGCCAACTCCAGATCATGTGTGGGATAGTTTGGATCTTGGATTTCAACTGCATTATGTAATAGCCAATAGCTTTATTAGTTTGATTCATCTGACAGCCTAATCCCTTATTTGACGCATCACTGTACACCACAAATAGATCTCCACTTGTTGGGAGTGTGAGTACTGGAACAGTGATAAGTCTCTTTAACAAATTCATGAAATAGTATTCACATTCCTAAGTCTAGAAAATCATTACTTCTCTCCATGTCTTCCTGGTCATTGCATATGAAAATCATGAAAATTTCTTCATTAATAATTGATAATAACTAGATAGACCAAAAAAATGTGGATCTCGGTTACAGAAGTTGGACAAGGCCATTAATCAATTGCCTTCGTTATGTAATGGTTTATAGATATCCATTTTCTAGTGATAATATGAAACAAGAATGGAACTTCCTCTATCCAGAACTCACATTTACAATAATTATTATAAAAATTCTCCCTTTGAAAATTCTTTAATAGAGTATTCAAATGCTCCTCATGTTACTCCTTACTCTTGGATTATATCAGAATATCATCAATAAAGACTACAACAAATTATTCAATGTAATCCATAAAGAATCGACTAATTAAATCAATGTAAATTTATAGATCGTTGTTGAGTCTGAAGAGAATCACAATGAACTCATAGTGTCCATACCTCATTCTAATGGTAGTATTGGGAATATATTCCTTGCTCACCTTTAATCAATAATATCATGCCTGAAGGTCCACCATAGAGAAATAACTAGACCCACACAGCTAATCAAACATGTCATATATATGTTGTATGGGAATCTTGTTCTTTATCATTGTTTTATTAATCTCACGATAATCAATGCAAAGGTGCATTGATCCTTCCAACCTCTTGAAGAAGAGGACTGAAACACCCCACAATGAAGCACTCAGTTTTATAAAACCATTCTCCATATTCTCATGTAACTACATTTTAAGCACTTCCATCTCGATGGTGGCCATTAAGTAAGGTTTCACTGAGATAGGAAGAGATCCTACGATATAGTCAATTGAGAACTGAACCTCTCGGTTAGGAGGAAGACCATGACAATCTTTAGAGTATACATCAGTGTAATCTGTCATGATGGGCATGACTTCTAGCATGATTCTGTCCTTTGTATCAATCATTTGAAGTACAAATGATTTCTCAAAAGGTAGCAATATCCAAACATGAGATGATTAATCTAAATTAGATTCTTATTCCTCCTTACACTTGAAAAGAATCAGAGGATTACTTAGTATGTGAAGAGTGATCTCCATTTCCCGACAACTGATGTTGTCTTTGAAAAAATATACCCAATATAATACCAAGAAAACATCAAACTAAAATAAAGTATGTATAACATTATTTAATCAGAGGTTATGTCTACAAACATTAACCAAGGAGGAGTTATAAACCATGGATGCAATAATTTCCCCCATCATTGTTCTCACAGATTACTTGTCCTCTAAATTTTGAGGTGGGTTTTGAATTGTTCTACTATGTATTCAATATATGAAAAGAAGTGTTGTATCAAAATCAAATAGTATGTTATCTATTATTGAATTAATAATTATCATAAATTCCACCACATCATTGTGATACACCACCTCATCTATAGTGATAACATAAGCCATTCATTTTTTCATTATAGGTTGTTACTAATTGCCTCAAAAAACTCTATGATTAGGGTAATTCCTTAAAAAAATGATCATGATCCTTGCAGTTGTAACACCGCTCTAAAAGCTATGTTTTGATATAAATCGTGTGTTATTCTTCAGTATTAGAAGTATTCCTCATATCTCATTGGTAGTTTTTAACAAGATGAAAAGACAGTCCACATTTGATGTAATTGTTGGTTACCTTCAGACATTTCCCATGGTGATTCTTCCCACTAATTTTACAAGGTGAAAATTCAGCATTTATTCCATCATTGGATTTCTTTTTTGAACCACCCATGTTTTTCTCCATATTCCACTTCTTTTCACTAGACCCATGAGACCACTGAAAGACACTAATATCCATTTCATTCTTCAGGGCACAACAAAAAATAACATCACAACTTCTGATGTCTCAAATCGCCAATGACTTTCATAGACTCAGCATTAGTCTTCTAAAGAATAGGTCCACCATAATTTTGGTGTTCATGAAAAATAATAAAAATGTACCTTGGAAGACTTGTGATGTTTTCTTCATATGCCCTGATGGACTCACCATCCTTCATCTTGAGTTTGAGGAACTCTCATTACAACATGAGACAGAGGGATTGTGTAAAATATTTGTTGAAAAAAATACTCTTGAAATATTTCCAATACATAGAATCAATTTCCTCATACAAAATTGTATTTTATATTAGTTTCCAACACTGATCATCTTCTCCATCAAAATGATAGACTGCCAGTACAATTTTTTCTTCTTCTGAGCACAGGAGGACGAAGAATATCTTTTCAAAAGAGTAAATCCAATGTTCCGTGATAAAGGGATAAAAATAACCACAAATCATGGGAGGAAGTTTCTATATGATGGATTATATGGAAACATTCTCTTAACATAGAGGAGGGAATTTATCATGATTCATGTTATTATTCATAAATCGAACCAATTGAGCAAGTACTGTCATGATATTTTGAGAACCTGCTCCCATCATACCAAGCATATCATTAGGGAAATCTTTATATTACCAATCACATTGGTTGTTGGAATGTGTTCTTATATATCCTTCCACTAAATAAGAAAAATAACATATAATTATGGGGCTTGAATACGAAGCTATTGACAATAAAAAGGAAACATTAAACATAAAAAGATAAACATATAATGATTAAGTTTATCATTACATGTAATTCCTAAGGTTTAAATCTAGGTTATCCTTGATCTATTTCATAACATATATTATTATGGTATTTTTTGTTCTATAATAATGGTTTTTAATAATCTCATGAATCTACCAATGAATAACCTTTGGAGTGTCATATAGAAGAGTCCAGTAAGGCTCATTATCATGCACCAGTTCCCACATGAGTCCAACACAAAGCAATTTTTTTTGTTTTAACCCTACATACATTGTTCCACATCCACCTCTACCTGCTCATATCCATACGTGGATGTATTTACTTGATAAAACACTTACTCAATAATCACCAGAATTCTGGGGTGTTTCCTTATACTTATACTAATCCTTAATTATTTCACTAAGGTAATATATTCCTAATCACCTAAAATAATACACCAACAACTTATACCAACTGTAGATACCGTAGCCTTTTTCATATAACATAAAATGTTTCTATGAATAACTGAACATCATAGTACAAGCCAAGGATCATAATGTTTAGTGTGATTGAAGACTAGGTACGTAGAACATAAAACATGAGGCAAAAAATAAATTCTATATTTATTCTACATAATGATCTATTAGCTTCCTTTGAACCATTACATATGCATAGGGTACCCTGGGGAAGACATGATCAAATGGATGATATAAAAATCCTGGAATGTGAATGAACATAAGGATACATCTTATGAACATAAGTTAGGAGGCATGAAATTATGATATCCAATGCATGGAACATATATAACAATATCATATAAGCATGGGATCATAAAAAAATGGAATCATATAAATGTGGAAAAATAATAAGACATTTATTTAGTATTGATCAAGGCTAACCACCAATCTCATTTCCCATTATAGTATGGGTCATGGCTAACCGCTGATACAGATTCCCATTTTAGTATGGGTCATAGATAACCACCAATACCATTTCGCGTCGCGTCTCATGAAACAAAACATTACACAAGGCATTGGAGCACTATCTGGGTGCACCCATCTCAAAATTTTAATAAATTATCTTTCCATATATATAATCTCAAATAATCAACCATACATAAACCTAAGGGTACCTAGGGAAAGAATTGGGTACCATAATCATGACATAATGCATAACCAATTGGTGTATCTTGAAAGTTTCCATAAACGAAAGGGATTAGAACATACATGGATGTTCATAAGGAAAAATAGACATATAACTTCTTATGTGTTTAAAAAAAATCAAAAACATATAATAAATATATTTTAGAATCAATATCATTAAAATATTTTTGTGTAATATATTTTAGAATCAATATCATTAAAATATTTTTGTGTTGTTTTAAGGAAAATACTATAGAGCTTTTTTAATTAGAAAAGATATAAATCATTTAAATAAAACAAGATTTATCAAAGAGGGTTTTCATAATAAAAATAAGTTTTAATAAATACATAGGTCTATTAAAATAGAGGATAGACTTCACTATAAATTGGGTAAAAAGTTTGGATGTTCCCTTCAAATAGTTATTCTTATCCAAAAGTTCTATGGAGGAAATATTTTAAAAAAATTTATATTCCAGAAGATGGAGATGAAAGGGTCTTCCTAAATGAATTTTGTAAAACAAAACTCTAATTATAATATTTACATAAATTGATAAGATATCATCATTTTTATATAATTAATGATATGGCAAACCGAACGAACAATGATGGTTCCGGTAGAATTCGTCACGGTTTAATAGCATGGTGTCAAGTGTACCTAAGTGGTCTTGATGATAGAGAGAAGGGTTTTTTTTCATGTATATATCATATAGACAGAATGGGGTAGGTTTAAAAACATACCCCATCATTTTGTATTACTCATAAAAAATCATAGCATAGAGGACAATCTTGATTAAGAATGAAATGAAGAGATCCCAAACTTAAACCATGTGGTTTTCTACACTTTTTATTATTGACCTGAATAAAAAAATAGGATAATTAATTAATAAATAAAAAACCACTTATACATATAACTGATTTATTATAACCCCTTTTTTCATTTGTTACTATTTATATTGGTTATAAAGTCCAATTTCATTGTTTTGGATCATTTTCTTACTTTGTTATAATGACAGGTTCCCTTATATTGATGTTTGGATTCACATGAATGATGAAATTGGTTGTATAGAATTGAAGTTATAGTCTATTAGTGAACATAAAAAAAGATTATATGGTGTCAAATATAACTTTTTTACATATAGTGAAGTCGAATTCTTTTATAAAACCATAGTGACAACCATTTTTGTTAAATGGTGGGTTTGATTTCAATGAACATGTTTTTCCTTATGACTTAATACCATTAGTATAAACGAATTACATAACCACAACAAGTATTTATTAAATATTTAATAATCTAGTTAAATTATAACAAAAATGATTTCATGACTAAAATTAATGATGATAAAATAAAATGATAAATTGTTGTCCATAAATGTGCTAAGTTACCACATCACAAATGGTGCATTCATTTTATTCATATAAAAGGTGGGGAAAGGTGAGAAGATAATTAAGTATCCAATTGCATCAATATCATTATAGTACATGTATGTTATTGGAGTAATTATACCATTTTGGTGAAGGGGGTGAGGAAAGAAACAAAAAGAAAATAATATAAAAGAAATGGAAGAATTGGAATGAAGAATTTACTTCTTGAGTCTACCTACTTTAAGAACCACATATGTATAGTGGTTTTGGAATATTAATGATAAGGGGTATTGATAGATGGGGTATTATAATAGGGAGGTAATTGGGAAGAATATTGTTATGGAACAAGGCTTGGGAATGGTGAAGAGAAGAGGTAAGAATGGGGGAATTTATAGTGGAGGTAGAAAGGCTTTTTATAACATTAAAATTATTAGTTTATTAATTTCCCTCATTACCAGAAATAGTGACCATTACATGACCTAAAATTTAAATAAATGAATGTGTGTCTGAGATTTGGCTACATACATTATTTTTTATATTGGATTTTAATTATAATGTATTTATACGATAAATTAATGTATTTCACTATTCACTAAAAGTTCATGTATTTTTGAAAAATATCAAAAATTCACCATATCAATATTTCATCATGTACAATCCAAAAATGAAATCCTTTTCTCAAAAATATTTTTCAAAATATGATTATTTTAAATTTTTATTATACTCATAGTTTATTATTAAAAAACCTGTTTTAAAACATTCATTTATTTATTCTTAAATATAGATACATCATACATTCACATGAATATTTCTTTTATACTATCATAGGTAAGGGTGATATTAATTAGGTTATATCACTATTCCTAAGGTTATGTTACTATTCATAATGGTAGATTACTATTCACCTAATGTTATGTTTTTCTTTGAAGACTCAAAAAAACTAACTGACCGGAACCGTGTATGTGAGATATTAGAAATTCCAAACCCAGAAGTGTCAAAATTATGTTTAAAGGTCTCATATCACTTAGTAGTTCATTATGTTGTTATTTCATGTGGTTATATAAAATATTTATAAGAGATGACTTTTCATTTATAAAACATTGTGTCGTTATATTTTTTAACCTTATGATAGTTTGACCTCGAGATTTCAATTTACATTCTAAGCCATAAACAGATGTGGGTACTTTTACATAATTTATTCCTCTAGTTCCCATGTTTCTTCCCCGTATGCTTGGTTTCACCATAGTACCAGGACCATATTATTAGTCCAGCTGCATAGAACTTTGTCTCATCAAACAAAGATCTTCACTAGCTACACCTCATAAGAAATACCATCCTCTAAATGTGCCACCTCTGATGAGAGTACATGTGAAGGGTCTGCTGTGTACTTCCTTTATAAAGATATATGAAAGACAACATGTAATTTTGACATGGTATGTGGATGTTCCCATAAATAGGCCACAACCCCGATACGATCAAGAATATCAAAGGAGCCGATGTACCAGGAACATAACATATTTTCATTGAAAAAGTCATGACCTTATTCCAATGAAATATGTGTATAAATAACATGTCTCCAATATTAAACACAAGGACTCATCAATGATTGTATTTATAATTTTTTTTTACATTGGGATGCCTTGATATTCTGTTGAGAGGTTTTCACCTTCTCTACCATTTCTTCGACCATTTCAAGTCCTAACAGCTTAGAGTCACCGACATCATCCCAACACACTGGTGTTCTTCAAATTTTCCCATAAAGGGATTCATATGGTGCCATTAGAATTCCCGAGTAGAAACTATTGTTGTATGATAATTCAACTAGTGCAGGATGTTGGTCCCATCCTCCATTTAATTCATAGAACATACACGCAACATATATTCCATTTTATGAATAGTCTACTTAGAATGTCCATTAGATTTAGGATGATAGGCAATACAGAAGTTCAGTTCATAGCTTAGATCATGTTTGAGACTTTTCTATATCTTAAAGGAGATTTTATATAACGACCCATACTTTATATACATTGTTAATACTTCAAAACTGAAGCACACTTATTACAACATATGCCTAAACCACAAAGGACCGTATAGGTATAGTGTCTTTAGAAACTGGGAAACATAACCAACTAGTTCATAAATATTCTACAGTGTCTCCCATTTATTTCATCATATCTATGGTCCCTTTTAGCATATTCTACTTAATATCCATCTTCCTGACCTGGGGAAAAGAAAACATACAAAAAAGGGTGAGCTCAAATGCTCAGCAAGGGCAAATAAAGGAAATAAAAATCATATCATATCTTTTTAAAAATCATAACCTGCAAAAGAGATCATAATATCTTAACATGGAATAAATAATAGAAGTGAAAATGATATCCCCATAATCATAACATAAAACTTGAAACATTGTGGCATGCACACATAATCATGGAAAATCATTTCTTGTTAGTCATGACTCATTTCCAAGACTATCTTAGCGGACAAAGTCCATTTCTGAACCGAGTTCACTCCTCGTTTCAGTCCTGTATCACTGAACCGAAATAACATTCCATTCCAGTAGTGTCTATCTCATGAGATATAAATCTTTACCCAATGCATTGGAGGGAGATATAGGTCCCACCCATCTTATAATCAATCCTTTATTATGTGTGCCACATAATCATAAATCATACATCATTGCATAACACATGTAACAAAAATGGGATTCTTGAAAGATCATGACATCATACAACAAATCATATAAGGTAAATGACTTCATAAAAATAATTCCCTCAAAAGATAATCAAATCAATGTAATAATAGGGATAAAAACAGAACCCTATATTATCTTAGATGGAAAATAATTTTGATAAAACCTTTGAACTCCATTCTTGAGGAAAATATCCTTTCTTCTTCAAAAACACTTTTCTTTTCTTAACATGTCATACAATTATAAACTAAAAGAAGTTGATCAAAAATAAACTTGAAAACTTGTAAAGGAATATTCTTGTAAATAATGTTTTAAAAATCCATTCATGCCGTATATGTTAAAAAAACATTCTTTGTACTTTTGTTGGAAAAGTCAAAAAGTACATCGTACGAAAAAACGACAAAAGATTCCTTCCATATTCTTTACTAAAAACTCACCGAAGGGTAAAATTGGATTTAATCTATTGTAAGTGGATTGTAACAATATTACATATTGAGGGAACATGGATGTGGATGATAAAATACACCCTAGTAAATACCAAAGTATAAACAATCTCGGATAAAAATGAGATTGTGATATTTCCCCTTACCATAGGTCCGATTTCCTTTGTACGTGTCCGAAGCTCCTGTATAATGGTTTAAATAATGTTATTTACTTATTACAGAATCATACATACTGATACTATATCATGTATGGTCATATTCTTAGATTCTTATTAGTAATATTTCATTGTTACTTGTTACTCGGGTCTTTATTGCCTTTTGTTCTTATGCATGTTTTGACGAATAAATTCTTATTCATCTTTTAAGGTTATAGATACCTTATATCCAGAATGGTATTAGTGTAACATATATCATATTTATTCATTCAATTCATTTATATAATTACTATGTAATGATGATCATGTAGAACGAGTAGCATCACATCGTGGAGACGGTATTCCGTACGTACGCACGGGTGATGATATCGTTTCTATGATCGTGGATTTGTATTGGAGTGTAAGTATTCTATTTCAGAATCAATATAACTTTTTAATAGTCATATATAGTCATTATTTACACCATTATACCCATCCATGTAAGGTGGTGGTGGAAAATAGATTACACCACAGCGTGGAGACGGTATTCCGTACCTACGCACGCGCGGTGATTTCATTTTTCCGTAGGATGGATAGAAGGTGAATTAGGGTTTTTTCATATTTATAATAACATATAAGTATGTAAGTAATACTGATGTTATTACTTTATCATGAAACAACTAAATAAGAAGAAGTTGAAGAAGAAAGAAATTGAAAAGATCGGTAATGGATATTACCTCTTCTTTTAAACGCCTCTTTGAATCCTCCACATAGGGAACTAAGATTGGTCTTTGATGAAGACCAGGACCTCTAGGATTATTCTAGGGAAGTGGAGAAGGGATTTTGGCAGGGATTTTCCGAGCTTGGGTGCTCAAATTGGTGTGAGGAGGAGGGGGAGGATGTGCCCTTTTATAAGGGAGGAGAGGGGCACCTTAGGAATATCTCAAAATATTATTTTATATTAAAGTCAAAATCGGTTTATAATGGTTCCAAAGGGTCTTATTTCGAAGTTAAAGTGGGGATGGGTCTAAAGCCTATCAACCAATAGGATTTAGACAAGTTTATGTTATTATTTTAACCTTATCAATTAGATTTAACTCTAAGTTAAATAATTTAACTTTTACAGTGTCTTTTTGTATTCTTACACTCTATGGCTAATACACTTACTATAACATGCCAAACGAACCCCAGGTTGTTTGTTATTAATATATATATCCTTATCTAAGTCATTTGGCTGAACCTTAGATTTTTAAGTATAAAATAACAATTAATAATATAATATTTGATTTAAAAACTATTTTGTGTCAATTTTGACACTATTTGATATATGATTTTTGTGAAAGACATAACAGAATTATATGTTTGAAAAAAGTTGATTAAATTAACACTAATAAATCATAGTAACCTAGAAAATTAGTGGAATTTATAAAAAGTCTCAAATTAATTTTATTTGGGAATTTATAACATCAATTATGTTAACATTTCCTTAAAATGGTAATTACTGCATCATCGTTGTGTCATAAATAAATTAATTAATTTAAAGTCTAAAAATTATAAATAAAGTATCATTATGTAGGAATTCTTTTTATATTTCTAAGGAATTTTTATAATCGAATTTATCTTATGTATAAACCCATATTAAAAATGTTTTAGTTATTAAAATATAATTTTAACTATTTTAACTATTCATTAAATAAAATAATATTAAATGTCATAATCTAATCCAAGTGGACCAAAATGGTCATATTATATTCATAAGGTTGTTTTTGGTCGAATTACACTTATCCAATAGAATTAGGACATGTGTTAGGGTAATAGAAATATCATATTTACCCTTAGTTACCATATTTACTATTAACCACGGTAAAAAAAGTAAAAAGTTACTATTCCCCAAAAAATTATTTTTATCTCATTGAACCACATTTTACTTACTGATATCAACCGTGTGTGTCGGAGTTTCGAAATTCCATTCATAGAAGCGGTAAAATTATGTTTTATGCAATATTCAGTTTTTAACCTACCACTTAGTGGTTTCACTATTCATCAAAAATTGAATTTTTTCAGAAAAATACCAAAATTTCACCCTAGGCTAATTTCAGTATTCCGAATCCAAAAATGAAGTCCATTTTGAATGATAAAATTTCAAAAAGTGGTTATTACTATGCATAACAGCTATTTTAAATAATATTTTAATAGCATATCGTCGTTTAGTGAAACTCGGTATTGCGTACAATGCAAGCTATCGAGGAAGGTCGCGATTGCGTGTAAAGTAAGCCAAGCTAGTATGTAGTGAAAGATTCCATTGATGATATATAAAAAAAAATATTACTCATAAAAATCTCGGGTGTTACATTCTACCCCCCTTAAAAAGAATTTCTCCATCGAAATTCGTTACTTTGTAACAAACAGATGAGGATACTTCTCCCTCATCA
Organism: Viscum album; assembly: GCA_963277665.1. Classification (NCBI taxonomy): domain Eukaryota; kingdom Viridiplantae; phylum Streptophyta; class Magnoliopsida; order Santalales; family Viscaceae; genus Viscum; species Viscum album. The sequence continues at coordinate 544,207,090 of OY728162.1, forward strand.
TATCCTCAAGCTCCCATGTAGCTTCTTCAAGTGTGTGTTTCCTCCATAAAACTTTCACCAATCGAGTGGTCTTGTTTCGTAGGACTTTTTCGCTACGATCCAGAATCTCTATCAGTTGTTCTTCATAAGAAAGATCTTGCTCCAGCGATACAACTTCTGAGCTGAGTACATGTGAAGGATCATGTATGTACTTTCTCAGGAGAGATACATGGAACACATCGTGAACTTGAGAGAGATTTAGTGGAAGCGCCAATCGGTAAGCTACCTTCCCAACACGATCCAGTATTTCGAAAGGACTGATATATCTAGGGCTCAACTTCCCCTTCTTTCCAAATCTCATAACCTTCCTCCAGGGAGATATTTGTAAGAACACATTATCACCCACTTCAAACTCTAGGTCTTTTCTTCGATTGTCGGCATAAATTTTCTGTCAACTCTGAGATGCTCTTATGTGTTGTTGAATAGATCTGACCTTTTCTGCCATTTCATCAACGAGATCAGGTCCTAATAGCTTTCTTTCCCCAAATTCATCCCTGAAAGTTGGAGTCCTGCATTTCTTTCCATAGAGAGCTTCATAAGGAGCCTTCTAAATACTGGAGTGAAAGCTATTATTATAAGAAAATTCCACTAAAGGTAGGTGTTGATCCCAACCTCCTTTGAAATCCACAGAGCAAGCTCTCAATATATCTTCTAGGGTTTGATTTGTTCTCTCAGACTGACCGTCTGTCTGAGGATGATAAGCAGTGCTGAAACTCAACTCTGTATCCAGAGTATGCTGAAGACTTCGCCAGAACTTCGAGGTAAATCTCAGATCCCGATCAGATATAATAGAAAGTGGTACTCCATGAAATCTTACCACTTCCTTTACATATATCCTGGAAAGCTGATCTAGAGTGAAATCATCTCTAATAGCAATGAAGTGTGTAGACTTTGTATGACGATCAACTATGACCCAGATAGCATTATTGCCTTTGGATGTTTTAGGAAGTCCTGTGACAATGCCCATAGTGATGTTTTCCCATTTCCATTCGGGTATGGGTAATGGTTGTAACATCCCCTTAGACTTCTGTCTCTGAGCTTTAACTTGTTGACAAACCAAGCATCCAGAGACATATTCAGCAACATCTCTTTTCATGCCATCCCACCAGATGTACTCTTTCAGATCCCTATACATCTTCGTGCTTCTAGGATGAATAGAGAATGAAGAACTATGAGCCTCATCCAGAAGCTCCTTCTTTAATTCGGGGATGGGAGGAACACAAACCCAATTCCTGATCTTTATTATCCCATCACAATCAAGGTTGAATTCAGGAACATTTCTCACCTTCTTTTGTAACTCGACATCTTCTTTCTGTGCCTCTTTAATTTTCACATGTATAGATGGTTGAACATTCATTTGAGAAAGATAAGATTTTTCCCCTTCCATTATAATTCCAAGGTCCATCCATTGTAAATCCATAAATATTGGACCTTTTGTGATCCTCATCATAGATAAACTAGCATGGTCTTTTCAACTTAATGCATCTGCCACCTTGTTTGCATTCTCAGGGTGGTAATGGATTGAGCAGTCATAATCCTTAATCAGCTCCAATAATCTTCTTTGATTCAAATTCAGCTCCTTTTGGGTGAAAATATTCATTAAACTTTTATGATCAGTATAAATATCACACCTTTAACCATAAAGGTAATGCCTCCAAATGTTTAATGCAATGATTACCGCAACTAACTCCAAATCATGTGTTGGGTAATTTTGCTCATGGATTTTCAACTGTCGTGAGGCATAAGCTATCACCATATCATTTTGCATAAGAACAGACCCCAATCCCTTCATGGAGGCATCATTGTTGATCCCAAACCTTTCTCCACTACAAGGCAGTGTGAGCACAGGTGCACTGGATAACCTTCTTTTCCACTCCTTGAAATTCTTTTCACATTCCTCTGTCCAAACAAACATAACTCTTTTCCGAGTCAACTTGGTGAGTGGATTAGGTAATCCTAAAAAATCTTTTACAAAACGTCGATAATATCCATCCAAACCAAGAAAACTTCGGATCTCAGTTACTGTTATTGGTTTCGACCATCTTTCAATAACCTCTGTTTTTCCTGGATCCACAGATATCCCCTCTTTTGAGATTATGTGACCCAAAAATGCAACTTTTTGAAGCCAAAATTCACACATGGTAAATTTGGCATAAAGATTCTCCTTTCTCAGGGTCTTCAATATAATTCTCAATTGATCTTCAGGCTCTTCCTTTCTCATTGAATAGACAAGAATATTGTCTATAAAGACTACCAAAAATTGATCAATATTGTCTCTAAATACTCTATTCATTAGATCCATTACGATAGCAGGGGCATTAGTAAGACCAAATGGCATCACTATAAATTCATAGTGTCCATACCTTGTACGGAAAGCCGTCTTTGGTATATCCTCTCTTTTGACCCTTAATTGATGATACCCTGAATGAAGATCAATCTTGGAAAAGTATTGAGCTCCGCGTAGTTGGTCAAATAAGTCATCAATGCGTGGGAGAGGATATTTCTTCTTGATAGTGATCTTGTTACATTCTCGATAATCAATGCAGAGTCTCATTGATCCATCTTTCTTCTTAACCAATAGAACATGGGCTCCCCAAGGTGACGCACTAGGGAGTATGAATCCCTTATCACGATTCTCATGGAGTTGCTTCTTCAATTCATGCAACTCAATTGGGGCCATTCTATAAGGTGTCTTTGAAATAGGAAAAGCACCCAGTACGAGTTCTATTGAAAACTCAACTTCACGATTTGGTGGAAGACCCGGTAATTCCTCCAGAAAGACATCATCAAACTCTCGTACGATGGGCATATTCTTAATCGTGAGTTTGTCACCATCCATTTGAGATAAATAACCTTCATTTAGTGGAATCAAGACCCTTAAGATGGAAGGAATTTCCGCTGGAAGGTTATATTCATCCTTGCATCGATAAACGATTGTAGATTGATCTGAAATATGAAATGTGACTTCCCTTCATTGTCAATTGATATGATCTCCATTTAGAGGAAGCCAATCCATGCCAATAATCACATCGAATTCCACTAAAGGAAGGATCACAAGATTTGCAGGAAGCACTTTCCCAGAAACGTCAATTGGAGAAGAATAATAAACATTTGATGCGATTGATGTGCCATTAGGTATTGTCACAGCTAACTCAACATCTAATTGTTGAGGTAATATGGTGATACCCTTAGAAAATTTTTCAGAAATAAAAGAGTGGGTGGATCCAGAATCAAATAAAACATTTGCTACTTTAGAGTGGATGGTAAGTGTACCTTTAACCACATCGTTATCGTACTCCACATCGCTAATAGAAATTTCATGTGACTTTCCTTTGTCTTTAGCCTTAAGAGTTTGTTGACGTCGACCATCATCATCAACCCTTGGATTTGGGCATTGATTGGCATAATGCCCCATCTCCTTTCACTTGAAACATTGAAGTGTAGTAGGTTCATTCTTTGTATCCCTTCCATTGTTTTCATCATTAGACATCTTCTTCCCATTATCACGGCATTCAAATGCCCTATGACCTTCCTTTCCACATTTGAAACATTTACTTGTCCCTTTAAGACAAATCCCTCCATGTTTCTTTCCACACATTGAGCATAAGGGAAAGCTCATCTTCTTTTCAGTGTGCTCTTTATATTTTCCTTTGAATTCCATTTTACTCTTCTTATCAAACCCATATGATTGATGGGTTACTCCAATCTCTATCTCAACTTTGAGAGCACATCGAACGATTTCCTCGTAGCTATTGAAGTTCCTTATGGATAAGGGCATTCAAAGACTTAGTTTTAAGCCACTAAAGAATCGATCGATCATACTCTCAGGTTGGATAATAATACCAGAAGCGTACCTTGCAAGTCTTGTAAAAGTTTCTACATAGGTACCAATAGATTCATCATCATTTTGCTTCAGTTCAGGAAACTCTTTCTCCATCTTTGTTCGGAGAATATGAGGGAAGTACTTATTGAAAAATAAGTTCTTGAACTCATCCCATTCCATGGACCCAATTTCATCCCTTTGCCTCATATTCTTAATAAGATTCCACCATTGATCAGTATCCCCTTCCAAACGATACGCCGCTATGATGACTTTATCATGCTCAGAACATTGAAGAACTGAAAATATCTTTTCAGTAGTACTAATCCATGCTTCAGCAACTAATTGATCAATAGACCCACTGAATGAAGGTGGACGTTGTCTTATGAAGTATTCAACAGAATTTTGCTCCTTCCTTTTCTCGTTTGGAAATCCTGCCGGATTCATAGCTTGAGAAAGTTGTGTGAGCATGGCTACAAGATTTTGCATTCCATCTCCCATAACGTTTGGTTGCTCAGGGGGACAATCATTGCATTGCCCGTCGCATTCCGTATTAACACGGTTCCTCCGGGTTCCAGCCATTGACTAAAACCAAGAAGAATAGTGTGAGAAACACTAATTATAATAGTAAAACCACATAATAAAGAATAAAATTTCACACTTAAGGTCTTATCCTAGGGTATTCATGGCCATTTATAAAAAACTAAGATTGTGTTCTATGCTTAGAATTATCCTTAGGGTTCTTACGAAGGCTTTCGCATCCTAGTTTCCAAAGGTTGACTATACCTTTCCTCTGATACCAACTATAACGACCAATACTTTACATTCAATGTTAATACTTCAAAATTGAAGCACACTTATTACATCATATTCCAAAACCACAAAGGACCGTATAGGTATAATGTCTTTAAAAACTGGGAAACATAAACAACTGGTTCACAATTATTCTATAGTGTCTCCCATTTATATCAACATATCTAGGGTCCCTTTTAGCATATTCTACTTAACATCCATTTTCCTAACCTGGGGAAAAGAAAACATACAAAAAAGGGTGAGCTCAAATGCTCAGCAAGGTCAAATAGAAGAAATAAAAATCATATCATATCTTTATGAAAATCATAACCTGCAAAAGATATCCTAATATCTTAACATGGAATAAATCATAGAAGTGAAAATGAGATCCTCATAATCATAACATAAATCTTGAAACTTTGGGGCATGCACACATAATCATGGAAAATAATTTCTTGTTAGTCATGACTCATTGCCAAGACTATCTTAGCGGACAAAGTCCATTTCTGAACTGAGTTCACTCCTCGTTTCAGTCCTGTATCACTGAACCGAAATAACCTTCCGTTCCAGCCATGTCTATCTCATGAGATATAAATATTTACCCAATGCATTGGAGGGAGATATAGGTCCCACCCATCTTATAATGAATCCCTTCTTATGTGTGCCACATAATCATAAATCTTACATCATCGCATAACACATGTAACAAAAATGGGATTCTTGAAACATCATGACATCATAAAAAAATCATATAAGGTAAATAACTTTATAAAAATAATACCCTCACAACATAATCAAATCAATGTAATAATAGGGATAAAAACATAACCCTATATTATCTTAGATGGAAAATAATTTTGATAAAACATTTGAACTCCATTCTTGAGGAAAATATCATTTCTTCTTCAAAAACACTTTTCCTTTCTTAACATGTCATACAATTATAAACTAAAAGAATTTGATCAAAAATAAACTTGAAAACTTGTAAAGGACGCTTCTTGGAAATAATGTTTTAAAAATCCATTCATGCAGTATATGTTAAAAAAACATTCTTCGTACTTTTGTCTGAAAAGTCAAAAAGTACCTCGTACGAAAAAACGACAAAAGATTTCTTTCATATTCTTTACCAAAAACTCACCAAATGGTAAAATTGGATTTAAACTATTGTAAGTGGATGGAAACAATATTACATATTGAGGTAACAGGGATGTGGATGATAAAATACACCCCAGTAAATACCAAAGTATAAACAATCTCGGATAAATATGAGATTGCGATATTTCCCCTTACCTTAGGTCCGATTTGCTTTGTACATGTCTGAAGCTCCTGTATAATGGTTTAAATAATGTTATTTACTTATTACATAATCATACATATTGATATGATATCATATATGGTCATATTCTTAGCTTCTTATTAGTAATATTTCATTGTTACTTGTTACTCGGGTCTGTATTTCCTTTTGTTCTTATGCATGTTTTGGCGAATAAATTCTTATTCTTCTTTTAAGGTTATAGATAACTTATATACAGAATTGTATTAGTGTAACATATATCATATTTATTCATTCAATTCATTTATATAATTACTATGTAATGATGATCATGTAGAACGAGTCTCATCACATCGTAGAGAAGGTATTCCGTACGTACGCACGAGTGATGATATCGTTCCTATGATCGTGGAATTGTATTGGAGTGTATGTATACTATTTCAGAATCAAAATCACTTTTTAATAGTCATATATAGTCATTATTTACACCATTATACCCATACAAGTAAGGTGGTGGTGGAAAATAGATTACACCATGGCGTGGAGACGGTATTCCGTACGTACGCACGCGCGGTGATTTCATTTTTCCGTAGGATGGATAGAAGGTGAATTAGGGTTGTTTCATATTTATAATAACATAGCAGTATGTAAGTAATACTGATGTTATTACTTTATCATGAAACAACTAAAGAAGAATAAGTTGAAGAAGAATGAAATTGAAAAGATCGGTAATGGGTATTACTTATTCTTTTAAACGCCTCTTTGAATCCTCCACTTAGGGAAATACGATTGGTATTTGAAGAAGACTAGGACCTCTAGGATTATTATAGTGAAGTGGAGAAGGGATTTTGGAAGGGGTTTTCTGTGCTTGGGTGCTCAAATTGGTGTGAGGAGGAGGGGGAGGAGGTGCCCATTTATAAGGGAGGAGAGGGGCACCTTAGGAATATCTCAAAATATTATTTTATATTAAAGTCAAAATCGGTTTATAATGGTTACAAAGGGTCTTATTTCGAAGGTAAAGTGTGTATGGGTCGAAATCCTATCAACCAATAGGATTTATACATGTTTAGATTATTATTTTAACCTTATCAATTAGATTTAACTCTAAGTTAAATAATTTAACTTTTACCGTGTCTTTTTGTATTCTTACACTATATGGCTAATACACTTACTATAACATGCCAAACGAACCCCAAGTTGTTTATTATTAATATATATATCCTTATCTATGTCATTTGGCCGAAACATAGATTTTTAAGTATAAAATAACAATTAATAATATAATATTTGATTTAAAAACTATTTTGTGTCAATTTTGACACTATTTGATATATGATTTTTGTGAAAGTCATAACAGAATTATATGTTCAAACCAAGTTGATTAAATCAACACTAATATATTATAGTAACCTTGAAAATTAGTGGAATTCATAAAAAGTCTAAAATTAATTTTATTTGGGAATTTATAACATCAATTATGTTAACATTTCATTAAAAGGGTAATTACTAGATCATCGTTGTGTCATAAATAAATTAATTTATTTAAAGTCTATAAATTATAAGTAAAATATCATTATGTAGGAAATCTGTTTATATTTGTAATGAATATTTATAATCGAATTTATCTTATGTATAAACCCATATTAAAAATGTTTTATTTATTAAACTTTGATTTTAACTATTTTAACTATTTATTAAATAAAATAATATTAAATGTCATAATCTAATCCAAGTGAACCTAAATGGTCATATTATATTCATAAGGTTGTTTTTGGTCGAATTACACTTATCCAATAGAATTAGGACATGTGTTAGGGTAATAGTAATATCATATTTACCCTTAGTTACACTATTTACTATTATCCGCGGTAAAAAAAATAAAAAGTTTCTATTCACCAAAAAATTATTTTTATCTCATTGAACCACATTTTACTTACTGATATCAACCGTGTCTATCAGATTTTTGAAATTCCATTCACACATGCAGCAAAATTATGTTTATGCAAAATTCAGTTTTTAACCTACCACTTAGTGGTTTCACTATTCATCAAAAATTGAATGTTTTCAGAAAAATACCAAAATTTCAACGTAGTCTAATTTTCGTATTCCGAATCTAAAAATGAAGCCCATTTTGAAAGATAAAATTTGAAAAAGTGGTTATTACTATTCATAACGGCTATTTTAAATAATATTTTAATAGCATATCATCGTTTAGTGAAACTCGGTATTGCGTACAACGCAATCTATCGAGGAAGGTCGCGATTGCGTGTAAAGTAAGCCAAGTTAGTATGTAGTGAAAGATTCTTTTGATGATATATAAAAACAAAATATTACTCATAAAAATCTGAGGTGTTACATTGTAGTATCACGATCAGGTACAATAGATAGTGGTAATCTATGTTGCCTAACCACTTCTTTGATGTAAATTCATGAATTTTTATCCAATGACAAGTCTACTCAAATCACGATAAAGTGAGTTGTCTTTGATAGGCAATCCACAAAGACCCATGTAAGATTGTTTCCTCTAGATGTCTAGTGACAAAGTCAATGGTAATGTACTTCCACTTCCATGCTGGTATGGGTAGTGGTTTCATCATGCCCATAGTATTATTCATCTAATCCTTAATGACATACCAGGAACTTTGATATATATTCATCAGTCCCCTTTTTCATATTTTCCCACCAAATATTTTATCATAGATCATCATATATATTTGGTCTCCCTGGGTGAATAGTGAAGGTCAAGCTATGTTCATCAATCAAAAGATTCTTCTTTATCTCTGGATTATATGGTACACAAAATTGTGACCATAATCTTACAACTCCATCATAATCAATCAATAACTCACAGGATTTCCCATTATTAATATCTTCCACCCTTTTCAGAATTTCCACATCCGTTCCTTGATAATTCTTTATTTTCTACAAAGAGTGATGTTTGAGAAATCATTTGAGAGAGGATTTGTGATGTTCCTAACTTAATGATTCCCATGTCTATCCTTTTAAAATATATGAATATCGTATGCTTTTCAACTATCCTCATTGATAATTATGCAAGATATATTCCAGTTAGAGCATCTGCCGCCTTATTTACATTGTCTGGATGGTAGGGGATGGAGTAGTCATAATACTTGATGATCACTATCCATATTCCTTAGCACATATTAATATATTTCTATGTGAACATATATATGAAACTAGTGTGGTAATTATATATCTCAAACTTCTCCCCTTATAGATAATGCAACCAGATTTTCAATTCAAAGATCACAACCGCCAACTCCAGATCATGTGTGCGATAATATTGCTTATATATTTTCAGCTGCCTCACGACATAGGCTATCACTTTATCATTTTTCACCAGCACAGATCCTAATTATTTCTTTGAATAATCACTATACAACACAAAGAGTTCTCCACTCATTAGGAGTGAGAGTATTGGTGTTGTGATAAGCCTCTTTTTCAAATCCATGAAACAGTATTGACATTCTTGAGTAAAGAAAAACATTAGTCCTTTTTGTGTTAGCTTGGTCATTTGGTTTGATAATTGTGAAAATTTGATCCAAAACATTCCATATTACCCAGATATTCCCAAAAAGTTGTGGAAATCTATTACAGAAGTTATCATGGGCCACTCTTTGCCTTTTTCTTTGAAGGCTCTACAGATATCCCTTTGCTGGTGATAACATTCCCTATGAATGATACTTCCTACATCCATAACATAAATTTATTGTACTTTAAAAACAATTTCTCCCTTAGTAATGTCTTTAACACACTACTCAAGTGCTCTTCATGTTCTTCATTTCTCTTGGACTATATGAAAATACCATCAATAAAGACTACCTAAAATATTTCAATGTAATATCTAAAGTATCAATTCATTAAATCCATGAATATTTTTGGAGAATTAGAGAGTCTGAAGGTCATCAAATGGAACTCATGGGTTTGAAACCTCCTTCGAATGGTAGTCATGGGAATATGTTCCTTCCTCTACATTAATTGGTGATATCCCAACCGAAGGTCCACCTTAAATAAATATTTGGACCCACGAAGCAGATCTAACAAGACATCTGTCTATGGAAGGGGATACTTATTATTTATCATGATTTAATTGATCTCATGATAATCAATACATAGGTGCAATGATCCATCCTTATTCTTGACTAATATGACTAGGGAACCCAATGGTGATGCACTCAGGCATATAAAAACCTTATCCATATTCTCTAGTAACTGCTTCTTCAGCTCTTCTAGCTATATGGTGGCCATTCTGTAGGGTGTCTCTGAGATGGACAGACATCCCTTGAAATGTTCAATTAAGAAATCAACCTCTCAGTCAGGAAAAAGACCAGGAAAATATTCAGGGAATACCTAACTTTAATCCCTCAAGATGGGAATGTTTTCAAGAATTATTCGCTCCTTTGTCCCAATTATTTGAACTAGATATGATTTCTCACCAGGTAGTAATATCCACACATGAGATGATGAATCTAAAGAATATCCATCTTCCTCATTACACATGTAATGGTTTAGAGGGTGCTTTAGGAAGTAAATAGTGGTATCCCTTTCCTGACAGTTGATGTTGGATTTGTATAAAGACCACCAATCCATTCCCAATATAGCATCATACTCCAATTAAAGAAGTATCACAAGATTTTTTGGGAGGTTTAGTCCATAATCGTTAATTCGGGGAGGAGGTATACTAAAAGGACGCGATAATTTCCCATTTTCTGTTCTCACATATAACTTTTCCTCAAAATTTTGAGATGGTTATGGAATTTTTATACTAAACTATCCAGATATGAATGAACTTATAGTACTAGAATCAAATAGTACGTTCACTATTATTGAATGAATAACAAGTGTACCTATCACCACATAATTTTCCTACTCCACTTCATCTGTAGTGATAGCATAATACCTTCCATATTGCTTTGGAGGTTGTTAGAGATTACCTCTAATAAACCTCGACATAGGGTGATTTCTTGCATAATGAAGATGCACTATGCAGTTGTAACATTAAAGTACAGGATGAGTGCTGATCTAAAACTTTCATTCATCATATTTATTATAATGATTCTTCATATGCCATTGTTTGTTTTTATCCAGATGACCAAACATTCCCCATTTGAAGAAATTCTTGTTTCCCATCAGATTGTTTCCCAATGAGCTTCATCCCACTACATTTACAACGGGAAGAGTCAGCATTCATTCAATCGTGGGAATTTTTTCGAACCTACCTTGTTTTTCTCTATTTTATACTTCTTTTCAATAGGCCTGTGAGAATACTAATATTATTTGATCTCCATTTTCAACCATGATGGCACAACGAACAATATACTCACAACTGTCAAAGTCACGAATCTCCATCATTTTTCATAGTCCCAGATTTAGTTCTCTAAATAAGTTATCCTCCATTATTATGGTGTTCATGATAATTTCAGAGGTGTACCTTTAAAGCCTTGGGATGTTTTCTTCATAAACCTCATGGACTCATCATCCTTATTCTTGAGTCCGAATAACTCTCTTTCCATCTTGAGAAGGAGTGTTTGATGAAAGAATTTTAAAAAAAACATCTTATTGATTTGTTCCAAATCCATATTATCTATTTGTACTTAGGATATTGTATTACTAGTCAGTTTCCACCACTGATCAACTTTCCCATCGAAAATATTGACCTAGAGTACAAATTTCTCTTATTCTAAGAACAGGATAATGGATAATGTATTTTTAATGGTGTTAATCTTCCGTTCTGTGAGGAGAGGATCAGTAGATCCACTAAACATTAGAGGCATTTTCTTTATGAAATATTCTATGGAAAATTTATCTTTCCTTGGAGGATGAGATAATTTGACATGATTCAAGTTATTATTCATCACAAGAGACATCTGAGAAAGTATTTTCATGATGTTTTGAGCACCATCTCCCATTATATCTGGCAAATTATTAGGGGAATCTTCAGATATTCTATCACATTGGGTTTTAGAATGGGTTCTAATATTTCCCTCTATTAACTAATAAAAAGAACTTATAATTACAAGGCTTGAAAACATATATATTGAGCATTAAATGGAAATGTTTAACATAAAAGGATAAACATATAACGAAGAAGTATATCCTTACATGATATTACTTAATATTAAATATAGGTTTTCCTTGATCTATTTCATAACTTATATTCTTTTTGTCTTTTTTATCCCTTGATAATGGTTTTTACTATGCTCATGAATCTACCAATGCATATCCCCTAGTACTGTCACAAGCAAGAGTTTAGCAAGTCCCACAGTCATGCACTATTTCCCATTCAAGTCTATCTCAAAATGGTGTTTTCATGTTTTACCCCTAGATACAGTTGTACAAGATCCACATCTACCTACTCATATAAAGAAAGGAATGTATTTTCTTGATTAACCACTTAATCAATACTCACCAAAATTTAGTAATGTTTTCTTATACATAGTCACATCCTTATGGTTTTCACTAAGGTCCTCTATTCGTAATCTCCAAAAAACTAGACCATCCTCTATTACCAAATGTATGGCACCTAACCATTTTCCAATAACATTAAATGTTTTAAGCATAATTAAACATTATAGTACAAGTCTAGGATCCCAATGTCAAGTGTCTTGGAAGGCTAGATACATCGAACATAAAACACGAGGCTAAAAACACATCATTATTCAATCTCTATAATGTGATCATATCTTCCTTTGTTCCTTTACATCTATATAGGGTACCCTGGGGAACACACGAACTAAAGGATGAGCTAAAAGGACCAGGAACAGAATGAACAAAAGGATACATCTTAAGCACATAAGTTAAGAGGTATGGAATAATGATATCGAAAGCATGAAACATATAAAATCATATAATATAAGAATAGGATCATATAAACATGGAATCATATAAATGTGGAATAATCCTAAAACACGTCTTTATTATAGGCCAAGGAAAACTTCTAATCCTTTTTCCCAATTTAGTAGGGGTCAAGTGTAACCACCAATCCTGATTCATATTTTAGTACGGGTCAGGATAAATGCCAATCTCGTTTCACATCACATCTCACAAGACCTAACATTACACAATGAATTGGTGTAATATCTGGGCCCATCTATCCAATCATTTTCCAAAATATTCTCTCCACATAAATATTCTTACATAATAAACCATACATAAACATAAGGGTACCCATGGAAAGGATTGTGTACCACAATCATGGCATAAATCATAACCAATGGGCATATCATGAATGTTTCCATGAATGAAAGTGCTTGGATCATATATGGACGTTCATATGGTAATATAGGCATATAAAATTTTAATTCATGTCAAGATGAAGTTACATCATATAATAAATGTATTTTAGAAACATTTTCATTAAAAAATATTTGTGCGGTTTTAAGGAAAATAGAATTGAGATTTTAAATTAGAAAAGAGGAAAATATTTTATATAAAACAATAATTGAACCAAAAAGTATTTAATAATAAAAAAATTAATTTATAAATACAATGTTTTATTAAAAAATAGGATAGTGTTCACTTGAAATTGGGTAAAAATTTTGGAGGTTCCTTTAAAATTGGCTTGCTAATTAAAATGTTCTCAAAGGAGAATCATTTAAAAACATGTATATCCCCCAAAGATATTGATAAGTGGGTCTACATAAATTAATTTTTTAAATATATAAATCATTTATAATATTTACATAAATAGATAAGATATATTTATTTTGTTATAATGAATGAAAAGGCAACCCGAATGAATAAATACGGTTTAAGTATAATTCGTTATGGATTATCAGCCTGGTGTCGGGTGTACCTAAGAAGGAATGATGAGTGAGAAAATGGGGTTTCTAATCCCTTAAACGTAAAGAGAGATGTATGGGGGAAGTTTTAATACATATTCCATCATTTGTGCTTACACATAAAATGTCATAGTATAGTGGACAATCCTTTTTAAGAGAGAAATGGAGAGGATCCCTTACTTTAAATATGGTGGTGTTCTCCACATGTAATTAATAACCTGAATAAACAAATTGTGTTTATTAGTTAATAAATATAGAACCTATTATATATTTAATTGATTTATTATAACCATTTTTGTATCATTTATGACCTTATTGATTTCTTATAAGGTTTAATTTCACTGTTCGGGCTTGTTTGCTTACATAGATTTAATGACAGGTTCACTTATATTCTTGTTTGGATACACATGTATGATGAAATTGGTTATCTAAAAATGATGTTATATTATAAAATTGAACATCCATGAGTTTACATGGTTTCAAATTTAATTTGTGTACTATGAGTAGAGTAGAATTATTATATAAAACCTTTGTAATTACCATTTTTTATGAACAATATGATTGATTACAATGAATATGTTTTTCTATATAACATAATACAATTTTTACAAAATAATTATAGAACCATATCAAGGATATATTAAATTTATAATAATATGTATTAATGATAAAAAATTGTTTCATGACCATAATTATTGACCATAAATGAAATTGATAAACTAGTGTCCTTGAATGTGCTAAATTAGCACATCTCAAACGGTGCTTTCATTTCATTCAAATAAAAGGTGGGGAAAGTAGAGAAGATAATGAGTTATAACTTTAGCACAATATTATTACAATACATCTATGTTACTAGATTTATAATACCATGTGGGTGAAGGTAGGTGAGGAAAAATAAAAAAGAGTATAACATAAAAGATATGAATGAATTGGAAAGAGGAATTTACTAATTGAGTCTACCACATTTGAGATACTATTAAGTGGATAGGATTTGGTATTTATATGAAACTAAGGGTCTTTGGACCTGGGTATGATCATGGGGAGAGATATTTGTAGAATATTGTCAAGGTAGATGTCTTGAGAGTGGTGAAGAGAAGAGGTAAGAATGGGTGGTATTTATAATGGATGGGAGAGGGGTTTTAATAATTTTATAATTATTAGTTTATTAATTTACCTCAAGAAAAGAAATTGTGATGATTACATAACAAAAACTAGTAATAAATTAATGTGATTTATATATTTGTGTTATTACATCACTTTTGATAGTGGATTTAAATTAAAATGTATTTATACATTAAATTAATGTATTTTACTATTCTCTATAAATTCAAGTATTTCAAAAAATTCCCAAATATTTACCATGACTGTTTTTTGATGTGTATAATCCAAAAATGAAATCCATTTTTAAAAAATAATTTTATAAATATTGTTATTTAAATTTTTAATTAAAGTAATAACTTATTATTAAAAAAAGTTTTAAAACATTCATTTACCTATTCTAAAATATATGTACATCACACATTAACAAGAATATTATTTTTACAATATCATAAGTAGGTTTAATATTCATTACACTATATAACTATTCATAACATTATTTTCATATTCATAAGAGTAGCTTATTATTCATAAAAAATCATGTTTTTCTTATCGGACTCCAAATAACTAACTGATCACAACCGTGTATGTCAGATTTTTGATATTTTAAACACAAAAGTGAAAAAATTATGTTTAAAGGTCACATAGAACATTGTAGATCATTATTTTGAAATTTAATATGAATATATGAAATACTTATAAATGAGAAATTTCTAATTATAACACATTGGGTCATTACTCGAATCCATTCCGACCATGAATCCCTACTGGACCTCATGTTAGAAATGTGAATGTACTACCCTCTATAAAAAATATTACCTATGTATGGTTTCGGGCTGATGGATGTTGTTTTCATCCCTAAACCAAGTAGGGGCATACCAACTTATTGGTTAAGGAGTACGTCATGCCAGCACCAATGGTTCCGGACTACCTATAGTAATACATGGGAAGATCACACACCTGTTAATGCTAACTGCCTGTATAACCATGACAATAATGATGAAGGGAAGGTGATGGAGCCCAATTTATACCCCCAATAGTAATGACCCATCCTCAATGCGTCTAAGGGGAACCCAGAAAAGGGGAGGAATATTTATTTGGACTTGCGCTTGGGTGGCTATTTTATAGAAGATTGGGCCTGGGATTACTAGGTTATTACATCTTATGTGTAATTCGAGGAATAAATGATTTGAGTAGTGCTATATAAAGTATTCTGGGCCACCCAATTCAAGATTTATCAGCTGAAACACCTACATATATAGTTGATGATCAAATGGTCTTCAAAGACCAACACTTTTCATCTTCATCATAGTGAGGTCAACATTAGCCTATGGGACACTCACAATATCTTAACTATTCTAATATTATGGTTGACATATGTTGACTTCATCCCTGCTAAGAACACATGGGAGGATATGTAAAAGATGTTGCAGTTAGAAAATGCACTGATGGATCTAGTGCCAAGCAAGGACAAACATTAGGTGAGTGATGTCCACTTCATGTATTGGTTTATGCATTTTATAAATTTCTCACCAATGTCAACTGATGAATGAGAGGATGTATTCAAAAAGCTACCGGTTAGGCCTGCCACCTGTCCAAAGGGATCCCAACATGATAAAGAGAAATATTATTGGAAAACCATAAAGTATAGACAATGTAAGATTTGGGTGGTATAATGTGAACACCAAGAAATAGCAAATGGTTAGGCTGATTGAGTATATTTTTGTGCATATCTTCAGCCTGATGTTGATGCTCCGAGACATAAATTTGTGTTTGTGATTAAGAAAAATCATTATTTAATTTATTCTATTGATGAGGGAGCATGTTAACTTGGGGATCCCAGTGTTGGATAAGTTGTACAAGGTGTTGTGGAACATCTGTGGGGGGAATAAGCCACATTGGTGGTGTGGATGGATCCAATTTTTTACGAATTAATTGCTCCAAAAATGGGAACCTACCAATATATGAAAACTTTTTCTAATCCTAATTCTGAAATACAACAAGATTCTTTGAATGGGGTGGGGTGCTTTCCTTCCAATATGACTCTACCACTAGTGTTGAATATGGTGTCGAGGGAGTTTTAATTTGACGTCCATCTATTTCTATTACCAACATGTTTATTCACGAATGATGGCTAGGAAACTGAGGATCATTGATCCAATATCATATCCTTTGGGGTGGAGTTCTTGTAGCATAGATAGATTTTGAGCATATCTGTAACCCGTACACCTACTCCACTTTTCAAGGTAGTTACACTGCATGTAAGGTATGATCCCATAAGACTACTTGGGATTATGTCATTAGTAAAATTCATATGTGATGTGGAAGACATGGCTCAAGTTCATGCTGGAGGATGGGAAGATGCATAATGTGCTGCCTCCACCGACAACTATCTATGTGTTAGTAAAGAAGTGTTCCAAGAGTGTGGAAGAATCCCTCCTATGGAAAATATAGAAGTAGTTAATAGACTGTGCTAATTATTGGGTGCCTCTTCATCCTCGAGGTGGCGGCTAAAATGTATCACGAACATTCCTTGGTAATGTGGCTCCAGTAGTGATGAGTTCAATAATTCCAAAATCTGCACTGAGTGGGAGGCAAGCGGAAGTGGTAGACCCGACTATCCAAGTTGTGAAGTGCTGGCTGTAAGTGAACCACCAAGGGGTTTGCAAGGATACCCACTCATTGTTTGGGTAATAGGTTACACCACCTAGACATGAATAAGGATTTATTTATCATGAAGTATTGGGAATCATGGGAGGTTAACAATAATTAATCAATGCATACATGATGTGGAACCATGTTAACCATATAGGGATGGATCTGTCCAAGATCATTCATGTCAAGGCTAGATTTCCGGTGTCTCTAGTGGAAGGGAAGATGCACATCACTGATCTAGTAGACATTGTATACTCTTGGGGTACTCTTCATCCAATGATATATCGGGAGAAATTTATTCTTAATAAAATAGGCCCAATGTAGTTTTCTACTAATAAATTGAGGGAACACATCCACTTACCTGAAAAAATAGAATATTCCTCCTTTGGGGAAGAGGCTGGTAGGGGGATCCCCTTTTGGGAAGGTGAGGATACATCCTCAGAGATGTAAGTATATAGTGAGGAACTTGAGGTAAACCCTAGAGAATTTCATTGTGGTCCTCATTCGAGTATCCCAGGACTTATAAACATACATTTGTGCTATGTATGAGAACCTCATACGTAAAACCCATCCCCTCACAACAACAGATATAGTTCTGGGTTCTGCACCTGTAAAAATGAAAATTAAAAAATCTAACCAGTTTTTGACACCCAGGTTGGATACCCTAGAGTCCTCATATTTCTGAAACATATACGGGGGGTCATGCCCAGAGGTTTTGGGAATAGCAGCTCAAGGGGATGAACAATTATTTGATACTCATAACTCATCTACTTCGTAGAATCCATTACTATTTTCCATTGATCTAGGACGACTAAAATCTATTTATTTATAAATGTACAGTTCCTAAAATGGCTTAGGCCACATTAAAGAGGATTTTTGGGGATCCCCCCCCCCCCGTCCCAGGGGAACACATATTGTTGTGGTAGTAGATGCTCGTGATGACCAAACAACAATAATCAGAATTACATATATGACCTCTAGAAGGATGGAACCTAAATTCATCGAGGAGGTATCCAATGGTGAGGATCAATTTGATGACATGGGACCCATCCTACATTACCAGACACCAGGGGATGATCCTATTGATGAATTTTTAGAGGAGTTTTGAGCATACGATCTTGTTGACCCAAAGGACCTGTAAGATACTACTTCCAATGAAGAGGATAACAAGTTCGATTGTATCTAGTCATGGGAACTGATCAATTACATCATAATTTAGACCCCATATGAAGAGTGAAAAATCCATATCGTGAGGCTTTGTTCATGGATGCATGAAATATGTGATGGAGGAGTTAAAGACAGACATCCTCATATGCTAATTCGAGATTATATGGTAGATAAAATGAGGGATCAAGAATGCGGCCATGGTGTGGGTTGTTAGTGGAGGAGGTTTTTCAACATTGAAAGTCATCAAGATTCCAATAAATAGACCTAACACATGAGGGCATGGGTTAACATACATTCTGTTTTCCTTGATGCCCAATCATGAATGATATTGTGATCGAAGGCCCAATTGGTAGAGGTTGTGGAGTAGATGAGTGGAGCCTCCCACGATATGACTATTACTTCATATGAGGAGGATCATATGAGAATAAAAAGAAAATGAATTATTCTTCATTGTTATTGAGGTGGAGCAAAATCTTAATAGATGAAAAATGATCCTATATGTCTCAAGACAGTGGGTGGTGGTGTTGGTACGCTCTATTGAAGTGGTTGACCCATTTATTGGAGGGATGAATCCATGGTAATTGTAATTCTTGTGGAAATAAAAACATATTTTCTTTCATTATTTTATATTTTGGTTGCATGTATGAGTCCCATTATCAGTTTTGATAACTGCATATCAACCATATCTATGAAATATCCAGCGACGAATCTCTACGACCACATGGGTCGTGCCCAATGTGAGAAACAAGGGACGACTACATAAGTATTCCCATTGTATATGAGAGTTCTATAAACACAATATCTCCAAATAATAACTGAACATCAAGTTTATGAATGAAAACTCTGAGTCCCTATAATGAGAAAGGTGTTATAGTTGGAAACAACAAAACTACTCTCCCCCAACATGCTCTAGTGCATGAGTGGGATAATGATAGGGGTTTTTGAGTAAATAAGAACAAAGGAGAATGAAGAATGTTAATTAAGATACCCAATATTATGAATGAATTGAGGAGGGCATGATGATAGAGTATAGTTATTGACCAAATTCAAAACACAACACCATCAACACATTAGGCTGAAATAGGATCAAACAATTGAGGGCCAACCACAAACCGCATTTGAAAACCTGGGGCCAAACTCGATGTTTCATATGTTGTCCTCATGAATGTCATCCTAGGATGGTATGAAAGCCTTAAGTCTGAAAAAAAAACCATTAGGCGGTTCCTTTTAATGTTATACGGAGTGATGATCCTAATTAAAGGGAACACAATGTTTGGGGACATAATGATGTACCATTTGGATAACATCAAACACTTCGGGAATTACACCAACTTGATGAACATACAATGGTTGAGCATATCGTTCTAAATCATTATCATGACTATTTATTGTTGGGAACTCTCTGGTAAGGACCTAATATGGTCTATAGTTTTACAGCATGTAATTGGGAATGATAAGCATGCAGTTTAGTGTCATTATGTGAGGATGATAGGGTCACAGTTTAAGGTCGTATGGAAGGAGCAACGGGTCACACCATCTTGTATATCGATATTACCATGTCACAACCCCTATGCATACATGATCTATTATCTGTATAGGAATAAAAGAGCATTGCCAGGCCTTACCCATCTAATGAGATCGTGAATCATTGGAATGGTAATGTCGTGGGGGAAAATACTAGATGAAGCAACAATATTACATGACAATCGCAAATGTGTGGAGTTACAACATCAGGGGTGTTGAGGATCTGTAAAATGAAAATAGGAATTAAACATGTGATTCACATCATTTGTTATTTGGTCTACAATGGGTGTGGCATGATGGTGATGGATAATTTTTTACCATGTTTAAAACAAAGCATGCATTTTTTGTTAGCCTTATATGGGAACAAACAAATGAGGGTCAACCACTGACCATATTTGGGACATGAGAGTTTTCTCATAATGTAGTTCAAAATTCATAGGGGCATTGGCCCGAGATAGTATGAGAGAACTGAGGACTGGAATCCATACCATTAGGGGGTGCCTGCAGATATGAAAGATAATTGTAATCCTAATAATGGAATTTGTGAAGCATGAACATTACCTGTGAAGTTCAAGCATCATGAAGGACAATTTCGAGGGGTGGTAATTTCAAAGTAAGTACATAGAGAAATATTATAAACCTAACATGAATGAGGAACAATGAATTCTGAACCACACATTGAAATTCTAAGAGAATGGAGGGAAAAGGGGATTGTAAGGTGAAAATCATTGGGATTGGACCAAAGATAGGAATTCCATGAATCACTAGGTATTCTATATGAATGTGAATCAGGCTAGACATAGTCATGAAGGTGGTGTGGCAGGTGTACATTAACGAAAGGGATAAAATACACCATTTTAAATTATAATGTTATAATTGTAATTGAGTTTAATGTCGTGAAAACATAGATGGTAATAATTTTAGTTTATGGCCTTAGAGCACATAATGTAAGGTTCCTAGTTTAATTTCATGCGCATGGGACATCCATGTGCAGTTTATTATCATGCAATAAAGACGAAAAATAGATAAATCTTGAGAGAGGTATGTGGTGTGGCTACGGGAAACCCCACGTGAATAAAGACACAAAACCACACTATGCCACATACTTCTGATGAGACTCTGGCTGAAATGGCACAGAGGGTTCATGGTCATGTGGCTGGAACAAAAAAAAGTATGGGTGTCACTATATATCCAATAATAATGAGAATCCAGCCACACGTACTTCTCAAATGTGGTATGGAAGGTGGAAAATACCAAAATAATGCGGTGTACCCTCTTGTGAAGACTCTATATGGTTGGGTAATTTATCTTTACACAGCCCAAGTGCAAAAGGCATAGTTTTTCATCATGCGATAAGAGCATAAGTGGTCTTAGTTTATAGTCATAGATCATAGATCATATGGAAAGACTTCTATAGTGTAAATATGTAATTTGGTTAATATAGTAATCCTAAAGTGAATGAGGACATATAAGACCACACCAAATCCAAAATTTATAAGAGAACACATATAGATTAGAGTCATGATGCCTGGACATGGGCGTATTGTTTATGACATGGACTCCAAGATTAAGGATATAGGGTTTAGACCAAAACAAGTGTGGTTATTCTATATAGGCACAAAACCTTTCCAAAATCCCTAATCCCTTTGGGTATATCCTCAGTGTGGGAAAATGGTGGGGAATATCTTTACAACTCATGGACTACCCAGTAGGGGGTTGCGGTGGGGACTCGAAGATGACCCTATGATACCGATTTTTCGTCTTTATGCACATGGACACAGAGGGATAACACAAAGGGTGTTAAAATAATTCATTAAAATGAACGTTTTGAATGATATGTGAATCACAACAAAAATATTTAGGGAATAATGGGGGTGGCATAATGATATAGGGTAACCGTTGTCCATGTATGAACCACAGTGTCCATATCGAGTGACCAGAAATTAGAACTAACATCTCGGGGTTGAACATTGACCAAAATTGCTACACGAAACCTATCACATATTGAAATTAAAAATCCTATGAGATGTAGACCGATGATGGTATGAGAGCACTAAGGGCCAGTATCCATGATGGTATGGGGTATATTTTGGATGTGTAAGTTGTTTTAAATCAAAATAAAGGGATACACGAAGCATGATTATGGGTGAAATCATATCAATCCAGAATCCTATACTCTTGATCCTAAACTGAAGTGAATCTGAGAAAATTGGTAAGACATAATAGAGGGTCGAGGGAACCAGTTAAGAGCAGTTGGCTCAAGGAGGTGAGTAGAGAAAAAGGGGTAAAATTTATTGATTAAACTGGGGCTAGATCCAATGAAGAAATGTTTGGGCGTTCCTACAAATCCCACAAGGGTGAGAATCAAGCTACAGGTAGTTATTTGAAAATCCATGTTGCTTAACGTCATGCGGTGAGGGAACAAGAAGTATATGTTTCTCAAGAGAGGAATGTGTATGGAATGGTCTAATTACCCGACGTGAATTAGGACCAAATAAGTCCAGATACCACCTTATTTACGATCTCAGGAAAAATTCCTGGAAGAGGGTTTGGGAGAAGGAATAAAATAATCTCATGTTGGAACCAATGAGAAAATATCCATGAATTTTTATGTATCGTTTAATGATGTAAATCCTAACATATTTAGTTCTGAAAATCACATGTAGTTAACATCATGTGGTATGGACGTTCAAATTATGAAATTCGTGATGAAGGATCAAATGATGCAGTGGTTGTTAACTAGACATGAATATGGGCTAAAAAATTCCATAGGACAATATATGCAAGCTTCAAATCAAAATAAAAAATGTGGGGTGAATATTTTTTAATGATGGGACCCAAGAAAATATTTTTAGGCATTCCTACATATCCCATAAAGATGGGATTCAATACATACATAGTTCTAAATATACCATTTAGTTTAACATCATATTGTAAGGACATAGGTTATCGGAGAGACTCATGGGGATGTGTATAGAGTGGAAAAAATAGCCCAACCTTAATGAGGATATAGGTTCCATACCACACCATACAATCATAAGAGAGAACATGGGTCATGAGACCTAAATGTTCAAGGGACCTGAGGTTAGGGCTCATATGAGAGGTCTGAACAATCCTATGTATCCCATAAAGATGAAAATAAAGATATATATAGTTATGAAATTTCACGAAGTTCATCATCGTGTGATAATGATGTGGAAGAACTTATTTTATTATCTTAGACCATGGAATATAGATTCCCCGTTTAATGTTGTGTATACTAGATAGAGGGAAAAATGTGGATCTAGAAGCCTTTCATTTTGGAGATCATGGGGATGGAAATGAAAATTGAGGATAAATATTAACCATGTTCATGACACAATATCTGTATCATGTTACCTATAATGGGACAAACAATTAAGCAATGACTGCTGACCATATTCACAACGCATGACTTATATCAAATTGTAGTTTCAAATCCTTTGGGGGTATTGTCCAAAAAACGATAGGTGATCCAAAGTGGCATGAGAAAAGGCTGTTAAGGGGGTCCTTTAGGATGTGAAAGATGAAATAGATCCAAATGCCGGGATGCATGAATGGTGGTGGAACCCGTGTAGTTTAATGACATGCATTAATGATAAGGGAGATGATAGTTCAAGGTCGTTGATCTTAGACCATGATGTGTATTCATCGTTCATATTTTACCATCATCTAGGATGAAGTTGATCTTAGTTTATGGTTCTACATATTAGACCATTTACAGTTTAATGTCCTGCAAGATGAGGATGAACAGTTTAACATCCTCCTAGATGGAGATGCCCAATTTAATGACATGTACATTGGAAATAAGAGTAGAAAAATGAGAATCACCACACCCGTAAAATGGGAACAATAACTGAGCATCAACTAAAGACCATATTACTAATGTGGGACTTGTATGAAATTTTCACTCGTGATCCTCCTCGAGGTTGGCCCATAAATGGTATGTGACCAAAGTACCATGTGACTGAGCAATTAAGGGGGTCCTTTTGGATTTCAAAGATGAAAGAGACCCAAATGATGAGATATTTGAAGGGTGGTGGCACCCATGTAGTTAAAATTCTTGAGGTAAGGAAGAGATAGATCTTAGTTTAAGGTTAAATATCTCAAAGAATGAGGTGTATTCACCATTGACATTTCACCATCATGCGATGAAAATGGGAACTTAGTTTAGGGTTGTAGAGCTCCGACCATTTATATTTTAACGTCTTATTGGAAAAGGATGAGTAGTTTAACATATTCCAAGATGGATATGTCCATTTTATTGGCTCTTGTGTGTGATAGAAGAGTAAAATAAAGATAACTAGAATTACCATCTAATGGGAAAAAAAATTAATCATTGATTGCTGATCGTATTCAAAACACGGAACATGTATCAAATAGTTTCTCATGATCCTCTAGGACGTTGGTCCAAAATGGTAGGAGACCCAAATTGGCATGGGACAAGGCCATTAAGGGGGTCCTTTATGAGGTGGAAGATGATAGAGATCTAAATGACTCGATGCAAGATGGGTGGTGGCACCTGTGCAGTTTAGCGTCCTGCAGTATGTATGAGGGAGATCATAGATTATGGTCATAGATCTCATAGCATGAGGTGTATTCTCCATTCACAGTTTGCCATCATTCTTGATTATGGTGATATATGTTTAGGGTCATAGATCTCTGTCAATTTAAAATATAACATCTTTGATGATGAGGATGTGCATTTTCACATACATAAGGATAGAGATTTCCTTACGTGACGTAATTCTTGAGGAATTTGGTATTGTTTGGTGGCGTAATACTCTAACCATCCATATTGACAATATAGTATGCGCCATTGGATAAATCCATTTTTATTCACATGAGGTACCCCACATTTGGGTTCCATCTTTGATTGCCCCCAACTGGGTATCACTAGTGTTCTAAGAGCGAATACTACATCACATTTTATGAAGGAGAGGAGGATAAAATTTTTATATAAATCCCTATAAATCATTTTCTAATGCCTCTCAATATTGTGCAGGGCACGAAGCCTAGTCTCGTCAAGATATTCTACTTCATCCATATAGATTTCAGATACTTTATCAAGTTTCTATTGATCATAGACGATTATGCGTAATGAGGGCAGCTGAATCTCGATGGTTAGGACTGCCTCTTTTCTGTACACCAATGAATATGGAGTCAAATGGTTGGAATTATGAATCAAAAAATGGTAATTTCAGAGAGCATTGGTGATTTTCTCTAACCAAACATTATTATTTTGAAAACCCATATTCCTCACGATGATAGAGAGTGTTTTGTTGAATGCCATGACCTTCCCATTTTCTTGCACATGATAATGAGAGGTATGATTAGAATAGTTGTTATGTTGGGAGTACAATTTCTTAATATAGGTTTCTTGGAAGTTGGTGATGTTATCATTAAGGACGAAAATGAGGGACTCTAAATAAGTGGTTGATGTTGGATCACATGATGTTAATGATGGAACAAACCTTAACTTCCATCAGCAAAATTGCCTCTGACTACCTGGAAAAGAAATCCATAGCATTCAGGATGAACCTACATAGTCGAGCTTGAAATGGTGGGTATAGACCCATGACATCAAGTCCTCAGACAAAAAAGGGACAAGAGTACATTGTTGTATGTAGAGGCTCTAGCAGCCGATTACCAAAATTATTATGGATCTGACATGCGTAGAACCTCTTTGAATACTCCCTACATTTGCAGATCATGGTGGGACAAAAAATTCCCAATCTATGGATATGATGAGAATGTTTCATATATATCTAATGATCCCCATAGGAAACAACTAGAACTTCCATCATAATCTAAGAAATATGAAGTCCTTGAATATAATGGAGGACAATACCAACAAGCCCATGTTTATAGGGAATCTTCCCAAGAATTTGACAACTCTAAAGGGTGAAATGCACTATGCACCATCAGATTTTATGACATTATAACTGGTCTAATAAGAGATTACTGTGTTGGTGATACTTGATAAATGGATTAATCCATTTAGGGATCTCTTAAAACACAATGGCATGGGGACCATGATATCTCGATGTTGAGGCACGATTGTTAAGGTGGATTACCCGTTGACCATCATCATATTCATGATTTACATGAGATATAACTAATAGATGTCCCACATGGATAATCAAATAATCCTAGACACAATTTGTATGAGATGTGGAAAGGTTGTATAGGGCCCGGGATCGATCATTCTATGATCAAGGGACTAGAGTAACTTCTGGCTGAGAAGGGAACTAGGCCATCAGCTGGTGAGTACACTCTAATTAGTGTATAACCTTTGGTTTCCTGAGGACGTTGTTGTCAATGATCATATTGAAGACCCATTTACTATCCCCCATGACATGCAGGTGTGGAATATAAATAGTTAGGTCCAGATCGAGATTGATCATGAGAGGCTGATACTCTAACACATTGTTGGTACATCCTTTCGACAACAAGAATGAATAGAGAAGTAAATCTTGTGCAGCCGTGATG
This sequence comes from Viscum album, assembly GCA_963277665.1. Classification (NCBI taxonomy): domain Eukaryota; kingdom Viridiplantae; phylum Streptophyta; class Magnoliopsida; order Santalales; family Viscaceae; genus Viscum; species Viscum album. The sequence goes on from OY728162.1 coordinate 544,233,770, forward strand.
AATATGATACCCAGGGCTAATCTTTTGAATATGGGATCGTTGAGTCTCCTTCAGGATAGAGTATTGAATTGTAATCAATGTGATTTCTGCAACACAGAATGGCTTTATCCACTTAGAGGATTGGCTCATCTAGAAAATATTGTTTCAGATACTCTTCTACGGGGGATGGATGGGAATAATGAAAGTATTCCAATGCCTATAACTTGGTATCCATCGGAGGAAACAACTTTATGTAGAAATTTTTAAGGATCACTTCTAAACTATTTATATGTTGTGTGAATATGTTATGGTTCAGAATGCACCACAACCGATTCACATGTAAAACTAGCCGTATCTCATAGTGCTATCGGTAATGTCGCAAATTCATAACTATTAATACCAGATTAAGGAATCTCTCCTCGATAGAGGAATATATGTTCTCAGTTTTGAGGAAAATTTGGCAGATATAGTACAATCATTTCTATGTTCTCTCATTGTTTTTCTGTTTGATAAGGGCATATAGGGGCCATTATAGAATGTTCACATAAGGGACTATCATATTTGAAAAAACATGAGGCACTAGGACTAAAGGTTGTAGCTGGTACTATTTAATTTCCTCAAACATAGTCTGATATTCATTATCCCACTAATAATCAACACGTTTCCCCATGTGTCGGGAATATGTCTTACACATGCCTTCCATATTTGTGATGAATCAACATATATTGGATAAGAGGCCTTGAACGCCTCATATCTATCGAATTTTTATCATTAGAGACATGTAAGAGATGGAATTGATCTATTCTAGTTGGATTATAATGAGTCTGTATTTGAAAATGAAGATGAGAAACTTTTTAAAGGTGACCTAAAAGGAACAGTTCAAGGGGATCATTTTTATTTGGTGGGAATGGAGGAAGTTCAACACTATATAAATATCATTTATATGGTTCTAACTCTTTGAAGATATTACAACAAGGTCATCCATGTAGAATTGAACCAATTCCTTGAGTATTGAGTTGAATATACGGTGTATGGAATGCTAGTAGTTGACAACTTCATTCTTTAGACTGAAGTCATTACCTGGTAGCAGAATGTTACATGTATTTCCCAAAAGGTGGTAGAAAATTAATCTTAAGTGTCTATTCATATATTGTTATATCCGGAATACCCATCCATATAAGATATTCCTTGAATCTGAGTGGTGGAATCAACAAACAATTGTTTCATTGTAAGGGGTATTTCATCATTCGAAGAGTGTCAATTAAGATCCTGGAAGTCAATGTATACTCTGATCTGTTAGGTCGTCATTTTGAAGTGCATAATTTTGGATAACCATCTAGGGCACTGGACCTCCTTGACGAAGTTGGATTTGATGATCTTATCATCCTCATCATTAACCATGGAACAATGATAAAGGTGCATCTTTATGGTATCCTATTTGAACCCATAATTATTTGATGGGCCACTGAGATGGTGGATGATTACCATATAATATAGCCATGGAATCTTTTAATAACTCTAGAAAAATATATAATGATTAATACTTAAGAAATTCAAATATCGTTATTTCTATTATGCATGAAAAGAGACATGGATCAATGTCAGTTTCGAATCAGTCTCAGAACTGAGGTTCACATATACCAATTTATCGACTGTAGTGGACACACCCTCTTAGAATGTTAGAGTGGAATTTTCAAAATACTCGTCTTCATCCAAGACAAGAGGATCATTGTCATGAGGCAAGTCCTCCAAGTCGACAGAGCCCAATGGTACCCTACTCCTAGAATGAGCGGTAGTGGAAGCATCATATGGGGACTCTTGCACTGCCGAAACCATGGCGATGAAAGATTTCAAACTAATCCCATCTAGAGTTCGACCCAAGGATCCACATATGGTAATATCCAGGAAATATTTGTTTTTCATCCTGAGCTGGTTTATACCAACCTTGGGAAACAACCATGTATGTCGTATTGTGGTTTCCATGGGGCAGACATCTCGATAACTTGTAGAAGTGTGGAATCTAGGATCACATGATCCTAATTAATTTAGAAATATGAGTTGATCTCACAATGATCCTTAGAAATGGGAACCCATTTCCCCCACATTCTTGTGACAAAAAATTATTGTCCCAAGCCTATGGTTGTGTCTTCTAATCAGTGAATCGGTAAAACATAGGAGTCATCCAGGTCTAACCACAGGTTCATCTCAATCACATCGTGCCCAACCACATTAGCCTTAATCTAATTGTCACTACTCTTTTAATAGTTGGAATACAAGTAGTAGTATTAATAAGAGGCTAATGAAGATGCATCACCTTTTAATATGCCTATTTAACCATTCAGGGAGGACATACAGAATTGGTGATCTATAGAAGGGAGTATAACATGTAGGTCGATCTATGGACATTCCATCAAAACATTTTAAGTGCTGTCTCATGGGACAACCATGAACTCAGTACCTGAATCTAGGCCACAAAACGCGGTCTTCAGGTGGAGGTTTCCATCTGGTGTATGTTTATTCCTATCATAACCTTGAATCGTCAGGTCAGAGGGACTCAGATCTATTTCCGACATCCCCATCTATTGGAGTATCCGAGTTTGTATAAGCTTGATCCAAGAACCCCTATCAGCAAGACAATAGCAAACCTCCACACTGCCGACCTAGATAGTGATGTACAGTGGGTTGATGTTCACCATTATAGGAGAACTTTATTTTTCTATTGAGAATGAGATGATGCCCTTACAATATCCATGCATGATTATATTATCATGGAAGGATTCAGTGGCCTCTAATTAACTCTCAAACTAAGGGTGCCTCTTAATGTCTCAACAAGGGATTTATGCATATCCACCGATAGGCATATAGACTTGAGTATAGAGATCCTTGATGAAATTATGGAATGATTCAGGATGAAATAATATTTCCATGTAAGTCATACACTTCTTCTGATTGGAGGTCGCACTGTGGCAGGAGGTATGACGATCCCTACTAGTTGAACTGAAGGATTATGTATGGTTATGGGAATGTCCCGCTGGTCACTAATAAAACTACGTAGAGTGGCTACCGTTTGACGAGAAGATGAGTGAGGTCCACCTATAATAGAAAAAGGCTGATCATAGATGATTTTTGGATTCACTTCTAGATTATGTAATTTAAATAGTTGTGGATGTGAATCTAAAAAAAATATAAGAAGGCTATGCGTGATGATCTCCACACAAGACATACTTTCTAGACTTGATGGTGTGCATGTCTTGGTTGGAAGCACTTACCAATGCACTCTAGTGATTTACGTACCCACAGGTTCATCGATGCAAGCGTCGACTGGGTAAAAGGGAGGATCCACCTGACACTATTCATCATTGGGAACCATGTATGTTTTACTAGCTTGATGTTATAAACTACAGGATACTAATGTTCATCACATGATTATTCCTGCATTTTATGGTTAATTTTGGGTGTAATCCCCAACATCAGAGGCATGAAATCATTATGAGTGATGAATGGATTTGGTGTAGGCTGAGGGATTTTCCATCCCTTGCATCATCCATTCTTTCTCCCCTAATAGGATGATGACTGAGATGTTGATGTAGAGGTAGTAGATGAAGGTAACATAGTGACTTTAGAAGGCTCGATCAAATTAAAATGTTAACATATGATACCATGTGCATCAGTGACTACCATAAGAGACATTAAGCTATAGTTTTTTTAAGATGTGTGGTTAGAAACATGCTTCCATTAACCCTCATTGCTGCTATCAGGATTTATAAACCAAAAATCCACTTATGTCAAGGATGAAACCAAAATGACTATACTATTATTGACCTAGTGTTTTAGTCAGTATTTAAACACATATCACTACTTGAGGGTGTGTCTATGGAATTGGTGATAGGGGAAATAAATTGGGGGATTAGTGAGACTTGCATCTTTAGGCATCTTGAATTATAGAAACTAAAAGATTGCATATCACAAGGCATTTTGGAAATAACTATAAAACTGAGACTCACTAAATGAGTATGTTTATCTCCACTGATCCAGGAAATGATTTTTGGGATCTTGGACTATATGAAAGTCTAGTAGAACATATTGGGGAGGTGGAATATAATTATCTCTCCTAGGTGGTGGTTGCGTGTTATGTGAGGGAACCTTCAGTTTTGGAGCTAAGAACTGCTGAGATGAGGGCTGTGCTTGAGGTGGTGTACATCAATGAAGATTATGAGGTGGCTCTATCTATAATAATTCTAGCTTCCTAGGGGATATTATTCCTGTTACCGCGTCAGTCTCGGCCTTGAAGGCTCTTCAAGTATGAACTACATGAGGCAATGGGAATGCCTGATCGTCTTACTGCAAGGATTCCTCTAAACATTGTGATTTCGTAGAGAAAAAATGAATCCCAACTAGGAAGTTACATATTATTAGTTAATGGACTAGTTCAGTCTTCTCATTACCTACACAGATTTTTAGAAGATATTTTGCATTCTACGGCACATCATGTGAATAAGGGAGACCCTTCCACCAGACAATGAAATATGCAACCCAATCATCCGGACTCTTTCTACAATTGAAGAGGTTGGTGATAATAGTATTTAGAGTGGTGTAATAGAACTGGTAAACAAATGGTCCTAATTGATATTCCCAACCACCTATTGTTACACCCTAAGCATCAACTGTATGTTTCCCTTTGAGTAACGCAATAGCTTGCGTTGTACGCAACTTCGAGATTCTAACAGACCGCGATCAATCAAAGTAGAGGTTATGAATAGTAATACAAAATTTTTGAAATTTTAAAAATTTTATCGTTCAAAATGGGCATCATTTTTGGATTCAGAATATCGAAATTATCCTAGGGTAAAATTTTGGTACTTTGTGGATAACTTTTATATTTTGGTGAATAGTGAAAATTACTAAATTTTAATTAAAAACATCATTTTAATAAAATTAATTAATAGTGATAAATTATTAATTTTAGTGGTTTAAAAGTATATTTGGAATATATTTTTACCATTTAATACAATTTTGGTTACTGGGCATAATTTCACAATTAAACTAGACACAAACAAGTGTCAATATTTTGATAGTTATTATATCTTAAAAACACGCTTTTTTATTTTGATAGTAGGAAATAATTTTAAATTAATTTCTGCCACTTATGTGTTTTGAATTTCGAAAAATGGATTCCATGTCTAGAATCAGGATTTCTAAATTGTGTAAATAGGTAACGTTTTTTTAGACATTTTGAATAATTATATTGGTAAATTTTTTATTTACCATGTTTAAAGGGTAAATCCGGTAAATAAGGGTTAAAAATTAATATTATAATGATAATAAATTACCTTATAAAATGTCCTAAACTTATTAGTGGATAAATCTCCAACCATGGTCATCTTTGGGTCTATATTTGGAACCCCATTGAGCCACTTGTAGGTGATAGGGAAGCATTATTTTAATTAAGATAAAGTAAATACAAAAATGACATAAGCTTATATCTTTTAGAAAAACCATTTTTACATAGGGTTATATAAGTTATATATTCAATTATAAATATTCATTAGAAAAATAAAATTATTTCCTACATAATTATATTTTATTTATAATTTTTAGACATTGAAAAAGTTAAAATATATATGACACAATAATGATGCAGTATTTTCCTTATTAATGAACGAATCAAATAATTTTTATTATAAATGTTTAAATATATATAATTTGAAAGTTTTTGGTGACAAACACGATTTTTATTGGATACTATAACATGTTAGGATTTCCTAAATGAATTTTCTTTCTAATTAATAAAGTTGTTAAGACTTTAACAAAAAATCAATTATTGAGTAGTGTCAAAATTGACATAAATGAGTTATTAAAACAAATATTATATTATTAATTTATATTCTATTCCTAAAAATCTATGGTTCAGCCAAATGACTTATATAATTATTGGAGTATCATTAATGGACCCCTTGGGGTTCACTTGGATGTATATTTTATGTTTATTAACTATATATTATTAAAATACTATGTGACATGGTAAGTGTTAAACTAATTAACCAAGAATTAAAACTAAAAGATAAGGTTAACATAATGACCAAAACCTTTATAGAATATATTTTTGAAAGGATTTCGACCCATACCCACCTTAGTATTTTAATAATCCACTTTTTAACCATTATAAACCGAATATGGTTTTATTATAAAATAATACTTTATGTTTTTCCTAAAGAGCCCCTCACCCCTCTTATAAAAGGGAACTCCCCCTTCTCATTAATTCACACCTTAAAAGCCATTTTTCTCAGCAAACCCATTCCCAAATATCCTCCCAACTTCCCTAAATTAATCTTAGAGGCATTAGTTTGATCATAAGGCCAACCTATAGAGCCATTATAATAAAATCAAAAGGAAGAACCAGAAGATGAGGTAACGTCTTCACCACCCTCTATAAACCTCCTTTCTCCGTCAACTTCTTCTTCCCTTGTTAATTAAATTATAAAATAATAAATCCAGTACCTTCTATATACTTTTATGTTATTATAATTATGTAACAAACAAATTCATTATTCTATCCATCCCTTGAATGACATATCACCATACATGTGTACGTACGGCCTACCGCCTCCATGTTGTGGCGTAATTGTTATTCAATATACTATTATATAGATTGGTGTAATAATGATGTATAATTCATGTGAATAATATATATAACATGATAATGATTCTATCTATATGATATACTATCCCATTATATATTATTTTTCATCAAAATAATGACATTGTCGCTTGTGCGTACGTACGGATTACTGTCTCCACGAATGCGATGAGATTCATTCCCCATCGTATCCATTCAAGACTAAATTTTATTGGAAAATTAAAAATAATATTTATGGACTTAATATCATTCTTCATATTAGTATGATACAACCTATCCATAACAAACCCATCTTATATAAAAGAAAATGAGTAAGTTAACACCAAAAACGATGATAATACTAAGATTTTATTAACAAAGCGATGTTAAAAGATCACATATGATATCATATTAATATATATGATTATTTTATAGTTCAATAACAATTATTTCACCATTTTACATGAGGTTAACCTACTATCAACCAAGGAAAAGTACAATGTAAGGGTTTATTTCACAATCTCTTCTTTATCTGAGGTTGATTATACGGAATTATCTACTAGGACATCTTTATCATCCACATCCATATTTCTTAAAATTGTATTTCAAAACATTATTACTATTTTACAGAATATGGGATAAAGTCATTTATACCCTTGTTTAATTTTTATAAGATGTTTATAATGTAATCTTTCCGTTGTTTTCCAAACAAGGTCCTTTTTAACCATTTCGTCAAAATTATGGTAAGAATGTTTTTTTAACTTATACGTCAGGTGCGGATATTTTCCGCCATTATAACATCGTCGAAACATCCCTTACAATCATATAAGAATATTTTCAATTTTTTTTTTAATGTGACTCATAAATTATTTCAAAATATGAAGAGATATGTCTCTAAAAAATTGGTGTGATTTCATCTATGTCAACATCATTTGAGGGATTTTAAATTTATTTGATGTTGATTTATTATGATACAAAAATTGAAAATTGTATTGAAGTTTTTTTGATATATTATACTGTGTACATGTTATTTTTATACCATTCATTTCATATGGTTAATGTATTTACCTTTGGTATGCTAGTTTTAATACGAATGTTTATGATATGTTTAAACCTTTACATATGTGGAATGTATTGGACTTAGTAAGTGACGGGTGGAGCCTGCTATAGCTCCTCAATGCATCGGTAGGTCTCATGAGACAACTAAATGTCAAAATGGGCAAGGCCCTTTCCCAATTTGATTTATGGTTTTTCCCGAGGCCTTAATAATTTTAGACGTCTTGGCTGAGGCCTTGACAAAATGTTTCAGAATATCAGAAATTATACATTACCTCATTATAGAAGTAATATTGATGGTTTATGTGGTCATTCGACTAGTAGATTACCCATGATTATGATTTATTATGGCATTATTTACTCATCTCATAATCTTTCCATAAAAATATTCATGTTTATTATTGGTAAAGGCATGTGGTTTTCAATTATTTACCATGATTAATATTTATGTCATTCTCTTCTGTATTAGATACCATTACAGAGCATTTGAGATCACCCCTTTCTTATGTTTTATTTTCCCAGGATATGAAGAAGTTAGTTATGAGTGACCTAAAGGCATAATCTAGGAGGCTTGGATGCTTCTAATGAAACATATTATTCTTGAATTTGTCTTCAAGCTGTAAAGTGGATCATATTTATGAATCTTGTTTCCCATAATACTAAACTGATCGGTCTTTCAAGACATGATTTCCTTGTAATCATGCCAATGTTACGTAATAATGCACCGACTCTGGGTAACTGGGGTCGGCGAATGACATTTTGTATCATAGGATGTTTAGTACAAACGTTGAAAACTATATTTAGATAATCTCTGAATAGAGAACAAAGCCAGAAGAGAGACTTTGAGGATTAGTATAGAATAACTTCCTAGAATTTTCATATTGTAGAGATTTTGTGAGTTTTCCGAGCAATACATCCCTATTTGGATACGAGCAGGTATAGGAGGCTCTGGCATAGATGTACCTAGGGGTAAAAACAGAAAACACTACATTGAGATTGACTCAAACGGTAACTGGTCCACGACAGCGGGCCTTGATGCACCCTTGGTTATGAATCTCACAGGGGATATTCTTAAGATAATTCTCATTTTATTTTCCAACCATTATGAAGGGATATGAGTATATACTTTTCAGAGAAACTATTTTTATGATTATGGATTTTATCCATAAACTATTGAATTTATTTTATGTTTTTTAGAAGTTTGGAAGTAGATATTTCTTTTCATAAAGTAATCTAGTTTATGCCATTTTTTAGAAATGGCGCCTAGTGGAAGGAATGGAAACCATATCAATGCACGTACTCCATGTTGGGATTTCCCACTTCCACGATATATTTATAGTGGACCTAGTGATTCAAATGTCACTGATTAGCTTATCACCATACTAGGACAACTCACTTAGGTTATGAATAAAAACTTTTCCCGTATGGAGCACCCAGATCCACAGCATGGAGGATCAATGTTAGATCACTTCATGAGGCAACAACCACTGACCTTCAATGGGAGTACAAATCCCACAGTATCTGTGGAATGGATAAATCCCTTAGATAAAAAATTCCATGCTTTGGGGAGTTGTGAAAGGGAAAAAGTTGTCATGCCAGTTTATCGCCTCACAAGAGATGCTGATCAAGGGAGGATATTGATACAAAACAAAAAGGAAGATGATGAAGTATCAGATATGGAATGGAGGGTGTTCAAAGTGTTGTTCATAGAAAAATACATTCCTCAAGACCATTGAAAAGATATGGAAAGTCAATTTATGAGTCTGAGGCAGAAAGATGATGAGAATGTCGCAAAGTATGAGGCTGCCGTTACAAGGTTAGCGAGGCATGATGATGATTATATGCGTAACACAAGGAGTAATTTTGATCATTTATTTGATGGGTTAAAACCATTTCATTATTGAGCATTAGTCTCAAAAAACATCTCATCATATGAAGATATTGTCTCGTGTGCTATCAGGATAGAAAATGAATTCTCTAACTCTTATGACTTTAAATCAAAGAAAGAGAAGAAGAGATCTAATGAACAATTTGGGAAATGAAATAAGGAAACATGGAAGAAGGGTAAAATTGAATTTATACCCTATGATAATTGTAGAAGGAATCACACTGGTGCCTGTCTAAAAGTAAAAGTAGTATGCTACAAATGTGGACAGAAAGGCCATCTAGTTTGTGATTGTAAAGGAAAGAAATATGGAACCGATGTTCAATGCTAAAATTGTAGGGAGATGGGACATTATGCAAATGAATGTCCTAAGAATCAAGGAAAATTACCATAGAAAAGGACAATGGATCAACGCCAATCTTATGTAATCACTACTACTGAGGTTGAAGCCCCGAAAGATGTGGTGAAAACTAATCTAATGGTTTCCTCAAGTTTAGAAAATGCATTATTTTATGCTGGATCATCGCATTGATTCATATCTTCCCAGTTTGCAAAGAAAATTAGATATTTCCATTTTGATTTAACAAGGGATTTTTCAGATAAATATCCTAAGGGAAGTATCATTGCATTGAAGTTTTGTGAATCAGTCCCCATTAGAGCACATAAATTTTCTTTATCCATTGATCTCATCATCATACCTATGTTTGAATTTGATATAATCCTCGGTATGGATTGTCTTTTGGACCATGATGCGAAGATTTATTGTATGAAGAAGGAGGTTAGTATTATTGATGATGATGATAAGGAACACCTTATCTTTAGATCAGAATCATCGCCACCTAATTTTTATCTTGATCCACCCCCATTAGCTCAACTAAATTCAATTATTGGGGAGGAAGAGAATGAATGAACTATGGGTGAGGAATGGAATGTTCAAATAGAGGATGTACCTATTGTGAGAGAATATGTTGATGTGCTTCCAGAAAATTTACCAGGACATATTCCAGAATGAGAGGTTGAGTTTTCCATTGATTTAATTCATGGTTCAAGGCCCATATAGAAAACCCCTTATAGAATGGTCACTGTGGAATTAGATTAACTAAAGAAACAACTGAAGGAATTCAGTAATAAGGAATTTATTCTTCCTAGTGTTTCTCCATGGGGAGACCCTATCCTTTTTGTTAAAGAAGAAAAAAGGATCTATGAGGTTGTTCATTGACTACAGGGAGATCAATGCTATAACAATAATGAACTAGTATCTCCTACAACGCATTAATGATAAAATTGACCAACTGCATAGAGATCAATACTTTTCAAAGATTGACCTTCGATCTGGATATCATCAGTTGTGGGTGAACAAGAAAGATAGTCTGAAGATAGTATTTTGAACCTGGTACGGGCATTACGAGTTTATAGTAATTCCTTTTGGGCTGACTAATGCACCCTCGGTATTCATAGATCTAATGAACAGTGTTTTCAAGGAATATCATGATGACATTGTAGTGGTATTTATTGATGATATCGTGGTATAATCCAAAAGCTACAAATATCATGAATATCACATGCGCATTATGTTGATGGCTATTATAATACATGAATTATATGGGATGTTTAGAAAATGTGAATTCTTGTTTTCGGAGATTTCTTTTCTTGGGCATATTGTCTCTAAGGATGAATTATCTATTGATCCTTCTATGACCAAGGCAATCCATGAATGGCCAGCACCATCTAGTATAACTAAGGTACGTAGTTCTATTGGTTTAGTATGTTATTATCGATGTTTTGTCGAGAAATTTTCCCGGTTGGCTAACCCATTAACAAAGCTCACACGTAAAGGGGTTAAATTTATCTGGAAAAAAGAGTCTGAAGAATGTTTTGATGAACTGAAGAGAAGATTAGTCAATGCTCCTATATTGACTCTACCATCGGGGAATTATGGGTTTTTTATAGTGATGCATCGAAGAAAGGTCTTGGTTGTCTCCTTATGCATAATGATAGAGTTATTTACTATGCATCAATACAGCTGAAAAATAATGATCAAAACTATCCTACTCATGATCTGCATCTATAATATTTTCTTTGAAGTTTTGGAGACACTATCTCTATGGTGAAAAATGATAGATTTATACTGATCACAAGAGTTTGAAATATATTTTCTCTTAAAAAGATATCAACATGAGGAAAAGGATATTTCTTCAACTACTCAGAGATTATGATTGCACGATTCACTACCACCCGGGGATGGAAAATAAGGTGGCAGATTCTTTGAGTAGAAAGGATCATGGAATTTTAAACAAGATAAGCGTAGAAAAATATCCTATATACAAGGATCTAGTAAAGATGGATATGGGAATCACTATGGAAGGTGAGACATCAATATTTTTTAAAATGGTTTCCAAACCATCTTTACTAGAAAGGATACAGAGTTCTCAGACCGATGATAAAGAGTTTCAAAATAAGATTAAAGCTGTGAATGATGGGAGATTGAATGACTTTGTGTATGAAGATGGAATTTTAGTGTTTGGTAAGAGACTATTTGTTCCCAATATACCTGATCTAAAAAGGGAATTATTAGATGATGCTCATAGATCAAATCTCAATATACACCCTGGGAGCACCAAAATGTATAGAGATTTGAAGGAACATTTGTTTTGGACCAAATGAAGAGGGAGATTACTGATTTTGTGTCAACATGTAAGGTTTTTCAACAAGTGAAAGCTGTAAGGCAATAGCCTGGTGGAGTATTGCAACCTCTTCCCAAACCTGAGTGTTAATGGGATAATATTATGATTTACTTCATCATGGGGAAACCAAAGACTCCTAGAAGGAACGATGCAATATGGGTCATTGTTGATCGTCTTACAAAGTCATCACATTTTCTTGCTATAAGAGAATATTTACCACACTAACATCTTAGAAGACTATATATTAATGATGTTTTGATACTTCATAGATTACCCCTATCGATTGTTTCTGATCGTGATTCATGTTTTACATCTTGATTCAAGAAGAGTCTTAGAAGGCCTTGGATACTGAAATTCGTTTGAGCACTGCCTACCACCCTCAAACAGATGGAAAATCAGAATGGGCTATTCAAACCATAGAAGACATGTTGTGATCTTTCTCACATGACTTTCAAGGTATGTGGTATCAATATTTAGCTCTGGTAGAATTTTCCTATAACAATAGCTTTCATTCGAGTATTCAGATGGCACTATATGAAGCGTTATATGGAAAGAGATGTTGCACACCAACCGGTTGGGATGAAGTTGGTGAATGAAAACTTATAGGCCCGGAACTAGTGGAGGAAATGATGGAAAAGGTAAAGTTAATCCAAACCCACATCAAAGTAGCTCAATGTAGGCAGAAGAGCTATGCTGATAATCGAAGGAAGGATTTGGAATTTCTTGTATGAGATCATGTTTTCATGAAGGTATCAACATGGAAGGGAGTTATACGTTTCGTTAATAAAGTTAAATTGAGTCCCAGTTACATTGGGCCATTTGAAATTATAGAACAAATTGGGATTGTAGCTTACCAATTGGCAATGTCGGCAAGTCTCTCCAAAGTGCACGATGTGTTCCACATATCACTGCTGAGAAAATATATGCCTGACCCAACGGATGTACTCACCTTCAAGGAATTAAAACTGGAACCCGATATATCATATTGAGAAGAGCCTGTAATTAATCTTGATATTGGAGAACAAGTTATGATAAATAGGATGACTCATCTGGTAAAAGGTTTATGGAGAAACCACAAGATGGAAGAGACAACGTGGGAACCTGAGGAACTTATGATGAAGAAACACCATAGCTTTTTATATAGTAATTTTCGAGAAATTTGTAGGATGAAATTATTTGATGCAGGGGATAATGTAATACCCCAAACATCCATAGTATGTTTCCCTTTCAGTATTGAAATAGCTTTCATTGTATGCAACATCGAGATTCTAACACACCACGATCAATCAAAGTATCTGTTATGAATAGCAATACCCAGTTTTTTAAATTTTATACATTTTATCTATCAAAATTGACATCATTTTTTGTTTCATAATATCAAAATTATCCTAGGGTGAAATTTTGGTACTTTTTTGATAACTTTTATATTTTGATGAATAGTGAAATTTACTAAATTTAAATTAAAAACACCTTTTTTAATAAAAATAATTATCAGTTAAAAATTATTAATTTGATTGGTTTTAAAGTATATTTATAATATATTATTTCCATTTAATACAATTTTTGTCATTAGACATAATTTCACAACAAAACCACACACAAATAAGTGTCGATCTTTTGATAGTTAGTATATCTTCAAAACACGCTTTTTTGTTTTGACAACGGGAAATAATTTTAAATAAATTTCTGCCAATTAGGTGTTTTGAATTTGAAAAAATGGATTCCATATTTGTAATCAAAATATCAAAATTTTGTAAATAGGTTACTTTTATTTTTAGGCATTTTGAATAATTACTTCGGTAAATATTTTATTTACCATGGTTAAAGTGTAAATCCGGTAAACAATGGTTAAAATATAATATTATAATAATAATAAATTACCATAAAACGAGTCCTAACCATATTGGGGGATACATGTCCTACCATGGGAATATTTGGGTCGATTTATGGGACCCCATGGAGCCACTTTTAGGTGATAGAAAAACATTATTTCAATTAAGATAAAGTAAATACAAAAATGACTTATGCTTATATCTTTTAGAAAAAAAAATTTACATAGGGTTATATATGTTATATATTCGATTATAAATATTCATTATAAATCAAAAATGATTTCCTACATAATGATATTTTATTTATAATATTTAGACATTGAAAAAGTAAAAATATATATGACACAATAATGATGTTGTATTTTCCTTATTAATGAAGGAATCAAAAAATTGTTTTTATAAATTTTAGAATAAATATAATTTGAAAGTTTTTATGAAATACATAAATTTTATTGTTCAATATGACATGTTTGTATTGAATAAATGAATTTGGTTCAAATGAATAAATTTTTTAAGACATTAACAACAAATAAATTATTGAGTAGTGTCAAAATTGACATAAATGAGTTTTTAAAACAAATATTATATTATTAATTTTTATTCTATTCCTAAAAATATAAGGTTCAGTCAATGGACTAATATAAATATTTTTTTATCATTAATGGAAGAATTTTTTTTCTATTGGATGTATATAGTATGTTTATTAACTATATATTATAAAAATTCAATGTGACATGGTATGTGTTAAACTAAACCAAGAGTTAAAACTAAAATATCATGTTAATATAATGACCCAAACCTGTCTAAAATATATTGGTTGAAAGGCTTTCGACACATCATCACCTTATTCATTGAATAATACACTTTGGATTCATTATAAACTGTATATTATTTTATAATAAAATAATACTTTAAGTTTTCCCTAAAGAGCCCCTCAACCCTCTTATAAAAGGGCACCCACCCTTCTCATTAATTCACATCTTCAAAGACATTTGGCTCGGCCAACCACTTCCCAAATATCCCCACAACTTCCCACAATTAATCTTATAGGTCTTAGTTTGATCATAAATCCAACCTATGGATCCCTTTTAATCAAATCAAAAGAAAGAACCCGAAGAAGAGGTTACGTCTTCTCCACCCTCTTTAAAGTTCCTTTCTTCTTCAAATTCTTATATCCATGTTATTTCCAATCTAAAATAATCACACCAGTACCTTCTATATATTATGATGTTATTATAATTATGGAAGAAATAAATTCATTATTCTATCCATCCCATGAATGACATATTACCATACGTGCGTACGTACGACGTACCATCTCCATGTTGTGGTGTAATTGTTATTCAATATATTATTATTTAGATGGCTATAATAATGATTCATTATTCATGTAAATAATAAATATAACATGATAATGTTTTTTCATATATGATATAACATCTAATTATATATTATTTTAATATCAGAATAAAGATATTGTCGCTCGTGCGTACGTACGAATTACCATCTCCACGAACACGATGATATTCATTCCCCATCGTATCCATTCATGACTAAATTTGATTTGATGATTAAAAATAATATTTAAGGACTTAGTATCATTTTTGATATGAGTATGATACAACCTATCCATAACAAACACGACATATATTATAGAAAATGAGTAAGTTAACACCCAAAATGCCGATAATACTAATATTTTATTAACAAAACGATGTTAAAAGATCATATATGATATTATATTAATATATGGGTTTATTGTATAATTCAATAAGAATTATTTAACCATTTTACAGGAGGTTAACCTACCATAAACAATGAAAAAATACACCTTAAAGATTTATTTCACAATCTCTTCAATATCCGAGGTTGTTCATACGTAATTACCTACTAGGACCTCTTTATCATCCAAATCCATGATTCTTAAAAATGATTTTCAAAATATTCTTACTATTTTACAGAATATGGGTTAAATTCATTTATACACTTTTTTGAATTTTTATATGAAGTTTATAAAGGAATGTTTCCGTCATTTTCCAAACAAGGTCCTTTTTAACCTTTTCGACTAAATTAAGTTAAGCATGTGTTTTTAACTTATACAGCGGGTGCAGCTATTTTCCGCCATTATAACATCATAGAAGCTTCCCTTAAAATCTTATAAGAATATTTTCAAAACAAATATTTTCATTATTTGGCTCTTAAATGATTTCAATATATAATGAGATATGTCTCTAAAAAAGGTTTTTATTTCAACTATGTCAATATCCTTTGATGGATTTTAAGTTTATTTGAAGTTCATTTATTATGATACAATACTTCCATATTTTATAAAAGTTTTTGTGATATGTTTGACTATAGATGTTCTATTTTGAAAACATTAAGTGCTTATGGTTAAATTATTGACATTTCTTATTCTAGTATTAATACGAATATTTATGATATGTTTAAACCATATCATATGAGGAATGTATTGGACTTAGTAAGTGATGGGTGGAGCCCGCTATAGCTCCTCGATGAATCGGTAGGTCTCATGAGACAACTATAAGTGGAATTGTTAGAGGCATTTTCCCAATTTGATTTATGGTTTTGGGTAAGGCCTTAATCATTTTAGACGTATTGGCTGAGGCCTGGAAATAAAGTTTTAGAATGTCCGACATATACATTCCCTTATTATTGAAATAATATTGATGGATCATGTGGTCATTCAACTAGTAGAATTCCCAAGATTATTTTTTATTATGGAATTATTTACTCAGCTCATAATCTTTCAATTAAAGTATAAATTTTTATTTTTGGTAAAGGCATGTGGTTTTCAATTATTTACCATGCTTAATATTTATGTCATTCTCCATTTTATTACTTACCCTTACGGAGCATTTGAGCTCACCCCTTTCTTATGTTTCATTTTCCAAGGATATGAAGAAGGTAGTTATGAGTGACCTACATGCATAATCTATGAGGCTCAGATGCTTCTAATTAAACATATTATTGTTGTATTTCTTTTCAAGTTGTAATGTGGATCATATGTATGAATCTTGTTTACAATAACACTAAACTGTTCAGTCTTTCGAGACATGATTTCTTTGTAATCAAGCCAATTTTATGTAATAATGCACCGACTCTGGGTAACTGGGGTTGGGGTGTTACACCTAAGGGTCCAATGGGTAACGTTTTTTATCATAAAAATGCAGGACCTTCCAATATTTGGTCAAAACACATGAGTTTAGAGGCTATATGTTGATATAAAGATCCCAAAAAGAGTCCACATTGTGAAATGTAGTGTTCTAGCTATTAAAGGGGTCACCTATCACATTTAAAGGGGAAAATGTGGGATTTACAAAACCTATTGGTTCTCATATATCATTCACACATTCCGGATATAGCTTGTCATCATGATTTACCATCACATTTTGGTTTCTAAATACTAATAGTGGGAAATAAGAGAGGCCATTGGATCATATTGGAGGGGATTATTCTGTTCATGAGGTTCTCTGACCACCAGTTCGTTGGAAGGTTCTTCAAAATGGAATGCAAGCCTAGCGACACATTATGAGGCTGGTGGGATCATATGTGGAACTGCCAGGGGTGTGACCTATGGAGTGTCTTGGGGAACATGAGCTGGGTCCTGAAGAGGGTTTTCATGATTATCAGGTGGATTTGATGATGCATATCGCACCTGAATTCCACAAACACTAACTACTAATTTTCCTATATGGGAAGGATGTCCATGTTCAATAGGAGGGGACATGCTTGGGGGAGGCTGCACCTACCCCTACTGCCCCATAGAGGATTACTGTAATTAGGTATCCATTCCGCAGCACATTTGACCAGATGGTCATTGACCAAATTTTTTGTTACATTAGATTTTGATAAAACACAAACAATTTAGGGACATCTTCCATATTTTTCACTAATCTAGATGGGCAAGACTGGTTGATGGTCCTAGAATTGATCATAACCCTTATTGGGGTCCACACTAGTGGATAATGACTCGGAAGGTGCATGAAGGATCAGTAAATTTCATTGAGAGTGAGTAACCTACCCAAAGGATCCAACATGTGTGGCACCACCCTGGGGGCTATGTTCCCTTCAATGAGTCATATCATGGTTTATTCATTTGATTGGTTTTCTATGTTACCTATGACAATTTCTGAAGGCATATCATCAATATCACATGGAATGTTGGTCGAGCATAGGATAAGGATAATACGAAGGGAAACATACTACCCTACCATAGATCTGGATTTGATGGTAAGCCTCTTTAATAACCATGTGAAGCACTATAAAGCTCTGGATGCATCATTGATGGAGGGTCTAATGATGATAAAGTGACTAAGGTTTCTAAGCCATGAAAAGTATAGCCATGTCGACCATTTGTCATTATTAAATGATATTGTAGAGGTGTTTCTAGCTCTAGGGGTAAGATACCCTTTTATGAGATAGAGGGTTGTGAATTTTCCCTAATATTTGGAAGAATCTCATAACCTCATACTGTGTAAGGAAATACAGAATTTTGATGTTTTTTATTGCAATTGGATAGAACATCTTTGGGAAATGGTATGATGTGAGATGGTCCCACAGGCTTATTAGGTCAGACTCGGGATTCATGCCTTGATTTCCTCCACTCTTCGACTATGTCTATTTTTGGGACCAGTAACAGTTCTGAGGATGACTGTTTTAACAATGGACTGGCTGGTAGAGAGTTCGACACATGAGCTAAAAAGCCTCCACATTTTTGGGATGTATTTTAAATAAAGAAATATATGCAACACCACAACCCTATATGATGTACTAATTAACAATAAATTCCATGCAGGGGTGGCATCAGTTGGCAGTGGGTCATTTTATTACCCATAATTTATTTGTCTATATAAAAACTAACTATGATCTCTTGTTCAGGTAGAGAATGATCCTAATGATGATAAAGATGATTTCATGGAAATTCCATTGAATGGGGCCAACTATTCATCATCATTTATGACTATGGTACATTGTTTCCCATGATTAATGGACTAGTTTAGATATGGTATATTGCTTCCCAAGATTCTACCGTTGGTAGTGATGACCTGATCTCCTGCTACGAGGTGGTTCTTCAGGGTAATGTAGATTTTTGATATTGGGAAGAAATGTATCATGGATGGTTCTAGGGTGGGGAGGATCACAACTTGTATTGGTTCTACAGTATGGAGGAAATCCTCTTGTATTGGTGCTATAGCATGGAGGAACTCCCCTTAGAAAATTTTCAATATGAGGGGTGCACAGGAAAATGTCAAATGTAACATGGGGAGGACCTCTATGATTAATGGTGTTGTAGTGGGGAGGGCCGACACTAGATTATTTAATAACATGAGGAGTGATTCCATGGGGGTCATTTATAGAATAGGGAGGACATTCATGTCTTCTGGATCTAGTAGCTGTGGTATGATGAGTGCATTTTAAGTCATCATGCTTGACACAAAAATGATCTCCCTGAAATCAAAATAATGAGGATGATCTGTGTGCATAGTTTAAACAATATAGGGAGGTCATACACTTCGGATGTTGATGGTAGTATATGGAGGACTTCTATACCAAACATCTCTATCATGGGTTGTCCCGCAATGACTGCTTCTTTCCCTAGTGACTGGAAGGGACAGTTTGACCAACTCTTTGGGAATCTAGTTGCATAATCTATACCGGGCATGGAAGTGTCCCTATTCTGGTGCAGAGATGTTCCCCTACTCTGGGATAACAATAGGTGGCCAGCAGTATGCACCAATTTTTTCTCAATCTATAGGAACCATGGACAATAATGCCCCATGGGGGTATGTTTGTGAGATTCCACCCAAAGTACATTCTCTGTCAGCTGAACTATAGCAATATGTACAAGGGTAGGGACCACATTCTCCTCTGTTTGTGGGACTGGCTATAAATGCTAGTGTGGTTGGGTGGGATCCGCCCTCGGTGTCTACCTTTCTAAAGTCCTAGACAAGCGGACTCGTACATTCCTTACATTTCCCTCATAAGGTATTTAATTGTAAGAGCACTATTTAGATATGCTCCAAATTCCATTTAAGGTCATAGTGGGGAGAACTAGCTCTATTCACTTCCCTTGGGGGTGATGGTGCTAATGGGGAACTGAAGCCTCCAGGTCTTGACAGGTTTTGTCCTTTTTCGGGATGACCCCTCTTGTTTGTATCAACAAATAAGTGTATTAATCAATATCATCTGAATAAATTCAAAGGTTAGGATGGGGAATGGTAGCCTGGTAGTTATGGTCATGTATGTTTCCATAGAAAAGTTGAAGTCATGATGTATTTTAATGTTATTATTTCCCCTACCCCCTACGTTTACGGGCGGGAGGTGATTGGTTTCCTGTAGCATGAGCTTGGTTCATGAAAAGTAGGAAAATTCAACCAATGGTATAGATAATTGGAAAGTGATGCCTAGTTCCCCAATACCTTTCTATATTTTTTGGATCTTTAGAAAGATCCATGCTAGAAACATCACAAACCAGAATTCCAAAGGATTAACTGCCCCAACTCCTAGAGAGTTTCCTGCCAGACCTGCTATTTGCTTAATGAGACCTGCCAATATAGAGATGGATCTGGTGACACACTTATCTATTGATTTCATGAATTATACTAATATATATATTGAGGATATGATTCTAGATGCATTTAACAGTGATGATTCTAATGATTTCACCAGGGCGCACAAATCCATCTTTGGAGGACGCGCTTACTGTTTGTTCCCCCACATTCCTACTTTACAATGGAGGGACACATCCATCCCATATTCAAGGAAATTTTCTACTTGAAAAATAAATAATAATAGGATATAGGTTCCTCCTTCCATGGATTCCTCCTCGAAATTAATCACGTAGTCTGGGTCTCACTTGAAGAATAAGATGATGTTCCTCCTGATTCCATATCTTTTTGGACACCAGTTAATTACACTACATTTATCAGGAAATTAAATGGGTTCAATTTAGGGTAGCATCCTCTAGTTAGCAAAGTAGTCACATTGATCATCACTAGCATGTTGGGATGAAAAAACACTTGTAAAAATGTATTTCTTCCCCTTATTATAGGGATTATTGAGGGCATATAAGCCTTGGGCATCACATGTCGAGAGTAGGGAATTTTATACCACAAGTATTTCCATGAGGTTTTTTCCAACACCCCATGCTTAAAACAAGGTATTCCACGAGTTGAATGACTAGAAGAGTCAGATCAGAGTGATTGTAAAATTTAAATTAGTGGATCATATGTTTACATCCCAAGGAGGGATCACTTGAGAGATTTACTAGACGGGGGAATCAAGATGCCCAATAAGAAAGGATCCGAGAATGATTGGTTCAAAAAAGTGGTTACCAAGGCTTACCATTGGTTGGGCTCGAACCTGAGGGAGGCTTCCAACATACCCTGTCTAGGAGACGGGGAGCAAAAACAAAATAGTTCTAGGGGTTGAGGCACAATATCAGGGTGTATACAAAGTATAACAACCTGAAGACATATAGAGGATTACACATGGTTAGATTCCCATAGCATGTGGGGAACTGTTGGATGTATGGATATGATGTGGTGGTATTATGCATTGGTTATCTTCCCGAATGCTTCTTGGAGCAGTGAAAAAATTGGTGGCATCATCTCCCTGTGATGTGGTAGCCCGTGTATAAAAAAAATGGATGTAGGAGTATTTTAATGATGGTGAAATGAAAGGGGTGGAACTTCCATTAAGATAACAACACAAGTCTTATACATGATAGAGGTTTCATATGTACCTTGCTTGAAAGGGGAAAGGATAAAAGTCAATGTATTTCTGGAAGGGGATGATGAGTCACCTATTGAGGTGGCTCATGATAATGAATGATTGAATGGGACATGTATAAAGTGATGCATTGGGCTATGGAATGATATTTATGAAAAATGAGGTCTCAAGGGAGAGACTAGGATGGGCACAAGTCAAGGTCTTGGATATCATGTAGGCTTCCAATGTATCCACATGGTAGGGAATCAAAGTCCACGTATTTCAAGGATTCGGGAATAGAATAAGGTTTTATACAAAGGATAGCAAACTAGAGACATGTTGGGACATATGCATGGTTAGTAGTTTTTTCAAAAAAGGATACTCTTGTTTGGAGGAGTAGAGATTTATTATAGGTATTATACATAGTTAGCTCACTATGAACTATTATAACAGCACTAAGGGGCGGACCAAGGATGTGGGTCAAAACAAAAGTGACCCTAAAGTTCAACTGTGTTTTTTTAAACCTCATGGAGGATTCTTATGTACCCTATCATGGAGAATGTGATCAAAACACACGTAGTTCAATATCAAACAATTTAACATAATGCAAGACATGTATGGAATATAGTTTAACATCATTGTGGATGTGATCGAGCTGACATGAAGTTGTGGTGACCACTGTGCAATGTATGTGAACCTCATAAAGGCATCCTACTTACCATACCTAAAGAGGTAAAATATCAAGGTCTACATAATTTGGATATGGGGGATGGAGCTTAAACACTGAGGCGGCTAAAAGATGGTGTCATGGTCGATGCTAACTCTAAACCCATGTGACTCATGCTAGTAGTGATAAACAAGAGGAAACAAATACCTGATGATCATGTTGTGAATGGTGTATTTTGGTGGAATGGAGTGGGGTTTACATATTGATATTGGCCCAAGGATATTGAGATTGGGACATTCTCAAAGAGTGAGGCTTGATGAAAAAGGAGGGTGTCCATACATATGAGGAGGTTATGGACATCATGCCTAAATCAGCCCACTAGATGGTGTTGGGGATTATGTGGAGACTTCCCTAGGTGTTTGTGAAGATAAATATCATAGGTTGAGTGGAGTAAGAAGGAGTTGGTGGATATCCCCCTCACAATCCTCTCCAGAAAAATTGCGTATGCTGTGATCGTAGTTTAATGTCATGTGTTGGTGATGCGGCTGATTCATATTTTAACATCCAATATCTCGGATGGTCAGACTCAAACCTCACCGCCCCAATCATATATATCTAGATTAAATTAACCCTTGTTTTAGGTAATCCACCAGTTATTCTATATAGATACTATTGTGTGGAGTGGTCCATTGAGGGGATCACGTTAGCAGGGCTATTTGAAGATGCAACAACCCTTTTCATACCTATGCGATGAAGTAAGAGGTAGTGAAACCCAACATGAAGAACCACCCATGTGAAATTAAGGTCACTCGATACAATCCTATTGTTCTGCAAAGGAGAAGGATTTGTGATTAACGAGGCCTCACAGAGGGGGGCTTCAGGATGATCAGGGGCTAGCAGAGCATGGGGGACTCACAAAGAACATAGGCTTATAGTGCAAAGGGGCGCACATAGCATAGTGATTCATAGAGATCATTGGCTTGTAGAGAAAATGAGATACATAGAATATGGATTCCAAGAGGTCATACGACAGAAGAGCATAGGGAATCACCAAATATATGACTTCACATTGAGGAGAACATTTCAAATCAGAGTGTCTCGGCCTAAGAATGGAGTACACAATTTCTTGGAGGGGGCTTCATGAATCTTGGGTTATTTGCGATATCCTACATAACTAATGGTGTATTCGTCCTTTCAGGAGTCCAATAGGATTCTCATAGGGCATCTCATCAGAAAATAAATGTAGATTTGAAAAAAAAGAAATGTGTTATCACATTGACCAAGTACCTTGTATGGTTCATTTTCTGGGCTCGTTCTGAATGAAATGAATTCTTTTCAATCTGTAAATTAGGAAGAAAAAAGGATGGGGTCCAAATCCCTTGTAATAAGGGATAAATGTATTAATAGGTCCCATGGGGATTGATTTTTTATGGGAGTTCCATGAAGTAACTACCCCTTTTTGATTAGAGGTGGATAATGCCAAGTTTCTCAATGTCGTGAAGTAAGCCATTATTCCATCCATGGCATAGAGGCTTCCTTCGTTCCATCTATAGTTATCACAGAGGCTTAATTTAATTTCCATGGAGTCACATATGTGACCATATTATCTATAGAGAACAGTGAATTTTTTCAGGTTTGACATAACTATATATTTACCGATCTCTTTCATCTGCGATGGAGGCAATGATGTCCTGGTCTTCGAGCCATCCGTGGTGCTAAAAGGATTTTCGATGGTGTTTAGAAAAGTATCCCAATTTAGAAATATTTTGAAATTTTCTTATTTTATTCCCACTATCATATTTTGGCACCAAAAATTCACTCTAGGTTACCATCTTCCAAACAATTCCCTTGGATCCAATTAATAGTAATATAAGGTCTTTTAAAGGGAAGAGAAGAAAAAATATCACAAAGATACTGACAGAATGCCAACAATGCATTATGAATTAGTTAATTTCATCAACTAAATCACTAAAAATCATCCAATATATGAATCCTATTTAAGGTAGTGATAGGATGAATTTCTTATTCATAATTTTTCCACCTAGAATAAAACTAAGGAGGTGTGATTAACTGAAATAATATGTTTACCAAAAATTTAGGTAACCCATCATATAATAAACTTCCACTTCTTTGAATGAAACCTAATAAGGGACACAATAAATTTTTGACCATGTCTCACTATTCCACTAGAGATGTTCAATCCCATTCAATTTAGTAATTATTTTCTCAGTAGGAGGAGGTGAGGAAGTTGTTGAAAAAACTCAATGTACAGTTACTCTGATTTATAATTCCAGTAAAATATGGTCCATATGAAGATCCTCATATTCAACTTCTAGATGTATCACCTCAGAAAATAGGGTTTGTTGCATCTATTAATGTAGATAATGAATTACCTCAATTTAATGTATAGCCAGATTAGGGTTTCACACATCCTTACATGCCTTCCCCTACTATTTACCCGTGGAAGATACCAGCAGTGTCACCACTGGTGGTGTTTCCAATCCTTGCACCTATTCAAGCTCCATATTTTGTACTTAATAAGGTACCAGCTCATCTAGATATTCCTTTAATACTTATGAATATTATTGAGTCATTAAAAATTTTATTTGAAGATATAAAAGGATAGTGTGGACAAACACTAACAGAATATGAGGGTTACCCAAAATGGGAGGATCCCCCCTCCTCTACCAAGCATTGGGAACCCCGAATTTAAAATAATTAATGGATATTATGATCTAGAGATGTACATGAAGAATTTATTCTCTTGATGTGATAACATGATGGGGACCCCCTATCAACATAAAGCAGTGAAACTCTGATGCTTCATGCAATAATTGTATGGTCCAACCGTTGAATTGAAAAGTAAATTGAAGTCTTAATAGATTACTGTATTGGAAGAACTCCATAAAAATTTCCTTTTTCTAGTTAATCTCAACTCTATAGAAGTCAACACACACTGATCTAATAAACTTCAAGAAATGAAAAAATGAATGAGTTTTAGATTTCATTACTTGGTGGAAAGGATTAACATCCTCCTGGAAGATACCTCCCTCCCAAGAATATTTGTTTCCTAGTTTTTGTAGAAAATCACTATGATGAGTTTCCAACAGCATTAATCCCTTTGAAAAATACTTATGAATTTTATGATATGGCCTCAATTTATCCAAAGGAAGAAAACTCCATAGTATATAATAGATCCAGATCTAGTGTTATCCCATCATGTCTGGGAAGAAGATGAGGAAAAGTATATGGTAATACAATAACACATAAGTAGCCCCCTGTACCCCCTCATACTTCAAATCCCTCATCATAATGTGGGGATCTTCCTCCGAATCTTCATTATCAATGACCAACTCATCAACATTACAAAAAATTTCAAATCCAGATACAATATGAAGAGTTAAAAAACAAGGTCTAAAAATATTTAAATGAACAAGTCCTTGCATACTTCATCCCAGATATAGAAAACAACATATTTCAGTTTCCAAGGACAAGGAACCCAAAAAAAGGAGATGCAGACATCAAAAACAATTTCCTCTTCTATAAAATATGGGGTCAACCCATCCAATTGTTTTTATGTACCTCTTACAAAAGATGGGGTCTTTGGGAAACTTAAATTGATAAATTAAGCAACCAAGGTATCACATGTTTCTATTAACGGTCCAGATGAGTAAGGCAAATGAATGGAGTTTGGAATTAAAAAGGATAATAAATTTGTTGATTCGATAGTCAGGAAAAGAATGAATCATTCTCATGACATTCTATGAACATTGTTGGAATTTAATACTGCATCTCCTTACGGTTCTATTATTGTGAATCCATCTTCATCAAAATCATATTCCTCTGACGGAAAATCCTGAATGAACAAACATGACCGAAAGAATAAGTAGAAAACATAATACGGTGGGTTTTTATCAAAGTAAATATTTTATTTTTACCTTAGAATATTTCATATCAACAATCTCAATGACACTAGCACTACCACAGGAAAGTGACATGATAAGAATCAACATTTCATGTAGAATCATCAATAGAGTAAGAGTGGAATTTTGACTCCATTAACATTATTATCTTAATAGATCACATTTTGAATGATGATTCCATTTATGAACTTAAATTCCCCTCAAATTATTAGAGGAAATGGAGAAATAGTTCTTGAATGTTTAGGATACATGAGATGATGTGGTTGTTCTAGAAGCGACAACATCAAACAAAATGATACTCAAAATGTTTATATAGTAGAATCTCTTGGTTGGTCTCTCCAGTGGTCTGATCATTAGGAAGGGAATTATTTGACACAAGACATTTTATTCCTTGACAAGATCATCTTGTAACACTGATTAGAGGCAATTCCACCACCTCCTCGGAGAGTGGGAAGACCTAGCCGACCTAATATACCAAGAGAAGAAGTACCTCTGGCTTCTACCCCAAAAAATGGTCCATCAACATAAGGGACATCAACTTCTATGGATCCAGAAAAAGAGAATCTCCGAGATGGGATACAGTTACCTCTAGATGAAATGTATAATGTGTCGAAGAAACTAGATCATGTAATATCTATGTTATCCATCCTGGATTACATAATATAATCGAAGGATATTCAAAAAGAATTCATTGAGGCTTTGTCAATTCCTCAGGAGTTTAATGTTGAGTTTTCTTCCATGAAAGATTACCATAAAAAGAATGAACTAATAGAATTAATGCAGTAATACCATTCATGGACCATGTGGTGGATATTTTCATATATGGACACATAAAACCCTTGTATCTATCTGAAAAAGTTCAATGATACTGATATCCGATGAGCCATCTTTGACAGTGGACCAGGGGACAATCTCATTCCCATGATGATTTTGTCTCACAAAATCCCAAATGTCTCCCACTACTTTGATGTTATAGGTTTATAAAAGGAATGATAAAAAACTATTTGTGATATTATGCTCAAAACATATTATAGGGATCTCATATCTGATTCATAGTTCATCATCATCAGATATGATAGAACTATCATCATTTTCTTGGGTAGACCTAGCGTACATCAGCATGCATCAATTCATTCATCATACCACCAATGTATAAAATATTGCATCAACAGTAAAATTATGACATTTAATGGTGATAAAGACCAATTAAAAATAAGTGAATCATAGTACATTATTGTGAAGTTATATCAAACAAAGGGGAAATAGTCAATGACGAATGATCTTACCAGAATTAATGCTCTGAATGGTCTGGAGAAGATCTCAACTATCCCATTACAGAATATCAGTGTAGATTATGTTTTAACCATTAATCAAGATAAAATGGTTGATGTAAATAATTTAATCCATTTAGTGGATTCCATAATATAGAGCCCGACAGCAGAGCTTTGTCTCATAGATGAAGTCATCTCCCTTCCAACCAATGATGAAAGCCCAAATAGAAATGTATTCACTGCATCCATTGAGCTTCATCAAGTATCTGATTAATCATATAGGATAGTAAAAGTGGTCACAATCATGGAATAAGATATGCAAGCTTATTCTCAACCCATTATTCTCTCATTAGAGCTTTAAAAATATCCATCGTTGTAAGTTTTGTCGGATATAGTTACCTCATATTTAGGATGTCCAAATATAGACCCCTCTTTAAGCACTAAATTTCTTTATTTATCACAGTCCCTTCAAGTAGAGGAATAATAAAAAGCACATAAAAAAGAAGAATAAGTGTAAGACCATAGGTATTCCCCTATAACATTTGTGGAAGGAGTCTCCGCCACTGTGAATAAACATATAGTAATAAATCTGGGTAATTTAGAAAACATACACCCAACTATGATTAGTGAGTAATTGACTTCTGAAGATAAAACAATATATAATTACATTATAATGAAACAATGGAATATGTTTCCTCTGGATTATATATAATGGCATGGCCTTGACCCCTGAGGTGGCCAACAATTATATGTGTTTTCAAGAAGATCATTAGGGATATATGTAGGCATTGTGAAGTATACCAATGACTCATGCCTCCAAATTTAAAGATGATGTTAACAAGAATATAATATAATATTTCAACCATGTGGAGTAATATCAAATGTGGATATCCATTATTTTCCTTGTGAAATAATAGGAATAGTTAAATTACTACATGCATTGATTTTATAGATCTCAGCTGGAATTTTCCAAAAGATAACTTCCTAGTTCAAATAAAAAAACTTGTGATTGATTCCATATTTGTATACCACGGTTGCTAATTCATTGATGGATACTATTGTTATAAAAAAAATATGGATGGACCTCGAAGATGAGGAATCTATTGTCCCCAAATCATCACAAGGTGTATATTGCTATCAGGTAATTCTCTTCAGCTTTAAAGAATTATACTGCAACATATCAACATGAAAAAAACCACATCATCAAACACATAACTGGAAATATTTTTAATTCTATGTTGAGGATCTTTTTGTTAATCCTAGGAATGGTTTTTATGACCTGACTAATTGCAATACCATATTCAACAAGCTTCAACAACCTAATATGAAAATGAACCCCATGGAATTTGGTTTCATGGTAACCTCAGGAAAATATCATAGTTTTGTTTTAGGCCATCATGAAACAAAATTCAATCACAAGATGACTAAATATTTTATTTCAATTTAAAATCATTAAAAATTGAATGAATTGGGAGGACATAAATGAATTTTTACCTTCATATGACACTTCATAGACAATCTAGAAGGTTAGTGTTTTCCCATCAAAAAATAGATGAATAAAGAGGTAACATATCAGTTGACCAATGACTACCTAAAAAGTTTTCATTCTCTCAATAAATACATCATGAGTTTACCCGTATTGATGCGTCATTTTGAAGGAAAACTAACCATTATTTATGTGAAATACTTAGAGTTATCAATTGGAACATTTTTATAGTAGATATATGATTGGAATGGAAAACCATTAATTTTATCTGTCAAACCATTCTCGATGCTAGGATATAATATTAAGATACTGAGAAGGGATTCTTAACATTAATCCTAGTATTTCAGTAACTCTAGCAATACATTAATCATTATAAAGAAGTTAAATAGCAATCTTTTGAATACATCCTTGATGAGAAACATCTAGGGAAGAAACATCAATTATTACAAAGCTACAATATGGATAAATACTCTCTATTAATGAGAACCCCTAAACATGGGAAATGTATTACGATAGTGCTTCCATAAGACCAATTGGGAAGAGATTGGATGAACATAATATAAAAAATATATATTAAGAATTAGAGTTATCTCAATAGAAATTGTTGTGTTTCTATACTACTTTCTGTTATCAGAAGGTGATAACGATAATGAAGCATAATATTAGGCTTTCTTTACAGTGTTGTAATTTGTACTCCATGTATTAGGGGATCACCTGGAGGTGACGAGTGTTTTATAACTAGTGATAAAATGTTACAATGAGTATTATTACATAAGAAAAAATAACTAATCACCTGATATGATTATGTCTAAGAGTTAATGGAAGAGATACCCTATAAAAAACATTGTCTTACGTCTTGCGATAACAAAAATCTCAAGCTAATGCATTGTAAAATGAATCCATAAACTTGGATGAGTCAAAATGGGAAGATAAAATAATCATAATTGATCATCATCATGTGGTTTCACCTTTTTTCACATCATAACAATGGAAAACAATGAAATAATCCCCATTTCCAAGCCATATGGTCATACCTCGATATGGATGGAACCAATCATTAAAAATATCTAAAATGGTTTAATTTAAATACATAGAGATGGTAAATATAATGTTTATTGATGAGTAGTTATGTTTACCCATTACGGTGGCCCAAATCAATAGAATGCCCTCTATAGATGAGGCTTCAACAGATTTCTCCTTAGATTCATTGATGGAGAAGAGACTGTGGTTTCCCTGAAAGAAATATATACAGGATCATATGGATCCCAACAATATGGGAACATACATTCTTATCAAATCTGATGGATTAGATACTTCTAGCCTTCAATGATATAGGATTACAATTATTTCACCATGATGAGTCATCTATGTGATGTTTAGGCCAACTTCATTCATCAACCCCAAGATTTTCTACCTATAGATAAACATTCCATACATTTTCTATATGGGGAGTGGATATAGTGGGACATAATCGTCTAGATACATCAAAAATAGTTCATGTACATCCTTACCTCGACTAATTTCATCTCCTAATGGGCTGACTATATACCTCTTAATGATGTAAAGATCAAAAGGATTATTTACCTTTTCAATGCTAATATCATTACCATATTTGGTGTCCCTAATACCACATTGATGTATAATGACACCAATTTATGATTTATTAATGCAAATAAGCTTTATCAGGAAAAAATATCATTTACAACCATTCATCCCTATATCATGTAGTGACGAATAGACATATAGACGCATTCAAAATGATTATTTCAAAAATACTCTAGAAGATATTGTATAAAGAAATCATTTCTGGGCATAATAAACATTTTATTACCTTATGGGATTACAAAACATTTACCCATAATAAAACACGATCAACTTTATACTCATTGGTATATAGAATAGAAATATTCCTTCCCACTGAAGTTCAAATTCCTTCGCACTGAGTTACTATTTGTGATCATTTATCCACTAATGGGTAGTCATAGATTTGACTAGATGAGATGGAGAGATTGGATGAATATATATTACATGCATTTCATCACCATGAATTCTATCACAATTAAATATCATGAGTTTTCAACTAGAATTTTCACCTCTATTCATTCCTCCATGGAGAATTGGTATTTTTCTGTAGGACAGTAAGGATACATGCAATGAGGCCGCCAAAACATGATAAAAAGTGGGAATGACCTTACTACATATATAAGTTATTCAATACTAGATATTATTCTTTAATCTCAATGGATATATAACTCACAACATTTTCAAAAATTGAAATGTTCCTGATGATGTACTATGTGTAATGACAAAGAGTATGTCCTAGTTTCACGATGTTAAACATTGTAACAACCAACATATTCATTACATGATTTTAAAATTCATAACACAATATACATATTTATGTTTGAGGATAAAATTAATAAAATATTCTTCTTTGTCTCACTATATTAAAATGAACAACACGAGGTCCATGTTGCAAGACCTAAAACCGAAGAAGAATTTTTTTTCTAAACAAATGACTTTAAATATTAAATTTAACATATACATAATATAATGTAATTAAATATAAAAATATTCCACAAATATAAACTAATTTAGGTTCCTTTATCGATTGGTATCTTCAATGTGTTATCTTTACTCACATCATTTCCAATCTGTAGTAGATCTCGAACCCCATTTTCCCTATGTTTGAGTCAGATCGGCATAGGGACCCCTTTTTCAAAAACTATTTGTTGTTTGATTTATGGTCTAGTATGATATGTAGTAACACCTAGTTCTTGTACCCTAGTCCATCCACATTGTTTCATTCATGTCAGGTAACCAACATCCTAGATGAATGACAATTTTCTAAAATATTATTCAAATAACTTTTTATGTCATGATTCTCATTAGATGAGAAATGTAGAGATGTCAAGATCTCCAATATTTGGCCTATCCATGACCATAATGAAACAATATATCATATTTCTATATTTTAAAAAATCATATATGTAGAACTCTTCTAAAACATATAGTTTTGTTCTCATAACATATTTTTTCTAGGGTCAAACAATTATTCTAGAATGAATTAGAATCCCCTGTTTCGAACATCAATATCAAGCTAGTGTGGGGAATCATTTTAATGAACTATGTACGAATTGATTCTCATCCTAATGATATACATTGGGAATAACAAATCTCTAATCATGGGTCCAACCATTCAAAAAACACAATTACTTCCTATGTGCATGAGGAAAATCTATAGAGGTAATATTCCTTCAAATACTATGTTTGGTTTTATTCTTGCCTGGGCAGGATATGTAGTGACACATGGGTTCTATTCCATGGTTCAAATGAAATATTATCATCTTTTCACATCGATTAATCTGCATATATATATCAAGATATTAATGTACATGGAATTACAAGAACTAATTGCGACTTGATTCTTATTCCAATGAGATGTGTATTGACAGAAAAATATTCTATCTCTGGTCTGGCCACAAATAAAAAAATCCATATTCCCTACATCAATGCCTGATTGATATGAGGAAACATTTTCATGAAATATGTGTGGATTGATTGTTTCAAGAACAAGATATGTATTGATGCATGAGTCCTACACCATTTCTCAGACACCACTTAATCACCATACCACTATCCATCACTTTTGTTACATTAGTGTTGCAGAAAAAACCATACCTGCACCTTTTTTCTCAAATAGATCACCACTCACATCAGATTATGAATTGGGGAAATATATTCTATATATAATTAATGTTTCTTATTTCTTATTGGGTTTATCAATTGACATGGATGTAAGACAATAAAAGAAACACTATATATCGTAACCAAATGATGATAAAATGCCTGGGCCTTCAGTCAAGAACTACGTGTGGCTTCATTCTCAACATAGTGAGATATATAGTGAGGTCTAGATTTCTAATCTTGGGACCAGATGAATGAAAACATGAAAATCAATTACTCTATAATGGATGAGTTATATATACACAAGGAAGTCCAATACAAGTTCTTGATAGTACACTTGAACTCGTGACTATTAGAAATACAAATGGATTGATTATTTCTCCAACAAGATACACAATGATTCATGAAAAATATTCCTTGGTTCAGCCACATTGTCTTTTGAAATTTCTGGTCATTATACCTGGGTGCTTAATATAAGAAATCAATTCACATGTCTAATGTTCTTACCATATGACAACAAACTCAAAAAAACCAACCTCACACTTTACATTGGTTAATTCATTCTCCATATCCCATGATGATAAATTGAATAGATAGAGTCCTCAAAACATGAAACTAAAATGAATGGTATTTATAGAATTATGTCTGGATTTATTCTCATCTAATTTTATATTCATTGTAAAAAATATGCCTCAGATCCTAGTCCCATCCATGAGAAAAATTAAAATGATCTATCTCCTTCATACAATCAAAACCTATAGAAGATCATTTATTTTTGTCCCTCCCAATAGAGAACCCTTCATGGAAACAAGAGATGTACCTTTAACATATATGAGTGATATCTATCTGAGGGACTCCCAGCTCTTGGCCAATATCATTAAAAATACACCCTTTAAGAAATGTACAATGTATCATTCCAACAACGTACACCTAATGTTGCAATTCATTCATATCAACATAATATTTATTCAGTTTCTGGTTGGGGAATTTTTGATATCATAGAGATCTTTCCCCAGAATAGGATGTACATTCCCATATTACCCTTTAATAAAATTCACCCACATAACCATCCTATCATCCAAATGATTTTATTGATTTGTTATGAAGCACATTCCCTAGTTTTACCAACATAATACAACAACCATAACGACTTTATCAAATAGAGGTAACTATATTATTGAGAGAAACCTCTTCTTCCCATTTAAACATTAATTATGGTAAGAAGTAACCCAAAATTTTAAGTGGTCATGCTTGGCGTATTTTTTCCGTATCCATTCTCCCAACCTAAAACTCTTTAAGACCATGGAATAAAAATTCACTCTCAACATATTTAAAAAATATTGGAATGAACATGGGATATTTGACCCCATATACTCTATTATTTCAATAATATTTTGGTTCAAGTCATATTAACATAATCTAAAAGAACTATAATTCATATGATTGGGTCAGAAATTCCTAGAGAGTATATTCCTCCAATTCATCAGAAATCATGATTATAAATATTTGTTCTGTATTTAGGTACTTGCCACCACAAAACAAATGTATTTTCTTATGTAATTTCTAATCTCCATAATCAATCATCAGAATTTAGAAATATAATTTTAGAATTCTTCAGATCTCATTTACCTAGGTTTTTAGTACATGCCTTAGTTTTCCTTGAAATAAATTCACCTACATAATTGATCTATTAGCCTAAGCATGTCACTATTTTTCTATGTAGCACATGCCCTATTTTTACCTGCAAAATACACATCCATAATGGGTTTCACATATAGAGGTATATTTTTTATTTGAAGATAATTTATTTAAATTACATTAACCCTTTTACCATGTCATTCTTTAGATTCCAAAATCCCAATATAATAGCTTCTAATTCTCTGTTTCGATTTTTGAATATGGTAGCACATTTCTATGAAAATTGCCAAAAATTGTAAAACCATAAAATCATTAGTCAAAGAAAATGACATTAAATGAAATACTTTATTTTTTTACTGCATAAATTTATATTGTACAAAATAATAACCTTATTTATTGAATTTAAACTACAAATCCTCCGAATGTTTTTTACATGACTTCAAACAGCACAAAATATTATAAAAAATCCCTTAATGTCCTTAATGCATGACTTTAAAATACACTTCACCATTATACCTTGTAGTAAAAATTTTTTATCTTCTTGACATAGGTAATTTATCTAAATATACCCTCCTTATTAAACCAATTTTTTTAGTATTAGTTTCCCCATTCCATGCCTATGTTGGAAAATATAGAAACATTATTCTAATTCTAAGATATGTTTCCTTGGGAAATCCACCCAATGTGGTTTTGAGACATACAAATCTTAATCCCCTTTTTATATCACCAAATAGAATGTTTTAATTCCTAGAAACGACTTTACCTAACTATGCAGTACAAACACTAGTTTTCCTTACATTCGTTACTCACATAACAAGTCTATTATCTTAAGGATTCCATTCCTAGACTATGTTGTACATGCCCCATTTGGCACATTATAATACATCCCACACAATGGGTTTATAAATTGGAGGTAACATAATTATAAATTGGGAACTCATCTATTTATATATATCTTGTATTATATTCAGTGCTAATAATAAAATAACTACTCGAGAATCCCCTTGGAAATATCTGGAAAATTTTGGGAAATTCCCTATAATCAATTTTTATTTGGTGTTTTAATATCAAAATTCATGGTCAAAGATGTTCAACCTAAAAAATAGCTTTATTAGTACAATTTTAATGAATTTAATCTTTCTAGTAAAATAGAAATATTTCTATCCTTGCTGAAAACATGTTATGGGTACACTAGAAAAAAGGGATGTCTCAACTCTCTAGAGCTACCCTCTATATGGTTTATACAATAGAAATAAATAAAATTTAAAATGACATAATATTTTTAGATTTTTCCAGATAATTCTATAAATAGTGAAACAACGATCACTTGGACAATTGTATTATAAAAAGAAAATATAAAGCTCCCCATCTGTATCATTGTTATAATGATTAGTTGTCTTGATGATGTAGTGACATGATAATCAACATTGGTGTTATGCTTATAGAAAAAGTAGTTGGGTTGAAAGAATATATGATTAGAAGAAAATAATTTTCATATATATAGAAAAAGTAGAGTATCATCCAAATAATGTAGTCTCTCTATCGTAAATTACAATATCCATTTAACATAACTATTTATTTTTTATATAACCTCCTAATCCATATAAATCGCTTGTTGATGCTTACATGGATAACTAGCTTCAGTCTCCTCATCATTGTGAAGCAATTAGATGGCAGCCTTAATAGTATTTACCCCTTTCAGGTGGGAATCTCATATAGATTATTGGGATGTATATGCCCCTCCTAAGAATCATCCAACTATTTTTGAAGGCATGACACTTTAATTGATTGCTCCTTGAGTTTCCAATTTCACTCTACAAATTTTCAATTCTTGTTAGCCTTTTACTTGGATTATGTTGATCAAAAACCCTCAACATTTTTTTCAGTATGAAATTTATATGTTCCTTAGGATGTTTATTCATTTTCTCATGTTTTTGAATTGGTTCCTTAAATGTAGTATAGAACATGGGATAATCAAATCCTCTGCATACCAGTACGCTAAAAAATGTTGTATGTTTTGCAAAATGTGAATATAAATTTTATAAAGTAGGCTGGGAGATAAATTTACAAATGATCCACTATTTCTTGAAACATATGATAATATGGGATAACTAATGTTCTACATTTGAATTCGTTTCACTTCTAAGAGGAAGAACATATTATAGAATCAAATCACTAAAAGAAGTTCCATGTTCTACTCCATTTGAATCACAGATGGTTCACCATTCATTTATCATTGAACCAATATAGATTCATCACCTTCAGACATTACCACATAAGTTGATAATCCTAATTTATATGTAATATTGTTTTATTATCTTGAAAAGTGTCGCTGGAATAGAGCATGATAAAGATAGTTGGTGAATTCTGAAAAGCAATACATCAACATCCTTATTATATTCATCCCTATCATTCTCAGATTTAATAGATGGAATGGATATTTCCTAGTGGGGGAAATTATCATGTGTTGCTTAGTTGTTATTGGTTATTAGCTCCTGAACATCTCTTGACTCTAGATTCTCATTTGTTACATCTCTGACATCAGCAAAGGTAGTAAGGGGTTGGATTCCCTATTCTTGAATGGAATTTTCAATGTTGCTTGTAGAAAAATATTTATGAGTTGTACTTTGAAGTGAAATATTATTTAAATTAAGAACAAATATGTATGGAAAATGAAACAATAAAAACATACATCCTTTTAGTTCTCCATTAATGTCCCAAAACTCTTAAATGTAACCTAGACTATCAATGAATATTCTATTGTCATCCATCATATCATTGTATATGGATTTGAATATCATATCACCATCACCATTTAAGGTATCTAATAAATGTTGGTCAATACTCTCATTGGATATATAGAACGTTATTTCGACAATATCCTCAATAGAAATGCTACTCTAAGTCCTGGTTGAATCAGTATAAACTCAAATTCTTGCCTCAGCTTCCCTAGGATCCTTGTTTATCACCTCCTGGAGTAATGAGTGTATCATCATTTTCTACCACATAGTATTTTGGCCAAAGAAATAGATCGAAACTATTATGGATAAGATAATTATCGAAATATAAAATGATACCCATAAGAAGTTCGTTTTATGTTACCATTACCCAAATCACTCTATATAGAAGTATCAATAGATGTAGCCAAACCCTTTAGCATTTTGTCTTGAAAAATAACATATTGATCAACAAAAATTTGTATCTTCTAGAGGGTTTCCATCTCAATACATGAATGAACATTATAGGATCCATTAATCCATTAAAATGATGCAGAACATGGAAAATATGAAGATGGTAAAAAGGTTTGTCATTAATTTTTTAAAATTAGTTGATAGTGAAAATACTCAATTTTACATACTCAGGTGACAAACTTCAATGATCTCTTGCAGTCCATTTCATAAGGTAGAAGAAATATTTAACTACAATTCTTATAAATATATACCTATGGTAATAAGAAATAATTTTCCATCACAATTACCTCAATTTTGGTTTTACATACTTGATAATGTTTTATATACATAGGGGATTCAACCATGGTACTGATTGTGGTTCATGTATGATCGTACTTCAATGATCCAAGAACCATTTAAGACATTTATCATTAATCAATTTCTAGCAGATAATTGAAATCCAATCAAAATTAGTGATGGTGGATGATGGATTATAAATAAAACACATGAATATATAAATTCATTAACATTATTAACATAGTGGTCCCATTACTCCTTAGTGTGAAAAATTACTCGTTCACATATTCATAAATTAATTATGTTAGATACTCTCATTAATGTTAGTACATGGTCATCTTCTGCATATATAAAAATACCCATGTCCATGATTTATTATTTTAATTAATCCAAATTAATATCTGGATGACTATAAGTGGGTTCCTAAAAATCCACCAAATACAAAATTCGAAGGCAATTCTAGAGAAACTGTCATGAATATGTGATATTACGAGTCTTGATTTTCTAAAATCAGACTTCTAATTCTCATATGTATCATTTCTTTTTTTGATCTGGCTATGGGGAGAATTAATTTTCCCAATAATATTAATGCCTCTTTGTGCCTCCATTCGCCATCAAATGCATTGGAGGACAAGACGATGGGTTGTTGTTAACAATGGGGACTAGTCCACCTTAGTACCGAGGGTGTTGTCTCCATAACATTTGTTTTCATGGTATACATTCTTGGAGAATGTTTGGAAAGCTCCAAATTAACTTCATCATATTTGTTTTTTCACTTCTTCTCATAATTTCCATGACCAACAGTTGTCATGGACTCAACCTGATATCTTCATTTCGTTAAATCTCACTAAGGGTATGAAGATACCTAAGCTTTAGAATATCCATCATCTAATTAGATTGATTTATAATATGGAGGTAGCATTATCTATATTTTGGATGCATCTAATTCAATCAAAACTATAATTTTTGGGCTATTATTGGAAACATCTCATACCAAAAATATGTGCGAGAAATGGTTCTTGATTGTTTAAGACATTTTAAATGGTGAAAAAACCTATAAGGGATATAAGAATCACACATAATTTCACTATCAATGCAGGAGAATATTACACTATCGCTGAATGATATCGTTTACACCCTCATCAAGTAACTATCATAATTAACATTATAAACAAATGTTCCAATTGGTGAATTACAAAATTGAAAGTACCTGAGGTATCCAGATACATCTAGCACCTTCAGCACCTCATTAATATTTTAGCATAGAGGCTGAATCCAGGACACTTTCTGATAAAATGGGGTAAAATAAATTTTTGGGATACTAAATGAATTCAACACCAAATATTAACTGAAATGTGATGGAATAATGCCCTAGAACACATGAAATGGTCCCGAAAGTCTAAAAAAAGCCTTCCCATTGTATAAATGCAACATGTTTTGATAGATTCTTACCAAAATTGGGGTAGCTAACCCGAAATAATTCCCCTCTACAGACACGAATGAAATAAAAAAATCACTAGCCTCACACTGCCACTATATCCATAGAATAGAATAATATAGATTCTTAGAAACATGGAGATGAATCAATACAGACCTAAATTTGCATCAATATTGGTTTTGACATTGTAAACCCATTGTTTGTATTAACCCTACTCTAATGTGGCCCAAAACATGCCAGAAGAAATCCAGTTTTCTTTAGTAGGGATAATGGTAGGATGTCCTCATATATTACATTTCTCCTTCCATATTTCTAAAAAATATTCAATCCAAACATTCCTATCGATGTCAGATATATGACAAGGATAATTCTTTTCGTTCTACATATCCTTTAAAACATTTAATAGATCATTGGCCAATGTTTTCATAATTTTAGTGTCATTCCATGTTGTCTTTGTTGTGATAAATTCATCATTTGTAATGCTGAGAATGGGAGCCCCATATATTTTTTATACATCCCACAAACTCATTCCAACCTAACCATGTGTTAAATGGAAATAATTTTTCTATGGACTCCATCACCTCAGTAATTTAATAATTATAAAATTTTTAATCCTATGTTTATCCTACCCATAGGTTAATAAATGTGAATATCTTACATCTAATTCATAATCTCAATCCATAATTCGCATACCCAAAATTCCCACATCTATTATGTCATGACTCCCACTCTGGAGTGGAGATCCAAATCTTCTTTCCAGTCCTTATATTGATATTTCATTGAAGCATGAAAGGATGAGTCCTAGAAAAGAGTCCATGGATCTATAAAATGATTATTCATATAAATAATACAACCATTGTGATTTAGGAAGCATCCAATACGAATTTTCTATCATTAATAGGGGAACCCTTCACAGAGATGTTGATACAATGATAGATAACGCGGTTTACAAACCATGTATTTGGGATATAATTCTTATATATTGGAATGATAACATCCTTCAAAAAAACATTCTTGTAAATTTGTATATAGTTTCTTCATTTATATTCTCAATGATATGGAAGCAAGTAATTCTCAAAATTTGGAATGATACATTCAATGATATCGTAATAATCTAGTCTAACAACTTTAATCATTTTAGTTTTGTGCAATGTAGCTTGCTCAGTTGAAGACATTAGTTGATCCATTTGGACCTTTCATGAAAGCACCTATTTCTCTTATAATATGGAATATTAACTAAAAAATGTTCAAAATTTAACATATAGTATTTTAAAAAATTGGAAAATGAATATCCTTACATAGTTCCTTTGACAAGGTACCCTGCACTTCTCCTTCTATAAAGTATCCATAACAGGTCCCTCTATGAGGTCCTCACGTGCAGCTCCGTTGACAAAGCGACTTAATGCATCATTTATTGCATATATATATACCTTGAGATAACAATTTAGAGACCATCATGGAAGAACAACACAATGTATATTGATGAATGATATGCGTTATGATAGAAAAATAGAAAATACGGATGAAGAAAATGAAAAATGCCTAAGGGTATTTATAGGAACCGCAAGCCTACACCATCAACCTGTGCCAAATGACCTATGCTGAGGGAATATGTGAAAAATATATATAGAGGTTCTTTATGATCCATCTTTAATTATTTATAACATTTTTCCATAGTCTGACCTCACTACTAGAGCCTCATCATTAATTCAAATCCAATAATAAAGGGGGATTTTATTGACACCCCCTTATAAAAGAGATGGTAAAAATATTATTAAAATCACTTTAAATATCTTACAGTATCAAAAAAAATTGAGAAGAAGAAAACAAATATGTCCAAAGGGACCTAAAAAGCACACTTGTGCACAATAATACCTATGAAGGTCCGGCAAATATAGCCTAAAGGCATAACACCCTACCCCAAAAAACTATAATGAGAAAGTATGTGAGGTACCTAAATGGCTGTATAATTTATTACACTCCTAAATAGTAGTTATAATTAACATAAATATTATTATTACCTATACTAACTATTCCATTCGAAAATGTCATATATTTTCCTATAAATAAGACACTTGAGATCACTATTTCCATAACTAAAAAAATAGAATAACTCCCAAAGATATTATTATGCCACACCTTCATCCTACTCCATCGAATTATCTCATGTATCTCATTAAAACTTAAGACTATATATAATTATATTGGATAATAATGATGAATGTCTTTTCAATTTTTATGATAAAAAACATCTGATTGTGGATCCATAAGAATCTACATATGTGAGCCCCCTTCCTAAAGGAAGAAACTCGACAAGACTCTTCTAATGACACTATTTTTCTACCCAGGGATACTATGATAAAATATATGGTTAGTTTTTTACCTTGTTAGTCCATTTCCACATGCATATCATGATTTAATAGAATTAATCAACCTATTATATGGATTAATCATTTCCCCCTAAGAAGTGCTTGAAATACCTAGGTGTCATACATGTGTGGCCTACCTATGATGATGAACTATCTGATCCAAAATTTATGATATATTTAAAGTCCCTCATGGAAGCACTTCTCTATAAATATATCCCTTTTATAAAAGAGACCATGTTGAAACATCCAACAAGACCTCTTGATT
Organism: Viscum album; assembly: GCA_963277665.1. Taxonomy (NCBI): domain Eukaryota; kingdom Viridiplantae; phylum Streptophyta; class Magnoliopsida; order Santalales; family Viscaceae; genus Viscum; species Viscum album. Next base: position 544,275,764 of record OY728162.1, read on the forward strand.
TATCAAAACATTTAGAAATTCACATCAACATGTCTTCCATTTTGGTTTGTAGCAATACTGTAAGAGGTTTCACACATTTATATTATAAGGGGTAAGGAAACCTAGTATGCCTATAGGATTTTATATCTAGTTTCATGTAGACACTAACATCAAGGATAGTGTTTAGGAGTTCCCAATCTCAGATTATAGGGGCAAGACATTGTCCATCACTTCTCATCCATGAGATCTGGATTCTCCTGTCCTTGAATTGATGATAAGGATAGAAATTTATTTTACATTTAACAAAGGAAATGTCTCCCCAATCTCTTGGGAAAAATTAAAATGGAATCCTTCATGGTGTAAGCCCATAGATTTTCATATATGAGGTTGTAATCTTTTTAATCTCTATCCATTATGGCTTCAATCAATTCATACATTTGGACCCATGTCCAACGCATTGTGAAGATAGGGAATGTTTTTTTCTTTGGACTCTTAATTTTTATCCACTATCTCTTCCATGGTCACCCCATCCTCATTCATTGTAGGCATGACCTATCCCACATACAGTGGAAAAATCATGTGTATTTTGTTGAATCTTCCACATCATCTTGTTTCACAGACCAATCATGACTCACATGGGCTTAAAGGATTTTAGTTTCACAACACCTATAATATCCACTAAATGTAATGAACAGCGTGTACACTGATTACTACCATAGATTGTATAAGTAGAAATCCTTTTTGAAGCTCAAGATCTATATCATCTAATACATTAAATGAGAAATAAAACCTCTCTAATCCAGGCATCATCCATTTGAATTATCTATGAATTAACCGTCATAATCATCCATGATTAAAATAATATCTAATGTACCAAGTTATAAGGGAATCCACATTAGGAGTAATCCTCAACATAATCATCTCTAAAAGACATATAAACCATAAAGAATTGCCAAAATATGTAGGTTTTTATTCCCATCCAAATTGTATATGTAGTAATCCTCCATAATGTTAAAACCCAACATCCCTAATCAACGTTTTTCTCTATGGGATACATTCCGAGAAGGGTCTAATATAATATGTAAAATAATATCTTTTCCAGGTTCTTTGGGCTACATCAGTATATGTCCCACACAAAACATTGACTATGAACCTTACTACTAGAAATGGTTTCCACATGATGTTAAAATGTACTGTTGAGTCCTTATCACATGATCTGAAAAGGTCTGATGGGTCCCATGAAGTAGCAACGTACTATGTCGATTCTGAATCCTTTCAAAAGGATACGTTGATATCCCATCTGTGGGATCAATCCCAATATCATAAAAACATCTATCTCTTTGGATGACAATAAATTTCAGAGTGAAAATCATCTTCCTAGATGACCAAAAAATCTAGAGTGGCCATCTGTTCATATTAGAAACCATCATCATTATAATAATGAACAATGAATCACTACGTAGTATATCAGTATATTCTATTAATGGATAATGTAGAATACATAAAGATATAACCATCAATGAAGAACCTTGAATACATATTGATTATTGTAAATTCAAAAAAAAATTATAATATATTTATAATATTAGGATAAATAACATCATTCTTTTGAACAAATGATGTATTAAATGAACATATCTTAAATCTATAATAGATCCCCAGAGTAGGTAGTAGTTCCACTCAAAAGGGTGTGATGAGCCCAAACTCGCATCCTGTCGACTAATGTGAGTTCTTATTCATCGTAGAGAATCAAACCTAATGAATTCCTACCTTTGTAATTAATGTCCATTGTGATAGAGAACTATTGGGTGTTTTAGGATCCATAAAAAAATCTATCGAAAACCTTTCAACAATAGTGATTGCTAACCAAAATACACATTCTAAGGGAAAAAATCCTCCAATTTTTTTATATAAATGATGATATCTAGATCAAAGGAAAATATTCAAGATATACTGAGATCCTATGATTTGATCGAATAAGTCATCAATATGGGGAAGATTGAATTTATTCTTAAAAATGATATTTTTAAGACCATTATATAAAATTCTATGTATCAATCATCCTTTTTTATTAAAAAAGATGCGGAACAGTTCTCCCAATGGTGAACAACTGTGATGGATAAAATATTTTCCAATCTCATCTTTAGTTATTTCTCAAATTTATCTAATCAAATTTAATTGATCCGATATATAATCTATATGATTTTCCTAAAACTAGGTATAAGTCCCATCAACAACTCAGGATCGGCATCAAAGGGAAGACTATGCAATTCGCACGACAATACATAAGTATATTCCCAGAAAATAGAAATGTAATTAATGATTACAACATCTCTAATTACATAAACTTGTAATACCACATATTCCATATACTTGTTTTGGAAAAGGTGAAGGAATTCCATGTGATAAATTTGAATAAGGATGAATCCATTTATACATTAGAAGAAATTTTTCTAGATTTTCATAGTATAGTTCTAGTATTGTCATCCAAATCGAATTTAAGGTTGATAAATTCCTCAATGGATTAAAACTAAGTATTTGATGGAATTAATCCATAAGGGACTTAAGTTGATATGAATAAATTGTTCAATGTTATTTCAAGGTGGAAATGTAAATTTAAGTTACTATTTATATCATTTCTTTTAAATGAAAATATTGATGGGATTGAATGGGAATTAAAAGAATAAAAACCATGGAGTGAATAAGATGAGGATTTTTCTAAGTTAGATGCTTAGAAAGAAACATATTGGAAATTATCTCAAGTGTACTGGTTAAGGTATCATGTGTTGAAATTAATGTCATTAGACAATGAAATTAGAATTTTATAGGAAACTAATTTGGGTAATAATGGATAGAATGTAATAGACGATACACCAACAACTCTCTATTGTTTAAATTAAAACGAGTATAAGAATAATTCTTGTTAGTGAACATATGGAATGTTTTATTAAAAATATCAGAATTAGAAACAACATAATCACATAGAAAACATAAAACATCACATAGTATATATTTTTAATGTATATTAAAATAATAATTTGGAGAAAGGTACACTTATCTTCTCCTCTAAGATAGTTAATGTCTAAATTGATTCTAGATCTACCTAGTCTTTTATATCTGATCATTTTTTGTAATGGTAAATTAATAACACTCCAATGATTATATGATAACTTATTTTATAAAACATATAATTTTATGATAATTTCATCTCAAGGCTATTATTTTTCTCTAATTGGTCTTTTTGGAAAATACCTCAGGTAAATCTCATTATATTCCCTCTATTTAAATTTTATGTTATCCTAAGAATGGGTATAATTTCATTACATTAATGAAATATAAATTTCGAATGAATGTATGTTACATTTTATTTTATAAAATTACATATTATCATCTATAAGTGAGATGAAAAATATTAACATATGATTGAAATTAAATCTAGTGTATGGGTATTGATTAATATTCAAAAGGGGGTTTCATCTTAGATAGTTGGATAGAAAATAAATATCAAATATATTCATATTATACAATATTATTATGATTTTTTACAAAAATACATCCTCAGAATTCCTCAAAATCCGGATTTTTTGTTTCCAATTAAATTCATAACTGCTGCAACACTTCTTGAAAATAATTCATATAAAATATTCCAAATTAAGATTCAAGAATTGGAAAAGAAAATTTAGGACAGTAATGACAACATATTCATTCATACAAGTGTGTCACTATGGAGGACACCTATTAGTTTTAAAAACATTGATAAATTAATGTGATTAATTATTGATTATTAGGAACTTATAATGATTTATGTATAGAATTATTATCTTATGACCCGTATTGATGATTTTCTTGATGAATTATATGGTGTTTTATATTTTTCCTAGATTGATATTTAATAAAGGTACTATCATTTCATGGAAAAAAATAAATACATTCATAATAAAACCATACAATCAATGTATAGACACTATAAATTTATAGTTATTTAATTTCACATTACTAATTCCCCCATTTTCTACATATATTTAATGATTTTTTTTGGATATTTTCTTCATTAGTTTTTGTAGTCTTTATAATGAAATTAACATTTTATTCATGATTAAGGAGGAGAATGAAGATCACTTTATATTTTTATTTAATACCCTAATAGAGGATAATATATATGAAAAAATTGATAGTTGTTATTTTTTTGATATAAAAAAGTAATTTTTGGGTTATATAATATCATTCGAGGGTATACATTTAGATTCATCAAAGATATAATTTATTGAAATTTTCCCCGATAAATCAATTTGATTGATATGTTTATTGATCATTGTTTTAATGTATATTATTGATGTTTTTAATGAATTTCACATTGATATATATATTGATAATCATTTTAATATATATAAAAAAGAAGTGGTATGGTTTCATGGATTACAAAATTCTGTTGTATCTGATTAGGTTCAGAGTTTTACCTTGAATATATTGAAATATCTATTGAAATAATAATATTTAGTATTTTATTTTAACAATATATATCATCTTTATATAGATTGTAAATAAATCATAAAAATTCAAAACTAATATTATACAATGGGGAATTTCTATATTGAAAAAACATGTCTATGATCTATATCATTATATTGTTGAATTATTTGATTATAATAGCATTCAATCAAGTATTTGGATGTAATAATTTTAAACCCCGTATGAACAAAATTAAAAAAATATAAAGTGAGGGAATAAAATTGGATAAAAATGAATTTATGAACTAGGATATCCAATTAAATGGGAAATAAAATCATAACCATTCATTAGGACATCAGGGTAGCGCTTAACTGATCAAACAATTATAAGAAAAATTGTTAGTTTAATCAAGAATTTTATTCTATGAGAATGTATTACTAATAATTCATCAGTGGAAATGGATTATAAGTTTATGAAAGAGGTGAAAGATAAAAACTATGTATATTATCCATATTTAGATATTTTATAATGGCTGGACACTATCTCATCAATGTGTGCTGGAACTAATGCTCTCTCAATATCATGATGTATTCTATGTTTGTATCCAAAATAAATAATTAGATAAAACTTCATGTGCATTGATTTATGAGGATTTAAATCTATATATATAAATTAACCATGATTAGAAACTATTAAAAATAATAGACTATAGGATAAAGAGATACATAATATGACTACTCACATAGTTATAGTACTCTAGAGGAATCAGTATTATGAATAAGATACATGGGAACCTACTAATTTTATGAATTAATATGTCGTCGTTTTTTCAATAGGATTTACAGAATTTCATGAGAAAAATTATTTATTAGTATAGTATAATGTGAAACTCATTGATTTTTTGATATATTTCACTTCAAAAAGAATCAATTTTTCAATAGAATATGATAAGTGAACATTAATGTTTATTCAAACCATAATATCAATAATATTATTGAAATATAACCATTATAAAATATCCATTCCAATTTATGGTATGATTATTAATAATAAAATTTTGAAAATTTTTTAGAATTGATTTACAGAAATCATATACATTGATAAATAAGTCCAAAATATTTTTGTAAGTATATATATGTTTCAAAATTAAATACTCTGTAAAAATATATATTAATTAATTTTTATGAGAATGGAATTTAATATTTTTCCACTATTATATTTAATATCACAAAATGATATTTTCTAAATCGTTTTATAAATATTATATTATAGTGAAATATATAAAATTCCAGGAATTTATTTATTTTTCAATGGATAGTAAGAACTCATCACATTTATTGAAAACTAAGATTTTATATTATAATTTTAATGTGTTTCAATTTTTTAAATGATTTTTAAAAGCCACATTAGTTCATTAATATTATTAATAATTAAATTAATTTCATCAGAATTAATTTTATATTTAATTTTGTAATGACAAAAATTTATACTTATGATGGTAGTTTTTATAGAAAATAGTTCTTCATATCTTTTTTTTGGATTGGGTTTTAAATTAAATTATTAAAGTTTTAAGAATTGAATTTCATAAAACTAATTTAATATTTTTGGTCATCGTTTCGATATTTTTTTATGTGGCTATTTTCAGTTTTTAACATTTTGAATAGTTATAATATTTAAAATAAATTTAATGTATCAGACACTAGAAACTCAGTTATGGTGCCATATATTTTTACATTATAATATATACAAGATTATAATCCCATAGTATTGATCAATTTAGTATATTTTAAAAAAATATTATATACATAAAACATACATTATAATTTAATATATAGATTGAAAAATTGTTAATCCATTGGGAAAAACATTTTCTTACAAGCATAACCCAAAATATCAATAATAATAAATACTGTGTCATCCTTGCGAATAATAAAACATAAGAAATGGGTGACAATAGATGCTCATAAAAGGTATAAATATAGTGAAATCTATCACTAAAAATAGAGAAAGGTAAATAACCAAGACAATTTCCATTTAATATATAACATTATCATAATATGATAGAATAAAATATGATCAAATAATTCCATATAAATAATTCAAATGAATTAAAAAACAAAACTATTGACATTATACTCGATGAATAATCACATTGGAATCAAATAATAAAAACATAATGATTTAATTCATATTGAGGGATGTCTGAAACATACCATCAAGGCCTCAACCAAAAAGAATACATAAATGGGTAAGGCCTCGCCCAAAACCCAGTATAGATTTCCCCACACGACCAAATGATTCCTTGAGGGGATATAGATGGACCCACATGTCTATTGATAAGTCTAATTAATTCTTCAATTCAATTTATTTAAACATAATAAACATAAAACATTGTACTCAAACTAGCATATGAAATGTAACTACCATTCTCATTCAATAAAAAAATCATTATCTATTGAAGGAAATATCATGAATGGTATTAAATTAGTATATTCAGAGTCAAACTGATAATAATATATTCAATAAAATATGGTAGGAGGTCTCAAAAGGTATCATCCTCCATCAATTCTATGATAAAACAATGAGTGTTCACATAGATGAAAATATTATAATAACGTTATCAAGATATTCATCTAAAAATAGCACTATACTTTTAACTACCACCTCCATCAAGTCATGGGGAAAATTTTAATTTTTATCTACACATTGATTTATATAAATTTATATTTATTTAATAAATTGTATATGTTTTATATAATAATCATTCTAGGCAGGTGAATGATTTTTTATCTTTCTTCCATTCATTCTACTAAAAATGAGAAATAGTGATTGTGTGTACCTATTTCAAACCTTTTCCATGAATCATGTTATTCAATTTTCTATATCTAACATCTAAAAATTAATTTATCTATACATATTTATATTTTGAATATATAAGATATTTATATTTTTATTAACATTCTATAGATTATGGGACTATGATAAACTTATAGGTTTGGAAAATATTGAACATAATTTCTCATGGAAAACTAAATAGGTAATACCTACAATTGATAATTTTAATATTTCCTTATTAATTAATAGTTTATAAAGTGATATAATTTTTTCATATATGGTATTATAAGCATCTACATGATGCTATTTTTTAATTATAATATATTTAAATATATTATATATGAGGTTAGATAACTGCTGATGTTAGTCGTATTATAGGAATGGGATTTATGTTATAATATTATTAATTACTTGTATTGTCGGTGATTATGATTCCATGGAAGAAATTTTATAAAATATCTCTAAAAGAATAGCACGATTATTGTTTTTAATGTTTTTATTTATAGATATTATGCATTTAACTTTCATGATCATCACTTCAAGAACAGTATGTACTAAAAGATATTTTTATTAAAAACCTAAAATATTTCCCTCTTTTGATGAAAATATATTTTATTAAATATGAATTATTTCTAAAATTATTTAAAAAATATCTTCACTGTTGTACAATGGTTTATTAAAGGAATTTTTCTCCATGATTTAAATTTTAAAAAATGGTTTAAATTGATTCTGCTTTTCATTTTATTAATAAGGTATTTTTTTTACCTTTAAAAATATGAAAATAAAATAATTGTTTCTAAATACACCTCATAAATAGAATTCTCAAAAATTATTAAAAATTTATGATTTAAATATTCTTTTAGATATTTTTATGGTTTTTCAATATTAAAAGTTCTGTTTAAAATTTTGTAAATATTTGGATTTTAAATTAATGATTGGAAAATTAAATGGTATTTTCCTAACAAATAATCTTCTACTTTCTTATGAAACTTTTTATCTATGATATAATCTTTTACATTTTATTATTATTTTTTTATAAAACTATTCAATGGTAACATCTTTATAGTATGTTTATATGGGTAATGGTTATGATGATGATATTTTAGTAAACCAATATAGTTTTCTGGGATCTACTCTAATGAATTGTCGAAATAATTATCAAATTGGTTTCTTTTCCATAGGCTCTAATATATTATGAATGTTATTTCATAATATGTAATAAATATGAATGGATTATGAATATATCATATATGTTACATGAATTATATATCACATTAATTTATTTGGTAAAGATTAATATCTTGTATGATAATGAAGATTAAAATTGGGTGTAAAGCCAGTTTAATAAGGGACATTGTCCACTAATATAGTATTTATATTAAACATTAAATAATCATTTTATGGAATATGAAGTAAACCCATTACATTATGTTAGTCTTGATAGTGATCATTGAATAATGATACTACTTTATATAATTATATTTATCCTAGTATATTATGTCTTATGCATATGTTTTTCTATCAACAATAATATTCATTTATAAAATTATGATTACTGTTTAATTAATTCCATGATTTTTCCTATGAGTTAAAATAATCCCATTATATATTTTGAGTATGTTTTTAAAATTTTAATATCGTGTTATCACACCCTTATTGTTATATAATTCTTAAATTAAAATGGTTATCTACTTTGATTACCCTTACTAAGAATCTAATCTCACCCTTTTTTGGGTTTCCTTTTTCACGAATTTGAAGAAATATTATAATTATAATATGACTAAGAAGGATTCTAGATAATATTAACTTATTGGGAGATGATTTATATCTCACATGAAAAAGTTTTTTATTATAATAAGTTTATAAATAATCTAAAAATATATATTTCTGGAAGTGATAATAATCTTATGTAGTAAATATTCATTTCATAAGATGTAATATCTATATATTAAAAGTATGGTTCACCATTTACAATAAATATATCCTCATTATATAAAAATAAACTACCAATATTATATTCCTTAGTCACTTGCTGTTATGCTATGTGATATTTTTCCAGTACTACAAAAAGATATGCATCATATTGTATGATATCTTTTATACCATATCTTATTTCCACAAGGGAAAAATATTTAAAAAATCACTACATATGAATTTATTTTATCTCTAATACTATTAATTAATAAAAACATCATTATGGTTCAACTTCATTAGTAATTTTTGGTTTTTACATTAATTTCAATGTACTATATCATATTCTTTTTACACATCCAACATATGATATTGATTCAGAAGGGAATAGATTCTATATATTTCAATTAATTTGATGATATGTGGATAATTAATGTGACTATGTGGGAGAAAATAATCTTCATTGTTTTCATAGATATAGTCCCCATGACTAGAATAATTCTAATATATTAGAAATGCTCAAGAACCAAGCAACCCTGATAATAAAATTTATAATAGAAAATATAAAATAATAGACCAGGTATTGAAATGGTTTTTACAATGTTTGGAGTGAACCAAAACCTTGATGTATTCATCAATTGATTATGAAAAATAATCAGGTATCTTGAATAACCATATCGAGCTCATATTTGTGATATCTCTCTATGATAAATCATTCAAAAAAATTGATGGCCTCCTTGTATGCATGAGACTTGATGAAGATAACATAGTTGGTGGAATATATATATTACATTATCTGTGGTTTCACTATCAATTATGAATTTATGGTTTTAACCCTAAGAAAATAATCTTTCATTCATTAAACATTTTAACTTACTCATCATTCAATGAATTCAATCAATCAATTAAGGATTCATAACAGTCCTTGTTTCATGGCTACAAACTAAATTACATAATATTTCTTGGTGTATAATGTTTAAATTTGGATGATTTTATCCTTTTTTATGCAATTATAAATAATGATATATTATCAAAGAAACATAATATTAAAATATTATCAACATAATCTTCTTGTGATACAAATTTCCCATCCATGAGTAGAAGATTGATATAGGAATCTCTAATGTGTTTTAATATCTATGCACTAATTTGTGATGAGAATAGAGATCAAAAAATCTATTATAACATCATGTGGATTGATTTATATACTCTATGATATATAATATATACTAGCTCCCATTATACTAATACAACCTATAAGTCCCCATAATATATCTAATCATTATTAATGTTGATTATCTTTAATGTAAGTTGAGATTCCATTAATATAAGCATCCCTAAGGGTATTTAATATTAACCCATTCATGATATGAATTTCTATAAAGGCCACATATATATGTCCTCATAGTGTGAACCTAAACTACAAAACCCATTTATCCATGTGAAAAGATGTTAAACAGAACAAAATGTTATCCAACTCTCAAGACTATAAACTACATAGGTTTGTATATTCCATGTCACCCGTAGAAAGAATTGTCATCTTTGACGTATGTGACAAATATAAATATATTAATATATCCATTTCTATTGGATGGAATTTTAATTCTTATACTAGATGACCATGTTGTAATGGACCACCCGACATGGACATGAAATTCTACACTACATGTACAATGTATGGACTTATTTCTAGATACATAGAAAACTTATTGATTCTTATATCTTCTATCATATTCTTTGAAAAAACATTTTTTCTACACTTGATAGTTATCAACAGATGTGTACTTTCCTAATTTATGTTTTACATTTCTTCCATCTCTCCCCCTATTTCATTAATTCATTTTTTTCCTCCTATCTTATGAATTGGTATGATATATGAAGTGATGTCATATTTATTATAACTATGTATAGAATGATATTTATTTAATATAGAATATACTTATTTTAGGATTCACCATCTCAAGACAATTTGTAAATTAAAAAAAAAATCCACTCCCTTCCTTAGGATCTATACCTCCAATCACTTTCATATAGGTATGTCTTATTTATATCATTTCATGAATGAACCAAATCATTTGAAGACTCCTATTATATAATTCCTTTTAGTATATCCCTTATGTGTTTAAAATTTTCATTATAGTTTTATTATTTAAAACCACTCAATGTATATATAGTACAAATATTTATCTAAAAATAAATCACAGAAGAAAAAAAACAAAACAATAGAAATATATTCTCAGAAATTATAAAATATAAATTAATTGAAAAATAGAGAACTTGGGAAAAAAGAGAAGTATAAGATAACATATTATTGATTATATTGATTTTCTTGGGGAATATCACTAGGATATTTTGAAATAAATCCTAATTCCTCTTAGGTAATTTAATGAAAACATGAATACTCAATTTTATTGTAAAGATACCCCAAAGAAGAAGGGTGTATGAGTCCTTTCAAGAAAAATGATAGTTATCTCATAATAAAATATATCCTTCCTTGATTATATTCAAGAAAATAATTGTTTCGATAATATCCTAACAAATAATGTTCCATCACATGTAACCAAACCAATTCATCTCATCTATCATTATTCATTTAAATTACTTCCCAAATTAATATATTCCAACTAGTATGTTATATATTAATGATCATAGATGATGTAAAATGGTATACGATTGTGGGAGGAATCTTCATTCATCAAATGAATTTATTAACCATAAACCATATGCATGGTATTTTACGTTCACATACAATAGTATCCCAGTTAGACTAAAATAATATAATATGTTTGTGAAAAAACTCACAACTCTATGTTAATCAAAAAGAATTTCTACATATTTATTTCTAATCAAAAATTACTAATTTTGAAAAAAATTATCATTATCAAAGGGCCTACTATTATGAACTTATCAGCCTTACTTATGTTGAAAACATCTATATAATTCCTAATTCAAATATTTATGAAAATAATATCAACATAAATAATTAATGATAATATTGATACTCTGAGGTCTAGTGTGATATTTATCGAAGATACTCATATCTAAATATGAATAATTAATCCTTTAGAATTATCATATACATCATAATAATTTATATTTAATACCTTGGTCCAAGGAATAATGTAGCCACAATACATTGAACGATCCCATATAGTATATAACAACATATATTTTCTTGATTCTCTTATAAAATATGACTATTTAATGAAAACCATGACTCACAATTCTTATATCTGGTAAGAACATCACATGCACCTATCCATAATGGAGAACATATTGTTTGTCAAAAAAATCATCTCATATGTACATTTCATTAGTCTAATAAAATCATGGTCGAGATGTATTTTCTTGTCATACATGTAATAAATATAATCTTGGTTGTGCACCAACTGGTAAAATGATCATAAACATTCCCAACCACCATGTCATTATCAATGTTAATATATATACTTTCATAATAATAGTACAAAAATAGGAAGGTTTTCATTCATTGTATCTCACAAACCTAAAGTAAGAAGGATTATTAAAAGGAATAAAACACTATTTATATCAATGAATGTATAATATACTATAAGATACACATTATCATGAAAATAAAAGTAATATGTTTATAATTAAAACCTATTGAATATAATATTCCAATATCTTATATAAATCTTTTTAACGAATATATGTCCTTATTTATTCAAATATAAATATATTATCAGAAGTCATAAAACCGTTTAATTATCGTCGGTTATGGAAAAATCAAAGATTCAGTAACAAATAATATAAACATTAAATCATAAATTACATCAGACATGTTTAAATAATTATTTTAGAACTCCTTTTTTATAGTTACATGATAAATATTTTAATATTAATGTTTCTTATACACATACATTATATATGAACCACATTTTTTCTATTGAAATGATTTTCGTAACAGATTTTTTATATAATTTTTTATAGCCACACAACACATCCATATTTTTCCCCTCCCAATGATCTAACATATGAGACATTATTACACATAATGTGTCTTGTACATTGGAGATAATTAGGTTCCATAGTTTTAGAAAAAACACTATTGTTATCACAATATTCCTCAATTTATCTCTTGGTGATATAGACCACTACATATTTAGAAATGAACATCTTGATCTAAAATGTTTCCTTCACATTACTATATGAATTGATATATTATTACTATATTGTTGAGTATACTATAGTGTCAGTAAACTATTCTATATAATATATCCACTATTGTAGAAATACACCAATATAAACTCATATTTCAAATCATATTTATTATATTGAATGATGGAATATATGTAACCCTATACCTAGAACTCATCCATGACTACAAAAGCAATAAATATTTCCTTAATCGTTTTTATCTACCAAAAAATTACCATCTTATAAATAATTTGAGTCATTGTAGGATTTTATTGGTATAAAATTATTATTCATCAAGGACATGAAAAATCTGGTCGGTTACATAATATAGAATTAATGATATATCCTATGGTGAATTCATAATAAATCATATCAATCCTTTTTAATTATTTACATGTGATATATATCATCATAATGTTAATTCCAGAAAATTATCTTATATAACTCTTCTCGTAGATCTCCATTATAAACCACATAACACTTCATAAATTATATATTATCTGACATTGTTCAAGAAACTACTTTGATAAATTAGAATAGATCCTCATTCTGAGTATTTATGTTTCCATAAAAATGACTTCCATTTATAAACAATAAACCCACTAAATACTCATCAATTGACATTTGAATACATCATTTATTATAGAAACCAAATATTACATATCAGTATAAAAAACAATACTATCCTCCCACTAATAATCTTGCATACAATGGAATAATTCACATTTTTAATGAAACTGAACTCTTTTTTTGAATTTCCCAAACAAATATCCCTAATCTACAAATGATTCATTTGTCCATAAATACACTATTACAACTTTTAAAATGTTTTATGATCTTTTAGAATATAAAAACAAAAGGAAATATAAAATAATTGAACATGGATATGTTTCCAAAATGAATGTAGTTTTTGAAATCCATTTAATATATCTCATAATTATAATGTTCTTATGGCTATAAAAATTGTTGTTTAATTTATCATCAGAATAAGTAAAAATATCTATTCATAGAAAAAAATGAATTTTGTATAACCCTTTTCATTATAATATTAATTAATTGTTGAATCATTATCATACATGCTAGTATTATTTTATAAGAAAAAATTATAAAATATGGGTCTGGACACTTCATGTTAATCCACCATGTTCCTAGCATGGTTAGAAAAAATAGAGTGTAATTAAAATTCTATTGATTATAACCATGTGACAAAAAAATGAATCTATAGAGGTTATAATTTCTTCTATTATTACTTCATAATTATTTTCTATATCAAATTCATATCTGAATAGAATTTTATTCACCTTACCCGAACATTATGTCTATTGGGTAAACTTGGATTGTTCATCATACACTAATCAATGCGAAAGTGATTCAATGTCCATCTTAGGAACACTTCGTAATTTTTTGCATTTGAACTTCACTAACACCAACATTACTTCCACTTAAGAATAATTTATGTATTCATTATCAATAATTTTATTCTACAATTCCATAAAATGATTTTTAATAGTGGGATAATATAAATAATATCCCACTATTACGCAGTGATAACTAACAAATATGTACTTGTAATATTTTGGGTTATATTCTTCAGAACCAATAATTGTACAATTTATTCACAACCCCAAACACTCATAAAAAAATCAGAGTATTTCCTTACCAGATATCATATGTTTTCATTATAGCTACTTCAGATGAAACATAGTTCATAATACATCCACCAATTTTAAGAGCATAACCCCAGAATTGGATTGGATAGACACATAGGCTAATAATTGATTAGATCATGTGTAAAAAGTATGATTTCATCATATATATAACTCATTGAATTTTTATTTTCATAGAGGTGTGATTTATGAATCATTTACATGATCTTTCAAATGAACTAATAATTCTTGCCTCATGATTTCAACAACTCGATCTGACAGGAGAGTTATAATACTCCTTACAATTTGATTATATAATTTGATAAAAAAACTCCTTGAACTTTTAAAATGATTCAAACTAGTGTTTCATTAGGAATAATATACATAACAAACTAAATTCATTAATATTGTAAAAAAATATAATGTCACAATTCTGTTGAGTACACATTTTTCCACATACGTAACAATGTATGAGATCCAGCACTCCACTGGACCATTCACCATTTCTAAAAAATAAAATTTCTATAATTATCATATAAACTAGTATTTTTTATATTAAATGATACATATTAAAAGGGTTCCAAAAATCCACTCTATGAATTATATGTTTGCATTTTCGATTTATATGTTCATATTTCCTATGCCAGTGGTAAATGGGGTTAGAAGAAACCTTGATCTTTCTATTTTTAATTTTATAAATTGGATTATCGTATCTAGAATATATAAACAATAATATATATTCCCATTTACAGAAAGAAATTTCCTTCTTATAGAAAATTAAAAATACACTATATGCATATTAAATTTTTAACAATTTCATATTATAAAAAAATTATCATCTCATGTATTGTTATATTTTTTCAATACATGGTTAAAATGATTTATTTCAATAATTTATATTCCAACAGCCAAATGAATATATTCACACCACATTAATGTCTAAATCCATACTCAAAAAATAATGTTGTGTTAATCACCAAAAAATTGATTTCAAACAAATTTATAAATATCGAAATTCATCATATTCATAATGTATTTGATAATTTCATATAAATACATAAAATAACATTAGATTTAAATCCTTCACATTTTTTAGATCATAATTATAGATATCCAACCAAATATAACTCTCTAGACAAGGAATAACCTCAATTATGGTAGGTGACCGGTTAAAATATCCTATCCATAGAGAGACATTACTAAAGAGTGAATAAAATTCATGATATATCTAATACCTAATATTGATAATATATATTCAAAAACTATTCATTATCTCTTCACATTAATTACAAACTTGGTTCATAGTAATTGAAAAGTTAATTTTATAGGTTTATACATAAAATTTAAAGTAGGGATCAAAACCCAATCAGTAGTTTAATTGTTATATATAAAGAATTCAAAATATTCAAATATGAAAAAGAATTTAATAATCAATAACATTAAATAGATTTAGTTAAAATATAATGAAAATTAATTAATTTCCCATAATGAATTATAAATTTTCCAGAATAATTAAAAAATAAATTTAAATAATAAACATTTTATAAATGAGATAAAATATAAAAAATTTTATTCAATTAAATGTAAACCATTTAATATTTTATATTAAATGAAATTTATTCAAAATTTCAGGAATTATAAAATTTTTCATTTGAATTACTATTATTGAAACTTTATAAATTATATAAATATCATATATTATTTAATTTATTAAAATATGATAAAATACCTTTTATGATATCTATATAAATTATTTTATTTCTATATTATAAGGTAGGTCATATTTGTTTCGTAAAATAAATATTAATATTAATATATAATATTTATAAGAAATGTTTTATAATCGTTTACCTATTTTATTATAAACCATTTATAATTAATTAAAAACATTATAAAATCCTTCCAAATTAAGAACTAATAAAATACCTTTTAAAATAGTCAATAAACAAAATGTGACAAATAAATATCATATAAAACATATTTTTTTAATTTAACAATATTAAACATTATGAAAATTATATAATATACATATGTATTTGCTCCATATACACATACAAAGACACAATGTTAAACGGAATTTACAGTTTTTCATAAAACAAATTCTCTACAAATTCATAATAGGTTAATATCTTTTGCATTGCTACATTCATAAGGGTTTGGAGTAGAAAAAATGTACACACTAATTTTTATATTATTAATACCATTACATGTTCCCATTATGTATAAGTAACCACCAAATTACCATTACATAAGATATAAAATCACCACACTACCCTTACATGATTCTTTTCATGTAATTCTCGGTCTTCTGTTTAGATAATCATATGAAGGAAAATTTTTGGTTAACATTACATATAAATTCTCTATATAATGTTTATAAAGTGGTTACCTTTACATTTAAAATATTCATAAACGGAAAGACACATCATAATTTATAAATCCTTATTTCATTATAGTATAATCGTTACATAGTCTCTTCGTGTATTTTTAAAATATATGTAACTTTCCAGATCTGAAGTAATGTTATGTAACTAATATCTATTTCAAAAAAACATTATATTATGAACTTGATTTTGTATTCTCAAAAAAATTATCATATACTACATGATTATATATTGAATAATCTAAGCTCTGATACCACTAATGTTGTTTTAATCATCCACTAATTAATATAAGTAGAAGACATAAAAAACATGATCTCTATCATTAAGAATTATATCAATTAAATCATTTTAAAAAGAAAGAACATAAAAATAATTAGTTGTATTATGTATAATCTTATTATATTGATAGACTTTACATGAGAGAGACATATAAAAACTTTTCAAATAATGACTATTAAAATTGAGGTAATTCACTCACCACTTGAATACAATATTGTATCATGAGGATACCCAACTGGTAAATCGGAACAAGCTAAATCAAAAGAAATATGAAAGGTATTTTTAGAAGAAGATATGATTAATAATGGATTATAAATATAAAAACAATCATATCAATAACAAGGAAGGATCTAAGATTCTTATATATCATTCCATATCACTCTCCACATTAAGATTATCTTTTTTTATATCATAATAGAACAATTATCATCTCATGAAACCTAATAATTTCACTATGTTGCAGCTAATTACCTAAAAAACATCAATGAATACATTTCATTTAACATGTATTGTCCATCGTAAATATATGAAATTTTTCAATCCCACTTAGTAGTAGATATTCAGCATGATTTCATTTAACTCATATATTTACCATGAATCTTATACAGGGGACATTATATGCACTTCCAACATGTAACACCCAGCCCCCAAAATCCTAATCCTAATGAATTATATTAATAAATTGGAATTATTAAAGGGAATTAAATCTGAGAAGTCCAATCATATATGTTCTTTAAATAAACTATTTACATACATAGAACCCATTTTATATTAGGAATTTAATAAAATACAATACATAATAGAATCTAATAAACTGCATCCTTGAACACACAAAAAATGGTCTCTTGTTCATATCTTGGGGAAAAAAACAATGAACAGGGTGAGATAAAATGAATAGTAAGGATTATATAATGTGAAATCATGAAAAATTAATAATTGAATAATAATCAATTACATATAATCAATATGGAATCGTGAATAATTGAAAAACTCACACTATTGTGAAATAGATAATGAATGTGCATCTATGGATTTTTTTCATAGTGAAAACCTAATTAATAGTAATAATTAAATAATTAATAAATCAAATTATTATTATTTTTACTTTGTGTATCTAGCACATGAACCATCATACAATTGGGATGGTTTAAGTCTGGGTGTTCAAACCCATCAGATTTTTCAGAAAAAAACAAAGGGTTTATCGTGAACTATATTATCTTATGAGACAAGTCAATGCATCAAGTGTATGTATTGGTCCCCTTCCATCACTTATAGTCTAAAACATTTTTATAAAAATAATTGATTTTGAAAAAAATATTCCTTATCAACATCCATACTAATTAGAGTATACAAATTCATTATTATTTACAATGTTTAAACAACATTTAGAATAAACAACAAATTTAAAAGGGTGTACGAATAGGAAAATATGCATATCCATTATAAAAGAATATATATTTAATAGTAATGTAATTTTATATGGAAGATGATCTCAAATGGGTATTAGATCCCTCACATATAAAAAACTAGGTGCACAATACCATTTAAGTCTCATAGAAATAGAAAATTCAGATTTAAACCCTTACCAAATTGTAATCAATCAAATCGCATGATGAAAAATTAATAATCATAAAATGAATCATCAGGATTCAGACCCTTACCACACTGTATTATATTTAATAATTTTTTTTGATGAAATGTATGTGTTTTGATACCATATTTTACTTAAAAATCCCCCACCTTGAATCAATGTAACTATTTTATTAAATATAATTTATAAATTTATTTAACTAGTTCCAAATGCCTAAAATAGATATAATTAAATATTTATAATATATATATATATATATTCCACATTAACTGTCGATGTTGGTAGTTATAATAACTTTTTTGGGCATTGTCTCCATAGGCGGTTACCTAACCATTAATGAGATGTTGTTGTAATAATGAGAGAGGAAACAATTATATATTTCATATATATAATACATGTAGTACGTTAACATATATAATATAATGTTTAATTACTCTGATAATATATTTTAGGTTACATGGTTTTGAATTGAATAGGAAAATGAAGAATGAAAAGAAGAAAAGCTGGACGAGTTAATTGAGGCTTACTCGTTGCTCGATGATATTTCTATTACACAACCCAATAACTCCCATAGTGATATGAGTTCGATGAGTGGAAAATGTCCTTAGGTATTATAGAGGCCTAAGAGGGAGGAATTGGAATGATATTTGGTATTGTAAAGGGTGCAATGAGAGGTTTTGTAATTGAATGGGGATGGTTTATTTATATTTGTGTAATATTATAATTACTCAAATTTTGAAAAGATAATAAATATAATATATGTATTATGAATTTAAAATGGTTTAAAACTCATATGATATCATAAAGTTTGAAATATATTTTTATGTTTTTATTTTTTCAATAATTTGGTGATTTTTTTATATGTTAAACAAATATTATATTCATGAATTTTTTTTACCAAAATTAAACACTATTAATAACATTTTTATTTAAAAAAATAAAAAAAGATTCAAATTAGAATAAAATATTTATAATATATTATAATTATCCTATAAATCTAAGGAATTCCTAATTTAGCTTCAAAATATCAAATTTTATTTATTTTACTATCATCAATATCATTAATTTGATTTATTCATAAATTGTAATTAATGCTACATTAACATTGTGAAATTCATTATGGTATTTATTTATCTATTATATATAAATTTAAAATAAAATTATATGATAATACTACTTTTATTAGATTTCAAAACACTAATTACTTCTACAAAAAGCTTTTTTAAAACCATAAATTTAAATTTTATACAAATTAACTTTTATAGAGTGATCACCTTGACTTACACTTAAATAAAATAATATAAAGGACTTAAATTTCTTCTTCTGGGTTCAAAGTATCCCCAACTAGAATAAAACATTGATAATTTTTGAAATACACATTTATAAATTTTCTAGGTAAAATATGGTTTATTTAATAATTCTAATAATTTTAATTAAAATCATTTTATTTATTTTTATAATTCTTGCTCAAGTGTTGCATCAACATTTCATAATAATTTATGATAATTATTTAAAACATAAAAATTATATATTTATTACTATAAAGTAATAATTAGTTTCAAAATAAAATTCTGAATTTATTCATTATGTATATTCCTTATTATACAGAAAAAGGCATCTACTTTTATTTGTTATTTTTTCTTCTCTTTACCTACATAAGTGTTTGACCGACATTTGGATAATATCCATTTTATATAACACTAAAATTTGAAAATAATAATAAAACACATCAATAATACATAATAATTAAAAAAATTATGAAAACAATTTTTATCATTAAATTATTTTATAAGTTACAAATTTTGACATTGTTAGTGTAGCACAAGGAGTGTGTTAGTATTGAAAATGTTTTTTATACTTATCCAGAAAAAAATATGATTTTCATGTTACAAATTAATAATATAAAATATTCCATTTATAATATAATTATTTTGTTATTAAATAGTGTAAATAATTTTTTATATCACAATAATTTCATGATAATGTCTTCAAAGATACAATATTTTATAAAAATGTTTTACATTATTATTACTATTCACCAAAAATAGAACTATTTCATAAAAATCACAAAAATTCATCCAAAACATTCTTTGATGTTTATTAATAAAAAATGAAATAATATTTATGAATTTTTTATAAATAACTATAATATTATTTTTAATTAAAATTCTCATTTTCAATAAAAAATATACTATTTATAATTAAAACTAATTTTATTACACACTAAAAAAATTTACTCGTGGCTTATTAAATTATCCTAAAAACATAGGAAAACAGAATCCTGATTTAGGAATACATTTTAAAAAATTAATTTTCTTTTAAATTAATATACTTTTTTGGAAAAGGTTGAGGCCAAAGCCTCATTTTATTATTAAAACAATTCAACAACCCCTTTTTTTAACTAGTTAGAGAGAGACCCATTACATAGAACAAAGGCCCAGTGCACTTATAGCGCATTACATAGCCCGTAGCCCCAATTTTTTGGCTCAATTTCCATTATGTGAATAGTAACCCGCTGCAATAGTACTCTCACAATACCGCTACTGCTACAGTGCCCTGCCTATGATACAGTACCCTACCGATCTACAGTCCCTCACTACTATAGTACCACTACAGTAATGCTATAGTGACCAGCGCCCAATGGGTTTTGGACCCCCAATTTTCAAGTAGGATTTCTGGGTGCTTACCACTAAGCCAAACCCCAACTACAAAATTTATAAATTATCAAATTATAATTAAATATCTAATACTTACAAGAATACCAACAAATAATTATTAAATTATAAATATTCACTTTCTTTTATAAGATACATACATTTTATTTATACTTTAATGGATGTGGTTATTATTCATAAGGGAAATAGTACAATTCAAAATGGTACATTACTACTAATAATGGTTACATTACTATTCATAAGGGTAATAGTGTATTAAAAAAACTAATTGATCCTATCAGACTATAAATAAATTACTGAACACAATGGTGTAAGTTCGTTTTTTTGAATTCAAATCACAAAAGATGAAAATCATTAATAAGGGTTAGTTTATAACTATATCATATAAATTTGTTTTCTCAATGACTCAGTGTTGTATGCATTATAATAGATCTAATGAATATAAAGTATTTTATAAGAAAAATATCATAAAATAATGGGGTGTTATATTCTTCACTCCATCAAAAATTTATTCCATAAAATATTCATGTATACATTCCTATAAAAATACATGGGTGGTTCCACTTTATTACATCCTTAGGTTCCCACGTGGCTTCCTCCATTTTATGGTTTCTCTAATAAACTTTTACTAACTGAGATGTCTGTTTTGAAATATTTTATCTATAGTTTAATGAATCTTGATAGGCTATATTCCTTCAGTAGTGAGTACATGTCTTGGTTATAAAAAGTACTTCATAAAAAAGTGATATGGAACACATTGTGCATCATAGAATGGATAGTATGAATTTAGAAATTATAAGACACAAAACTAATTTTCTCTATAATTTTGAAAGGACCAAAGTACATAGAGACCAGTTTCCCTTTCTTCCAAAATCATATAACACACTTCATTGATAATTCCCATATCATTAATTTCTAGATCCATGTACATGGGTTCCTTGAAAATCATTAACTTGTTTATCACTTAATGATCCATGACTCTCAAAGCATTATCCACCTTATTTTTCATTAATTAACATGAATCATCTCTAAATATTCACATTCCAAACATGTGAATAACATCATCATGTGTCCACTAGAATAAATTTTAATAAATAAAATTACTATAAAACCATTTTGGAAAAATTAATTCAACCATACACATGTTATTGGATATCTTCCTCACATATAAAAGTGTTTTAAAATCCATCAATAAACGCATAGACCACTTATCCACGAGCCATTATTTAGTTCCAAAGTAGTCATCAAATATCCAAAACAATAATTTCCATGTCATTATATAAACATTAGTAATATATTTTGGGTTTTACTTAATATAATAATGATTTTTAAAAAATTATAAGTTTGATATGAATATCCTTTCTTAGAAATATTCAATAAATGGTCTCAAATCATTAATGAAAAAGTATTTCTGTATAATCCTCATATAATGAATAATTATTATAACATGTAAATTTCTAAAAAAATATTCAAATTCCATAATTCATATGTAGAAATATTAATTATTCTTCTTCATATGTGGTAGTATAATAACATTATCATTATCCAATAGATTCATTTAGTGTATATTTGTTTGGCACATGGGACATTGAATTGCATAGTGTCCCATCTCTTTACAGTTGAAGAATTGCACATTGGGGACATTTTTCTTATGCTTGAAATCACAATCGTTTTGTCCTTCTTCTCTAAACTTATAAAAAACTGTCAATCCCTTTGTTAATTTTATAGGATGATTTTTTACAAAGTCATCACATTTGGGGAAAACCTTAATTCCCTTATTCCCTTCATCCATATTTTTCTCTTCTATCCTTTTCACCTATTCCTTATCTTTATACCCAGATTATTCAAAAAAATTATTAAATTTTCTTGTTAACACATGATAATATTTAATCGTAAGATGAGGATACTTTGGAGACAATATCACTTTGAAATTTTGTCTTAAGGCCATAAAAGTTATGATCCTTCTTACTCTTTTAACCATATGAATTGGTGACGTTATTATTTCATCTACCAGGTTTCATTTCTAATCCATTCCATATAAAATATTACATTATAATATTACGAATTTTCTATTACACAAATCTTGTTATAACAGAAAATATATATTTATTCCTCGAAAATCCTAGACCATATATGTTGGTTACATTGAGGGACTAAATCCTTCATAAAGGTGGGTAAGATAAATGTAAATTTTTTTAAGTCTATCCCATATAAGATTTAGACCAGGTGAATTGTAAATCATATTGATATGTACCTAGTTACCCAGATTCTTGCCTAGAACAACTTTTTAGAGTTATTAATTTTAGGTACATATCTGAAAATTCCAATACCACTTATTGTATCTGCGTTGGGAAGTATTTATAGGAATACCCACATAATCTATACCTTACCAAAATTATATAATGTTATTTTATACTTATCCTAAATTTTTATCCTAGGTTTGTGACCCTTAATACATGTTTTCAAAATCATGTTCCCAATGATTCAACTAAAACTTCTCTGATACTAACTGTAACACATTAAACCCAGAAGCTCATAGTTGGTGCATTATTTTAAATAATTGTATGATTAAAAAGAATCAAATACCAAAGGACTAACCAGTTTACTAGTAATATATAAAATATATACATACATAAAACCCATTTTACATTGTGAAAATATAATATAATATAATACATAACAATATCAAATCAACTACATCCTTGAAAACACAATAAATTGTATCTCTTCATAACCTAGGGAATGAAAAATATAAATGGGGTGAATAGAAATTATATGTAATGGTTACATATAGGGGAGCCATGAAATAAAAAAATTTAATCATAAACAATTATACATACTCAATAATGAAAGGGGAATAATTGAAAAATTAACACCATCAATAAATAGAGAATAAAGGGCATCCATATATTTTTTTAATAGTGAAAACATCAATATCATTAATAAGTTAATAATGAATAAATAGAATTCATATTACATGTAAATAATGTATCCGGAACATGAACCATCACACCGTGGAGACGTTTGATGTTTTTGGGTAGAAACCCATTTGATTTTGGAAAAAAAACCGAAGGGTTTGTTGCTGACTAGTTAGTATAATGACACCTATCGATGCATAGAGGGGATGTAGCATGCCTTAACCCTCACTTAAACACCTAATAATTATTATAAAAAACATTTATTATAGAAAAATATTCCATATAAATTTCATTATTGAGTAGAGGATATGGATTCATCAATATTTCCATATAAAAAACAACATTAAAAATAAACACCTTATAAAAATAATATATGGCTAAGAAAATAATCATATATATTATAAAATAATATGGATAATTAATAGGAATGTCCTTTCATATAAAAAATGATCTCAAAGGGGTAGTAAATACACAACATAAATAATATTAGGAACCCAATAAAAATTATGTCTGAATGAAATGGAAATTGATATTAAGTCCCTTACCACATTGTAATAAATCAAATCACATGACCTTGAATTTTTAATAATATAATGAATTAATTAATACCATAAATACAAAGAGTATAATGATATTATATATCACATGGAAGATTACATACACCACATACAAGAATTATGTGGTGAAGAATGTAAATCTTCGGGAATTAAAAGTGAGATGAGAAACCGCATACCTAAAGTTCCATTTAATTACGTCTTTATTTCACCAATTGAATAATAAAGACATATTTATTAAAACAATTTCATATAATTGAATAAAATTCTTTTAATTATATCAATTTTCCATTATAAATATTGGATGATATTTGTAAATTTTTTTAGATGAAATATAAGTATTTTGATATCATATTTTACTTAAAAAGACCTTTCCATGCACCAATTTGAAAATTTTATTAAATGTAATTTATACCTTGGTTAAACTAATTATAGAAGCATACAATAAATTTAATTAAATATTTTTATATTATATATATATTCCATATTTTCTATCCCTAAACGTTTTTATAAGAACTATTTTTTGAAATTTCTCTATATGTGGTAAACTGACCACTAACAAGATGTTGTCATGAGAACAATATCGAAAAAATTATATATTTAATATATATAATAAATGAAGTAGGTTAATATATTTAATAAAATGTTAACACAA
Organism: Viscum album; assembly: GCA_963277665.1. NCBI lineage: Eukaryota > Viridiplantae > Streptophyta > Magnoliopsida > Santalales > Viscaceae > Viscum > Viscum album. Next base: position 544,301,798 of record OY728162.1, read on the forward strand.
TCAATAATTATTTTTTATAATATATGATTTTGAATGGAATGGGAAAAGGAGACAACGAATAAGTAAAGAGGGATGAGTTAATAGAGACATTCTATTTCCTCACTGTGACTTCTGTTTCACTACTCTATAAATCCTTTGGTGATGGCAGTGAGATGAATCTAGAGAATACCTAAGTTCTCAAGAGGATAATGGTGGAGTAGTTTGATAGATATTCAACTTTGGAAAGGGTGTAATGAGTGGGTTTCCAAGGGAAGGGGAGGGGGTATTTATTTTTGGGTAATGTTGGAATTACAAAAATTAGTAAAATATAATAAATATAATATAGGGTTTATGACATTAAAATGGTCCAAATTTAAATGGATATCAAATAGTTGACCAAATTTATTTATTTTGGTTGCGTCTAATAATTTTTTTTATAAATAATGTAACAAAACATTATATTCATCAAAAATGATTTTGGAAAATTAAACTCTATTCCAAACTATTTACTTTAAAAACAATTTTTTTTAAAATTCAAATAAAATTTTAACTATATCTCATAACTATCCAATCAGTGTAGTGAATTCTGGAATTAGTATAAAAATATCATATTATATGTAATTTTTCATATTAAATATAATTAATTTGAATAAATAATTAATTAAACTAAAGATATATCATCTTTTTGAAATTCATTATGGTATTTATTTTGTGACTGAAAATTTAAAATATAATTCTATGACAATGTTTTTCTATTAATTTTTTAAAAAAAATTATTTCTAAAAAACATCTAGAAAAATAGAAATAAAAATATTATACAGACAATTGAATATTGTGTGAACACAATTACATACTCTTAAATAAAATATTTGAAAGTTCATAAATTTATTCTTGTAGGTCCAATGTGTCCCCAAATCAAATTCAAAATGAAAATGGTATGATTTTACTTATAGAATTTTTTTAGACAAAATATGAGTGATTTAATAAATCTAATAATTTTAATTAAACATTTTTATATTTATTTTTATTATTCTTGAACAATAACAGCATCAACATTTCATAAGTATTATTTTTTAGTATTTAAAATAATAATATAATAATAAATTTCTATAAAAAAATTAATTAGTTTCAAAATAAAAATCTATATTATTTTATCAAATATATTCACTCTTATCAATAACAATATATCTTATTAGATTTGTTATTTTGTGTTTTCAGGCGCTACACAGCATTGCACAAACATTTTAATAATACTAATTTTATATAACACTAAAATTCAAAATTAACAACCACTAACATCAATAATTTATAGTAATTAATAAATAAGTCACGAAAAATATCATTCGCATGAAATTATTATAAAAGATACCAATTTTGACATTGTGAGTGCTTCATAGGGAGTACATTAGTATTGATAATGATTTTTATACTTATCATGAAAAAATTTACCGTCAACGTTCTATATTAATTCAATCAAATATTAACCTTATATTATAATTATTTATTTTTTAAAATGTTTAATTCAATTTTCATATCATAATAATTTCATGACGATGTCTCAAAAAATGTTGTATTTTTTAAAACAAATGTATGTTTTTACTCTTCACCATAAATTTAACTATCTCATAAAAATACTAAAATTTCATCCAAACCATTCATCAATGTGTATAATTCAAAAATGATCTTCATATTAGGAGAATAATTATTGATGTATTGGAAAATTATTTTTTTAATTAAAATTAACATTTTCTTAACAAATAACATTTTTAAAATTAAAACTGATTTTATAACATTGTGAAAAATTAATTATGGTATTATAAAACTAGATTATAATTATTGTAAAAAAATATTTATTTAGTGTTAAATAATATGAAAATTATTATTATTTTAAATAAATTTATTAATTATTAAATTTTAATTTTATTTTTATTACTCACAAAAATACCAATATTTAATTATTAATTTTTAAACTATCCACTTTAATTTATAAGGTACCAAAATTTTATTTATACTTTAATGAGTAAAGTAACTATTTGTATGTGTCGTATTACTATTCATAAGTGTACATTACTATTTATAATGTTAATTTAACTATTCATATGGGTAAGATACTATTTAACAAAAAATAATTTAGTCCTGTAATACTCTAAATAACGTATAGAATGCAACTATGTTTGTCTTTTTTAGACATTCAAATAACATAAGTTAAATCATTATGATTATTTATTAGGTTATATCTATCTCCTATAACAATGTTTAGTTTTGAATAGACTCTTTGTTTCATGTATATTATGATATCTAATGAATTTATATTATTTAAAAAAAAAATCCCACAAAATATTTTGGTGTTATACAACATCATTGTACAAGGCCATTTACGTTATTTTGGATGACCTATTTAGGAGACCATTTCCTCAAACATTAGATTAATATCTATGTCAAAATTCTATGTGTGTAGTACCTTTTTCAATTTATTAGTATATACTAAGATAAAATACCCCAAATATATATGATCTATAAGTGGTTTAATTGTAGTTCTTAAAATATAGATCATGGAGTATAAACTATTAGACTGAAATCGATGTTTTATTCCAATTACTCCCCCACATTATAATGGTACCCAATCCCTATCTCTATTATTGTGGGATTCTCTTCATAACTTGGGAACCATAACATATTGATTTTTATATAATAATATATATATATATATATATAACAACCCAAATGTTGTTATTTTTCCATAATCTTTTGTTGAGATAAAATACTCCTAACACATAATAGTTTTTCCTAGTTTTGAACCCCTTTCTTTTCGAACAGTTCTCCTTTTACACTAAAATGAATAATATTAATCAATTTCATTATATGCATGGTATATATATACATGAAATCTAATATATATAATTTGTAATCATATATCATTAATCATAAGAACATTTGAGAACAATTTAAAAATCATTAAACTAAATGGAATGTGGTCTACCATACGAGATATTATGATGCTTATTTTGATCCATGCTACATGTCATGACTTCTTTATATCAGAAATATATCTTTTAAAGAGTTTAAGATATGTGCAAAACTGCTCTAGTATGAAATTAGTCATTATCAAAAAAATTAATGTGTTTGGGAATCTCATGTTCATGTATTTCTATACAATATTGCATTTCTCATAGCACTGAATTAGGGAAACTTCTAACATTATCATCATTTTATAAAGAATAGATGTATTCTATATATGATATAAGACACATTAGAGGATATTTCATATATGATCATTTTATTTATTTATTCTAATAAATTGAGGTTACACAGTGATATTCAAGGAATATAATTCATATTCTTTCAGAAATAATTATCTATTTCAGTTTGTTCCAAAATATTCACTACAACCCAACAATATATCTCTAGAGAATGATATTCTCCCACACATGCACAATTTTTCATGTATACTCATCCAATTAATAGAAAATTGTGTCTCAATTATTTTTATCCTTTAAAAACCATTTATGATTAACAAAAAATAGTAAATTATATTCTAAAGGATACCTTTGTTCTGTAATGATTGTTCCATAATAATTATTAACTACATCCATAAACATAATTTATCCTAATTATAAGTCCTTATAATCTCTATATGAATTAAATAATATTATAGTGGAACTCAATATTTTATCATGGTCATTAGGCATACTAACATGATAGCCACATATCATTATTTTATATATCAAATATCTTGGGTTTAAATCTATTACATTATCAATATCCATTTAAAAGGACTTGGTTTCCCTTATCCTAGGATCCATATCGAGGTTCTAATTATATATATTTATTATCAGTCAATGCACAAACACCAAAACACTTGTACACCCCTCCATTGATTATTTGTTTCATATCTTGCCTCTAATTCAAGAAGGATTATAAATTTCCCCTTATATACATATTATATAAATATTTTAATAAATTTGGGTGTCCTTAAAAAACAGATCAAAGATACTTGACATTAAATTATATCCCATAATGTTCCTAATTTCAATTCCCTTAATCTAAGAAATAAAAAGAGATAGATAGTTTCTTTTTTTAATAACCAATAAACTATATCTTTATTAAAAATAATTTATTCACAAACTATTTCATCAAATTCTTTGACTTAATAACAAATTAAATCTTTCATATGGATGTAAGAATTCTTGTGGGATCCTTATATCACTCCAATATAGGTTTCTCTATGGTTTCTTGTCCCACTAATCGAGGAAAAATATAATGTAATTAACATTCAAATCTTTTTCCCAAACATTTGCCTGATACAATGTATCATAACATTTATGGCTGTGAAACCATTATTAATTACCCTTCTCTAAATAATCCCATATCTTTCCTCAATTTTATGATTCATCCTTATCATTTATTATCTATAGGTTATGAGTGTGTTAATCTATATAATACACCTCTTCGTGGTAATAATCATCATACTATTTCAACAACTTCAACATAGAGGAATCTTTGATCCTTGTGAGTAAATGTTTAATGATCTCCACACCCTAACAACATCACAGGGGAACACATCACTTGAATATAATTATTGGTTGTCCACTATAAACCAATTTCATCAAATCATTTTCATTTTTATGTATTTTTGTTATGATTTAATAATTCCACAGTAAACTATTTTTTATTATTCCATATTCTTCGTGTAACTCAATTTTTCATCCTACCATTTTCGATGCAAGAAAATCATATCCATATCCTAAAAAATTTTATATTCTATGTTATATAACCTTTAAATGCATTACATAACAGTCCATGAATTATGAACATAATCTATTATCACATATCATTGAGGTAGAATATGGAAGAATTATTCCCCCACTCATATTGGGGTTTCCCTTCCCAATATTCTATGAAGAAAATTGCACATATTTCCCCAATTTCCATAACCTTAAAAATAAAATAAAATTGATTAAACAGAAACACATTGAAATTATTAAGGATATATATATATTTAATTCCACTAGTGAAATCCTATAAAGGGTTTCCATGACAATATATGAGTATTCATTCATAGGTAAGGAACCTTACAGTACATATAAAGTATAATATCAAAATAGTTATAAATATTTTCGGTCGAAATTACATTTAACAATGGTGTATATAAAATCCATATTTCAACTATCTATTTATATCTTATATAATACATGTTCGAAATAAAATGTTATAAAAGTGAGATAAGATTCTTATGTGGAATACATATGATCACATAAAAATTCAAGCCATGCTATCTAGATCACTTGACAATGGAACAAAATAGAGCATATTTTTGTTCTTCTTATAAATTATATCACATAGTTCGTGTAGAAATAATTATATTTTCCATTTGGATTCAAGATATTTCATATCCTTTAAAAGTAAATATAGTATATGGTAAATTTACATATTCCATGATACTCATCCTATACATATTCGACCATAAGAAATAATCCACAAGGACACTGTATTCTATATTTATATCAGCCAACTATAGTGTGTAGTCATTGTATATATATATATATCTATATCCAACATTCATATATTTTTATTTTAGAACATATATATAAAGAATAATTATTTACTAATGGTTATTCTAATCATAATTACCATATTCCACTCTATATCAATTTCAAGGAGGATTGAAGATATGTTGATATTATATTTCAAAATTTTTAGAAGTTGTATTTAATTAATAGTATCTCTGAAAAAATATTTGAGAATAAATACAAAATTTATTACACTTCTAACTTATTTAATAAAAATTACAATATCTTATTGATAAACATAAAAAATTAGTTAATATGTGGTTGAAATAAAAAATATAATTATCAAAATTAAACCATTTTACAACTTGGTTCCCAACTAATGAATTCCTTCTTTAATGAGAAAACAAATCCAGGTTTATCCACTCGAAGGACACAATTCTAGAGGTCAAACTAAAATAGAAAACTCTCAGTATTGATATTTGAGACATGAAACCGATATTCTCTATACTCTAGATGTATACCTATTAATGAATATGTTAATTATGAGAGGTCAGATGATTAAACACATTGTTATCACTCTATATAGACAATAAATCAATGTTTACATTGTTGAATGAGTGGAGATATCCCTCATAACTCTGAAATTTACATCAGAAAGCCATGGTTTTATGAATGAGATATTTATGGTGTCAATAATAAAAAATTTCCACATAATAGGAAACAATGTTGTTGAATGATATTTCCAATCTCTAATATCCTCTGAACATGTATTGATTATAACAATATAGACATGGAACAAAACCCACTTCCTCACATCATGATATTTTATGCTAACTATTGGATCCAAATAATGTTCACTCACTACAATAGGTACACAATTTTGAATAAAAAATAATTTGGAATAACCCAAACTAGTTGATATGAATTTTTATAATTATCATTAATAACCACTCCCATTCATTTTTTCAAGATTCATTTACAAGACGAAATCCCCACAATTTGATCAAATACCATTGATATAATATAATTTATTCTTGTAATGTAGCAGTCAATCTCATTCATAAAAAATTTATAGACATCCTCATTTATAGAAAAATGACAGGGAGATGGAGATTTACCATGATATCCAGCTCACATGGTTGCGTGAACCTTTGATTTGAATATCTACTCCAAAGATATATAGTGTAAAATAATTTGAAAATCTAGTGGTATGTTTTCCCCTCAGGCTATATATACCATTATACTATATGGATAATCTAATTCCACACCTTGTAATAATACCACAATAGGTCAATTATATAACCATTGGGGGTATAAGAACATAAATATATGTATATATATACTATCATGTTAGCATTATCCAATTACATGGGTTGATAATAAGGTCAATTTACCCCCTAGACCAAATAATGATTAATAGAGATATAATACTTCAATTAAAAATGATGATTGAAAATATATATATTTCATAGGGACCATAGTTTATTATCTCATCCACATGAGATAGTAAAACTACACCTCGAAAATAAATCATTATTTAGTAATATTATTGAGTGAAACAACCATTATAAATAATATCCCCTAAGGGTTCATCTTGGGTAATGAATGTAGAATAGTAATGACACGTAAGAATGATTAAATCATCACTGGTTTATATATTCTTAATTCAATGGAATATGAATTTTAGAAACATAGTGAAATATATATGAAACTCTGTTTTTTCGATATTCTAAAAATTATTTCACCAATAAAATTCTCCCACCAAACCATACCATAATAAAAATAGATACATGGTCTGATATGCGGTCCTATAATTTCATATGTGTCCCAATGAATGGTAGATATGAGAAAAAATAACACCAAATAATTAATTTATTTTAATTGCAGATGTTGATTTTCCATCACCAGGGTGCTAATCCTAACACCGAAGTTAGATTACCTAGAATTTAAAATCAAACCACATAGTGAAAAAAGTTCAAACACTATTTTTCAGATTATAAGGGCCATGTATGTGAATGTAATACCCCCAAGAAGTTTATTTTCCCATATCTTGGGTATCAACTTATCAATACACATTATTCATGTATTTTTGGGCTCTATAAACCCGTGACTTCAAACTCATTACCTCAATCTGTTATGTTTAATGAAGGAATCCATATATTCCCCATTAGGATTGGTCAATCTATGATTTAAGGAAATTTTTTGTCTCAACATTTCTATAGTCAATAAATTTATCTATTTAAGTGTTGATTATTATACATCCTACAAAAATTTATTTTTATGCACAAACTCTACTAACATTCTATAAGGATCTGAATTCCACCAGCAATCCAATGCCCGAAAACTAATACCTACCTCACAATGCGGATTATGAAATGTGATTAGTATATAAATACTAATAACAAGAATGTCCTAAGAGAATTTATATTGGAGTTTAGTTTGTATATATGGATCATTACTATCACATATAAAATAGATGCTCACAATTTCCTGAATAATATTATAATACTATATTTTACCCAAATAGAATCGAACAATTCCTCGTAAATGTTTTCCCTGGGGATAAAATTCAACATTAGACTTCATATATCATTATAATTTATACGTGAAATTTTTATTATGGATGATTAGTGGTATGTGGTGTGTTGCGGTTGTAGATCATTATAATCTTTTGTTATTGTTGAGTTTTTCAATATATAGGCCCTCACATGATATTTCCCAAAAATATGATGGATTTTAGTAGAGTTATTATCCTGGATATAGTTTAGAGTAGAAAATGAAAATGTTTACGGTAGGTTATAACTCGGGGTTATAATTAGAACATCATATTTCAATATAATTATATTTATTGAAAACATATATAAATTGAATATTACTGAAGTTATTATTTTTAAATATTCATTATGGATTCAATTTTAAGGATAAAAAGATATTAAAATACATCCCAATGTTTTTTGTTACAAAATTTCTCATTTTCTTTATGTTCAATGGATCTGATAGTTTTGGTGATCTAAATCCTATGTTATCTTGAAAAAATATTGTCATGTTATAAAGATATAATGTATATAAAATAATAAAATATAAGGCGAATATTGATTTAAACATGAATGGTATGGGAATCACCTAAGAGAGATGCTGATGGTAGTTTTATAAAGTGGAATATTTAATGACTAAAAGTTTTTAGATACCTATAGATTTTCGTATTGGGGAAAATATTTAAAGGGCATGTGGATTTTTTTGAACACATAAAAGATAAATGATTTAGAAACACTCATATTTGGTACATGGTTTATCATCTATCATTTTCATGTGACATCTATAAATATTTTGTTAAAAGTGAAAAATTAGGGGGCCCCAAGTTAAATAATATAAGGGGACCAACTACATGATACTCATAAAATCTACATAGGATAACTAACATTATTCAAATTTGTTCTTCTCCGTGATATTTATACTATATTCTAACATAGTGTGTATATTATGGGCCTTAATGCGTTGGATTAAATTTGGAATGAGATTTAGGAGGAAAATATGAAAATGATACATATCCATGGTGTTGTTTAATTGTATTTCAAATAAACCAACTATTAATGGAATGATGGTTTATGCTTTAGTGTGGAAAATATCTTACAATAATATGTGGTGATCTCATAGATTGATATCATATGTGAATATATGGTACGAATTTGAAGGTGTTTTCCTGAATAATCTAAATACTTATCTTATAAGTGTTAAATATGTGGCGATTCTTGACCCCCATATTTTGTTCATAGTATGGTGGATATGGTTTTTTTATCTCAACCCACCTTTATGTTCCCATATAAATTCAAATTCATGTACTCATTTAGAGGCTTCCCATTTTGAGAATATTGTTTTAAAATGGTAAATAAAAATAAAAAATAATTCCATGTTAGTAATGGATGAGAGCTTTAGAAAAAAAAATTAGGGGAAACTTTACAAAAATCGTCCAAAACTGAGGATAATGTCTTCCCTGTTCGGAGAGACCATTCACCATTGAGAATGGAATGGTTATTACCATAAATAATTAAATCAACCATGAAGAGATTAGTCTGTAGTTTAATATAAATACATATAAAATGAAATTTTATAGGACACTATATGTGAGGCCCCTCCATGAGGCCCCCCTGAGATTCATTCTCGAGGGATACCATAGGAGGGACCCTACATATGCTTCCTTTATTAGGGATCCTCTACGAGTTACTATCAATAAGTTACCATGGTAAGGGATCATTATAATTGGGTCCCCCATGGGAAAACATATATGAGGGGAAAACAATGAGGTACCACTTATTCTGTTTTTCATGAGGTCCTCATCATGAGAATTAATATCACATCCCGAGGGTGGGGGATACTCTATGATTATCCATCATGAGGTCATACTTTGTGGTAATTTTATAATGTCCTTATAAATGGTCCCATCATGAGGGACAATTTGAAAGTTCTCATCCAAAAGCCTCATATGTGTGTCACATGCAATAAATATCTAATATGCACTTTTTAGCCTATGTGTATCACAATTATACTAAATTAAATAGAAGCGTATGAGAGTGTTCCTCGCCAAATTCCACCTTTACTAGACTACGAACCATTTATTCCATTTTTGGATCCTTGCCAAAGCAGTTCAATTTTAAGAAATTTAGAATGCTTATTATCCCTATTCAATGAAATTTTTCCGTCTCATTAATGACCATCCATATTTCATTCCTGGATTCCTTTCACCATAGTTATTATGAAGAACATCTCGTACTTTTGGTGCATCCTTTGTGAATATGGAACAAGAATAATAATTCATTAATTATTTGTCATTTCCATAATTATAATCATTAAATTACAAAATAAACACAATATTTCAAGAATCTAGAGGTTTTGAGTCATTGGATACTATCTATATATTATAATTATTTTAAAATTGTTCTGAAAATTTCCGCATTATTTCTTCATGATAGGTATCTTTAAAAAAATTTCCCATGTTAAACTCATCCTCATTCTATTTGAAATGTACTATAATAATGGTGTGAGTTTAAATTTTGAGTTTTTGAAAAATAAAAATATAAACATATTACCTATGGTGAGATAATAAGAATTTGATAAAATATAATAAAGAGATAAATATCAAATTCAATGAATGTGGAACTGTAAAAATACATTATATGTCAATACAAAATAATTTATGATCAATCAGATAATGTTGATTATAGACTTGAATAACCTGAATCATAAATATCGATATCAGGTGTATAGATTAGTGATATATCAATGAACTCTTAGACCAATTTAATTATTGAAAAGATCATTATGAATCACTATATACCATTTATTTTCCATAGTGTATTTGGAGTGATTAACATATTCTCAAAATGGATTGGTCATAACAACCTATTTACCATTGCGAAAATAGGATCATAAACAATATCCAATTTACATAAAGTATTGCTACTCCATTCACCATTATGTCCTCATATGTAATGTTTTTGAAAATGATTTAATAGGATATGTGGTATAACCCAACACTTAAATATTAATCATACATACATGTCCAACAATAAAACATCTATTAATCATTTAATTTAAAACCACCAATATGACGAGTTTCACATAACATTTCTAAAGGTATCAAATAAATATTCACATTAATTAGACAAATTGATAAAAAATTAATTCACCCCAAAAATTATTTTTATGAAATAATTTATGGATTATTTATAATGTAAAACAAATAGTAAAATATATACATTTCTGGATAAAAAAATAAAAAGAAGTCATGTTTTAAAAATGAGTAAAAAATATTCTCATTCAATGGAATGTATGAAGAGAACTTAAATTTGTACGTAATTATATTTAAAGATATGAAACAATAACATTGGTGGTAATTGAAGACATTTAATTTTTATTAATAACCATTAATGATAAATCAAGACTTCCGATAATTGTAATTATAAAAAATATACTATAATTTTTTGTAAAATAAAAATAATCATTGAAGGGGATTTTAATTTAAAAATGGTTCTATTTAAATATATATATATATCTGTGTGTGTGTCTGTGTGTGTGGAAAGACTATGTAAATTGAGAATATAAAATATAGCAGTTTTTGATAGTTAAAGTCGAATAGAAATTATATAATTCAATGAAATATATTTGGGTATCCAAAATATCCTACAGGTCAAGGAATGATTGAATCAAAAACATTTGAGAGTGATTTTCAAAAATTATGCATAATATTTATTAAAAAATATTTTTATCCTATATGAAATTAAATTTTTTTCGAATATAATGTTCCTTTGAAAAGATATATTTAATAATATATATGACTCAAATTGCTTAAAATTGTGACAAGTAACTATTATACAAATGGTAAAATAAGTATCCAAGAGCATAATAGGTATATTATTAAATTGAAATTAAAATATAATTAAATAAAATATATTCATTATAGATAAATGTGTTTTTGAAGTGACTTAATCAGATATGATAATCAATGGTTCACTATATCCAATATGTATCAAAAATTTGAAAATGATACAAAGAAACAATTACATCTATTGAATAGATTTATTCAAAACCCTATGTGTGAATTAATTTGGAATGCAATATTGTAAATAATTAAATATAAAAGTCCCATGATATGAAATTATAATGCTTAATTATATTCTCTATGAAAAAAATACATGGTAATTAATATAAACATGTCTCAAGGAATTAAGCTTCGATAAAAATAATTTATATGTTTCATATTTTCATGTATTAATAATCTATAACCTCTTGTATTAAAAACATGAATGTCCAAATAACCAAACAATAAATCAAATTAATACCCAAAACTATCTATAATTTTTTTATAAAAATTAGTTATATAAAAATTAGTATGTTTTTACCATTTTTCTAGGGTAGTTCTTAATAGTTTTTACCATTTGAAATAATTTTTATGAGTAGTTTTATATTTATAAATTACTAAAAAAATAAATTACATGATCATTAATGATAAATTAATTGAAAAATTATACTAATATATGAAATTTAAATTTGTTTGATATATTTTTAATTTATTATCCTTGAAGATGTGATCAATAATAAGCACACTTCATTAATTTAAATAATAAACAGATGGTGTTATCCTAATTATTGATTTAAATATATATATAAACCTTAAAAAAGTACAAATAAATATTCCAATAGATATTAAATTTTATCGTTTTAATTATTTTTTCATAGTCATCCACGATATAGTTTTGTAACTTTGATCATGATGTAGTAACACCGAACCAAACAAGAACATACCATGAATAATCAATGATTATGATGAAATTTCATTGAAATAAAATCACTCCTAAAGAATAATGATTTATTTTAATTTTAATGAGAGTGATATATTCTAATAAAAATCCTTTTTTGGATTAAGTCATTGGATTGAAAAAAATAAAAAATATAAATAAAAGGGTCTTAATTCTTTGATCTATTGTTTAGGATGGTTAATTTTATATTGATTTTTAACATTAAAATCATTAATTTGTTTTATATTTATGCTAATATCAATTTATTCAAATAATAAAACTTTTATTTTAACATTAAGATCATTCATAAAACATTCATGAGTTGTGGTAATGAAAAAATGAATTCATGGATCAATAGTGTTGTTAGTCTATGCATATTAATATATGATGATTTGATTTTAATAAAATGGGAGAAATGAGATATATGTTTGTTTATTTTTAAATCTCAAAAAAGTAAAATATATCATACTTTTTTATTAAATTCCTCTATAATATCATATATTTTTTGTGGGGATGGATGACAAAAACCTGTTTATTTGTGGACTACCATCATTTTAATAACATATCAGCGTGAATGTTATACACATGTTAAAATTGTAGTATATTTTAATCGAATTCTAGGAAGAATAATTATATATAAATAGGATAAAAATAGAAACAACCATAAGAAATGTACGCCTCTCTATACCGATCATCTTCATTGTGAAGGGGGTTAAACAATGGAGTGTTAGTCTTTGGGAGGAACAAATCTTTTTAATGTTGAATATGAGTGGTGAGATGATATTTGGGGGGGGGGGTGTTTTCATAAATTTATGGGGTTCTATTGTTAGGGTATGTTAAGATAAGATATACCCTTTTATAAGTGAAACATGATGGAATTTTTTATATACCTCTAAATTTTTATTAAGAGGATATCAACTTTAAGGAATGTCAATTAGATTTTAAGAAATAATAAATAGTGAGAAGATAAGGTTGAGAAAATCCAAAACCACACATTCCTATATTTTTATAATAATGTGGGAGGTCATTACTATTGGACTTCTACTTTTACTATTTTAAATTTTACGACAACAACTATTTTTACCTATTTATGTTTTCATTTATTTTTAGAAAACCAAATGCACCATATTATATACTGTTGACCTATTGATTCCAAATTTGAAATCTATTTAATTTAACCCAACTTCAATGTTAGATGAAAAATAATCAAAAAATAATGTTGTATAATATATTAAAAGAAATTTCTTAAGGGAAATTTTACAAAAATTCTAATATATTACGCATAGGTTTTGACACTACAATCAATATTTATAAATTTTAATATAACTAAAAATTAATATTATTTCTAGAAAAGTGCTTCATAAATTATAAAATAAGTTTTATATTTTATAAATTCCATCAAATTCATGGTATTTATAAAAAATTTACATTTCACTATTCAATTTAAAATAAAATTTTTATAGAAAAATTAACAAAAATAACAATATGAAAATATTAATTGTATAAATTAAAAATTAATGTATAATTATCAATTTCTAGTCATAATATATATATATATATGTATGAGAGTAAATGAAATATATATATATATATATATATATATATTATTGAATGATATCATTATGAAAATGATTTATATTTTAATAATAATTCATGTAAATCCTTAATTGAAGGAATGTTAGATATTAGGTCATATATTTAAATAGAATATATTATAATAATTATGAAAACCATCAACCATCACACTTGACTTAGCTTATAATGATATAAAATTTATATTTATGTCTTTTTAACAATATAAATGACACTCTTTTTTTCATCTAAAACATACAATGTTAAAAGGAAATATTTAATCACTATCATTTTTATAGATAATTTAGCTGTCATGTTTTAGGGAACTATAAAAAACTAATAACAAATTCTTTTATAAACAACTAGGTCATAAATATTAACATCATCTCCCACTAAAATCTTTATATATAATATTGTTATAAGGAAAATCATACTTAAAACAATTCTTTACAGCCTACATAAAAGAAACAATAGAAAAAAGTGAGCTAAAATTAACATTAAAGGTTACATATAGTGTAATAGATCATTATTCAATAATAAATGAGTCAAATTAAATATTGTAGTATTAATATTTAAAATAAAATAACTAAAAACATACGATTTATTGAATAAATTGAAAATAATATTATTGGAATAAGAAATGATAAATAATTCAATGTAATTTATCACTTGAGCATGAAAAATTTCCATTGATATTACAACTAATAAAATATTCGCATGGAATATAAATAAGTGAATTCATCATGATTTAATTTTTAATACCATACATCTATAACTTAAAATTAATTTCTTACCCAAGACATCTAAATATACCCTCATATCTTTGTATGGTGTCATCTACCCAAAGGGGTAAGGCCTAGTCCAGATCCCTATAATTTTTGTGTGCTGATAGGTACTAATTAATTTAGTGTCCATAGTAAGGAAAAAAAGTCATTTACAATGTCCATTTCATTCCTTGTATATAGAAATAATACAACTAAATCCAAATTCTTGAATAGAATCAATAATTTCCCACATTAGATGATGTACTCATACGGAGTATCAATACATTCCCCAATAAAACTGTTCCTAATCCAACTAAATTAATATAAATAATGGTATAATTATATTAAATCCAAAAAATATTATTAAATTTATTATTTTTAAACAGTTTAAAATAATTTTTTTATAATACAAGAATATTTCGAGAGGAAAATACTATTCTTATATTGGAATAAAATTTAAAATATAAAAAGTTCCCATGAAATAATGATTTATTATTCATTGTATGGAACCTTTAAAAATTTTAATTCATGTTTTAAATCATTGAGGCTTTTTGATGGTATGAAATTATGGTCTATATGTGAAGTTATAACAAAATTAATTATAATCATTTATCATAAAAATCAAAAAACAACATTGTTTTGAAAATGATAGGAAGATTAATTGTAAAACATTTTGTAATCAAATAGTTAAAAATATATATAAAATAGAATTTGAAAATTTTAAAAACATTTTTTCAAGAAATGAAATTGGAAGAGAAATATTCCTCATCTTAGACATTAAAATTAACAATCTCAAGTAATTATTAAATTGTGAAATAAACCCTTACCAATTGGGTTTTTTTAAATCCTAATCCCCATGAAATAAATAACATAAAATATATCTTTAGATACCATGGAGACAAATATTTGCATGATATAATATATTAATAGGATAATATATTAACCGCAGAAAATAAATAATTTTGTAACCGGGAATATGCATCGCTAAATTAAAAGGTATATAAAAAACCCTTCCCAAAGATCCACATTTCCTTACAAGATACATTAAAATAATGTGTAAAAATTTAAATATATTGAAATTATATAAAAATATAATTAATTTCAAATATGATCCATTTATAAACGTTTATTACATATTTTATAATGATTATTTTGTACTATAATTATCTTAGTTTTTTATATCATTGTTTTTCTTGATTGTATTGATTCGTCAGTTCTAGTACTAATACATTTTTTATGGATAAATCATCTCTAAAAAATTAATCATTCGAGAAATATGTTATATTATAAATATATAGTTAATTATATTAATTAATAAATGGTATAAATATAATAATTAATTAAACCATTCATGAAGATAGTAATATATTTGTATGGGTGAATGTGGATTTACTTTTTCTATAGATGGAGACATGAAATGATAAGGATTAATTGACCTTTATGGAATCATAATTATTTAATATATATGATATATATTCATTATTCCCACATTTATAACCATCCAGGTTAAATGATGATGAAAATCAAACTACACCTTTGTGTGGATATGGTAAGTCATTCATAGACACGAATGATGACTTCACTATTTGTTGGATGGAAACGAAATGGAGTACGGTTTCACAAAAAACCTAATAAAAATTAATTATATTTATGATATTAGTGTTATTATTTTAGGAGGGTTAAAACACATGAATAATATGTATAATTATAAATAAATAAGAAATAGTTGGTATATATTATTATTCATCTTGGGTGGACTCTATTGAGATCTCTTCATATAGGACCTTGTATTGATTGTATGGATGTGATAGAACCACTTGATTTTAGATATGTATTATTATTAAATTTTTGGTCATGTTCTAGTAATGATAGATTTATAAATGTAGTGTAATAAAGTAATGGTAGGGGTTTCCATTTATAATCGAGGGGTTTGTCATTCATAGAATTTCACACAAGATTAAAATATAATAAAACTAATGTAGATGAAAAATCATCCATATAATGTATAAATGTTCATGGTAGGAAAACATACAACAAATATTTTCACATTTTTTCTTATTTAATGTCCTTGGTATTATAAAATAATTTTATAAAATCTTATTTTCTTAGAATATCATAATTATTGATTTTGACATTATCCAATACTCTGAAATTAATAACATCAATGAAAATCATAAATTATAAAAAAACCTTAATAAATCCCAAAAATATCATTTTAATTTACAAAATATATTGATCATGTTATATAAAATTATAATAATTTTAGTATTATTAATATCATTTTCTTTGTTGTTGTCATAATTTAATAATTAAAATGCAAGTGTTGTGTAAGAAATTAAGTAAATTATATCATCTCAAAACCCATTCTCATGATATTGATTAGTATTTTATATTTCCAAATATTAATTTTATTCAGCCATATCCTTTGGAAATACCCATATTTAAAATATTTCAGTTATTAAAAACAATAGATGACATGTTATACTATTCATTAAATAAAATACAATAAGTGTAACATTAACACCCAAATGGGCATAAAATTTTATATAACTGTATATTAGTTTATTGTAGTGTAAATAAAAACATCAAAAGAAGATCATATAATCCATTTCTACCAATTTATAGAGAATATAATTTTGTTTTAAACCTATATTATCCATTTTACTCTTACCGTGGTAATAAAAATATTATAGTTAACATTTATAAAAACAAAAAAGAAACTAGTAAATTTTTAAAAAATTTAGACCCACTAATTACTACTATGGGAAACAGTTTTCAATATTCAACTCATATAAGTCAGATAATTTAATTTAATATTAATCTTTCAAAATACAATTAATATTAGTGTTCTTGAAAAATTCATTTTCATGCCCCAAAATATAGTTATAAAAATTAATTAAAGGATGATTGAAAATTAATTTTTTAGATTATAAATAACATAATATAACTTAAATTAATGTCATATCCTATTCCAATCATAATATTATATTTTAATATAATTTAAATAAATTGTTTACAAATAGTGTTTTGTTTTCATTATTCAATGGGAAATCATTTTTTTAGAAAAATAAAAAATAACTGTATTATATTTTTTATGAGATAATTTCCAAAAAGATATAATTTTAATTTAAGAAAATTTATATAATTTATAGAAACTAATGATAATAATCAATGATAAAAAATTAGAAAAAAAATATTTTTTTAAAGAAAATGTTTTTTATACAATAAAATGACTGTAAAAAAATCAAGGGCATATTAAAAAGAAATAATTATTAAATTAAAAATAAGTATGAATATTATATATTTTATAACTAGTAAAATATTATTATTTCCTAGCAATTTAATTGCTGACATATATGGATCACATTTAAATAATAATATATCATAATTTTCTTCATTTTTTTATTGTGTATCTTGTACACCATCAAATACTGTATTCTTTTAAGTCGTTTGGTCTCACAATATCCCCTCATTCAAAAAATTTCACTATTAAAATTTGACCATTTTATTTAAATCAATGGTTTTACGTGTTAATTTATTTCAGAATCCCACAACATTAAATGTGTTGACAAAAAACCCACATAAAAAGAGGAAAAAGGAAATGTGATATCCACCTCAAAATTTAGTTTCTTAATAGGGGAAAATTACTTGCATCTAAAATCATGAAAATGGTAGAGAAATTTAATTCCCAAGGATTAATAGAGAGTGATTGAGAATATGATAATAGAAATTTTAACCATCACAAAAACATAAATTAGCGACAGGTTAGAATATTATCAACTCAATGAAAAATAAGTTAATAAGATAACATTTTGGTCTTGAAATCCATTGTCATTTTTTTTGTCATTTCTCATCTAACGTATGAACATAAAGAAATATACATACAATGAATGAATAAATTAATCATTAAATAAAGCTTCACAAAATGAGCATATTTGTATCCAAACAAAGAGTATTAATGTTTAATTATTAATACATGGAGTACTATAATTAATATATTTGGATCGGATAATACAAATAATTATATCAATATTAAACTTCTATAATCTAACTATGAAAAATGGTTTTTGAATGATAATATTTTTTTAAAATAAAATAAACATTCATAGGAGGAGATGTCACATTTATCTTTAAAATTCAATGATATTATTCCTAGACTAAATTAAATAATTCTACAAATAAATCGATGATAAATTATTTAAATTATTATAAACCAAAATTTTAACCTAGAATTCCAAATTAATTTAATAATATATTATTTGGATATTATTTTTACAATTATTTCTGAATAAAATCAATCACTATTAATATATCATATGAAAAATTTATATACCATAACTGTATAATATTCAATATATTCTCATCATTTTTCAAAATAACTTGAATAATCAAAAAGACATATTAATATAATTTATGATTCAAAATTATGAATCAGCCTTCACTCCACAAATAATATAGGAAAAAATTAGGTTTACCTTAATCACATAATGATCCCCAAATTTATGGTGAACTTTCCAAAATAAAATTAACAAACTAATCTCCAAATCCATTTTAAATTCAATGGTTATCTGTATGAAAAAATATATATTCCAAAAATAAAAGTAATAATTATATATTAAATAATTATAGTATATAAAAACAATTTCATAGAACACAATACATACATTAATATATGAAATACACCCATGTCGCTCTTCAGTTATGGGTTCAATCCCCGCATCATTATTGGATGTGATATGTAGGCTCCCACTCTAAGGTTTTTTTTTAATAAATTTGTATAATTTATATAATATTCCAAAAAATATTATAAAAATCTTAAAAATGTAATAACATATAATTTACTCAATATCAATGATCATATAAAGCCATATTTTTTTCAATACATTAAAAAATATGTCCAAAAATTGTGAAGGTATTCTTTGTCTATGAATCTATCACTAAAATCCATACTAATATTTAGGATCGTAATACCATATATTTTTCCCAATACATTTTTAATGAAAATTTTATCTATCCACATAAAATCTAAAATAGGGTTTCTAATACATCAAACTAATGATTAGCCTTAAACCTTTAATCCTATTATGGAATCTATAACACTTAAGCTAACATCACATGAAAACATCAAAATAAACCGAGTATTCTAAAACCTTATCAGATACCAACTATAACAACCATAATCATACCCTTTAGATTCTTCTCCTAAATATATAAACGTTATATTTATGCACTGATACTAATAAAATAATCTAGATTTTTTAATTCCTAAAATTATATATATAAAAAATTCCTGAAAATTTTATTCCCTATGATCTGTCAGGTTTATTGTATTATATAATTAGAAAAAAAATTTACCCAAAAGGATTCATAGAAAAATAGGTCAAAAATATTCCTATAATCTCCCAATAAAATACTTACATCAAATAAAATGATTAGCCATAATGTAATTAAAACCATTCCTCAAAGGATGGAGAAAATAATCATAAGAAAAATTTGGTCTCAAATTATCAGTAAGGGTTTTATATAGTAGAATCTATCATGCTTCCATAAATAATGAATCATAATCATTAAGGGGTAATCAATTATATAAGATAAATATCTAATTATCATTTCATGTAATCAATAAATTGAGACTAATATAGAATAAATATATAGTGATAAACTAATTCAATGTAAATAATCACCTGAGCATGAAAAATTTCCATTGCCAATATAACTAATATACTATTTACATGAAACATCAATAAATAAATTACCAGTGATGGAAAGAAAAATTTTGGACATATGAAACATTATGTTGAGGCCCTGGAAAATACATTTGAAAATATTGTCAAGGTCATATGCCTTGACATTTGCACAAATAGATAAGGCCTCATCTATAACTGAAGATAGTTTGTCTTATGAGATATAATGATGAATAATTAGGATATATTAGGGAAATACCATCAAATAATATTTCAACATTATTCCTTAAATTAATAAATAAAACAATTGGATCTAAATACCAATGAAAATCCATAATTGTCTGCATGGTATGAAATAGTCATACAAAGCTTCAAACATTTCCCCAGTCAAACTGATCATAATCCAAGTAAATAAATATGTAGAATGATTACAATGAATTAATTCCAAATCCTATGATTCCTAAATTGATGTCCACATAGAATAAAATAATTTAATGAGTTTTCCGGAATATTTCTTTGATGAAATTACCCATTATGTTTCTAAAAAATATTTTCAATGGAAAATTGGTTCATATAAAAATGATATAATTTTTATTATAATATTTCTTGTAAAATTAAAAAGAATTCATAAAATAATTATTGTTTTATTACCAATGGAAATTCCATTCATGTTATATTATTTAAATAAACATTCAATTCATGAATCTAAGATAATGATAAAAAAGTACGTTGTTCAGAGAATGATAGGAAGATTATATGAAAATCATCAAGATAAAAAGTTAAAAAAAAGTTATAAATGACATTATAAATATAATTTATTAATAATAAAATCATTCTTCATGACATTTTTAGAAAACATGTGCATGGAAGAGAAATATTCTTCCATTAAAGTAAAAAAATACACAATATAGACAAGTGATGATATATTTAAATAAACAATTACCACATTGTTTTTTCATGACATGTAAAACCTAGGAAATAAATAATATCACATGAAACTTTTAATAACATAAAAAAAATTCATTCATGAAATAATATATCAATGTTTTATTATAAACACACAATAAATATATAAGAGGTAAAATTGTAATATGTCTCACATGTAGTAAAATTTAGACAAGAAACACTTCCATTATGTATGAATTTCCTTGAAAGTTATTTTAAAATACTATTTAATAAATAATATTAATCATAATTATATGAATTTATATATAATATCTTATATGAACAGTTTATATCATGTTGTTTAGTTCTTTTTAGTTATATTTTTAATATTATAATTATTTTGATTGTTAATTGCTATATTTTTCATCCATGTTTTGATTATGTAGTTCCAATACATGTATCTTTATTTTAGATAAATTTTATAGAAAATAAATTTCATTGAATAAATATAATAAATATTCAAAATATAGAAAACTATATCCATAAATAAAATATAGGTAATAAAAAATAAAATACAATGTTCACGTGAGATGGTAACATGTAATTATGAATGATGGTGTTTTCAATTTTAAATGGATTGAATGAAAGAAACTAAAAGTGTAATAAAAAATAAAGAATAATTATAGATACATTTATATCATATATATCAGTTATTTTAATTTTTATAATCATCCATGTAATGTGGTGATGAAAAATGAATTATAGTACTATGTGGAGACAATAAGTTAAACATACACATGATCAATGTTTACGATTTTTTTATGATAGAAAAGACATAGAACCTGGTTTTTCCATAATGATAATAACATCTCCGTATTTTTATGATAGAAGATTTATTATTTTATGATTGGTTCAATATATGAATAGGAATTTGAAAAAAAATATACTTGAAAGATTCAACATTGTTGATTACCACTTCTTCAGCAGACTCCCTTCTGATCACATCGTAAGGGATTTAGGATTTTTATTATCGAATATACATATCATCCATATCATGGATAAAGAGGAAGATAATATTCATGGGTAGATTACGTTGAGTCATGTATTATCAAAGTGGTGTAAGTAAGTGAAGTACGAGAATCCATTTTATAATTAAGGGGATGTGTATTAATGGTATTTTAAAAAAAAGATAAAAATATAATAAGACTAATCTATATTAAAAAACATCCTAGAGGCCTATAAATTCATAGGATATGAAATATTAGATAATACTAGATTCAATTTGTACCTATTTAATATTTTTTTTATTTTAAAATAATTTAATTAGATATTACATTCCTAAAATAAAATAATTTTTAATTTTAAAAATATTCATTACATTGACATTAAAATCATCATTAAAATAATCTAAATTAAAAAAAATTAATACATGCCAAAATATTCATTTAACTTTTTACAATTTTTTAATGAAATTAATTATCTAAAAATATATTACTCCGAATATTAATAGTTGCTCGTCTAAATTTTCCATTACTTAAATAATGAATGTATCACCATTATGTATGCATTTTAAGGATTTATTTCTTCACCAAAATATAAAAATAAATTAACATAATGTAGCTAAATAATTTAAATTTTAAGCGATTATTTTTAGTCGTACAAATAATTTTAGTATCTTTATATTAATAATATTATAGTTATTAAAAAATAGTGTTACATGATTGAATTTTCTATAAATAAAATAAGATAATGGTTATAATCTCACCCGAATGGATAGAGAATACCATATAAATTAATATATGATTAATAAGGACTAAATGGACATAATTAATTTTTATTTAATATTTATGGTCATTTTATAGTCATTATCAGTTTATTTTAATTATAAGTTATCATGTTTTTTTATTAACATGGTAATAAAATTACTAAAGGTACCGCTAATAATGAAAAAATTAAATGTAAATATTTCAAATTATTGTGACCACTTATTAAAAATATTGAATTAATTTTTCAGTATTTTAATCAAATATTTGGTAAAATTTAATTAATAATTAATCTTGAAAAACCCAAAGAGAATTAATATTTAGGAAAAATGTTTTGAAGCCCAATAATTTATGTTTAAAAAATGAATAAGTATAATTAAAATTTAATGTATTATATTATATCTTTATAAATAAAAATTATGATACTTTTATATATATCTAAATTGATTAATTTATATAGTAAAATAAATAAAATGATAGTTTTATAAAAATATTTTTTTCAACTATTCAATGGTAAATCAATCTTTTCAGAAATATCCCCATGATTCTTTACAAGATAATATTAATATGTTGATTGATGAAATGGTATAATTTTTATAAATTAATATCTAAATAATTTCCATGAATTTTATCATAATATTATCTCATAAATAGAAATAAAGCCTCTTATTTTAAAGAAAATTTATTTATAAAGAATAAAATGAGTGTTAAAAAATTTAAGTGATTAATTATAATAAATTAATTAATAAAATCATAGATTATGAAAATTATAAATTTTATAATGTGGTAAATAATATTATTTTCCACCAATTTAACATCTAGGTTGTAATTACCACATTAAAATAAGGATATTTCATTATTCTTTTCAATGGGGTGTTGCAAATCATGTATGCCATAAAATATACTGATATTTTTTAAACATTTAGGAGTTACACTAAAAATAATTTAAAATTTTTTAGTTTTTTTTAGAGTAATTATTTATAGTAATTTTATAGGATTCATTACTTGAAAAATATTACATATTAATATTGATTATTTTTATCGTTCATACAAACTTTTTATTGAGTTGTTAATAATTGATATCTAGTATTTTAAATATCTATCCCCATATTATTATCGAATTATCAAAAAACATTGGGAATAATAATAGTAAATATTTTCATTAACACTTTATTACCTGAATAATCTACTCAAGCATTAATTGTTCAATCATTATTCCAATTCTTAATTAAGATAAAATGTAAATTTTCTCAAGTCTATTACCTCATTATTCTCCAAAATCAAAAAAAAAATCATAGAAAACACCCAATAAAATATCTTGACTTTATACTATTTTATCGTACATTTTATAGTTAGAAAACAACTTTTTGATTGTATTAGATGAATCATTTTATGATTATATACATTGCTATGTAATACTCATATATGAACTTTTTAGATTATATTGCATATAATAAATTACCATTTTCTCAAAGAATATCAACCATACACTATAATATATTGATTTTATTATTCCATAACAATAAAAATTATCATTTGACTCATCAATAAAAATGGAAATAAATTTACCAAAATCCTGATTGTTATAGTGTTATCTATTAAATATTATCAAGATATATAGTGTTTTGGTGTGATAGTGTAACTCATGATAGATTTCCCCCACCAAATAAACAACTTCTAATTCCTCTGAATAGTATTAATAAAAAACTCATATCATTTATCACATTATTCATATATAAGATTGAATTATTATATTACATAAAAAATCACAAAATATTGAGAACAATTTCAGGAGTCAGATTACTACACCAAAATAATGTATACCATGTCGGGATAGAATAATTCACACTACAATGGGGTAGAATGAGAAAAATTTATTTCCCACTAGATTGATGAGTCACACAATCATTTATATGGTTATGGAACAAAGAAATAAACATATGATATAGTATGATATATATTCATTGATTCTATTTAATTTTACCATTTTTATATTATCCAGGAATTTCATATAAAAAGATTCCACCAAAAATTATATCTGCATACCACGATGCATGTGACATCGTTAAAAAAATTTATTATCTCTGGGGAAGTTTTGACAAAAGAGTGATAATTGTAGACCTGAATTTTATAGATTATTATATAAAATATATTTTTTGGATTTAAGAGAAGAATAAGGGTGAAAACTTGATCCAGAATCCATTTCAACATAACAGGGTACTGGAATATTGAATTATTATTTATGCCCACGTAGATCATTCTAGTTCTTCAATGTTATTGACTATAATCAGGTTGTTTTAATCAATTAAATAAATCTAAAATTTAATTAAAATAATATCCACACCAATATACATAATATTTTAACCTTTTAACCAAATTAAAATATATAAAGCATCAAATATCGAAAGTGTTTAATAAATTGAAAGGTTGATTGTAATCTCTATGATAAAGGATATGAAACACACTAACTCACATTGAACGTGTATGTTGGTTACATTATTTATATTAGGAATAAATAATAAACATTTAGTAAAATTTCATCCTAAATGTAAAAGAGAAAATATATTTTATTTATCTATATGATAGAATTATTTCATGGTGTTCACATTATGAAAAAACAAGATTTTATAATTTTTTCTTATAATAGAAATATGTTCAATGATCTTTATTTTGGTTAGGAATAAAAAAATAAATTGATTCCATTACCAAATTGAATATTCTTGTAAGTGGTCCATTCATATATAGAGAATTATTATGGTTCAAATGGGCATATATAGGCCTATTGTAAGTTTACTATACTTGATATCATCTATATTATGCATCATGTTTTTAGATTCTCTATACATAAGATTGTAATGTTATCCAAAAAACTAATTGAAATTAATTATTGATTAACTATATCTAAAGGAATGTTGATTATGGGTTATGATTTTAAAAGTTACATCAGTTCATAATTATAGTAATTAAAATAAGTAATTGGAATTTGACATTTGTGAGAAGAAGTCACATATTGGTGTTGAGTAATTTATTGGATAAATATTTTCCACATTAAACATTAAAAAAATATATTTAATTAATATAATATCCCAAGCTAATTATATTACAATATTTCAGACCAATATGTATATTATATAGATGAAGACACAAACAGATTACATAAGGGTGGATATCTCATAAACATTATTGATTGGATGTGATAATCAAACTACAATCAACATATCAGTGATTCTAGTGTAATATTTATGGATGAAAGAAAATTTATACAGTGTTCCACTTTATCATGAAGATTATAGAACATAGATGTATTTCATTAGAATATGTTCTAACTATGGATCATTTTAATATATATTGGAAAATCGTAGATTAATTTATTCAATTAAGAAATAGAAAATGTTATAGGGATTGAATTATCTCCAAACTAATTATATGTTAAATATTTAATATTCACTAAATAACTGATTTTCATTTGGTAAAAAGTTTAGGAAATTAAATGGACAACGTCTCATTAAATAAGTAGGATTCTATATATTTATACCGGTTCTGCTAAAGAGGGGGGGGTGATATAAATTATCCCTTTCAAGGGGAGATATGAGGAGGTGGTAGCAGAAATCAAAATAAGATATTATGTTTTCATTCTCATAATCCAAAAAAATATAATTTTAATATTATATTTATATTTATGATTCTTTAGTTAGATTAGTTATATGGATTTAAGAGAACTCATTATGTGAATTAAAAAATGTTAGTTTTGAGTCAATTTCAATTGAGAAAATGTCACTATAGTATTAATAGTCATGTCAGGTGTAAGAGAAAAATAAAAAAATTATTCAATTTAAATGTATGAAATTTAGATTAAATTTAACATAAGTTAATTCTATTGCTTTATTCATGAAAAAATTGATACAGTTGTTTGGAATATGGTTTTGTATTATATAAGGAACATTATTTTCATGAGTGGGTTGAAAGATGATTCATTTTTAGTTGGATGAAAATGAATAATTATTTATTATGTTTGAGGACAGAAAATCATAAAGAGTTCTCATTATTCAGTTATGCTTTCAAATGAAATAATAATTTAGTCTTATGTTGGAATCATGTGATAAATTATAGAAGTTTTCCCATTATAGAAATTCCAAGGAATTAGAATATGTTTTTTAAAAGAGAATTTCGTAGTGAAGAAGATTCATAATTTTGATGTGTGGTGATATTTATCATGAGTTATATAATTACACCACAACACTGTATATCATGTTGTGATTCAATATTTCACACTATAGTGGTGTAGATTGCTGTAAATTTCTTTTTAACGAGATGACCTATTAGGACTTAATATTATGTTAATGGAAAAATGAAACAATGAAATGATAAATTATGGAATATATTATTTGAGAATTTAGAATTTAATGATATGTGATATTGTCTAATAATTTTATAAAATATTATTATAGTTCAATGTATATCATCATACCCAGATTCATGTGATATCATTAAAAAGAGTTTTTTTTTCAATTTATAGAATTTTTGAATAAACAATGGGACTTTTAGACTTAGATGTTATGGACTATTCTATAAAATAAATTTATTGGATTAATGAAAATGATATGGGTTTACAATTATATCAAAAATCTATTTAAACAAAAATATGAAATATAATATTGACTAAATTTTTAATACTCATATAGATTATTATAATAATAAAATATTAATGTGAAAATTTATTCTTCTTATTTGAATGTTTTGTTGATAATTATATAATAATTCTGAGAGATAAAATCAAACTACTATATATATCAAATATTAACTAGTAAATGACACGTGTGTGTGAATGTTTTAGAAACACTTATAACATTTACATTCTCTCTATCATTCTCACATAATCGCCTTATTTAAAAAATTTATCCTACATACTAACTAGTAATGGGAAAATTGTATAGTAGTTATTGTTTTAGAAACATATAATTCTCACTCACCATATGTTAGTTCACAATCTCTATGGCCTTTCAAGGTATAAAATATATCTTCTGTCCATTTATGGTCATTATCATGTCTTATAATTTTTTTACTATTAATTATAATACATTTATTATTTAAGTTATATATTATTATATATTTTGTGTTTTTATGTTCTAGATGGGTTATATTTATGATGAATAGATTTTTGGGAAGCATATTATTTTTTTATTGGTTATCTAATGATCAATTAATTAATGTTTTATGAATCAAATTTATTTTACTTTTGTTTTTCTATAATGAAATGTTTATAAAACCAAATTCATTTCTTGGTTTATGTTCTGATTATGTTATTTTTATATTTTAGAACACATATGTATTATTTTCATATTGTGAAGAGTGGGGCCTATATGTACCTTTAAATAATTGGATAATGATTTATATCTCATGAGATAATCAATATTAGAATTGGGAGTGAATACAATTAATTATGGGACTCTACCCCCTACAATATTAATTATAGTGAACTATAACTACAATGATGGTTAGGGGAATGATCCTAATACAATGTTATAATATTTTTTGTAAAAAAGAATCATTATGATGGTTTTAATAGTGATACTAATCCACAATTATATTCATGGTTGTGAAGACATTGAAATTAATGAAATGATTTCCTATACTCATGTGTTTGAAATTTTTTATGTCTTGTACTAATGTTATTATGACATGGATTATGTTTCTTGATTAATTTATTATTCATTTATAGGTAATTCCCTGATTTATTCTAGGACTATTGTTCTTGATCAATGATATAAAGGTAATGGTATTCAAATTTTACTCTCATGTTTTCATACCTTTATACTCATATTATATTGAGTCCACCATTTTTACAATTAATGATCATATTAGATAAAAATTACTTATGTATAATTTACCATGGTTATAAAGAATGGTATAATGTATTTTATGTCTATAATGGGTTATAGTTAGGAATAACTTAGTGTGATACAATTTCTTCACTTATAGACCATATGTTTATGTAAAAATGTTACCAAATCAAATATACCTATACAATTATAGGATTTATTATTATATTATATAAAGAATAATTTATATAAGGATTATATATATATATCAGATATTTCGTTAATTATATATGGGAAAATATCAATTTTAATTAATCTCATTAATACATGGATATGAAAACTTTAGTGATATGCCAAATTTTATATCTAAGGATAAGTCTAAGTATATAAAATTGTCATGGAACTTTTGGGAAGGTTAGATTGTGTGGTTTCCATAAAAATAATCCCCTAAAAAGATAATATTAATGGATGTTCCTCTAGAAAACGTTTACATCTTTCTAATAACAATGAAAATGATGAATTGATATTTGAGTGGATCATCACATAGTCAATGATAATGGGCCTTACTCCACATGTAGTTTGAAACTCATGAAGAATATCATTTAAAAATATAAAAAGTGCTTACAAAACATCATGAAGTATTTTAATTTATAATGACTATAATTGAATAATGATTAGCATGAGGTGTTTTATATTGGAAAAATAAATCATCATTTATATATACAATGATGTATTTTTTGTTTCTAATCATTTTGATTAATGATGATTTTTGGTTATGATATTTTTTTGTTTTAAAAAGGTATTGAAGATAGAATAATGTTATAATAGTGGTGATTATTATGAACAAATGTTGGTGGATATTATTTGAGCTTAGGTAAATTAACTTTTTTATATCATTATAAATATATATAAATTTTAATTACTATCCCAAATGATTAGATATTGATTTTAGTGTGACATACCCAAATGGAATGATAATCACATCTATAGTCCATGACTATTCTATGGTCTATGTTTGTGTAATTATTCTTCTTGAATAACTATTTTCACCCTTTGGTTTTATTTGATGATATCTTAGGAATGAATTGATTCTATCAACAAAAAACTTAAATAATTTATTAAGGATGTGATTTCACTTTTGATATTCCAAGACAACCTACTATCATATATTATTGTGATGAGGATTAATAAATTATGATAGAAACTACATCCCTTACATGGGTCATGATACAAAATCACAATGTGAGTTTATAATATATTGTTGGAGAAGAACATGAAACTGATGATATGTATACTATATGTGATATTGTATATTCTTTTCTGGATTAGTTTTTAGTTTTTGACCGAATGAAAATATTTTTTATTCAATGTTACTCATACATGGTTCTAAACCTATTTGAAGTAATTCACATGTAATGTAATTTATTTTGTAATAGTAATTAAATATAAAATCCAAAGGAATTTTAAAAATATATTTATTCAGGAATGTTTTTCACCAAGGGGTGCACATATTTTTTGGTAAGAAAATAGTTATATTGATGTGATTCTACATTTATGATCAACTGTTGAAGAACATCATATTTAATAAAAAGTATACTCTAACCCATATTAATAATCGATTTGAATAACTACGACCATTGTATATCAGTCCCATGAATATTATTTATCATATTAAGATGGTAGATTATCAATTAACACTCCCACCAAACCTCTATCAAGACCACAATGTGTTCCATGTATCTCTCTGGTAGAAGCACATACATGGCCATTAACATGTAATGGACTCGGAGGTTGTACTTTTGTAATATGTCCTTTCATATAAATGAAAAATTATATTGATATTTGATCATAATGGGAAGATCCTTTGTGGGAAACTGACAATGTAATGAGACCTAATTATCATCAACTATTGACTAATGTGATAGAATTTTAAGAGAAAAAATATTTTTAATTGTGGTATAATATGACACCCAAATATATTATTAAATTAGTTTTCTCAAAATAAAATTAATATTATTTGATAGATTGTATTATAAGCAACATCTAGTTTTAATAAACTTCAATATACTAATAATATTATTATTTAAAATTTTAAATTATATCAAAATTATTAAACATTGTTGAATAAATAGGGATTTTTATAAAAATATTATATATAATTTTTTATATAAATAAATCATATTTTTTAAAAAGTAAATAATTTGTTTACATTCATTATATGATTTGAATAAACTATTTTCCTAAATATGGATTTTATTAATTTTGTGAGAAAATAATAAAAGTGATATATAATATGTCTGAAAAATAAATTTTTAAAAATAAAATAGAGTTTTTAAATCTATATTTCAAAATTATATTTAGGTAATGTTTTATGAATTTTTTTTGGAAAAGATTAATTTTTGGATGAAAATACAAAAATTGGAATTTTTCATTAAAATTTCATTTTTATTTGACACATTTAAGAGAAAAAATTTATTTTAATACATTAAAATTTTAATATTACTGAAATTACATATTAATTAATCTAATATAGTTCATTGGAAGGAATTTCATATTAAATTGTATTAAATCATTCTGTACTTTTGAAAATTTCATTTTCTGAAAAACTACTTTTTCATCACCTTTGTGTGCTTAATATTTTAGTAAATTTAGATTATTATATAAACTGAATTTTATAATATGGATTTCATATTTTTAATGTAAAAAAATATATTATATAATTAATTTCGTATAATTTCTTCCATAAATATTAGTAAAAATTATAAAAAATTTATTATTTATAGAGCTCTGGTTAAAATGAAATTTGGCGTTTTACATATGCATGTGTAAAAATTAATGTTAAACATAAATAAATTATTTATTTAATAAATTTTATTTCATATGTAAAATAAATTAACTAAAATTATGTAATAAATATGATTTTAATTTTATTCATAAAGGGTAAAATACCTATGTTATTAAAAATATGTAGCTTACCATGGTAAAAAATTGAAAAAATAAATAAACTAAATCAATGTAAAATTAAATGATTAAAGAATATTTATATTTTTTGGAGTTTATAGAGACCCTATTATCTGATGATTACTTTTTTATAAATATTTATGCACTTTGGGTTAGTGTGTCCTCCCATTATTAAACATTTTTGGGTATTTAATAAAATTCCCTTCCTCCTCAATTATAAAATTGCAACATCTCCCATTACTTATTCAAACATTATATTACATTTTGATATAAAAAATCCTGAAAAATATAACTACCTAATAACATTATTCCCATTAATATCCTCTCGTCTTCCAAAATGTACATCCATAGGGTCCTCAATAAGAAATCCAACGAAGGTGGTTCTAAGCGAATATATTTGTCTTCCCTAAGCTATTTATATTCACATACTCTTTTTCCAATTATATTCATGTACTAATAATTTAAAATTAATAACATCATTATATATCATATAATTAACTATTATTATGTCATGTAAGAAAAGTCATCTATAAACTCTTCCATCAAATGGGAATTGAAACTATCGATCATGTGTATATCAGACTACCATCTCCCGAACTAATGTAAAGCAATTTTTGTGACCACGTCACACATTTGGATATAAAGATGGATTTAGAATCATTATATGATATTTATGAAAAAATTATACTTCATATGTTATTATATATTATATAACTTCTTACGTTCAATCCTGAGGGAATACATCAACATCACTCATGTGTTCATAGAACTACATCCTTCAGAAAGGATGTGATTCGTTTTTTACATAGGTATTATGTGAATGATAATTAGGATAAATTGCATGAATATATGGAATATTTATTTAATAAAAATTACCCTATAAGGGTGATATATTATCTAAATTGCTTATGTTCCTTCCATCGAAAAAATGGAAACCATGATTTTGTGTATGTACATCCAAAAATATCTATGAATTGTGTAAGTCATTTTGAATCTCTAAATTTTATATAATATCTAAAATAAATATGTAATTAATATAAAATATTGTTATATAATGTTTAAAATTCTATATATTTCTGAACCATAATCAAATGAAAAGGACTGAAAATTCTAAACGAAAACATAAATGTGAAATGAACGTGTTATTACCCAATGTGTAATGCTAACATGGAATTATTATTGAAGGATAATAACATTAAAAAAGATAATAATATATGGTGTAATATGTTTGAATTTTTTTTACTATATATATATATATTATATACCAATATTTATTATACTGGATGATTGAATGAGAATAAATTATGTTGAGACTTATGGTATGTGATTTGTTTCTCACTATTATTTACGTTCGACAGATGCCTTATACAAAACTTGTTTCTTTTATGTGGTGTATATAGTGACAACGAATTACATTTATTATTAATATATAAAAAATTTGGGATATACATATACAAATATTTTTCACTATTTATTGGGGTTTACAATTCAAAAATAACCATTATTTTATTGTTTTGATTTTATAATATTATTGTTTATTAGGTTGGTTTATGAATATTAATATGAAGATTAAATCCTATAATATTTTTCTCAACAGCATCATTAATCCTATTATCACATTTTTAGATTAAATAATTATTTTTATGTCATATTCTTATATTTATGCATTGAATTCCAAAAATTAAAATTAAAAAAAATTGACGTTATTTATCTCTTTCAACAAAACACATTTTTATTCTATGTGTTGTTTTTTCCTAAATATGTTTTCATGAAAATTTTAATGTTCCTATATGAATTTTAAAATTAATTATTACCATTTTTTCTCATTATATATATTTTTAGAAATAATCACTATGTAATTTTTAAAATAATTCTAGTTTTTCTTTTACCAAATATGTTAATGAAATTTATGTTTTAACGCATATGACACGGAATAAAATTCCTACCATCATATCCCATATATTATTTTAATGATTTATATAATATTTTCAATGTGTACTTTCAAATAAAATTACATTAAAAAGGGTTTTGGACCATTTTTTATAAGGATATTTTAAATTTGAAAATGTTATTTTAATTAAGAAATGTTCTTGGGGATCTTTTAAATTCGTTTCCTATCTATGATGACATCCTTTCTTGTCGCCTAATATTTTTTGGGGACACGAACCAATGTCTCAAACTATATTTTTTATAGATTTTTAATCTTCACGGTGATTATAATTTTATTACACATGATCATTTTCAAGGGGTTATTCTATGATAAAATGATGAAATGTTAATGAAAACAATTTCTTTCCAATGGGATACAATATGATAACATGTTTATGATATCCATTTATTTTTTATGTTTTTGATATAATTAATGTGTTATAAACTTTTGGAAAAAATATCAATTATTTTATTTATTTGATTGTTTATACCTTTATCACATAGTAATTAATTGTAAAAATATTGATATCTCATGAGATAAATAGAACCGGAATAGATAGTGATCCCCATTGAGTAAGTTTCTCTATCCACTATGATAGTCATAAGAGTGAACCATGACTACTATGATGGTTTCAATAGTTAGACCAACCCAACATCACAGTCAAGGTAGTGGTCCTTGACTACTATAATGATTTTTCGAGTGAACCAAATCGATGATGATAGGCTCAGTAGTGAATCCTTGGCAACTAGCAAATTGATTTTTTATGATTATGTAATTGAAAAATTCTATAACTTATTCCAATGTAATGATTCTATGGATTATGTTATTTTATTATTTTTTATTATTGTCTTATAAACTATAATGATTTATTCTATTACTTTTGTTTTTGATCTAGGATATGTAGGGTATTATTTTCAAATTTTATTCTCATTTTCTCATACCTTTATGATCATTTTATATTGATATATCCCTTATTTACTCTTACCGAGAATCTAAGATCATGAATTATTTTGTTTATATTCCATCTGTTATAAAGAAAAATAATATGTATAACTTTTATAATAAGGTTTATAGTCAAGATGAACTTTTTGGGAGATAATTAAGATCACTTATTGACTATTTGTTTATGTATCCATGTTCATAAATCAATTTGATAATATTATTATGGTTTAAATTGTTATGTTATGTAAATAATATTAATATATTAAGATGTGATATAATCATGTATGAGATGTTTGGATATTTAAAAAATCCTTCACTTCTATATCTTGTTAGTCTCCCACCAGTAATGAAAAATGATAAAAATGAGATAGATTCCGATGATTGAGAAACATTTTAGGTATTATTTTGTATGTATGCATCTATTTCTTGATATCATGTAGTTTTTAATGATTGATTTTAAATAATAAATGATTGACCATTAAATTAAATTCAATTAATTAAAATATGTAAACATAGGGATAAATGTTTCATCAATAATCTGATGTTTCATATCGGTTGAATAAAAAGAACGCATAAATTTTAAATTTCCATAAAACTTTAGTGAATAGTAATTCACGTATATAATGATAGAAATTTGATCTTCAATAAATGTTATATACCACAATATTTACTAATATTATCTTTTTGAGAACTAAATCCTAATATAATTAATTTTAAAATTTCATAACCATAGTATAATCATGCCATTTGAAGTTACTGAAGATGTTCTGTTTCATGTATGATGCTTCATTTTTCATTTCAATATTCATGTTTTTCTGTGGAATATGATATATATTTACATACAAACCAACCATTATTGGAATACCTATTATAAATTCTTATATATATATATATTAGAATCATGTCATTAATATTTTTAATATATATAGTTCTCATCAATTTTTTACAGTCCATGAAATGTACAATGTAAAATTATTTATCTTTCCATGTGATTATTTTTTATAATTTTTCAAATAAGTTTCATAATGATTGCACATGTAAGGAATTTACAAACGATTTTTCAAGAAATGAATCACATCTTGATTCTAAAATATATTTCAATGAAGGTTAAAATTATTTATATAAATAATGTTTTAATGTTGAAATTGATATTTATAAGCCCTTTAATTTTTAAAATGTTAAATCAAATTTTTTCTAATTATTTGTATATTTATAAATTTATAAATCAATTTAAATTATTTAAAGGATTTTTATTTGTTTAATTAAATAAAGAGTATTTTTAACCCACTAATACTTCTACCTATTAACCTTTTATTTCAGAAAATATTTCTTTTATATATATTGAAACTACTACAAACATGAAAAATGATAAACCTAGTATTTCTTTTCCATATAATTATAAATATGAATTTTAATAGTGTTTTGGTTTCATTAAATTTAGTGAAAATACCTATATAAATTTTTAATTTTCATGTACATTAAAATATAAACATTTTATGAAATATTAATCATTTTTACTAATTAATATTTATTTTAATTATGTCAAAATTAAATAATATTTTAATTTGAAATTAAAATAAGAGATTAATTTGAGGCTGTAAAATAAAATAATCATTTTTGATTAATTAAATTAATCCCTCAAGGTTATAATTCAAAAAACTATATAAAAATATTACACATATATTGATTTATGAGAACGTGAAATTCAATTTTATTGTGACTATAAAAAACTGTATTCAATTTATACATGATGATTATTATATTTTGATACCAATTAGATAGATGAACTATTTTTATGATGATTTATTTTATAGTTACATTAAAATATGTATATAACTTATGGATAAAGATAAATCCACCCTCATCTATCCATTTATTTTTGTTACAATAAAATAATTCAGTTTGGTTTGTGTAATTTCCTATAAAAAATTACAATGTGTATGATGTGAATTTTGTTTATATATTTATAGAAATATTTATGGATGTGTTTATCTATGAATTTTTTATGGATTATCCTTTAATATACACATGATATGTTGAGTTTATTTAACCGAAAATTACATTCACAAAAATCATGAAAATATGTACAAAAAATTATATTCAATAGTAGAAAATGAAATATTTATTTATCTTGTTGTGTGTAATGATGAAATTATTGTTTAAAAAAAAGGATTGCTGTAATATATTCACTTCACTACACAAAAAATTGAGATATTTTCTAGAAAATGATTGTTTATAAAAAGTCTCATTAAATCAATATATCCTAAAATATTTTTATTGATCTATAATTTTATAAAAAATATCAAAATATATTTTAATAAATTTATAATAGATAATATAATGAGGTCAAAAAATATGACATACCCACCCACTACCCAATCACCGGAATGGAATATTCCCAATAAATTAATGACAATCAGCTCCGATTTTTTACATGGTGATGTTTTGAGTCAAAATATTGAAATAGAACACAATTTTATTAAAAATGAATTCAAGACTTTAAATTAATCCTAATATAACTACACAAATACAAAAAAGGGGATTTTACTTATTTTCTAGATTTATGAATGTTAAAATGTTTCTTTTCAGGTTATAAATTCTCTTTTGATGACTATTCTGCAAATCATATATTTTATTAAAAATAATCATTCAATAACATATATATAGATAAATATTATGTATTTCCGTAAATATGACTATAAAATAAATGATATAAATTTAAGTGAATTCCGCGTGGTAATCCATTTAATCAAATCACATAATGAATGCGATATGAATCTCTATAACAATCCAAACATTGAAGAAACCATTCATGATGATTAATTATGTTATATAGGATGTTTGATAGAATTTTATAATGTTTTTTTGATTTATTTATTTATGAAATATTTTCATAATTGGTTTTATATGAAATTTTTTTAGAATTTGATTGATTGAAATATTTTTATTTCATTTTACCCTTCCTTGTGATTTGTTGTTAATGACCAAATGATAAAAATATACATTAAAAATTATGATTTATAATCATTATAAAATTTACTTTATAATAAAATATACGTAATTATAATTGGATACCAAATAAAATCATGTAAATTAGATAGTTAGGTATATCATAGACTACTATTTTTGATATTCTTCTGAATTTTGGAACAATTATAAAACCTTTTAATTTTGAGGTAACATTTACAAAGTGAACTAAAATACTCAAAACCCCTATTATATTATGATCTTTTGATGTGTTGTTTATGTATTTAATAGGACATGGAGCCACTAAATTTGGATATATTTACATTTTTATCAATATTAATTATGTTTCTATGTGGGTGGATGTTATTCACACTATAGCTTCTGATATAAACATAGTACTACATTTTTAGAGGAAACAAATTCTATATACTAGGATTTTGAGGTTTATTATCATTAATAAAGGTATTGAAATATATAATAGATCGTTGTGATATATTTTTAGTGAATATGGAGTTCATACTATGAACTCTACCCTCTATCACCATTATAAAAATATAATATATGAATAAATAATAAAATTAACAAAATTATAGAGAAAATTAAAAACCTAAAATTTTTAAAACTTAATATCAGATGATTCGCATAGGTTTAATAGATCATTGAAAAAAGTTGTAATAATAGTGTGAAAGATCATTTTTTTCTTTGGAATCTATTTTCAAATACCAGTACAATTCGAAAATAATGTTTTTAGGTTATTAAAACCAAAAACTTGAATCTTTTTTCAACATTAAAATATAAAAATTTATACATTCTAGAGATATAATAAATTTGAAATACTCCATAAGATTCTACACCTCATTATTAGAGAAATTTGAATCAATACATGATAAAATGTTCGTACAAAAATAATTAAAATAAGAAGACAAATTTATACTCTCAGAATATCGAATGAAGTAGTATACAAATAAATTTCATTAAAAGTGGTATGGGCCTTTTGTTGTTGAATTTTTTTTACTTTTTTAGTTATCCATATAAAAGAACCCAATACAGAAACACCATTAAATATAAATGGGAATATATTAAAACATTTTAGAGGAAATATTTAGGGGCTTCCATGAAAGGATATCAAACATTAATATGATGTTGTCAATCGGGAATGAGTTTGTGTATCTCTATTATATTTTTATTTTTATGTCTATGATTTTTTCATTTTATTTATGAGATTATATATTAAATGATGAAAAAATATTAAAAAACTAAGTGTGGGAGAGGATCATCCTTTGTTAAATTAATGGTTTTATAATTTTATTCAAATATATCAAATTTTCTTGTTTTTGTTTCAATTTTTTGTGTTAACATTTCCCTTTTATGTTTATTTTATAAATATAAGACTTCAAATGAATATATTTTTCGTTTTTTGATCCCATGATACACTACTATGTAAATTTTTTTAAATCATTTACCTATGGGGGATATCAAACCATTTTAAATATTCATCACATTATTCGTATTTCTTGAGTAAACTAAAATATACATCATATAACACCAATTCATTGAGCATCCTATAAAACATGATATCATAATGATTTTTTGAGAAATGATTAATTTAACTAATTTTAAACACTCTATTTTTAAGATTTCTCATTCATTTATGATTTTATTTTACATTTTATCATTGATTTTCCTTTGAAATACCTGATTTACCTATTACATTGATAAATTCCATGCCATTTTTCCCTATATCCAAACAATAGTGGGAGGTAAAATGAATGATTTAGTTGAACCAAAGATTAGGGTATATTAATATTGATAATTTGAAACTTAATTGATCCCAATCAAGAGAAAATTTGTAAATTGATAGTTGTTATGGTTTTTTTGTTCTTACATAGAATACTATTTGGATAATAAATATAAAAAACATATATTTAAACAAAATTTTATATATGATAACTTATCTAAAATAAATGTAAAATAATTTTTTTGGATTCAAAAAGTATGTATAATAATCTAATTGAAATTATGAAATGTCTCAAAAACATTATTGAAGATTATAGAATAATCAATACGTTCAAAACTATGTTTTTGGATATGTTTAGAAAAAATATTAAGTACTATGTTTTTTAATTTATTTGAGTGAATTAATTTAGCATGCTCAAATGAATATGTTGTGTACTATACTTGAGTATTTCAATAATTTTTTCATATAATTTGCTACTGAGTGTCATATAGAGAGCCAATTATTTAGTGTAAAATAATTCATAAAATATTTCTTTGAAGTGAGATAAAACCCCATTTCTCTACATTAAACATTTCTAAATTTAAGCACTACCATATTTTAAGCCTCCAAAAATCCATTAAAATACATCTTGAGGTAAAATATTAATACACTCATTTATTTGAATATTTACTCTAATCATATATATATTTACACTTGTATTTTTTTGGGTGATATAATCATTTCAAATAAATTCAAAATACATTTTAAATGGAAAA
This sequence comes from Viscum album, assembly GCA_963277665.1. Taxonomy (NCBI): domain Eukaryota; kingdom Viridiplantae; phylum Streptophyta; class Magnoliopsida; order Santalales; family Viscaceae; genus Viscum; species Viscum album. Next base: position 544,342,359 of record OY728162.1, read on the forward strand.
CTATAGGGAGGTATGTGTTTTGAGTTCATGGGTGGTAAAAAAATTTTAAATGTACTGAATATACAAATAAATTATTTATAATGACAACGAAAGATGTGGAATGAAATTTTTTAGTTCCATATTATTAAATTTTTGTATCTCATGGGCCGATTTCATGAAATTATATTATTGTTTTTGTGCTCACTAGTTTTTTTATTCCCTGTTTTATATGTGAGGGTATTGATAGATTTTTTATTTTCATTTCATTTCATCTGTATTTCATGGAATAGACCCCGCCCCCATTTTGTCATTCTAAGGTAAATTACATCATTTTTAGTGTTTGGGTATAATTTAGGAATTTTGTAAAAATGTGTACATTTATATTTCTTTCTATTAATTCTTGACAAAAATTTATTAGTACTTGTTTTTATTTGAGTTTTTTGAAAAATTACATTCAAAATATTAAATTTGATACTGTATCAAAATATATAATCATGTAATTATTTTTTATAAGAATCTAATATGTTATTTTATGACTATAATAAATAAGATATCATTAAATAAAAATTTTATATAATATTGAAATCACATCCCGTAGGAATTTTTCTCCTGTAATATATTTTTACCTTGATCCTAGAAGATATTTTTATATCTTCGATGACATTTTCTCTACTGATATAACATTTTTCAGACATGAAAGATATTTTGAAATACATTGTTATCTTTTTCTTTTAATAAAATATGATTTTCTATGATGTTTTCCAAACTATATGGATCAATGAGTACAATTATTAATTTCATGATATCATTTTTATTTTCATTACTAAATTAATATTTTAAATAAATATTTTATAATTTGTTTGATACATTGAGTATTTTTTTATTATATTATATGAATGTATAATGGTGTAATTTTAAAATTGTTGTAATTAAATTTGGATATTAATTTTTGATTACTTTCATTTCAAATTTTTATTAATCAGTGAGAATAACCTTCAGGAAAAAATATTTTAGTCCACCTAATGTCTCAATTACATAGATTTGGTGAATGTAAATGGAAGAGGATGTGATTCATGGATGAATGTAATGTGGATTAAATACAAGAACAATGTGACTACCTCATAAGATATTTACTTAAAAATTAAAATGTTTTAATCCTTCTAGTCGACTGATTATAGAAAAATGTAATTAGAGTACAGGGGTTCGTAGAAGAAAATTAGTGGCTTTTAATAATTTAAAAATATTTCCCCCCATCATGGGATTTTGAAAAGGATGTAACTGGAAGAATGGGATCTATGGGTCATACAAGCTAGATGTTTTTATTTCATTTAACAATTATGATCATGTTAAGGAGGAGAATGAGACTTTATTTATCTATTATTTGTTAAATTACGTTATTCCCAACTATAGTTTAGTCTTAATAAATCATTAATTTTGATTCTTTCACCTTCATTATATATTTTCATATATTTTTGGAAACTATTTTTCAATATTAAATTTCATTATTTTAATTCAGGAATGAAAATTATAATTAATTTTTAATGGATTCATAAATATATTATGTAAACTAATTAATTTATCTCTTTATATTTTTTAAGTTATGTATAATTTTTTAGTAGAGTGATTTCCATTACTTATAGAAACTCGATGGTCCTTGGTTAGTTGATTTTTTCACTAATAGGAATAAAAATATTACTAATTTCATTTCAAGATGTAAAAAATTATTATAATATCAATTGGAAGTATTTTTGTGATCATTGAGAAAATCAATTATATTATCATTATAATCAAGAAAGATGTGGGAATCCAATGTTCAACACTAACCATTTTCTATAAGCTTGTAATTTAAATTTCATACACTTTATAAATATTAATTAAATTTTAATTCAAACAAAACATTTTTATTTTATTTGTAAAATTAGTAACTATTTATATTTAAATATATTGAAAACCTTCATATCCATAGATTTACATTATTTTTATTTTAAAATAAAGGATTAAAAAAATAGTATTATTTTTCTAACTATTATTTCAACCACATCAAGAGAAAACTATAAAATTTTTGATCCAAAATATTTAAGGGGATAAATTTTTATTATTGTTCCTAAAAAATCCATTTCACTCATATGACACCATATAAACATAAAAATAAAGAACCACCACCGTAAATTATATATATATTTGGTAATTTCAATGAAAAAATCTTCTTCATGTTTACCATTAATGAATGAATACATCATATTCATTTTAAACACTTTAAAATTCCATTCAATAACTATCATGAGAAAAACTCACATAATATCCATAATTTTGAATGGATAATAAGTCTCATAAAAATCTATATCTTCACAATAATTGTACACCTTTCACAAAAAAATTATATTTAATCTCTGTTAATTTTTCTTTGGGTTTTATACTGATTCTGAAAACTAATTTCGTCTATATATTACTAATTTAATTTGTAAGTGAAAGCAATTTTTCATTAAACCATTTATCTAAACATGATTTATATCTTATTGCATAATAAAAATCTAATACTCATGTTATAATACATATTCAACTATTTTCACTTAAACCTCAAAATAGAATATATTATTATTGTATTTTTTGTGGTTAAAAATATTTTCTAAAATCTCTATCAATGCTTTAAATCTCAAAATTATTTTTAAATATAATCAACTCAGATCATCTACATTGTAGGTCTTCCTCAAAAAAAACAAATTTAGTATTATTAATCATTATAATAAAATTTAATTGCACTCTTCAGTCATTAACATAATATATAACATCATCTCAATGAGATTCATTAATAAAATAATCAATATACAATAATGTTCAAAATAAATTTCAATTTCTCAAAAATACTATAATAATTATTAATAATCAGTAGTATATTATTACTACATCACTGATAAAATCATTCACTTGGTTAATATTGAATAATCATATTAAATCATTATATTTTGTAAATAAATTTTCATTTTATTACCGAATGATTATTTATTAATTTATTATCATAGATGTTTTAATTGTATTATCCATTCATTGGAGATTGTTAATAAATTTTAAAATAGAAATAATTATGAATTAAAAATATTTAATCATCTTTTCAAATAAAATTTATGTCTAACTTTTGATAAATCCTTCAATTTCATTGATTCTATGTTAAAATGGATGAATCATATGTTCTTAAAATTCAATTATAAATTAAAATGTACATTTATGAAAGAGTCATTCAGAATCCTGTAATGCCTAGACCCCAGTTACCCAGATTTGGTGCATTATTAAATAACATTGACATCATATAAGGATTATTTCCTGAAAGACCGATCATTTTTTTAGCCTTGAAGGTAATATATTCATTCATAAATTTTACATTACATTATAAAATGAAAAACTACGACAGAATTGTCTCCATAGGCCACACTCATATCCCTTAGACAATCCCTATAGGCCAGTCATAATATACTTAATTGTGTCCTAGAAAAAATAAAACAAAGAAAGGGGTGAACTTGAATGCTCAATTAGGAAAAAAATATTGCAGAAACATTAATAAATAAGCATAAACATTTATGTAAATGAATAAGAATAAAACAAAAGCCTTTTAAAATTGAAATTTAGCATAATATATAAATGATAAAATCAAATAATTCCATTCAATTATTCACATAGATAATCTACTTGTTGAATAATCACATTAAACATCAATAGACACTTTCATAATGATGGAATGCATAATGCAAGAATTCATAACAACATAGTCATGGACTTGTGCCAAGACTACAAATAATATTTTTTGAAGGCCTTGTTCGAAGCCAATAGCTTGACTCATGATACCTACTAATGCATCAAGGAGCTATAGCGGGCTCCACCTATCAATTACTATGTCCAATGCATTACTCGTATGAAAAGGTTTGATCATAACATAATCATTCATATTAATAATATCATACAAAATGTCAATACATTACCCATAATACATGAATGGTATAAAAATAACACATAAACAGTCAATCATATCCCCAAAACTTCAATACTATATGGATGTTTTGTATAATAATAAATCAATTTCTAACAAGCTTAAAATCAATCAAAAGATGATGACATAGATGATATCCAAACTTTTTTAGAGAAATATCTCTTTCTATTTTGAAATCATTTAAAATTCAAATAATTATAAAATAAAACATTTATTTTGAATATAATCTTTTAGTATTGTTAGTGAATCTTTGAATATGTTATAACGATAGAAAATAGTCACACCCACCGTATAAGTTAAACAAACATTCTAACTATAATTTTGTCAAAAAGTTCATAAGGTAACTTGTTTGGAAAATTACAGAAACATTGATTTCAAAACATTTTATAAAAATTCAAACAAGTGTATAAATGACATTAACCCATAGTGTAGTAAATAGTATAAATGTTTTGGAATACATTTGTTTAAAACATGGATGTGGATGATAAAAAGTTCTCAGTAGATACTTACGTAAAAACTATATCAGACAATAATTAGATTGTGAAATTAACCATTACCTTGTACTTTTACATGGTTGAGGTCAGTTTATCCTCCTATATAATTTTTAAATAATTTTTATTAAATTATACATGAACCATAAACATTAATATGATATCATATATGATCTTATAATATTATTTTGTTAGTTATATTTTAGTAGTATCATCGTTTAGGGTGTTAACAGATTCATTTTCCATTATATGCTTATTTATGTAAGCCATGTTTGTTTGGATAGATGTATTTGATTCATATAAATAATTATATTTTCTTCATTAAAATTATTTTTAATCATAAAATGTAAATTATTCTAGAATAATTACGATGGGGAATGAATCTCATCACGTTCATGGAGACGGTAATCCGTACATACGCACGAGCGACAATATCATTATTTTGATAATAAAATCGTATATAATTGGATGGTATATCATATATACAGAATCATTATAATGTTATATTTATTATTTATATCATTTATTCTCCTTATTATATCCATCCAAATGAGGAAGTGTTTGAATAACAAAATATATCACGACGTGGAGACAGTAATCTGTTTATAGGCATGTATGGTGACATTGTCATTTATAGGATGGATAGAATTATGAATACATATGTACCATATATATAAAAGCATCATATTATATTGAAGATATTGGAGTTATTATTTTATAATGGAAACAACAAATAATTAGGAGTGGAAGAAAAAACGAACATGAAAGAGGTGATGACATATTTACCTCTTCTTCAGGTTCTTCCACTTTATTTTCTAAAAAGGACTCCTTATGATTGGCTTTATGAACAAAGGTAGGCCTCTAGGATGAAGGGTTTATAGATTAGAGGATATTTTGGTAGTGTTTGGATGATCCAAATGGCTTAGAATGTGTGAATTTGAGAGAACGAGAAGTTCCCTTTTATAAGAGAGGTGATGGTCAGATTAGGAAATGCTTAGAATATTATTTTATAATAAAATGTTTTGTCATTTCTAATGTCTCAAACATGTATTATTTAATGTCTACAGTGGGGATGGGATTATCACCTCTCAATCAACAGGTTTCATACTGGTTTGGTCAATATATTATCCTTATCATTTAGATTTAACTCTTAGATAAATAGTTTGGCATTTATCATGTCTATATGTATTTGTGTATTATATAGTTAATAGACATAAAATAAACATCCCAGAACACCTCAATAGGGTTAATAATGACATATATAGTTTTATTAATGCATTTTGTGTATCTTTAGATTTTTAGGAATATTATATCAACCAATAATATAGTATTTGTTTAATTAACTCAAATATGTCAATTTTGACATTATTTAATAAATGATTTTTTATTAAGTCCTATAAACTATATTAATTAGAAATACATTACAATTTGCAATCCTAACATGTCATATTATGCTTGAAAATTAGTGTAATTTATCAAAAGTCTTAAATTACATTTATTTGGATATTTATAATGTCAAATATTTTAATTTTTCAATATTTTTATAATTATTGTGTCATCATTGTGTCATAAGTAAATAAATTTATTTAATGTCTAAAAATTATAATTAATATATTGTTTTATAGAAATATTTTTAGCGTTCTTATGAATATTTGTATTCAAATTTATATTATGTATAACTCTATATTAAAAATTGTTTAGTTATTAAACATTTAATTTAACATATTTAACTCTCCTTTAAATAAAATAATAATATATTTCTTAATTTAATTCATGTGGTCCAATGGGAATCATATATTATTCATAAGGTTGTCTTTGGTCGAATTATACTTATCCAATAGAATTATGACATGTTATGGGGTAATAATGTTATCATTTATGCTTAATTACCTTATTTACTTTTAATTGTGGTAAATAAAAGTCAAAAGAAACTATTCACCAAAAATTATTTTCATCTTATTAAATGAAATTTTACATACTGAAATCAACTAGGTCTCTTAGATTTTTGAAATTCAACAGACAGAAGTGGTAAAATTATTGTTTATACAAATTTGCAAATGCTTCTAGGAGGTGGGTAAAAGGCAGTAAATAGTTTGATAACATTTTATATATCTAATCTTATTATAAAATGACTCAAATTAATTAATTTAGAAATATATATGTATTATGTATCTATTTTGACCTAAAATAAATTTATATAACATAAATAATTATTTAAATAAAAAGTCAGTTTTAAACAATAATGCATTTTTTTCACAATTCATCAAAAAATCATTGTTTATAGAAAAATTCCAAAATAAACCCTAAGCTAATTTAAATATTTCTAATACAAAAATGAATCCCATTTTTGAAGATAAAATTTATAAAATTTCTAAATGTGGGTGTTACTATTCATAACTGTTAGTTTCAATGCTTGTGGTGTGTTACAATCTCGATGTTGCGTACAGTGAAAGCTATTGCATTATTAAAAGTGAAACGTACCATGGAAGCTTGGGGTGTTACATTCATTCCACCTTCAAATAATTTCATCCTCTAAATTTGATGAATACTAATGCACAAAAAGATTATCATGGTTTTTCATTATATGTTCCTCTAGTTCCCACATTGCCTTTTCTATCTTATGGTTTTTCCATTGAACATTTACCATACGAGTTGTCTGATTTTTCAACACTTGATCTCTTGTATTAAGAATCTTGACAAGCACTTTGCAATAAGAAAGATCACATTCCAGTTCAAATTCTTCAATGGTGAGTATATGCGTTGGGTTAGGCATTTATTTTCTCAAAAGTGATACGCGGAAAACATCATGATCTTTGGAGAGATTGGTACCATTGCCAAATGGTAAGATACAACCAGAATTATTTCTAGAATTTAGAAATGTCTGATGTACCTGGGACTCAATTTACCCTTCTTACTGAAATGTATAACACCCTTCCATGGAGAGACCTTCAAGAAAACACGGTCTCCAACTTGAAATTAAAAATCCTTCAATCGGTTATTAACATATCTCTATTGCCGATATTGGGATTCTTTGGTGTGTGTTTAGATAACCTTCATCTTTTCCACTATTTCCTCAATAGGTTCTGGGCCTACAAGTTTACTTTCACCAACATAATCCCAAAAATTTGGTCTGCAAAATCTCTTTCTATATAATGATTTATATGGTGCAGTCTAGATACTTGAATGGAAGCTATTTTTATAGGAAAATTCCACCAGAGGTTAATATTTATCCCACATACCTTGAAAGTATAGTGATGAAGATATAAAAATGTATTCCAGGGTTAGAATAGTCTATTTTGATTTTTCGTTAGTTTGAGGGTGGTATGCAGTGCTTAAACAATGTTCAGTATCAAAGGATTTCTGAAGAAATTTATAGAATCATGATGAAAAATGTGGATACCAATTAGAAACAATAGATATGGGTACTCTGAGAATTATTACAAATTCATTAATATATAGTCTTGCTAGACGTTCAAGTTGTAAATATTTTCTTATAGAAAGAAAATGTGCTGATTGGTATGATGATCAATAATAACCCATATTGCATCATTCATTTTAGGAGTCTATGGTAGTCCCATGATAATGTCCATTGAAATAGTATCCCATTTCCACTCATGTATGGGAAGAGGTTGCATGACTCCTCCATGATGTTTCCTTCCAGGTTTTACTTGTTAAAAAACCATACATCATGACACAAAATTATCAATCTCCCTCTACATGTTGTACCACAAAAAATGTTCCTTTAAATCACAATACATCATGTTGTAATTGGGTGTATAGAAAATTTAGAGGTATGAGCATCATCAATCAATTCCCTTTTCAAATTAGGTATATTTGGAACACAAAGCCTCTTCCCAAATTTCAGAATCCCATCTTCATATATGATGTTGATCAATCTCATAATGTTCACAGCTTTATTTTTCATTTGAAATTCCTCATCATCAGTCTGAGATATTTTTATCCTTTCCAGTAAAGTTGGTTTGACAACCATTTGATAATGAATTTATGTTTCACCTCTCATGATTATCCTTAAATCCACTTTCACTTGATCCATGAAAACAGAGGCTGCATTAGTCAATCCAAAAGGAATTACTCTAAAATCTTAATGCCCATACATTGTTTAAAATGTGATTTTCAGAATAACTTTCTTCTTCACACACAGCTGATGTTATCCAGATCTAAGTCCAATGTTTGAAAAATATAGAGCTCCACGAAGTTGTTCGAATAAATCATCAATGCAAGGATGGGGATACTAGTTCTTTATTGTTATAATATTGATCTCCCTGTATTCAATGCACACCCTCATAGATCCATCTTTCTTTTAAAAAAAATGATAGGGGATCCCCATGGAGAAACACTAGGGTGAATAAATCCCATATTACTAAATTACTCTAGTAGTTTCTTTAGTTCCACTAATTCCACAGTGGTCATTCTATAATGGGTCTTTAATATGGGCCTAGAAACCATAATTAAATCAATAGAAAACTAAATTTATCTTTCTATAGGATGTCCAGTTAAATCATATAGAAACATATCAACATATTTTTTCACAATAGTTATGTCCTCTATTTGATCATTCCTCTCCTCACCCAAAGTTATTTAATTCTCTTCCTCCCAAATAATTGAATTTAGATGTGCTACTATGGTAGAATCCAAATAAGAATTAGATGGTGACATTTCTGCTCTAATGATATGTTACCCTTTATCATCATCAAAAATTGTAACTCCTTTTTCTTACAATAAATTTTCGCATCATGGTAAGAAAGACAATCCATACTGATGATTATATCAAATTCAATCATGGTTATGAGGGTGAGATCATTAGATAAAGAACATTTATATGACCTAATGGGAACAAATTCACAAAACTTTGTTGCAATGATACATCCCTTAGGTGTTTTGCTGATAACCCCCTTGTTGAGATAAATTGAAAATATCTAATTTTCATAGAAAACTGGGAAGATATGAAACAATGAGATGATCCATAATCAAATAAAGCAGTTTATAAACTTATGGAAAGCATTAAATAACATGATACCACATCGTTCAAACCTTTATCCTCAACAGTAGTGATAGAAAAGCTTGGTCGCGATCCCTTGGCCTTTCCTGAGGTATGTTTCCTTGGAGCTTAGGACATTCATTTGCATAATTCGCACTTTCACTACAATTATTGCATTCAACATTGATAGCCTCTTTCTTCCACTTAAAATCACAAGCTTTAAACACACTTGTAATGTACAACCATTATATTTAGAAAATTCAAGGGGTGTTTCTTACCAAATTTACAATAGGATGGATATTCAAATTTTCCATTCATCCCCTTATTTTGATTTCTATAGTGTTTAGAAGTTATCTTCTTCTCATTCATTAATTTAATGTCGCATGACTTAGAGAATTATTTTTCTGTCTTGATTGCATATGCGATAATATCTTCGTATGATGAGAATGATTGTGAGACTAATTCTCAATGAAGAAATGGTTTTAACCCATAAAATAATCGATAAATATTACTTCTTAGGTTACATATAGAATCTGTAGCATGACATTCTAAACATGTAATCATATCTTCATTCTTTGTGACATTCTCATCCTATTTTTGCATCAGACATAGTAATTGTCATTCCATATCCGCTCGATGGTCATAAGTATTGTATTTTTCTAATAAAATATATTTATACTCCATATATTCAATATTTTATAATTAATCATCTTCCTTTGTGTTTTGAATCAATATACCCCCATTGATCTGCATCTCTTATGAGGTGTTAAATGGCCGTGAAAACTATTTTACTATCGCTACTCACTAAAGTGTGTAATATTTTATTTATGGAATTTATTAATTGCTCATCTACTAATGGATAGGCACTTCCATTGAATTTTTGTGGTTGTTCCTCATTGTGTTTTCTAACATTCATCCTTCGTGTTGTGGATCAGGGTGATCCATATAGGTAAGGTTATTATTCAAAACCAAAGTGAGTTTCCCAGTATGGCTATAAGATGATCATCACCAGTTGCATCACCAGCTGTACCATAGTTATCTTCAGTAGGAGGGAAATCCCTACATGGATTACATGCATTGATATAGTTTCCATTGTTTCCATGGTGTTCTATTTCTAAACAATGGCCTAAACTATATTAGTTTAAGAATCAAAATACATAATTCCAATATTTTAAAACACTTAACACATTTTGATAAATTTTAGGATATAATCCATAATCATAAAAAAAATTCATCGAGGAAGTATATAATCATAATCAATTCACAATTTCTTGTAACTAAAATGAGAATTATATTAAACATATCCCTCAGGAGTGTCGTAACCAAGTGTACAGCATGGACCATTGTCATGCACCAGTTCTCGTTTGAGTCTAGATCAAAGCAGTGTTTTCGGTTTTTACCCCTAGGTACATCTGTGCCATAGCCGCCTCCACCTGCTCATATCCAGTCTAGGATTTATTTCTCGGAAAACTCACAAAATATTTTCAATATCAAAATTCTAGGAAGTTCTTCTATACTAATCTTTATTTCCTATCTTAGGGTAATGTTCTTAAATTAGAGTTTTTCTTAAATCCCGCTTCCATGGTTTGTACAAAACTTCTCTATTAACCACTGTAACGCCCCAACCCAAGTTTACCAGAGTCGATAGATTATTACATAACATTGTTATGATATAAGGAATAATGTCCCAAATGACCGGTCTGTTTAGTAGCCTTGAATATACTAGATAAATTTATAGATTTTAAATTATATTAAAAATGAAAGAATAATACAATATAGTCTCTATAGGCCACACTAATATCCCTTTTACTTTCCTAGTATGAATGTCATAGTATAATTCTTCACATCCTGGGAAAAATAAATCATGGAAATGGGTGAGTTCAGATGCACAGTAAGGATTACAATATAGTGGAAACATTCATAAATAAGCATCAACATTTAAGGAAATGTATAAGACTAAAAAGCCTTTTAAACATGAACATCTACAAAATTTGGAAAATATAAAATTAAATAATTCCATTTACTTATTCACATGGATATTATACTTGTTTAATAATCGCATTCGACTTAAATGGACACTTTCATAATTATTGAATGCATAATGCCATTCTTCATAACCACATAGTCAAGGCCTTGTGCTAATACTACAAATAATATTTTATCATGGACTTGTGCAAAGACACTAGTTTTCCTCAGGAGGCATACGGATTTATCATGGAGATATATCGGGATCCACCCATCACTTACTAAGTCCATTGCATTCCTCATATGAGAAGGTTTTAACATAACATAATCATTAATATTAAAACTAGCATTTGAAATGTCAATACATTATACATAAACAATGAATGGTATAAAAATCACAAAATCACAATAAAAAATCTCACATAACCTTCAATACTATATGAATGTTTTTTTTGAAAATAAATAAACTTAAAACAGAGTATAAATCCATCAAAGGATGTTGACATAGATGAAATCAAAACATTTTAAAGAAATATCTCTTTATATATTTTAAATCATTTAAAATACATATAATTATAAAAGAAAGCATTTAATTTGAATATATTTTTATAATCGTGTTAGATAAGCTTTGACGGTGTTATAATCATGGATAATTGCTGCACCCACTGTATAAGATAAAAAACAATCTTACCTTAATTTAGTCGAAAAGGTCATAAGGGACCTTGTTTGGAAAATGATGGAAATATTCCTTTCAAAACATTTCATAAAAAGTCAAAAAGGGTATGAATGTCTTCAAAACATTGTCCAGTATGTAGTAAAAATGTTTTGGAATACATTTTTATGAAACATGTATGTGTATGATAAATAGTTCCCAGTTGATACTTACATAAAAACAACCTCTAATAATAAAGAGACTGTGAAATTAACCCTCACCTTGTAGTTTTCCTTGGTTGGGTGTAGGTTAATCTCTTTTACAATGGTTAAATAATTGTTAATAAATTATAAAAGCACCATATACATTAATATGATATCATATACAATCTTCTAATATTACATTGTTAGTGATATATTAGTAGTATGATCATTTTGGGTGTTATCTGATTTGTTTTCCTTTATATTATTGGTTAAGTAATCCATGATTGTTATGAATTAGATGTATTTGATTCAAAAACAGAATGATATAATGTTCATACAAATAATTTTTAATCATGAAATGAATATTATTCTTGAATGATTATGTTTGGCAATGAATCTCATCGCGTTCATGGAGATGGTAATCCGTATGTACGCACGAGCAACAATATCATTCTTTTGATATTAAAAAAGTATATAATTGGATGGTATATCATATATATAGAATAATAATTGTGTTACACTAATTATTTAAATCATTTATACTCATTATTATTCCCATCCAAATGATGATGTTTTTTAATAACAAACTACACCCTGACGTGGAGATGGCAATCCGTACATACAAAATTATGGTGACATTGCATTTATAGGATGGATATGAAAAGGAATATGGTTATACCATTTTTATAATAACATCACAATATATAAGATATAATGGAGTTATTATTTATGAATGGAAACAACCATGATAGAGTAAGAGGATAAAGAAAAGATCTTGAAAGAGGTGATGAAATATTTACCTCTTCCACGTGTTCTTCCTTTTCATTTGATCAAATAGGATCCTTAGGATGGATTTTTGACTAAAATAGAGGCCTCTAGGATGAGGGGATGACATTTTGGAAGATATTTGGATAGGGGTGGGCCGATATAAATGGCTTTGAAGGTCTCAATTTGAGAGAAGGGTAAGTTCCCTTTTATAAGAGAGGTGAGGGTCAATTTAGGAAGAGCTTGAAATATTATATAATAATAAAACCATTTTCGTTTTCTAATGGCTCCATAATTAATTATATACTATCTAAGGTTTTTATCGATCTAATAACACTGAACCAATTGGTTTTAGGAAGGTTTTTTCCCAATATTAATAATATCTTTTAGATTTATCTCTTAGTTAAATATTTTGACATTTACGATGTCTCATTATTTTTATTAAATTATATTGTTAATAAACATTATGTACTACCAAGATAAACCCAATAAGTTTATTAATGAAATATATAATATTATTGAGTCCCTTTTTCTAAACCTTAGATATTTAAGAATATTATATCAACCAATAATAGAGTATTTGTTTTAAAAACTCAATTATTTCAATTTTCACATTATTTAATAAATGGTTTATTTTAATGTCCCAAATACTTCATTACATAGAAATGAATTCATATCTTCAATCATATCATGTCATTTTAACCTATAAAATTACATTAATTTATAAAATGTCTTCAATTAAATTTATTTGGATATTTATAATAACAATTATTTTAAAATATCATTATTAAGGTAATTATTGTGTCATCATTGTGCAATAAATAAATTAATTTATTTAATATATAAGAATTATAAATAAAATATCATTATTTATGAAATATTTTATAATTTATAATGAATATTTATAGTCGAATTTATATTATGTCTAACACTATATTAAAAATGGAATAGTTTTTAAACATTGAATTTAACTCTTTTAAATATTATTTAAATAAAATGATATTAAATGTCTAAATCTAATCCATATGGAACAAAGAGAACCATATTTTTTTCTAATATTTTTTAGCTCAAATTATACTTATCCAATATAATTGGGACATGTTTTAGGTTAATAATGATATAATTATCACCCTTAATTACCCTATTTACTTATAACTATAGTAAATACAAGAAAAAATTTAATATTGACAGAAACTTATTTACATCTTATTGTACCAAATTTTATGTAATTATATCATATGTGTGTCTCTAATTTTTGAAATATAACTCATAGAAGAGGTAAAATTATGTTTTATACAAATTTGCAAAAGCTCCTAGGAGGTGGGTAAAAGATGTTAAATAGTTAGATAAAATTTTATATATCTAAACCTATTATAAAATGACTCTAATGAATTACATTGAAAATTTATATGAATTATGAATCCATTTTTAACTAAAATAAATTTAAATAAAATAATTAATTGTTTATATAAAAAATTGGTTTTATACAATAACGCAGCTTTTTTCACTATTCATAAAAAATTGAATGTTTTCATAAGAATACAAAATATTCACCCTAAGCAAATTTTGATATTTTTAATCAAAAAATAAAATCTATTTGGAAATAAAAAATTTATAAAATTTCAAAAAGTGGATATTACTATTCATAAAGGTTAGTTTTATTGGTTGTGGTGTGTTAGAATCTCGAAGTTGTATATAATGCAACCTATTGCATTATTCAAAGGGAAACGTACCGTGGAGGATTGGGGTGTTAGAAATATGAATCAACAAATTTTTTTTGGAAGTTTTCAATGGAATAAAATACAATGTAAAGGTCTTATAGCCTAAGAATAGAAATGCTAAAACTGTTATAAACATGGTGGAGTTATTATATTTTCAATATAATATCTACCAAATGGATACCTTGTGTGTGTTTAGTCATTAGGACTAGTTTTATAGAATATTGATTAAGGTCATAGAAGTGTTAGAGACATTTGACCAGTGTGTAATATTCATTAAACTCTATGTAAAATTTATTCTTATCAACTAATGGTTAAAGTGTCTATGGTTCAGAATGTAAGAGATAATATTTGATGCAATTTGGTAATTATATTATTTTACATGTGGAATGAAATACAAAAATGAAATAGTAAATATTTTATATCACATTTCCATGGAAGGATCCCATATATTTCTAATGGGTAATTGAAATTGGAACATAAGATTCATTCAGACACAATAATCTATAAATTTGGAAAACTTTTAGAACATATGGGCATCTTGCTAGAACATTATGATCATTTCCCTTATAAAATGTTGAGAAATAAATTTTATAAGTGGTAATGTTATTTAAATGTTAAAAATAAATCACAACCATTTATATCATCTAATTCTGTGTGGAGTATTTATATTAAAATATTCATTTTGGAAATGATATTTTAATTTTGGAGAAGTTAAGCTTGTAAAATACATTCATTGAAAATAGTGGGGAACAAGTAACAAAATATATAGGTTTGAAGGAATCATGAAATATTGGTAATATATTTTTCTCAATGAGGAGTGTACCTTATAGAAGTTGATGATAAAAAATGAAGGTGAAATGTATATACTGATAGAATACAGAAGGGGATATGTTTATTTGATTTTTATTTTTTAAATTTATATATTTATATTAATTCCTCAGATTATTTTACTCATTCATGGATTTTTTTTTAATTTTAAAATTAGAAATAGGAGGAATAGGTAGTTTCTTATTTATTATGACTCTTTGTTAATAAATAAAACCGTTTTTATGGACTAATTTATTAAATTTTATTTTTTTACATCCTGTTTTATTTTTAATCTATTATACCTAGTCATTTTATATTTAATGAGTTGATTATTTCAATTCTCTCTCTATTTTAAGTCCCATACATGACAAAATATGCTATGTTGAGAGGTAAGTAGTAATTAATTAACAATGCTTGTTTGGGATACAATTAATTGTATAAATATTTATTCTTAATATCTTAATCAAAATCGTATTCTATAAAACAAATTATAATTGATAATTTAAATATCACCTAATATTATCATACACACATGTATGTGGTTTATTAAATAGAGATTAATATAGAAATAACCACTCTAATTCTCTCAAAATAGGGTGAGGGGTATAAAAATTGTGGACTCATTCACTTATTTCATAATATGAATAAGAGTGAAATATATATGATAATATAATCAAAACCCAATTTCTTATTAAACCTGAGAATAATCACACAATATTATTTTTATAAAAATCACCTTATTGAAATTATTTTTAAATAAAATTAATGATTAATCATTTATATTTCATGATTACCTAACTGTAAAAACCAAAAACATTCTTCTATTTAAAGAAAATGTAATGTTTATTCAATTCTATATGAAAAACATATATGGTTTTTTATATATTTATTCACACATATAAATGTTATATCAATAACATATCATTGTGGTATGGGATTTGGTTCTAAAATTTATAAAATTTTAATATTATCACTAATTCATATATTTATAAATGTTACTCAATTGACTATTAAATTGAAATAAAATTAATAAATTAAAATTTAAATTTAAATATATATTTTGAGTAAATTTCCTTTTTATCAACTACTAAAACTGAAAGTGTTCACTGTTAATCTATAAATGAAATATTAAACTGAAAGTGTTCACACCAAGGAATCCTACCAAGATATTTTGGGGTGTTTGTGCACTTCAATTCGTTAATAATAAATGAGATATTTTTGTACACTAACTCTTAAATTATTTTTAATTCACAAATAGTTTAATATAATTTATACATATATTTTATGGTCATTCATGTGAATATCCTAACAAAAAAATCATTTAATTCACAATGGGATCTCCGTAGTGAAGCACAATGGATTAGAAGAAGATATTACAGTTTGTAGATCCATTTAATTTTCATTAGAAAAATAACTAATAGGCATTCATACAATATAAAGCCATGATAGGTGAACATCATGGATGGCTTACATAGGTGTTTCCTAAAAATGTTCTTCCCTACTTTAAGAATCTAAATGATTATGAATAAGATCAATTCCACCAGATAAGAATCATGGTAAAACATTTATGAATATTAGGAGTGACTCAGAGTAGTGTGTTCAATTATTACACATCAAGTATTTTATTTTCATTACCTTATATAATTATTCAAATAGTTCATACATTATAGAAAATAAAAGTTACTATATGCAACATCAGGGAGTTCCTTATTTCCTAGTTATCTAGTAGAGTTCCAAATAATAATAGATGAGATTTCATAGAATTTAATCAATGTGGAATAAGTGGTACTAGAAAAATGAAATCAATGAGTTATATTTTTCTAAATTACCAATTCTAGACACAACAATAGGGGACTTGACCATTATATATAGATAAATATATTTGATGAAATCTTTCTAATAATAATAGTATATAAGGGGATATGGTATGTGTTATTCCCTATATCATTATACTAACTAGTGTACTAATTGTATGGGACATAGAATTTGGTAGTATCCTACAATAAATGATAGTTTAAATAGCCAATTTTAGGATGGAAATTACCTTTCTATGTCTAATACATATTGTCAAACCAAAAACATCAAGTTGAACCACCCAATAAAAACTATTATTGACATTCTCCACCATATTATCAACCATAAAAACAACCCTTAGACCAACCATCATATGAAACACTCCAAATTAAATTAATGAAAATGTTTTTAAAACCATTAATTAGTTCAAAACATAATATGAATTAAAAAAATAGAGGTTGAGGAGTTGGTAAATGAGGTGAAGGAAATAAAGAATATACTATAAATACTAATGGATTTACAAACAATAAATCAAGGGAAACTACTCTTTAATCTAGTAAAAAACCACAAGGGTGTTTTGAGAATTGTCAAAACATATTGATACAAGGATATTAATTCTATTTATAACTCTAATTATAATAAAAAAATCTCTCCATGTTGGAAGGTAAAATAAAATATTAAAAACAGTAATGATAATAATCCTTAAAAAGATTACAGAATTTAAGATGATGGTAGCCTTTTTAAATACACAATGAAATAATAATCAACCTTAAAAATAGTAGAATGAAAAATAAAATATTCTATTTCCATTACTACTATATTGAGACATTTATATAACCTCCATGATGATAAAATTTTAACGGGAATTTGGGAATCCTTTAAAATAGTTCTGATCATCTTATTTTTACTAGAAGCTACAAAAAAATAAAAATAATAATAAATTATTTAAGGGACCATGAACTGAAAAATGAGACTACAAAGAAAGGATAGATTTAATTTAGGATGAATGTTTTCATTCTTGATCATAAAAAAACATCACAAAAAGTTTCAACATCATGGGAAATTTTATATATAATATACAATATTATATATTTCATTTAATAATTCATGTTGTGATGAATGTTCCCTTATAATTATTGAATAATTAATCTTTATTTTCAACCATATATTAACCAATAATGATATTGTTAAAATAAGGTAAGCTAATATAAATATTTTATAAACCATAAAAAGATTATATAATATATTATACACATAAATATCCTTAATTTCACTAATGGTTCATCATAGTTCATTATATAAATAAATATACCAATAAACACTTTAAACAAAATAAAAAACATTAATGAATGTTATAAACCAAATGGATATCGCATAACAATTGGTATAAATCTAAAATAATGTGATTTAATTAGTCCATAATGAACATTGATATTTAACCTAAGTGATTCATATTAATAAAACTAATAAAATGCCTCACAAATTACCATTATTTATATTACATTCATTTTACTTAAAACCCCAAATATTATTTCTCTGAAATTAAATATTAAAAAATAAATAAACTAATGATGGTATATATAACTCCTAAGCTAACCTCACATCAATGAATCATAGTCTCTAAATATTTTAAAACCCTACTTTGATACTAGCTATAATGGCCCTGAACCCACACTTCTAGATCTGCTTCTAAAAATAACATTTAATCTTTTTAGTTTGATACTAATAAATGATTCAAGATTTCAACCATAAAAATCATAAATCATAAAAATTATATATTTTATCACCAAAATTTTAAATAAACATTTTGGATTATTATTTTATATAATTAGGAAAACAATTAATATAAAAACTTAGATGAACAAAAATATGGTTCATAAAAATATATATCATTCACATTATCTTCTTAAAATATAGTGAAATTATTAGCCATAAAATTACAAAAACCAATTTATAATATGTGTAAAAGTAAAAATTAGAAGTGTAAAATCAAATTATCAAAGAGGTTAAATAGATGAACTAAAAATAAATTTTCATCAATGATTAAAATATAAGAAAAGGTCTGTTATGTTGTGTTATGTTTAATTAGAATAACAAAAGATAATTTCTACCCATCAAAAAAATGATTATAAAAAATTAAATATTGAATAAAAATATAACAAAAGAAAGTTTCATAGGAATAAAAAATGAGGAGTCATGTAATGTTAATCATGGTCAAAATAATCATTAAAAAGTTATAGAAAATAGAACGACAAAATATGAGAATATTGGAATATTTTCATTATTGAACTATTATAATAACCCTCATAGATGCAATAAAAATAACCAATTAATAATCATATCATCTTAAAAAAACATATTTAATTGATAATTAGGCCATCTATTATAATTTAATTATATTCAAAAAACTCTATCCATAGCACTCAATGCATTGGAAGAATATTCTGGGCTCACCCATAAAATAGGTTGTATCGGAATCACCCATCATATAAGGAATATTGGACTCTCCCATATTACTATATATATGATGGTTCCCATAAAATATGATATATAATTATCACCCATCATTATAAATAGAATCCACGTACATTTCAATGGTAACAAATTTTAAAGATTTCAGGTTTTAACATTAAAAGAAACAATTTTTTATATCTTGATTTACCTATGAAAAAGAAATGGGTTCCATGGATATTTATTTGAAAAAATAAAAATCTATCAAAATAAAGTGTAAGGATGGTATTATTAAAACATAACCCTATTCTAGAATAATTAAACTATTTTTTTTATATTCATTCATTAATATAAATAATAAGTAAATATCAATAAATTGTATTTTTGGAAAATAAATTTCCATATTTATTTTTTTAAAAAAATCTACAATATTAATGAAAAAAATCTTTTAAAAAACCATAGTTAGATGAAATAGATGAATTAATTAGTTTATCTCTTAGGATAGTGGTAAATTAAATTCATTCCATAAATGAAAAATTATATACTTTTTTCATAAATCTGTAAAAAGATCATTATTTATGAAATGATTAAATGTTTATTTTTAAACTGTTTATTAAAAAATAAAAAATGTTAAAAATAAATATAAAAATATTTGTATATTATTAAAAAACATTTATTAAATAATTTTATAAATTATTGATATAAAAGGAAAAAAAAATTCTCAAAAAAAATTAAAAAATAATTATTTTTTTAGGAACACATTTTCTAAATTTCTATGAGTACCAAATAGAGGAAATGGTAATTGAATATAAAAATACAGAAATATTTAGAGGATATTAGAAGTGGAATGGGTTTATCAAATACTGATTAAATAATTTCCACAATGGAGAATGAGGCATAAAATATTCTAATTAAATTGGGATTGAAAGATAAACTACGTACAATCTTCGTAACGTTTGAATCGTAAGAACCATGAAAGAATAACCACATATGAAACATTGAATACAATTAAAAAATAGATTCATGATTTAAGATCTAAAATGATAATTATATTCTTCATAAAATTATATTGGTTAAAAAAAATTGTCCATAAGAAATTTAATTGTGCAACAATAAACCATACCAGGGTCATATTAATGAATTTAGAATTAATCATAATAGATCATTTGTATGACATATAAATAAAAATAGTTCTAATGAAACATTAATTTATAAAATTTCATTTCACACATAATCATGACATAATATAATATATAAAGAAGTGATATAACATATTGAAATTAAAACTATGTTAATAAATATCTTAAATTTTAGTCACATTGAATTAAAATCCACATGGATGAAATAATTTTAATTGAAACATAAAATACAATGAATTTGGGGGGATCAACGTTATAAAATATAAATGTTATGTATATTCACTATATGAATGAAATTAGTTTCATAACATTAAAATATGTCTAAATAAATGAAATATAGACAGAATCCATTGCCTCAAGTCCGAACATGACATGCATGTCATTTTAATTCCATTTAATAAAATTTCCTCAATTATTTTATTTCATTAGAACCATTTATATGTATAATCCATTATACATTACCTATTTTTCAATTATTTTAATTACAAATTTATTTATTGATTATTAATTTCCGTGATAGATATTTTGAGGTCATTCAGTTCATTAATTCTAAATAACATAGGATTGTTTTAAATGGTAAATGTTATAATTGGTCCATAATATAGAGTATAATATAAATATAATAATTAACCTTTTTTCATCATATATTTTGTTATTAAAAACAGCCATGATTTTTTTGAAAAATTAACGATGTTATATTCATATAATGGTAGATTTTATATAAAAGGGTGTAACCATTTTTTTTTTGTGAAAACTGTGAAAAGAACGTATGTATTATTTCTCATTATATTTTTCTAAAATATATAATATATATTATTTATTTTATATAAATTCAAATAAAAGTATGTTACATTTCATATGGTTATGAAAAATGGTTGACTTCGCTTTGTGGATGTTGTAATCCCCACTTATAGAAGAAAACATTATATAATATCAATGGATGAAAATATAAGAAAATTGATGATATTATATATATTAATAATAATAATTATTTAATTTATATCATATATATTCAAAAAATACATCATTATAACCATCCATTAGATGTGTTTATGGAAAATCAATTACATCGATTCATGAGGCAGTGCTTCATTATAAACACTATAAATGGATTCATTTCCTATTTGATTGATGAAGGAGTCAAATATAGTTCAAGAAATCAACATAAAAACATAACATTATATTAATGATACGATTGTTATTATTTTATAATGTTTTTATATTTTATGAAAAAAAAATATAAATAATGCCAAATAGTTCGGTTAAAAGTGATACCTTTTCTATGGACAACCTCCATTACATTGCACCTTATTCTCTATGAGGATGATATTATGACAAAAAAATACATCATGAATATGGTTAGGTATTTTATGATGGTAAAAGGGGAATTATTAGATGAACCAAATGGGTCCTGATTTTTTTAATATTGATGTGATTCCTGACCCTTTTATAAATGTTGGAAAGGGAATTATATGAATATCATAAAGTATATAATTATTATAACTTAATAGTCTTAGAGAAATTAACCCAAAATTAAATAAATACAAAATTGGATTATTATCAGTATAAACTATCTTATAAAATAAAATATGAACATTTTAATTTTAACTTTTCAATGTTAACCAATTTTTAACCCCATTATCACCTTTTAAAATTACCGTGACATGAAAAAAAATACACATCAAGGGTAATAAAAAGATATATAAAAGGAAAAGTATCCCATAGATGAATTTATTTTTATATTTTCAAACATATTTAATAAAATATTATGAATAACGTATTTATATTAATTTCAAATTATTTAATAAAATATTATTTTTACTAAAATATAATTAGTTTTATTTTCATGGGATATGTAAAATGTTTTTATATAATATTTGTGAAAATTATGTAAAATGGTTCCAAAATAAAATTAATTGAAATTTATTGAGTTCGTGGTCTTAATATAATCTCCCAGTAAATTATTTATAGGTTTATACATAATTTTAAACCTTATCGTTTTATTTAACTCATTCATTAACTAGTTTTATCCTTAAACATGTTAATGAATTTTTAACCATTAAATGGTGGTGACAATAAACAAAATGTAAAACATCATAGATTTAAAATAGATGATATATTTGACTAAAAAACCTCAAGATTTATAAATTTATATGTTTTTATGAATTTTATATAATTTAATAAAATATTATATAACATAAAATATCATTATTATAAATTTTTGATGATTCATTTAATTTGATTTTAAAATTTTCATTCTAGAATTATAATAGAAATAAGAATAAAGAAATAATCCATAATTTGTTATTTAGTTTTCAAATTAATTAGGAATAAATGAATCACCAATAAATGTTAATTTTATAATTGTATAAATAATTTGGCTGATTTTTCTATATCTCTCACAAGCACTAAACTGGTGTTATGTAAGTATTTAATGTAATTTTTTCATCATTAAAAATTCAAATTAAATTACTATGATAAAATATTATCATTACAGCAACCGCATCTAACCTAATATAAGATGTTATTTTTTAATTAAAAAATATAATAAATATTAAAATCAAAAGTGTGACATGTTTTATTGTATTATAGTTAAAATAATATTATTATAATTATCAAGGGAAAATTTAACCACAATTCTATATATTATAATTTAAGTTTTGAAATGTCTTATAACTTCCATATAATGAAATAGATTCTTATTTTTTGATGAATTTTTTACCTTATGAAATTATTTTAAATCTAAATTACATGATATTTCATTACAATGGTAAATTTTTTATGATTCAAATAATATATTTGTATGAAAATAATTTGAGGCAAAAATTAGAAATATAATGAAAAATATTTTTTAGAGAAATATGTTTTAATTCAAAAAATTCTCTTATAACAAAATACATATTAATGATGATTCCATTGTAATTAATTACATTAGTTCTAGTTAAATCTTGTTTGTGATAATTTATGGTAACATTCCATGTATAAAGGTAATTCAGAATTAAAATAATTGTAATTTGAACAAAAAAATATATTTCCACTAATCATTAAAAATCAATCTTTTTAAGAGAATGCCAAATTTTCACATTAAGATAATTATGATATGATGATTTAGAATTTTATAAACAAATAAAATACTATTTATAAAATAGAAAAATAATAATTAAAACAACCTAAATCTAATGTAAATATTATAATATTTAAAGAAACCATATTGTTGATGCATAAATTATCATGACTCAAAATTTAGTTTTTATTTCCTAATAATTAACCGTGTAAATTTTATTGAGACAAATAGATATATATTTACATATTAATTTTTAATAATCCTATATATATTGTAAAATTTTAATGTTACGTTATTACATTTTCAATTAAATAATAACATATCATGGTTAATTTAAGCTCGGTGTTGCATGTTGCATATTCCATCAATAATAGTTTATTATTTAAATCTCATGATATTATAATATCAATGTATGCACTATAGAAAAAATTTATTGATCGTTTTACCATACCATCCAATGTGAATGATATCTATAGTTCTCATAGATTAGAAATATATTATTGAATCTGTATATAATATTTCTATTGACTATCTAATCCTCTAACTAAGTAAAGTTATAAGGATGACAAGTCCTTTTGGATAGATAAATGTTAAAAGAAATTCAAGGAATGGTATGAAAAGTTATTCAGTGCATATATTATTACATTACCTTATAGTATAACATGTATTGTGACTTATAGTGAAGTATCTATGAATGTAATAGGATATTTTTTCAATAATAATGATATTGTGATAGTTTTTCTATATTAAAAATTTATTTTCCTTCATAAAAATTACACAAATCAAGATTTAGAGTTAGTTATATTAATTTTGGAATGTAAGAAATAATGACATTTTAATTATATATAATAGTGTGATATATATAATAATCATAACATATTAATTTATATATTATTTTAAATGGTTATTATTATGTTCTAGAGATGTTTGTTATAGTGGATTAATGAATATAATTACTTAATACATTACCACAATGGAAAAGAAAACAATGTGGAAGATCATACGAGTCGAATGGACCATCCAATATTTTTTTTTTTTGACAAAAGAAGACGGATCCATTAATGATGGAGATCAGCAGAAATACAGGAGCATAACCACGAGGGAAAATGATTGAACCACAGCAAATCCTCGTAAGGAGGGCCAATGCCTGCCATCTTGTGAGCGGCTTCGTTCGCTTCCCTTCTAATAAATGAGAAATTGCAGTAATTGAAGCCTTGTCTCCGCGAGTGAATACACCGGATAATGGGGCTGAAAAGTTGAAGCCCGCCGTCGGTGAGATTGATGGCATTGATAACAGTGAGACAGTCGGATTCGATGTGAATGGAATCCCAACCGCGATCTTTTGCAAAGTCTAGCCCAGCAAGGATGGCGGCGGCCTCCGCGACTGAGGGCTCCCAAAGTGCATAACGTGCTTCGTATTTGGCGGCGATGAGATTTCCCAGGTTGTCTCGGGCCAGTAAACCAAGTCCAACTGGGCCATCCCTAGGGAGAGAGGCATCCACATTGATTTTAACCGTCCCTTCTGGTGGGGGGCACCAATGTTGGGGAAGAGGAGGGGGGGTTAAAAGTCTTTGTTGTTCAGGGCGGTTATGCCAGACAGCAATCCAAGACAAAGCCCGGTCAATCCAAAATCTGGGGGGCCTCCGGAAATGATTGAAAATGGCCTCATTCCGCCTATTCCAGATAATCCAAGTCAAAATGCACAGGGCGCCTGCTTTAGCCGGCGAAAAGGAGGAACACCATCGCATCAGAAGAGATGAAGGATCTGAGGCGGCGTCCAGTCTCAGCTCTAAAGTTGATCCCCAGCCATTCCAAATCTCCTGAGCCCCGGGACATTGAAAAAGGGCATAGAGAGGGGATTCAATCACAGAGGGGCAGAAAGGGCATGAGTTGTCGTTTGAAAAGTGTCTGTAGACAAAGAGGCTCTTAGTTGGGAGGATACCAATACACACCTGCCACCAGAAAAAGCGAACTTTAGGGGGAACATAAAGCTTCCAAATTGATGTCCAGGGCCTCGCATCTCCTTCTGTAATTTGAGAAGAAAGAGCTCGCCGGTAGCCAGCTTTCACTGTATACTCTCCTGAGCTCTCATTTGTCCAGAAGAGATGATCTGGCCCTGCGTCAGACACACAGGGAATACTCAGAATGATTCTCCTATCCCTCTCATTAAACCAGGAGAAGAGTTTTTCCAGACACCATCCCGCCCCTTGATCATCAAAAAGACAACAGACTGTGGCATGTTCGGATCCTGGAAAAATAGGGGATGACGCCTTCGTGCCTGTCTGATCAATAAGCCAGGGATCAGTCCAAATCTTGACCGTACTACCATTCCCAATTCTCCAGCCTATTCCTTGCCTCAGCAGATTACGACCACCCCAAATGCTTCTCCAGAGAAAACTGGGTCGATAGCCAAGATGGGAATCCAAGAAATCCTTATGTGGGAAATATTTAGCCCGGAGAACTCGCGTGCATAGGGATGAAGGGTTATTAATTATACGCCAACCTTGTTTAGCCAGCAAAGCATCATTAAACAGAGAAAGGTCCCGGAAGCCCATTCCGCCTTCAGATTTTGGTTGACAGAGAGCATTCCATGCGATCCCATGGACTTTATTTTTTCCGTCCTTTCGTCCCCACCAGAAGTTAGATGTGCTGGATTGAATCTTTGAGAGCACCACATCAGGGAGTTTAAAAATAGACATCAAATAGCTGGGGATAGATTGAAGTGCCGCCTTGATGAGGATTTCCTTCCCGGCCTTGGAGATTTTTTTAGGGGTCCAACCTTGTATTTTTCTTTCAATTCGATCCACAATAGCTGAACAGATTTCTTTCTTTGACCGTCCAACCACCGTCGGGAGCCCAAGATACTTCTGGTGCTTATCGACCCCAGGAATGCGTGCTATAGAGCAGAGATCTTCTCTTTTCGGCTGAGGGACTCCAGAGCTGAAAGAAATTTCTGATTTACTCTGGTTGATCATTTGTCCTGAAGCCCGTTCATACTGTTGTATCGCCTGGCAAATTGCAGTACATTCATTAGGGGTAGCTCGAGAAAATAGAAGGCAATCATCAGCGAAGAAGAGGTGGGATATCGGAGGGCCCTTGCGGCATGCTTTCGCCCCATGAATTATGGAGAGCGAAGCTGCCCTGGAAAGGAGGCTAGAAAACACATCAGCCACCAAAATAAAGAGGAAGGGTGAAAGAGGGTCTCCCTGGCGAAGCCCACGGGATGGGGAAAAGCCTCGGGTGAGCACCCCGTTGACATTAATACAGAAGGAAACTGATGAGACGCATTGCATGATCATGTCTATCCATTTCGAGCAGAAACCCATCTTGAGCATCACCAATTCGAGGAAGTTCCATTCCACTCTATCATAAGCCTTAGCCATATCCAATTTCCAAGCCATGATCCCTCTCTTTGCTCGTGTTCGAGTTTTCATGGAATGGAAAATTTCATGAGCAATAATGGCATTATCAGTGATTAACCTCTTTGCCACAAAAGCACTTTGGTTCTCTGAAATGACGTCGGGTAGCCAAGGACGCAACCGATTCGCCAGGATCTTCGAAAAGATCTTATACGATACATTCCACAGACTGATAGGTCGATAAATGAAGATAGATATTGTTCAGAATAGATCTCAGTGGTGGTTATGTTTTCATGTTAAGGATATGTTAAATAAATGTAAGGGGATGTTTCAAAAACTTAATAAACCTTAATTAAAATGGGAGATCATGACTAAGGATTTTATTACTTGACACCCCAAAACATCAAGGCTCATAATGAAAATTTTATTATATTCGAGCACCAAATGATTTCAATAAACAATATTAAAATTATTTTAAATTTATCTCCGAATCATGTTTGATGAATATATATTAAGTAATATCAAAATGATTAATCTAGTATAACATTCTATTGTATTTGATTAGAATCTGAGAAATACCTCAACTATCAAGTGAAGTATTGATGAAGCTTCAGATTAATATTTTTGTTTAATTTATGTATATAATCATAATTAATATGATTAGTAGAGGAGGAAAATTCAAAATTTGGATGATATTAGGTGATCTCATTATATTGATTGAAAGGACCATTGAATCAACACCTTCTTATACACATGTTTTATTTCGACATTAGCATTAACTTGTGAATTTAAATGGATCCTTATAAGGCCCTCTATGAAATTAAGTATAGAACTCCACTATTATTGGATGAGGTTATAGAATGAAATATATTAGGACATGATCTATGTATGGAAGTGTCAGATAATGTTATATCCATTTATTAATAACTCATGCAATATCAAGTTGATAGAAACCTTATGTTGATAGTCATCAGTTTATTCAAGAATTTGTTGATGGTGAGAAAGTATTGCATATAAATTATCCATAGATTAATTTTTTGAGATTTGGAAACAAGGTATTGTTGAAACCATGGTATATTGGCTCATTATACATTCCTGATCAAGTTTGGATGGTTTCTTATCATTTGAATCTTCCACTGAAGCACTATAAGAGTCTCACTGTGTCCCATGTATCTTTCTTGAGGAAGTACATACATGATCCATCAAATAAACTAAACTATTATTCTATACCAGCAGAGCATGAACTATCCTCCAAAGAACACCAAATTTAATTTTTTATCATGGAGATAAATTTATATGAAAATAATTAATCATATATTTCATATTATTTGGTGAAAAAAATTGAATGAAACTACATTGGAACCCAAGGTTGTAAAAAATAGAAGAATTGACATTTTTTATATCAATTTTATTTATTTTCATGGGTGAAAATAATTTTATGTGTTCTTAATATTACATCCTTAGACTTAATGATATATTTATCTATAACTAATTTTTATTGATAGATTGTTAGACATAATAACCGTAGTCTAATTGAACTGCAATATTTTATACCATTGTAATCTACTCATTGTAATGGTGAATTGAATAAGAATAACAAATTATTGAAAAAATTGGGGAAAGAAAAAAATTTAATGGTTATATATAAATAAATTATATTTATATTTATGTCCTTAAGTTTTTTTAAATTAATTTTATTATTTTTAAATACTTTTTTCTTGTCAGAGTTGTTTTTATTAAATCTTTATTCAAAATAATATAATTAATTTCGACTTATTTTTTAATATTTATAATAAAAAATTAGAATAATTTTAAAAATTATCTTTTCAAAATTATCTTAGAGTGAATAAATGATTATTTTCTAAAAAATATCGATTTTGAGATGAATATTGAAAATTAATATTTTTTTTTCAAAAACAATAATTTCATTTATAGAATCTAAAAGGTTCATTTTTTTTAAAATTTTATTAAAAGTAAGAAAAAATAATTCTTATTAAAAATAATCTAACTAATTTAATTTGAATAATTTTATTATTTTCATAAATTTATTTTATACTTCAAAAATAATTTTTAGGATAAATAAATTTTTTTATGTCTTTCTTTCTAAATTTTAAATTCAATTTGGGAACATCTATGAAGTGATTATAAAAAAAGATTATATATTTTACTATGGGGTTCTAATTTAATAAATATTTCCCTTCCATTTTTCCATTGTAAATTTTAATCAAGGAAAATATTGGTCACACTGATAAGGGTAAAATCAGTAAAACAAAATTAAAATGATGATATAAGGTCTCAAAATCAACTAAAAACATTCCATTATTTTATTTTAGGGGAAAAGTCAACCATATCCATCCAAAATTTAAAGATAAGTAATTTCCGTTCTATTTAACTATGATAATTTCATTTATATTATTTTATGTAATGAAAATCCCAAAAATATCATAGTTTTGAATTTAATATTTATAATATATCAACATTATGATAAGAAAAAGTTAAATTTGTTTCTAAATATTTATTTGAAATATTAAATATTTTTTAAATCATCCAAATTTAATTTTAATTTGTAGATATAGAATAAATTCCATATATGAATCCATAATTCCAACATAATATTTATTAAATTATAAGAAAAAAATAAAGGAATATTTGATTCATAAAATTTATAGATTTATAATGAATTTTTATTTTTTAAAAAATTGACGAAAATATGAAATATTATCTATGTTATTGAGGTTTATATTATAATTTCATTACAACATTCATGACATTAAATCTAATATATATGGTTATTTACAAAAATGATATTCATGATATTTTATAACAATGAACAATATATTAAATAATAAAAATTATTATAAATCCTATATTTTTCTATGTTAATGAGATATCCTTAAAAAAAATTATAGTCCATTTATGGTTATCGTGACTTATTATTCTAATATTTATTGTCTTCAAATAGTAGAAAAATGTTATATTGTGATAATTGTAAAAAGGGTCAATGGGAGGTTAAAAATAAGAAATGTCTAAAATAATCACAAATATTTTTCCAAAAAATTATATCATTAGACAATTATATATTATCATCATCATATATAAGAAATATTTAAAAATTTTATCACATTATTATAAATATAATTTGTATTAATTTATTTTTTAGTGTAATATGTTTAGTTCCCTACCCTAACTTCTAAAAGAGAAACTACTATCATTCATTAGTCAAAATTCTTATGAATTATATATTATACAATCCCTAAAATAATACCATTCTATAATCCTTTTCTAAATCAATGAGCTTCTAGTCCTTCCAAAACAACTACCCTACAAGGCTTAATGTGTAACCGAAAATAATTTTCTCAATGAATTGGTATTACTCTTAATTTAGAGTTTTAAATATTATTTCTTATTATTCCCCCTCTAAATATATGGAATATATTATAGAATAATTAATTAAATATATTAAATATAAGTAATTTTTTTGTAATATAGAAACCATTATCTACCTTTATCACATCATGTGGAATCCAAAAACATTACTCATTCAAACGTATGAATTATCATAACAACATTGCGTTCTTATTTTTTTAATAGTCACCAATTCAGATGTTTCATTATAATAATTTATTTTATAAATAGTCATCTTATTTCTGATATTAATAAGATTATTTAATAGTTAATTTTAATTACCTTTCTATTTTTCTATCCATCAATAAATGGAAATAACATTTATGTGTATGTATAATCAATTTTCTCTATTAACATTGTTATCCATTTGTCTATATATACACATTTATAAAAGAATATAAATATTTATATACAAAATATAAACTATATTTTTACATACATAAAATTAATGATATTATGAAACCATAATCACAGTATTTGGTCCGGAACTATAGAAGTAAAAATTCTATGAAAAAAATGTTAACACATGAAAAGGATTGTTTTAATAAATATTTCATACTAATTGAGATTATAATAATTAAAATATAATCATATTATATATTATAATAATATAAATTAATTTTGTATAAAATTATTATAGAACAAAATTTATTAAACATAAGATTAAGTATATTTCAATGAATGTCAAACTCACAGTAATAGGTTTCTGTTATAATCTCATTGTTTGTCATGATTTTTTATAGAAATAGTTTTGATGATGAGATTTTACTATCTAAAAATAAATAAACTAATGAGATTTATTATTTTATAATTATTATATATAATACCATCTCTTTAAAAATTTAATTGATTTAATTAATATTTTATGGTAAATCCATTATTATTTGTCTCTTAAAAATATATTTTTCTTCCATGCCCATGTTTTTTATAAATGTTTCTGATATTTTTTCATTATTATCCTGTGATTATTTATTTATATTTTAGAAATTCTTTTACTTATATTAATTTGTTCAAACAGAATATTATTATCATCTTCTGAATCAGTTACTTTTTACTTTTCACTAGCAATGTAAATGCAATATTTGTTTGAATATATATTGCATGAAATAAATTTCCCATTTTAATGACTAATAAATTATTTGAAGATCCCTATAACTATTTTAAATATATTTTAAAAATTATCAATAATATTCTTCTGTTTTTTATATTTTAAATAAGTGACTAAAAAATAAAAAGGGTAATTTCATCAAGAAATATATCATGTGATCTTTTAAAATAATTTTAAATTATGAAAAAATCATTTAATATTACTTATGCTTTAACAGGGACATTCTATATGGATAAAATCCTTATTCTTTTTATGGATGGTTTATTATTATGAATATGAAATGTTTCTAAAGCCAATTAATTTTCCATTGGTTATTCTATGATTAATTTTTGAAATGTTTTTCAAAACCATTTTATTTCCATGGGTTACAGTATGATGATAATATTTTTTTCTTATGTAACAAATATTTATAATTTTTATTATATTATCTATGGGTCTGAAATTATATTTTTCTCCAAAAGATTTGTTATATATGTATATAACATGATGTAATTAAGACTAGAATGGGGAATGAACCCAAAATTTAATGGTACATTATCCACTATAATAGTCATTGGAGTGAAACTTGAATAAATATATTATAAAACATGGAGTGAACGTAATGAAATATGATAGTCAAGGAAATGATCCATGACTATGAAAATTAATTTCAATTCTTATGTATATGCCAAAATGTATTATCTTATGTAAATTTTATGCTCTTATGAATTTTATTTATTTATTTATTTTTGTTTCATGCCTTTTAGTCAACCAATATTTGTACTATGACTCTTGATTATGATCAATGGTATGTTATGTATTGTTTTATAAGGTTATTTTCATATTATCATAACCTTTTTACGATTTTATACTTATATTTTCATTGATATCTCTACTTTTTTCTATATTGAGAATCTATGCTCATATTTTATTATACTTCACTTCATTATGACACTAGAAATGATTTTAATTATGATGAGTCTTAGATGAGTGATGGTTTTGAATAACTAAACGGGAGATTATGTATATATCATATGAACCGGTTTTTCATGTTTCTATGTTTCCAAATACAGTTAAACAATAAGATTCTAGAAATGATCATAATGTTATGAATTAATTAAAAATTTAATAAGTAGTAATATCTATGTTTTAAAAGGCTATTTCACTATATAGATTCTAAAATATACTAATTAAATTAGAAAGTTTGATGTGAATAATTTTATTTTTATCTCAATGAAGTCATAATGGATGTTTTTTGAGATGATTTTGAATTTCATTATAAATACTTTGATCAATATATAGGAAATATAAAATAATTTTTCAAAATATTATTTTAATATAACATTCTATTGATTTTCCTATTGTTAACTTATATATTTCAAAGTTTACAAAATATCAAGAATATAATTTAATAAAATATGATTGAGGTGGAAATTTATGAAATTTACATGATTTATTTATTTCTTTACCCTAGTTAGGTTAAAAATACTATAAATTTTATTTGAAAAAAATATTCTATATATAATTTTTCAAATAAATTATTAAACATGATCTTACAATTTCGATAAGAATTATAAAATATTCATAATTTACTATTAAATTATATTATAAGAAGGATTTTGATGAGTTGAAGTAGATGTTGATTATACAATAAGTTATGTAACCCCCTGACTACAATCCAAACATTCAATTAAATTATTATGAACTACTAATTATGTTGAAGAACAAATTTGTTAGAGAAATTAAAGAAGAAATAATGTTATGATACAATATTCAAGTGCATGGAATGTATATGATAGATATAAGATGAAGTGGAAAATGTTTTGAAAATATTGGTTAAATGGGTACTATATACCTATGAGTATAATTTGGTGATTAATGATTAAAAATGATATGAGGATTTAGTGGTAGACAACTTTAGTAGACAACGCCTAATACGAAAGGTTTAAATTATAAATAAAATTCAATAAATTTATTAATCCCAGAAGAGAAAATGTTTTATTTTTGAAATATAATTTCAATTATATAATTCTATATTTAATTATGTCTTAAATTATAATGTCCAGTATCTCTTAAATTAAAATAAATTAAATCAAGGGTGAAATAGTTTTATTTTACGATAATCAATTACATTGGAATAATTATAATAATTAATTGATTAGTATATGTTTTTCTAAGAGTGTGTTAAAATATTTTCAAGAATTATTCTACATTTCACCATGTTTTAAAAAAAATTCTCCCATAGTGAAATTTTAGAAAAAATTTATAATCTAACATATGTCAGCCTCCACTATTTAAATATTCTAATTTTTTTAGAATCGAAAAATGAAAATTAATTTATTATATATAAAAATTGTAGGAGATTCCTCAAAACCTAATAATATTTATATAAATCATCATTTCATGAGGAATATATTTCATGGTACGAATTCCTATTATAGTTATTAATTATTATGTCATGTTTCTTATATATTTTCTTTCAAAGTGGGTGAAAGATAAATCCATCAAAACTAATGATGGGAAGCAATTTATTTTACCTGTGCTAATTTTTGTTTTCTATATTTAGGGATATATGAGATGTTTTAAATTTCTAATGAAATTAATTTTTAAATGGTTGAGACAATTCTTTGATGTAAAATTGTACATACATTATAAAACTCCCATCCCTACCATAGACAAACCAATATGCTAACTATTGTTTCAATTAGATATATAAAGAGAATCATATGGAAGGATACCAATACTGATAAGAAAAAAGTGACATTGTTTTGATTATATTTTACCTAATTAACACAAATCCATTAATAATTACATTTGAATTAGTAAATACTTATTTATTTCATGGATGATCTATATCATACATATGGATTTTTTGAACAAATCAATATGCGATGTAATAGAAATGATCCATCTTCTAAAAAGATGAGAATAAGAAAAAAAATTCATATTGTTGACCATAAATAAATTGTATAGGAATAAGTTTTAAATTAATAAATTTATCATAAATAAAAAAGTGTTTCCCATTATAATTTTATCAATAAAATTACGTTCATGTAGTGGAGTAATTGATTATATATATCATTAGGAGAAACCTATGGCTGGATAAATTTCATTCTATATAGTTTTGTACATTTATTTTCAAAATTATATAACCCTTTTGATTTGTGTGTATCATTAATAAAATAAAAAACTGTTTACTATCAATGAGTATAGGATGATGTTTAGGTATGATAATATTTCACAATAACTAATAACCAGGATCATAGTACCCAAACCTTACTATTATTAAAAAGGAAATGTTTCAGCCTTCATCAATAATTGGTGAAATATATCAATATTTCAAATATTCTAAAACCTAAATATCAATTTGAATTCATTGTTTACTTTTTATATATTCGGTGTAGGGGTGGAACCCAATTTAGTTTTTGGAATTTATAATATTTTGTTTTTCCTTTTCATTTGGAAATTATTTTTCATTTTTAAATACTATAAAACATGTCTAACCCATCTCAAAATCAGTATATATTTTTATTATTTGGAGGATCACTTTTAGAATGAGTGAGAACCAACAAGAAAATCCAAAATTCATGACCAGAAACATTCCAAAACATGAAATAATGATCAATAAGTTCTTCAAATAAACACTTAAAATTTAAATAATTTATAAAGGAAAAAAACAAAAAACTACACCCTCAACCCTAGTACCTCCATGTTCCTTCATTAGGATGATAAATCATCCACATTACAACCTCGAAAATTGTTTTCTCACATCACTAATCCTCAATCCAAGAAAAATTCCTATCACTCCTTTTTTCACCATAGGTCACCAAAAAACATCATAGATCTTCATTGCTGATCAAAACAATAATAAATATTATAAGCCTTTTTCATAGAAATTATAGAAAGGAAATATGAACACAATATCAAAAAATTAAACAACAACACTGATGACCATCATCGATACCCAAACCAACAAAACCACAAAATTTAGAACTAAAATCATCAGCTGGGATGAATCAGCCAATCCATATCGATGGTGCGGCAGAAAACTAGGAAGAAAAGTCAAAACAATAGAACCCTGAAAAAAGTTGCAAATCATACTCTTATCACACATACTGGTACACCATCAAAAGCTGATCCATCACATCTCAAAACATAATTGTCAAATAACACACCATACTGAAAATATGGAGAACTAAACATGAGGGAAGAGTGTATATTGAATTATAAAATAGTAAAAATTGCGATCTAAGACATTCTATCGTAAAAAACTCCTTTATTTGAATTATACCAAAAAGAAAAATGGATCCACACAAAGCTGTTATCTTTAGAAAAAAAT
Organism: Viscum album; assembly: GCA_963277665.1. Lineage (NCBI taxonomy): Eukaryota > Viridiplantae > Streptophyta > Magnoliopsida > Santalales > Viscaceae > Viscum > Viscum album. Next base: position 544,378,558 of record OY728162.1, read on the forward strand.
CATGTTTTTGACATGCCATTATAGGTCAAGTCTCCACAGCATCCCAATCTAGAATAAGAACCTTGGAGCTAGACCAGTGGTGTATTATATCATGATGGGAGTGATGTAAATATAATATGAGTTTATTGAAGAATGTATCTATGATTATTAATGTCCAAAAATAGAAAAAACGAAATAAGATGAAAAAATCCAGATAATTTGAAAATGAGAAATAATAGGTCATAGATTAGCATAATAGGAAATAAGAAATATTATTATGATTGGGGGAGATTACATGACGAAATTAATGAAATATAATCCAAATTTTTATTATATTTCATCAAAATAATTCAATATATAAAAGTTACTTACCAAATTTTATTTGAAACCATTTTATTAATAATATTCATGATGCCTCCATTCTATAATAGAACTAATAAATAACGGGTTAAAAAAACTAATTTAGTAATCTTGTTAAAATAACAGTGCATTAAAGACCTTATATTGAATATTATGGAGGAATTTTTTATACTGAAATTATCCATTTTATTAAAAAAATTTGTATCAAACATTAAATATATCCATTCATTTTCCCTGTTATCAATGAATTAGAATTTAATTTATACACAATACAAGCCTAATATCCATAATAGTTTTGATCTATATATAAATTAATTTTAATATTCATACTCTTGATATTGGGAGGGATCTATTTAATTTTAACTAAATCTATGTAATCACAATAACTAATATATATATATATATACTACACTATAATACTACATCTGTAATTTTTATAAAATGGTGTGGAATAATATTAAAATAATAAATGACAAATAAAACTCATTAACAACAAAATTTGATATATAGATAATAATCGTTATATAGATTTATAAAAAATGAATAATTCTCTATATCATCAAATAAGATATCAATGAAGAACATCGAAAAAAATACTTCATTATAAAAAATGGAGATAAAATATGTTTACTAATAATTAAATATCTATTTTATGAGATATTATTTTCAAATTAAATGGTGATGGATTTGTATTTTCCATGGAGAGTGACTGGGAATTCCATACATTGCTGTAAAATAGAAATCATTTATTTTTCTTTAAATAGATAAAAAACATATACCTCTAAATAAATTTAAATCAGAAAAAAACAAATCATCCCCTAAAGAACATAATCATTAATAATTATAGTAACAATAAAAATTATAATTTATTTGAAGTTATAAATAATGAATTAATAGGGTAACAGAACTATGTGTATAAAAATAGACAATAATTCTTTGAGTGATTAATGAAATTATTAAATGAATGTAATTATATTTGAGTATTCTAGAATATAATTTCAATGAATTATTTTAATATACATTACAAATGAAATATAGTTATAAATAATTATTAGGCATGATAATATTGAATGAAAATGTGTTAAAAAGTGAATTCAAATTTTAAAGTGATTTGGGTTTCTAATGGTAATAGTTTGGTTGGTATCTTAAACTAGATGGAAATATTTAATTTTAACTGAATTAGAAGTGTTATTTAATTCATCATAATTCATGGAAAAATTAGGCCATCTATTCCTTATATTATATTAATGAAGTGGTTTGTTAGATATTTTGGAATAATTCTATCATTTCCTTGCCTTTTTTTAATAATTATAAAATTGGAAAATAAATTATTATTTTAATTGGATTATTCATTGTTTGTATTAAAATGGGTCTCAAGAAATTGATACCCAAAATTTTATTTTTTAAGACAATTTTGTTGAAGAAAATTCTACTTTATTTTCACTGGGAATTGTAACAATCTCTTACATAATAGTGATTATGTATCTATATCTATAGAAAATGATTCAAATAACTGGAGAATAGAAGATTCCATAGGGGTCATCCTTTTCCTTATATTTAAATATCTAGAAATATTATAAACATATATGTGTGGTTCTACAAATAATTTAAGTGTGACATTGTTAATACCCTATATGTATAACTGTAATTTTGATACAGTTTTTTATATATTATAAAACTTACATCACAAAGGAAGATATATTATTCTTATGTGTAGATGGAATTATTTTTTTTGAAAACGTCCTTCTTAAAATATAAGGGGAAATTAATATTATTCTTTTAATTTAATATTAATATTTTTTATCCATATATCATGTAAGGGTCGTCATAATTCTTCCCTTTTGTAATTAAGGGTCAAGAATTTTCTACAATAAACGAAATTTAAAAATGAAAGGGTCACTTTTTTATTCACATTTTCCATTTAAGGATACCATATGTTGTCTCTAGATACTCGATTATAATATATAAAATATTACAACATTATACATTAGAAAATTGAATTTTTTTTAATTAAGGTCATCCTAAAATAATATAAGTGTCATATACATTACTATAGTTAGAGAAACACATGATTTGTGGAAGAATTGTGTTCAAATAATCAATATAAATTTCAAATTTATATATCTCCTAACACACATTGAACAAGTATATTTTATGAGTGATTTCAGAATTCATCATTAATATAGATTTAGGTGAAGCTAAAAACATTCTTTAATAGGAAAAAATAGTGAAAAAATCACTTCAATATATGAGTTTGATAAAAGCCTGTAATCATAGAACTGTAGTTGAATTTAAATGATGTAGTATCTCATGGAAACTAAACATGGAAAATTAATGATGATAGAGAATATTTTTTGTAGTGGGAATTGAAGGACAAAAAAGGTGATCAATGTTCTAGGACTATTGTTTAATTATTTATTTGATGGATATAATTCTTATTTTAATTTTTCTATATCATTTTTTCCCAACGATAGTGGTGTAAGATTTTTTTAGTAGGAAAGTGGAGGAATTTTTTTTGAAATTACTATTTAAATGATTTATCAAATAAAACACTCTTATGTTGATTGATTTTAGTATACAATGAAATATTAATACATTGAATATGATTAATTTATATTATTATAGCAGATCATTTCTTACTGTCATAATTTATTATATAATTCTATTTCTATTTTGTTTTTCTTATAAATGATATAACATACATGGATGGGTGGTGAGTATCTTGCAAGTATCGATACATGTGTGGGATGTAGTGAATTATATAAATGTTACAGTAGATAACATTAACACAATTGGGAATTTATTATGTGGTTTGGGGTAATATATTGTTAAAATATTATTTCATATTTCTAGAAATTCTGGAAGGATGGATATTAAATAGTGATTACTATAAACTATAAGTGACCATTTATCTCAATGAAATGAGCGGGATGTGGTGAATTTTGATTTATTAAATTCTTAGTTAATTGAAATTTTTTTACTATATTCATGATAGAAGAGTCGAATTGAACCTTTTATTCGAACCATAGACCAATAAATATCTATTCATTTCTTAAAAAATCTAAAATTTTAATTTTTTTAAATATCCTGGATCAATAATAATCTAAAACCACCATTTACGAAAATTAAAAACTCATCATTAACACCTATATTTAAATAAAATCTATATTTCCCACTACACTACATTTATAATAACCTATGATTTTATTTTTCTTTATAAAAATCCACAATATCCGTGTCATATATCCAAGAAAAATAGTATCTCATCAGTTCGTTCATCTAACATTCTAAAACAGAATCCTATGAATTTTCTATTACATGTGTTTTTAATTACATTATACTTATAGAACATTTTTCCTTCCAAAAAATCATATCATAGTTTGTATTTACTGTATTTTCTATATTTGGCCACCAATTGATAAAATAAACAACTATATTTATATCATTCTCAAAAAAATTTGAATTTCCATTTTATTATAAAAATATTCACTAAATATCCACTAAAGAGTTATTAAATATACCGCGTAATAAATTATATTAGGTTGTGCACATAAAAAATAATTCAGTCATTCTTACATGCTTCTTCATATATTTTTCAAACACTTCATTCATTTATTTAGATACATTATCGAACTAAAGTATTTTAATATCATATCTAATTTTATTTTCATGACAGCTAAAAAACTGATTAAACCTATAAAGATATCGTGATAAACTAAACGCTCAATATAAATTATGAAAATGGTTAATAGATCAATAATATTAGTGAAATACAGATAATAGTTGGTTGAGAATAATCATATTATACAATCCAAAGGAATCAACTAAAAAAGGTTTAAATTTTTCATCTCAACAACATGGGACTAAATGTCGACATTTTTACTCTAGAGATGCAATAATTTTCTAAAATAATTAATACAAATAGTTATGAAAATTCAATTTTCATATAAATAAAACCCAAGGCTGTAAAATAATTATTTAGTGACATTTTAAAAAAATTTACTTAAAGAGTTTCTTTATAATATTTTTACATTATTTACGATAAAAAGACAGTCAATACCATAACCCTTTTATACATATGAAACTTGAAACATTTATTTATAACACTGAGAAGGTAAAAATAATAATGGGTGATATAAGATACTTAGATAGGGTAATAATATGAAATATTATTCAACATCCAAACATGAAAATAATATAATCTTCTGTTTGTGAGAACATGATAAAAAATATTCTCAAAGATCCAAAACATTTAATCCTCAATTATAGAATAATGTTTTCCCATAAAAAAAATAATACATAAGTGTGTGGAATCGTTAATAATGAATTATAATCCATTAGAAAATATCATTACAATATCATATTAGTTTGTGGAATATATATACGAATTGATAAAAAGTTCCTTATTGAGGAATCATATGAAATACTACAGTAGTTGATTTTTTTTACATCATTTTCGATTATTTCCTTACTGAATGTTTACCCTATGATTATTTTAATGCAAAAAGTAACTTACTAAATTGGGTTTACACCCCAATCATATCCTTGTAAACACATGATTTATCCTTCATTACATAGAGCATCGAGTGTTTATATAATTTTGTGCACTCCCACCATATAATGAAAACGATACATATGTTTTTTATAATATCATAGAACATTCATCAAAACATCAAATCATTTCCATAGGTTTTGATATAGGTTTTATAAACATTTCATCATCTTTTTCATAATCCATTAAGAGAAATATTATTGAGGGAATCATTGTTAAATTTCTTAATTAAACAATTATTATCATCAAAAAATATTTTTAAAAAAGAAAATAAAATTAAAGGATAAGTAAAACATTTCATGGGGGAAAAAATTAAAATTAAAATAACAAACTATACCTTGAATATATCCAAATATTAAGAATAATTTCATTAAAAAAACAAGGATACACATTAAGGATGATTCAAGCCAATGAGAATTCATAATGGTGGGGAAAAGATTCTATGCAGTGTTTGTAAATATAGTTATTCTTTTCATATTTTCTGTAAAATGACCAAAATAATTCATTTAAATAATAAATAGGAAGTTAATTTTAAAAATTTAATGAAAAACATGGTAATAAATGACATAAATAAATAATTAGAAATTAGTAATAATTTTCTTTTTTTTAAATTTTTTTATTTATAATAAAAAGGATTCCTGAATGAAGAGATAAATTATGTTGGTCTTCAATAAAAACATTTTTTGGGATGATGGGTACAAAAAAAGTGAAAAATGAAAATTATTCCTATTTTATAAATATATAATAATAATAGAATAAAATATATAATAAATTGGATAGATATATAATATAATGTTGTCATAATAATTTTAATAATATGAAATTCTAATAAAATGGTATTGTAACTTAAAACCCTTACTACTTTGCTAAAATTATTTAAAATTCCCATGAAAGGAATCACATAAATTAAGAAAAATAAATCATTAAAATATAGATATTAATGATGATGTATATAATATTGTTATTAGGTATACCTCAAAAAAACATTTATGTATATGATTATAAAATATTTCCCAAAGAAGACCATTTGAGATGGTAAACCCTTTCCAAATTATTTTCATTCCAATAAAATATTAATTTATTAAATAAATATAATTTTACGATTAGATACCATGAATTATGAATTATTGATGATATAAAACATAAATGGAGTTGTTTGTTAAAATAAATACATGTATAAAATCAAATATGACTAGTAGAAACAAAATTTAGACAAAGAACCCTTACCATATTAATAAATATTTTAAAAATAAATGAAGAATTAAAACTATATTTCCCTAAATATATGTTTTATAAAATCATGGATCATTCAAAACTAAATTATTGGGACGTATGTACCTCATATAAATAATTATTTGGTGAATGAAATTAAATGTTGTTTTAATGATGAGAAACTGATATGAAATTCTTAACATATATATGACTTAATTTGTAAGGTCGCTAAAATTATATATGATAAAATTATATTTATTATATTAATATCTCATAATAAATTTTTAATATATAATATCATATATGATCCACTTAAGTCAATTTAACTTCTATTTATAAACTATTCCTAATTTAATTTATTATTTTTGGTGTTCAATGCATCTTTTTTCATGTATATTTTAGTTCAGAAATTATAGTCTATTTAATTATAAAATTTTTTCCAAATATCAAAATTATTAATCATGATATAAATACAATTTATTTTAATTATATATATGTATAATAATTAATATAAATATGTGATCAAATATGAATTACAACGTTTTGTGGAGAAAAATTTATTTATGTACACAGGAGTGGAGTTTTCACATTTCAATGGATTGAATGAAAGAAATTTAATGTATAATTCAACAATAAATAATAATTCATAAATAATATTTATTATTTTTATCCATTAAAGATATATTTATTAAAATCCATTTAATGATTAAATGAAAAAACAAATCACGTCCCTTCATGTTGGTGGCATTCCAAACGTATACATGAGTTTCAATATTATTTTCCAATAGATGGGGATGTAATAATATAGATATGATATTATAATTTTTAAATAATAATAATTTCATTAATTTCATATAAAAATTTTAAACCCCTCATAATAACCATCAATGAATTATCGTTTTGGAAAATAAATCATATCAATACGTGGAGATGGAAGTCCACATGAACGAATGGGTGATGCTGTCAAATCTAATTGGTTGGATAAGAATATTGAGATAATTATTAAATCAACAAAATAAAATATAATTAAAATTATGATAAAATATTTTTTTTTTTGAGGAATATAAAATATTTAGTGAATTTGGAGAAATAAAAATTTTTACAAATCATCCTTAAGATCTACAGAGCTTCTATGAGAGAAGACATTTGGCTAAGAACTTAAGCCTTGAAGGATTTTTATTAGTAGATTTAAACATGATATAGAATATATTTATGTATATTATTAAAGTTTATAAATAGGTAATATATGATATATAAGGATCTAATGGTGTGAATAATGGGGGAAGAGATTCAACATTTTATAACTAAGGGAAGGGACACATATGAAATTTCTCAAAAATTTCAATTTTATATGGTCACATATTTTGGAATGTGGGTAAAAATATATATGATTTATGAGGAATGATTATATATGGTATAAATATCATAAAATTTTTAGAATTATACATTTTATTTATGAAATACAACACTTATCCTTTGGATTAATCACCATGATAAACTCGTTTTAGACATAACAATAGTTAAAAAAATTAGGCCCTTATTAGACACTAGGTCAAAAAAATAAGTTAATACTACTAAATTTAAATAAATTTATGATTATTTATATTTAATATAAATAAATAAATAAATTTATAGGATTTATAGGATTTAATTTTTACTAAGGCCACAAACTGTATCAAACACCTGATTAATAAATGATGTTTTATATGTTAAACCTATTTTCTTCAATTGAATTTGTATATAAAAACAATAAATTTGAAGTAAAAATATTATCATTAATATATGTATATTTCATTAATAGCATTTATAAATATATATTGATTTAATTTATTATGAAAAAAACTCATTATGTGTAAATTTTTATTATAGAAAAATGTTATTGTAGCCTCAACTTGAACTTATGAAAAAATCATCTGTATTTAGGATTCATATATAATTTATTTCATTATTTATTTTTTCAGAATACTTGCAATAAATTATAATTAAAATCACTATATAATGTCACATTGAATTAAATATAATTGATTTTTTACAAGAATAATTATTTTTCAATATTCCCTAATAACTATTGATTTTTCAAATATTTCTAACCCTCTGCTCTAATATAATTATGACTGACTAATATTAAAAATGATATTTAATACCCCAAATTAAATTTATTATGAAGGCATAAATTCATTAAACATTTCATGCCCTAAATTTAATAAAACCCAATTTATAAGAAACATATTATCGAACAAAAAAACTGCATTACTAAAAATTGAATACTTGACTGTAAAAAAATAATATGAAAAATTTAATTATATAAAATAGTTATAATGTTTTTCATAATGTTGTTACTCTTATTCATACTTCTAATATAACTGTTAGGATATGATATATCAATGTTTGTTTTAATATAAATATTTCATGATATAAATTATATTGATCACAGTAAACATTTTTAATATATATATTATATAATATCATTTTGTTAAATTTTCCCCCATTAGTTAAATTTCACCATCCTATTTCTTTCTAGGTAATAAAAGTTTTTATATTAATAAATTACTTTATTACAAAGACACATCTTATAAAGTATCAATTCAACATCCTTTGAAAATGAAAATTTTAAATATAACAGTTACCTTAATGAAATCATCTTCATGTTCCCAAATAATGATAGTATTTTATGTAAGATAATATAAGGATATGGTGGATAAAAAAATTCCAATAATTAATGTAGAGTTATATAGAACATAGTAATCAATAATTTAATCACCACATAACCATTAATTAATGTGGGGTGAAATTACCATCAATTATTTAGAAATGATTTTATGAATAAAGAAATTCAATCGAAAACCCGTATTACCGGAGTTGTGGAATTCATTTACCAGGGAATATGAGAAAATTTCCCCATATGATTTATTCTCATTTCATAACCATTATTTCACCCATTTTAACTACATCAATTAAATTTCAAATTATATCTAATCCACTAATTGAGTTAATGAATATTGAGAAGGATTTGTTCATTAATAAACCACAAGAATATTTTAATGGATCATATGATACATAAAATTAAGAAAAGGCACTGATTGTTTATCTATATATTTTAAATAATTTTAATGGTTATAAAAAATTATACAATATGGGAAAATCATGATATGATGAAATAATATGTTTGACTCTAAAATAACTACAATAAACCCAAATTTTTAATGTACATCATTCATTAACTAATAATTATTATGAATCCTAAAAATATATATTCTCATATTATAATCCCCATACAAAAGATAAATTATTTGACACATTTTTTCTTCCAAGTTCAACATTAATTTTTTTACCAAACATAATAATGTAACTAGTATTTCCACACACCATTCACTTGAATATAATTACAATATATTCTCTTAAAACATGACAACAAATTCTATAAATAACCTGAATCTCAAGAAAACAAAATTGAAAAAATATATTCTTCTATAAATTACATCTACGAATACTCATTAAATAAAATCATATAATATTGAATGTTTTCTATAAATTTAAAAATTGAATAACAATCAAAAAATAATGTAATCGAAATTTCCATCAGATCAATTATCAATTTTAAGGTCACAAATACTATCCATTTTACATTATTAATATAAATATTCTCTTCATTTAACATGAAAATTATTATATCATAATATTCTATATATAAAGGGTTATCTAACCCTCAATAATTTTTTTTTCAAAAAATATAACCTTTCTAAAAAATAGCTTATCTATGATATCAGTACTATTCAATACATTCTTTCAAATAATTAATGGAAAACCATTATAGGCCCACAATAAAATATTTCATTATTCTTATAACATAAGTATCATTTATTAAAAATTAATATAACATAAATCTCAAATTAGATTTTATAGACTCTTATATTAATTAACTACAACAATTTTCAATGAATTGGCCCTTCGATGATATTGGATTTAACCCTTCGATTAGGGTACTAGATTGTATAGTTCTGTAGTTCATTAAATATAATACTGTGAACTATTAATTCTAACATGTTTTTTCTTTTATTTCCCTCCATTGAATGATTCATTTTTTCCATGGTAATAACTTTTTGTATGACCTTATTTTAAACATATAAAAAAATCAACCAATTTATTTGAGACATTTTCCCATCTACTTCTTCCCACATAATTGACATGTAAAAATGAATGTATTCTTTCCTCCATGATCATCATTAATCTATATTTATATCCAAATAAGTTTATTTTGAAACTAAACTATATTTACATATTTAATAACATTTCATGGTAGATGGTTAGGAATAATCACAATCTCTTCTATTCCATCTCCAATTTTATTTTGTTTCTTATAGGAAAATAATTTCCTCGCCAGCCACATTTAGAGTTTACATGATCCCTACCAGTTCAATCCATTAACTAAAACCAAAATATTTGTGTGAAAAATAGTATTTAGAAATAATCTAATGATGGAAAAAATCTATAGGATGGCTAAACCATTCTAGATACTTCTTATCCATTTATACCGTAGGTAATAAATGTTCAGTATGAATTCAAATAATCCATAATGGTTCATATTGAAAATAATAATTAACCCAAGCATACCTTCAATGATAGTCCATTCCAGTCTCCAGTTATAGGCACACTGTAATGGCCCGGACCTCTCCGGTCCATTACTTTGTGAAATGTTGGTGTTGGAGGTGTTCCAGGAAGTCAAGGGGACTTATCCCCAACACTTTGCCAATTTTCCAGTTCTGTGAATAGTGTTTCCAGTTTTATGAACAGTAACAGATTGGTGAGACAGATCAGTTTCACAGATCGGTGAGACAGATCGGTTTCACAGATCGGTGAGACAGATCCGTTTCACAGAACGGTGAGACAGATCGGTCTCACAGATCTGTGAGACAGATCGGTTTCACAGATCGGTGAGACAGATCGGTTTCAAAGATCGGTGAGACAGATCGGTGTCACAGATCAGTTTCACAGATCGGTGATACAGATCAAATTCACGGATCGGTGAGACATATCGGTTTCACAGATCAGTGAGACAGATCGGTTACACAGATCAGTTTCACAGATCGGTGAGACAGATCAGTTTCACAGATCGGTGAGACAGATGAGTTTCACAGATCGGTGAGACAGATCAGTTTCACAGATAGGTGATACAGATCAGTTTCACAGATCGCTGTGACAGATAAGTTTCAAAGATCAGTTTCACAGATCGGTGTGACAGATCAGTTTCACATATCAGTGTGACAGATCAGTTTCACAGATCGGTGAGACAGATCAGTTTCACAGATCGATGTGACAGATCAGTTTCACAGATCAGTTTCACAGATCGGTGTGACAGATCAGTTTCACAGATCAGTTTCACAGATCGGTGTGACAGATCAGTTTCACAGATCAGTTTCACAGATCAGTGTGACAGATCAGTTTCACAGATCAGTTTCACAGATCGGTGTGACAGATCAGTTTCATGTACAGTAACGGTGGGTGAACAGTGTTTCCAGACTCCTACAGTTTTGCCCCTTTTGAGGTTTCCTTTGACGTAAAATACATTTAAAGCCTTATTTTAAGGGCTCTTAAGGACGATTCAAATGCCATAAATCCTATATTAATTATTCCTAAGGCTCGGAATATTTTACTTGGTCAAACCGCGTGGGTTAATGCGATCCGTTTTTAATGGAGAATTAACCGGATCATAAACCGTCACCTCGTTAAATCTTAAAAAGGGACGAGATATCATTCTCCCTTGTTCCTTCCCTTTGTTATTAACTAAGAAGCGCTAGAACCTTTCAATCCTTTTCGTAGGAGTTTCACAATCAACCCTTACTCCTAGGATCAGTCCCGCTCTGTTGGATGCAACCAAGTTGTGTCTATCATTCTTCCACATAAGTTGTTGCGAGGGGAGGATCGTGACACGCTGTGTGGATAAAGGACGTCAACAACTCTTCGAGGTAGTGGATTCATGGCTTCTCTAATTATATATTTGCAATCGTAGAATTAGCTTGTTTTATTCCTTTGGATCACAATGAAATTGACATAATTAAATACTTGAACCGGATTAAAAGAATTGGTTGATCGCATGTTGTTGCTTTGTACCATGATAACAGTTTGCCTCGTGTTTTCCTAGATATAGTGATATCTATGTTTCTTTGATCGTTGTTCGTTCATGATTGAAATTGATAATGAATGTAAAGCCAGAATTAATTGTTGATTAATTGGCTAAAGATAAAGAGGCATGTAAATTAATCTGGTTATTTCCGTTGTTGTAGTCGTTCTAACTTGAGGATAATCAAATTAGGGAAGTAGGCATGGTTATTTAAATTGTGATAGCTTACTGATTAGGTATCCATTATTGGAACCTACGAATAAAAAATTTGTTAATTCAATATGGATTAGAGAACAGATTATGTGGAAATTTCAAAAAGGGTTCTGAGTTACCCTCTTGTTTGTTAAAGGGCCGAGAGCCCATTTTGTGAAGTTTGTTTTCCTGCTGCTTGTGATGTGATGTGAGCCTGGATGGTTGTTGTGATATGTGGAGGCATGGAGTCCTTATAGTTGTGGTAGCGGATGATGCCTAGTGTGGCGAGATGCATCGGTTTATGCATATGGGTGTCAGGGAGGACACCAGGGGGATGGAATGGGATGGATGTGGTTGCTGGTTGCTTGTGGTTTTCTGGAATGTTAATCTGCTTTTCTTTTCCCCACTGCTCAAGGCAGCTGGTCTTGCTACCATTCTTCCAAAGGAGGCGAAGACGCGCGGGGTATGCCACGTTCTTTCCGTGTTTAGCCTCTTGAGGGAGAATGGGTATATGCTCTTTCTATGGGCGGCAAAGACTCGACGGGTAGTATATCTACTCACCGTGTTGAGCCTCCTTTGTGTTTAGAAGCATAGGATGTTTTTCTAGAATGCCTGGGAATGTGGAAAAGTAATTCTGTAATGAATGTTTGATTAAATGGTGAAAACCCACGGGGATGGAGATGTTGGAATTTAAAGGTGATGTGAATCTTAAAAAAATGAGCAGTTGTTTTTGAAAGTGATGTCATTTCAGTTAAATGTGGAATTGTTCAATCTTAATTAATGTTTAAAGAATTAATTAATGTACAGTGGAACTGATAAATGATAATGAAGTAATCTAATAAAGCTCTTAAAATGGTTGTGTGCTTATAGGATTCCTAGTCTTTGAAGTAGCAGCCTGGAGTCTGAGAGACGTTAGCTGTAGTTGTATCTAAGACTAGGTAATGCCCATAGTGTGGATGTCAGTTACTTAAATATTCTGTACTTTTTGTGTTTCTATACGCTACTCCACCCTGTCGGTAAGGGAAACTGACACCTCAGGGATTCTGAGCCCTGGGGGGGTGTTTTCCCCAACATTCTGATGGGAGGTTGAATGGCTGACTACCCCCATTGGCCCCGCTCTCTTCTCTTGGTAGATCTTAGTGCTGGTAGGCACAGTGGTTAGTTTTACCCATATATGTGTGTAGAGGGCTGTAATGGCTTGTGATTATTTCACACACATATATTCTGGATATAGTATCCTATGGACTACTATAGGTGTAACGTGTATAGGCTGTGATGGCTTGAGGATCCTTACTCGGTGTATGGGCTGTAATGGCTTGAGGTATAATACCCGACGTATGATACACGTAATGCGAGCTGTGGTGGCTCCCGGAAACTACATGGTTACTCTTGGTTGTGAGGATTGTGTGGAGCTTAGACCAGGTGTCTGCGGGCAAGCCTATGTGGTGCACGTGGTGCAGATTGTGGAGCTTGACCCATGTTGATACGAGCAAGCCTTTGGAGAGAGATGCACAGGACGTATGTCGTTGGGGAAAAGCGGCAAACCAGTGGGGAAGTAGTAGCGGGATACCTTTGATATGCTTTATTATATGCTATATTCTTGTATGCGTTACTTGGTGAGAGTAGCCATGGTGAGGTTGGGAACATAGTATACATGTTTAGGTGACAAGTTTGTTTCACTTGTTGTTCACTGGGCTTTAGCATGCTTTCTTTACTTTTGCACGAGAGGCTTGGGGAGGATCCTATTGAGTATACTGTTATACTCACCCTATGTATATATAAACTATTTTTCAGGTCACTTGGAGCAGGTTGGAGATCATGCTGGTTACTACTAGCTTATGGTTGGAGGAGGAGCTGTTCGGGCTTGTGGTCGCTGCCGTTTTACTTTCTTTTGGGTACTTTTAGTTTTCCCTTTCAGTCGTATTACTTTTGCATGACATTTCATATATGTACTTGGGTTTCTTTTATATTTCAGTTCTGAGTTGGAGCTGGTTGGAGTCTATTCTATCTCTCTCTTCTGCATGTGTTCTCTTAGAGGGTAATGCCTCCCATTTGTGTGTGTATTATACCCTCGGTGCTAGTCGCCAACCCGGGGCCTACTGGAGGCGGGACTCGGGGGTCATTATCTCCCTTTTCACATTGCCGGTCCAGGAGGGGTACACTTTGTGGGGAGGGGTCATGACAGAGTGGTATCAGAGGTCTGGTTGAGGGATAGGATGGAGTTTGGAGTTAGGCACAGGTGAGGATGCATGGGATGGTAGGGAAACGGTGTCATTCATGTTTAGCAAGTGGGGTAAACAATGGAGACCGGCAGAGACGTAGGCGTTCAGGGCCCCCTATGATCTGTTTCACAGACCTTTAAGTTTACGATGGCTACTAAACAAAGTGATGCTGGTTGCAGGGTAGAGACCTAGGAAAGGATCATGCATCATTATTCTTTGCGCCTGTGTTTGAATGGGTAGACCTTGGGATAGGTAACCTGAAATTAATAAAACAAAATAATTAATTAATTAATGTTTAAACTTCCATATTCCTGGATTAGGAGCTCTAACGGTTGTTATTTTACCGGAATGGCTCCAGGTCGACGTCCTCGTCAGGTTTTCGGAGAAGGTGCCCAGCAGGCTGTTCCACAGATCGCAGCCGGGTAGAGGTTGACGACAATGACACTTGGAGGAAGAAACTCCGAGAGTTTCAGCGCCAGAGTCTACAGAAGTACGAGGGCTCCATGTCAGATGCAGTTACAGAAGACTGGTTGGAGGAGGTCGAGATAGGCTTCAGTTCTATTCGTGCTCAGAAGGAACACTGGGTGTCTTTGGTTGTGACGATGCAGCGTGGAGCAGCGAGGCAGTGGTGGCTCTTGTTCCTCGGGGATCGTGATGAGTCAGCGATCTCATGGGAGGAGTTTCGAGACAGGTTTTGAGTTGAGTTTCTTTCATCGACTGTGAAGGCGTCCAGTCGCCAGGAGCTACTCACCCTTCGACAGGGGAGCTCCAGTGTTCGGGAGTTTGGAATCCGTTTCAGGAACCTCCTACGATATTCTTCAGACCTGTTACCATATGATGAGGCCCGGGCGAGGCATTTCGAGGAGGCTTTGCGTCCAGAGATCCAGCGCCAGGTCACCCCATTTATGCTGAAGACATATCTAGAGGTGCTGGCGAGGGCAGAGGTTGTTGAGAGGACTTTGGCTAGGACCGGATCATCACGAGAGGGGAATCATCATGATTCCTCACGAAGCAGAGCTGTGGTCCAGGGTTCCCGGTTTTCAGGTCAGAAGAGTTTCCATTCACCTGGGGGTAGGTCCCAGCCCTTTCCATCTCGTTTCTCCGGAGGTAGCATCTCTCAGACCTATGCCAAGGGATCAGGCACTTGCTTTTCTTGTGGTGGACATGGTCATCAGCAGCGGGAGTGCCCGACTTTTCAAAGTAGTCAACGTGCACCAGGCACTCCACTCCAGGTTCCTCCGTTGAGGCAGTTCCAGCCGAGGTAGCAGCAGCAGGTTGCACCAGCTTTAGATCACCAGAGGGTAGATGGAGCAGGCAGAGGACATCCCCATGACGCTCCCCGTCCTCATAGAGCAGAGCGCGGCGGTGGTGGTGGTTGTCATCAGGGTCAGAGAGGCCGTGGAGGTGTTCGTGGTCAGCTTCATGCTCTAGCGTTGCCAGCCCCAGGCGAACCAGACGTCGTCCGAGGTACCCTTTGCTGGTTTTCTACCTTGGTGTATGCCCTGTTTGATTCAGGAGCGACACACTCTTTTGTATCCCCTACCCTTGTCCATGCTTTGGGACTTGATGTAGAGAGGCTTCTAGTGCCCTTGGCGTTGACTACGCCAGTTGGAGGTCGAGCTAGCTTGTTTGAAGTATGTAGAGACTGTGAGCTAGTGTTGGGGCAACACCGCTCATGGGGAGATTTCCTATGTTTGCGAATACAACCATATGATGTCATTCTTGGCATGGATTGGTTGTATTCGGTGCAGGCTGTTGTGGATTGCTACAGGAAAAGGTCGTTTTCTTTGATGAAGATGGAGAGAAAGTGGTGTTTTTTGGTGAGAGAGATCCTCGGATGAGTCATAAACGAGTTTCATCCTTATCATCCATGATGGCTGGGATGATGCTGAGTTCTTCAGAGGTTCAACAGTTGGCGTTTCCTAGGGTCGTAGAGGAGTACCCTGATGTCCTTCTAGAAGAGGTTGTATCCTTACCCCCTCGACGAGAGATCGAGTTTGGGATCGAGCTACAGTCGGGAGTGTCTCCTATCTCTATGTCTCCATATAGAATGGCCCCTTCTGAGTTACGAGAGCTACGTATACAGCTCGATGGTCTGTTGCAGCGTGGTTTTGTTCAGCCAAGTGTGTCACCATGGGGTGCACCAGTTTTGTTTGTGAAAAAGGATTATGGAAGTTTGCGGTTGTGTGTCGATTATCGTCGCTTAAACAAAGTGACAATAAAGAACCGCTATCCTATTCCACGGATTGATGACCTATTCGATCAACTGAAGGTTTCATGTTGGTTTTCAAAGATA
The DNA here is from genome assembly GCA_963277665.1 of Viscum album. Taxonomy (NCBI): domain Eukaryota; kingdom Viridiplantae; phylum Streptophyta; class Magnoliopsida; order Santalales; family Viscaceae; genus Viscum; species Viscum album. The sequence goes on from OY728162.1 coordinate 544,395,489, forward strand.
GACTTGCGGTCAGGATATCATCAGATGCGTGTGAAGGATGAGGATATCCCGAAGACTGCTTTCCGCTGTCGTCATGGGCATTATGAGTTTGTTGTAATGCCATTCGGCGTGACAAATGCTCCAGCTGTTTTCATGGGGTTGATGAATGCTGTGTTCCGTGAATTCCTGGACGAGTTTGTTGTGGTTTTCATCGATGACATCCTGGTACACTCCACATCTGAAGAGGAGCATGCAGAGCATCTACGAGCCATTTTGGGAGTTCTTTGCCAACATCGGTTGTTTGGGAAGTTTTCCAAGTGTGAGTTCTGGGCTCGAGACGTTCGTTTCTTGGGACATGTTGTGTCCCAACAGAGAGTAGTTGTGGATCCTTCGAAGATAGAAGCAGTGGTGTCTTGGCCAGCCCCCAAGACTGTGTCAGAGGTGTGAAGTTTCCTTGGCCTCACAGGCTATTATAGGAGGTTTGTGGCTAATTTCTCCCGAGTTGCGACTCCTCTGACAGCTTTGACCAGGAAGGATCAAGCGTTCATATGGACTGATCAGTGTCAGACGGCTTTCGAGTATCTAAAGGAGAAGTTGGTAAGTGCTCCAGTCCTTTGTCTTCCAGCGGAGGGAGTCCAGTTTGATGTTTTCTGTGATGATTCGCATCTGGGGCTAGGCTGTGTTCTCATGCAGTAGAGGTCAGTTGTTTCTTATGGGTCTCGGCAGTTGCGTCCCCATGAAAGAAACTATGAAACCCATGATCTTGAGTTGGCATCCATGGTGTATGCGCTGATGTTGTGGAGACATTACCTCATTGGCGAGCGCTTTGTGGTTTTCACCGATCATAAGAGTTTGAGGTATGTTTTCTCTCAACGGGATTTGAACTTGCGGCAGCGTCGGTGGATGGAGTTCTTGCAGGAATACGACTTTGAAATATCGTATACACCTGGGAAGGGAAATGTTGTTGCTGATGCACTAAGCCGAAAGTCACGTAATGGTGTTGTGCGTGAATCTGGTGATTCCTGGAGAGTGATGGAAGAGCTATCAACTTTGCATCTTGATATGGGAGAAGTTGGGGGAAGAGGTTGTCTTTTCCAGATGACGGTGCAGTCATCCATGATGCAGAAGGTGGAAGAGTCTCAGTTGGGTGATCTAGAGGTGGAAGTTTGGAGAGACAGAGTCGTTTGTGGAGAGGCCCCTGATGGTTGGTCGGAGGATGAACAACACCGGGTGTTGTATCATGGCAGGCTTTTTGTTCCCTTGGCGATGCGCGAGACGGTTCTCTGAGAGTTCCATAGTTCACACTTGGCGGTACATCCTGGTGTGACGAAGATGTATCGATCCTTGAGGAGTCAGTTTTGGTGGCCTGGGCTGAAGCGTATGGTTGCAGAGTGTGTGCCTCGATGTTTATTCTGCCAGAAGGTGAAGGTCGAACACCGTGTTCGTGGTGGTCTTCTCCAGCACTTAGAGATTCCTCAGTGGAAGTGGGAGGACATCTCAATGGACTTTGTTACAGGTTTACCTCGAGCTCCGGGAGGACATGATGCTATATGGGTGGTAGTGGACCGTTTAACTAAATCATCCCACTTCATAGCAATCAAGGAGTCGAGGAAGTATCTGGAGGAGGTGGTTAGGCTTCACGGAATTCCTAATACGATCATTTCTGATCGATATCCTCGTTTTACCTCCAGGGTGTGGAGAGGTCTCCATCATGCTTTTGGCTCTCAACTGTGCCTTAGCACAGCTTTTCATTCTCAAACGGATGGTCAGACAGAGCGAACCATCCAGACTCATGAAGACATGGTGCGCTCTTGTGTTCTTGATTTTGGAGGTTCATGGGTGAAGCACCTACCCTTGGTATAGTTTGCTTACAATAATAGTTTTCACTCTACCATCGGCATGGCGCCGTTTGAAGCCTTGTATGGCCGACCATGCCGTTCTCCGTTGTGCTGGACTGGGGTCGGACAGTCAGCAATTCTCGGACCTGAACTAGTGCAGAATACGACAGAGATGGTTCAAGTGATTCGTGAGAGGATGAAGACAGCACAAGATCGTCCAAAATCTTATGCTGATCAATGAAGGAGACCCTTAGAGTTTAATGTTGGGGATCTTGTGTTTCTGAAGGTGACTCCCCATCGTGGGAAGCGAAGGTATGGTCGTGGAAGTAAGCTTTCTCCCCGTTTTGTTGGGCCTTTCGAGGTGTTAGCTCGTGTTGGAGCTGTGGCATATCGAGTAGCAGTTCCCCCTCAAATGAGTCGGATACATGATGTTTTCCATGTATCGCAGCTCCGTCGTTATCTTCATGATGAATCTCATGTTATCGATTGGGGAGAGATCGATATTGATGATGATGCAACCTTCGAGGAGCAACCTGTGGAGATCCAAGACCACAAGGAGAAGCTGTTGCGTGGGCGTTCTATTCCTTTAGTTCGTGTCTTGTGGCGACATGGTGGCATGGAGGAGAGTACCTGGGAGCGTGAGTCACAGATACGTGCTCAGTACCCAGAGTTGTTTAATGTTTAACTCCTTTCATGTAATGAAGGTTTCTCTATGGTTGGACCTTTCATGTTTTATTTATGTACCTTTGAAGTGATGTTATGTTTGAATTGTTTTTATGGGTTGTTTGTTCTAAGATGTCGTAGTTTTGTTCCAGATTTTCGTACAACTCATGTTGGTTTTCCCCTGAGAGGTATCTTATGGGGTGGTTGTTCGGACCCCTCTTTTCTTCTGGGTTGGTTTTTTTTAATTTTCGAGGATGAGAATGTTTTGAGAGGTATCTAATGTAATGGCCCAGACCTCTCTGGTCCATTACTTTGTGAAATGTTGGTGTTGGAGGTGTTCTGGGAAGTCAAGGGGACTTATCCCCAACACTTTTCCAATTTTCCAGTTCTGTGAACATTGTTTCCAGTTTTATGAACAGTAACAGATCGGTGAGACAGATCAGTTTCACCGATCGGTGAGACAGATCGGTTTCACAGATCGGTGAGACAGATCCGTGTCACAGATCGGTGAGACAGATCGGTCTCACCGATCGGTGAGACAGATCGGTCTCACAGATCGGTGAGACAGATCGGTTTCATAGATCAGTTTCACAGATCGGTGAGACAGATCGGTTTCACAGATCAGTTTCACATATCGATGAGACAGATCGGTTTCATGGATCAGTGAGATAGATCGGTTTCACAGATCGGTGAGACAGATCGGTTTCACAGATCCGTTTCACAGATCGGTGAGACAGATCAGTTTCACAGATCGGTGAGACAGATCAGTGTCACAGATCGGTGTGACAGATCAGTTTCACAGATCCGTTTCACAGATCGGTGTGATAGATCAGTGTCACAGATCAGTGTGACAGATCAGTTTCACAGATCAGTTTCACAGATCGGTGAGACAGATCAGTTTCACAGATCGGTGTGACAGATCAGTTTGACAGATCAGTTTCACAGATCGGTGTGACAGATCAGTTTCATAGAACAGTTTCACAGATCGGTGTGACAGATCAGTTTCACAGATCAGTTTCACAGATCAGTGTGACAAATCAGTTTCACAGATCAGTTTCACAGATCGGTGTGACAGATCAGTTTCAGGTAAAGTAACGGTGGGTGAACAATGTTTCCAGACTCCTACAGTTTTGCCCCTTTTGACGTTTCCTTTGACGTAAAATACATTTAAAGCCTTATTTTAAGGGCTCTTAAGGACGATTCAAATGCCATAAATCCTATATTAATTATTCCTAAGGCTCAGAATGTTTTACTTGGTCAAACCGCGTGGGTTAATGCGATCCGTTTTTAATGGAGAATTAACCGGATCTTAAACCGTCACCTCGATAAATCTTAAAAAGAGACGAGATATCATTCTCCCTTGTTCCTTCCCATTGTTCTTAACTAAGAAGCTCTAGAACCTTTCAATCCTTTCTGTAGGAGTTGCACAATCAACCCTTACTCCTAGGATCAGTCCCGCTCTGTTGGATGCAACCAAGATGTGTCGATCATTCTTCCACATAAGTTGTTGCGAGGGGAGGATTGTCACCCGCTGTGTGGATAAAGGACGTCAAGAACTCTTCAAGGTAGGGGATTCATGGCTTCTCTAATTATATAGGTGCAATCATAGAATTATCATGTTTTATTCCTTTGGATCACAATGAAATTGACATAATTAAATACTTGAACCGGATTAAAAGAATTGGTTGATCGCATGTTGTTGCTTTGTACCGTGATAACGGTTTTCCTCGTGTTTTCCTTGATATAGTGATATCTATGTTTCTTTGTTTCGTTGTTCGTTCATGAATGAAATTGATAATGAATGTAAAGCCAGAATTAATTGTTGATTAATTGGCTAATGATAAAGAGGCATGTAAATTAATCTGGTTATTGTCGTTGTTGTAGTCGTTCTAATTTGAGGATAATCAAATTAGGGAAGTAGGCATGGTTATTTAAATTGTGATAGCTTACTGATTGGGTATCCATTATTGGAACCTACAAATAACAAATTTGTTAATTCAATATGGATTAGAGAACAGATTATGTGGGAATTTCAAAAAGGGTTCTGAGTTACCCTCTTGTTTGTTAAAGGGCCGAGAGCCCATTTTGTGATGTTTGTTTTCCTGCTGCTTGTGCTGTGATGTGAGCCTGGATAGTTGTTGTGATATGTGGAGGCATGGAGGCCTTATAGTTGTGGCAGCGGATGATGCCTAGTGTGGCGAGATGTATCGGTTTATGCATATGGGTGTCAGGGAGGACACCAGGGGGATGGAATGGGATGGATGTGGTTGCTGGTTGCTTATGGTTTTCTTGAATGTTAATTTGCTTTGCTTTAACCCACTGCTCAAGGAAGCTGGTCTTGCTACCATTCTTCCAAAGGAGGCGAAGACGCGCGGGGTATGCCACGTGCTTTCCGTGTTTAGCCTCTCGAGGGAGAATGGGTATATGCTCTTTCTATAGGCGGCAAAGACTCGACGGGTAGTATATCTACTCACCATGTTGAGCCTCCTTTGTGTTTAGAAGCATAGGATGTTTTTCTAGAATGCCTGGGAATGTGGAAAAGTAATTCTGTAATGAATGTTTGATTAAATGGTGAAAACCCATGGGGATGGAGATGTAGGAATTTAAAGGTGATGTGAATCTTAAAAAAAAGGAGCAGTTGTTTTTGAAAGTGATGTCATTTCAGTTAAATGTGGAATTGTTCATTCTTAATTAATGTTTAAAGAATTAATTAATGTACAGTGGAACTGATAAATGATAATGGAGTAATCTAATAAAGCTCTTCAAATGGTTGTGTGCTTATAGGATACCTAGTCTTTGAAGTAGCATCCTAGAGTCTAAGAGACGTTAGCTGCAGTTGTATCTAAGACTAGGTAATGCCCATAGTGTGGATGTGAGTTACTTAAATATTCTGTAATTTTTGTGTTTCTATACGCTACTCCACCCTGTCGGTAAGGGAAACTGACACCTCGGGGATTCTAAGCCCTGGGGGGGTGTTTTCCCCAACATTCTGATGGGAGGTTGAATGGCTGACTACCCCCTTTGGCCCCGCTCTCTTCTCTTGGTAGATCTTAGTGCTGGTAGGCACAGTGGTTAGTTTTACCCATATATGTGTGTAGAGGGCTGTAATGGCGTGTGGTTATTTCACACACATATATTCTGGATATAGTATCCTATGGACTACTATAGGTGTAACGTGTATAGGCTGTGATGGCTTGAGGATCCTTACTCGGTGTATGGGCTGTAATGGCTTGAGGTATAATACCCGACGTATGATACACATTATGCGAGCTGTGGTGGCTCCCGGAAACTACCTGGTTACTTTTGGTTGTGAGGATTGTGTGGAGCTTATCCCAGGTGTCTGCGGGCAAGCCTATGTGGTGCACGTGGTGCATATTGTGGAGCTTGACCCATGTTGATACGGGCAAGCCTTTGGAGAGAGATGCACAGGACGTATGTCGTTGGGGAAAAGCGGAAAACCAGTGGGGAAGTAGTAGCGGGGTACCCTTGATATTCTTTATTATATGCTATATTCTTGTATGCGTTACTTGGTGAGAGTAGCCATGGTGAGGTTGGGAACATAATATACCTGTTTAGGTGACGAGTTAGTTTCACTTGTTGTTCACTGGGCTTTAGCATGCTTTCTTTACTTTTTCACGAGAGGCTTGGGGAGGATCCTATTGAGTATACTGTTATACTCACCCTATGTATATATAAACTGTTTTTCAGGTCACTTGGAGAAGGTTGGAGATCAAGCTGGTTACTACTAGCTTGTGGTTGGAGGAGGAGCTTTTCGGGCTTGTGGTCGCTGCCGTTTTACTTTCTTTTGGGTACTTTTAGTTTTCCCTTTCAGTCGTAGTACTTTTGCATGACATTTCATATATGTACTTGGGTTTCTTTTATATTTCAGTTCTGAGTTGTAGCTGGTTGGAGTCTATTCTATATCTCTCTTCTGCATGTGTTCTCTTAGAGGGTAATGCCTCCCATTTGTGTGTGTATTATACCCTCGGTGCTAGTCGCCAACCCGGGGCCTACTGGAGGCGGGACTCGGGGGTCATTATCTCCCTTTTCACATTGCCGGCCCAGGAGGGGTACACTTTGTGGGGAGGGGGTCGTGACACACACTCATCTTGTACTTGTGATGATCAAGTTAATACCCAATATTCCCTAGTAAGAGTCATCAGAACTTATTTCATATGTGCTTTAACAACATCTAATTTCTAATATCAAGATAGGTGTGTGTTTTTTTAAGAATAAATAATCTTTACAATAACATAGTTTTTCAACAATAAGTAGAAATATACTAATGCTTATCGATAATATTTGATCATAATAGTAACTTAATATTACTAAATTTTTCTTGGACACCATTTTAATTGACCCCAATCATGTCATATGTAATTCATTTGTCTTATATCAAAATTATAATGACATATCAATATGATACAAAAAATAACAATAATGGTTTAATGTCATATGAAACATGGAGAAAAAACGTGTAAATAAAAATTTACAACATTTATGATTAAGTTATTCACAAATTGCATCCTTATAATATGTATAATACTTAAAACAATTCTTCATTTCCTATAGAATATAAATATAATAAAGGGTGAGGTTATCTGTTCTGTAAGGATTAACATATGACATATCAATCAATAATAAAAAAGTTGTCATAAGGTATCAGCATGGGTATTAGAACATGATTAAAAACACAATAATAAAAAATTAGGTAAATGTAATTAATCATGATTCATGGAATAATTATTTTCTAGTCAAAATAAATGAGACATAAGGATTTTAAATCATCAATAATCAATCATGGTCAATGAAAATATATCATAAGAATAAGTGATAATATTTTTCAAAAAATATAAATAGAAAATAAATTCCATTATCATGTATAACTTCTATGAATACCATAGTGTATTTGTTTCACCCAACATTCGATCATTTTTATAGTCAAGGTTCACTTCCATGAGAACATTTTTGGATGAATTCTCTTACTAAATTTAGATTACTCACCATTAAATTCCTTATAATCTCATTATATATCCTTTTCTATCTAATTAATTGGAAGGGTATATAATTATGGGACACAAAATCACATAATAGAAACTATACCTATGTCTTCCATAAGATAATATAGAATTAATTGTAACATTACATCATAACCAATGGGAAGGTTAACTTTTTCAAAAATATATCATCAACATATTAGAAAAAAATCATGATAATGGATAATTATAGTGTAATTTGATAATATTTCTATTAAATAATAACTATCATTAATGTCAATATGTATGTGCTAATACAAGATTCAGTGATTTAGAAGATATTAATGAGGTAAAATTTGTTCACACAGTGTACATAAGAATGGATATTCTATTCATATGTTTAGTAAAAATTCTAAAGTATGTTGTTTTGGAAGAAATTGCATTTAAATTTTTATATATTAATTATAAAATTGGTAAAAAGATTATTTTTCTATATACATCTAGAATTGATAAAAACTTAATTAAATAATTTAAGAAATAATATTTATGGATACAAATTGATATCCGAACAATGAGATTAATATTGATGGTATACCATAAAAATAAATCATTGGTCTATTGTGTACCTGATGATATAAAAATCAATGGAATGATTTTGTTAATATTATAAAATAATTTAATATTATTTTAATATATATATTATATAATATCATTATTATAAATTTATGTATAAACATACCCAATAAAATTGATATTTTAACTTAAAATCATTAATTCTTTGAGAACAATGGATTTTTTATTACCATGATAATAATAATATAAAAAGAAGACATGGAAAACATAAAAAATGATATTCAATATAAAATATTTAAAAGGGGTATTTTATACAATTTATAAATTAATATAAGTATACTCAAAACACATATCCCAATAAAAGAAATTTCATATAGTTAATATATGCAACTTAATTATCATTTGGATAAAATATAATTGGATAAAAGAAATTTAGTTGAATCATTAAATACCATAAATTAATATGTATCCTTCATATAAAATATTCATGGATATATATATACATATAATAAGAACAAATAGGTTCATAACATCAAATATGTGTCAACGAAACAAAAATGAGATAATTACTCAATATGGAATTATTAATTTTGATGAAAAATTCTTTAATATATTGAGAATTTACTTTTTCTATAAATTTAATTAATTAATTTTTTTTATTAAAACCAATTCATGGGTAGTTCATACATTATATCTATATGAAATTGGAGGATCATATTAAAATACGTTTCAATGAAGAGAAATTTATATGAAACTCTCTCCTAATATATGAATTGATTTATAAGTGATTTATTATCATGTATAATAAATTTATATTCATTATTATTATATTAGAGAAAAATATTCATACATATATTATCATTTATTATCAAATTATATCATTTATAAAATATTTTATTAATAATTATCTATTAAATAAACAATTCCCGTTGTGGACTAATTCATTTTTCTTATATGTTTTAGTCTATAAAATATGGTAAATTTAGTATTAATTATTGTTAATACCTATAAATAATATTATTAATGAGTGAAAAGTAATTTATATTTACTATATACATTTTCATAAACATTTATATAATGTTGAGATGGAGAATGAGTTACTTCATTTCTTAATGATGGTAATCAATACATACAAATGACTAATGTAATGAAATTTCTATGAGAAGAATAAAAGAATGTTATATTATAATTATCCATTAATAAATCAATATTCTATCAATAAATATAATATATATTCATTAATTATATTTTTATTAACATCCTTTGTACATAAGAAAATAAAATCATACTACATCACCTCGTGGTATTGGTATTCCACACATACACATGAGCGATGATATCATTTTAAAACTGATGGAAAGGTAAAAGGGATGATATAATATTATAATTTATGATGATCATTTTTTTATTAATAACATATGCAAAAAATTATCAAAATATTATAATCATCCATGAAATATGGTGTTGGAAAATGAATTGTATCGATTCTTGAAGATAGTAGTATACATATATATAAAAGTGATACATTCATATACCGTTCGATAGTAAAGTGGTAGGAAATTGTTGTTCAATAATTAGAATAAGATAAAATTATTTTTATTACATTATATTAAAATTATTTTATGGATAAACTATTTTGATTTATAGTGTATGAAGAAATAAAATCAAAAGAACTTGGTTATTATCTATAACTCTTATTTGAGAGATCTATTTTTTCTTAGACGATATTCCTTTAATGATTAATAATAGTTGAATACCACAAGATATATTATAAATTGAATTATTTAGTATAGGAATTTTATTAGATATTGTCCAATAAGGGAGGATGATTTATTTAATAATAGTGGAATAGGGGTTCTATTTTATTTGTGTAGAGAGGGACCTATATGTAATTTCATAAAAAATTCTTATTATATAAATAAAATTTAAGTGGAAAGTACAAAAAAGTTGATACATATTCTAATGTAGAATAATGTAAGGAATAAATATTTTCAAAATGCTAATTCAGACATTTATGGGGAAAATATTACCCTATTACATTGGATTAAACCCCTAAGTAAACCTATTTTTAAATTCATTTTGGTAACAAACTATTATTATTTTTACATATCTATGACCAAAAATTAAAATTTTCTAATAAAACCATTTTTTATATTAAAATTAAAAATATAGAAAATGATATACGAATAAAAATCAATATATAAAAGAATTTTGTTTCTAAATCTATAAATTAGAATGAAAACTCATTTTAGGAAAATGATGTTTTAACTATAAAACATAATTTCATCCCAATTAGTTTCCTTTCAAAAACAAAAAATTTCATGTTAAAATATTATATCTTATATTGATAATATATAAATTTCATTAATTCCATTTATGAAATTCTATTATTTTAATTTATCAGAATAATAAAACATTATCTACATTAAAATAGTTTTTTGATGAAAAAATTATATATGACATGAATGGAAGTTATGTAATAAAAACTGAGACATGATTTCATCACTTATATTATGTTCCTATAAAACTATTAAAAAATAATGTATTGTGAAAAATATTTTTGTACTAATCTTATAACAATGAAAAATATAAAGTGGTAACTTATAGAAAAACAATCACACAGAAAGTATTGAAAATGAGAAAGTAACCATTAATATTAATGATTTTGCATCATTTAGCATTTGAATATACCTAAAATATAAGGCCAACGCTAAATATCTAATAATACTTGTTCATAATTTTATAATTTTAGGTTAAAAGTTAATATTTGACTTCATTTCCTTGATGTTTTGAAAAAGACCATGAAATTCACAAAAATATATCAATATATTAATAATTATACATAACATCAAATATTAATTTATCCTCATTCCAATATCTCTATCATCATTAGAAAAATCATTCACTATATTATAGGAGGTTTACAAGTCTTCACAAAATTTAGAAACATCCTGAATCTAGTAATCGAGAAAACCACCAATAGAAGAATACACAACTAAAAAATAGATCCATTAATCTGGTCAATATTTTAAATGGGATTAATGTTTAAGAGAATAACACCATATATATTAATCATAGTCATTCATAATTAATGAATAAATAGAATGAAATTATTCAAATACCATCCAAATTTACTGATATGTTAATAATCTATGATTTTTAAGGATTCATTTAGGAAATATCATCATTCTTGGTGTAAAAAATAATGAATATGACTTTAAATTCATCTTAAAAAAAGACCAAGTATTTTAAAATAAAAACCATTAAATTGTAAATAAAAATATTTATAAAGAAGATATAGTGACTGTAATAATACATTAGTATATATCCAATATATTTATTAATAAAGATATGTCATACATCGAGGTGAAGAAAACCAAAAAAATGAAGACACACAACAAGAATTCCACATTAATTTTAATACATGATATCATGGGAGTCATACCTTGGAAAATAAAACATATGATTAAAAACGAATTACCAATATCCACTTATATACAAAAACCAGAACTCCAACCAGTAGGAATTCTTCATAGTACCAATAATTCCAAACAACCATTAGCATTTGGACACAGTTCAAAAAAATCCTATGTCAAAATAAGAATCATTAGCAAAAACTAAAAACATAATGCCAGCTGAAATAAAAACATTAAATTTAAAAATCTAATTGTAGTAGCCTTTTAACGAAATTGAAATTCTATGAATGGATTCTTATAATATGGTTAAATATAAAAGAATTCAATTGCATGGAATATCTATGAAATTTAATGAATGTTTTTCATTTATATTCCTCTAGTAACTCAATAATCATTCGCATTATGATTTGAAGGTAAATATCCATAGTAATTTCAACATTCCTGTATTATTGGAATATTATTTAATCTTTCTCATCCATCCATGATTCCAATTCATCCATCGAAATTTACTCACAATGATATAATACCTTCATGGTTATGAGTATTAATTAAAATTAATGTCATTATAATTATGTACACATTAGGTTTTAGCAACCACAACATGTGAGGGAATATCTATATTTTCCTTCCTTGAATCCTATTGTTATCTATTAATAATTTTTCTCACAAGATTATTGTAATATCTATGTTTTTCGAGTTGCCATGGTGTTTTTAGCAATAAATTCATCCAAATCAACAAATCCATTTTTCCATTACTAGTAATCTATTTACCAAAATCTTCCTCAATTTAAAAATATTGACCACAATCATCATGGAAAGACTCATTAAAATAAGATTACAAACTATTTTACTCCACTTGTATGTTTTGAATACCTCTCATGTTATAAAAACATTTCTCCTAAATTATAGGATTCTTCTTTCCCTCATTGAAAAGAAGATCATTATAATCTGCATACACAACTCTATAAAGTTCTATAGGAGAGAGTTTAATGGTAGAACATCTAGCATGGTTCTATTTAATATCCTTTTGGATGGGATCCCCAATAGATTCAAATGAGGTCACACTCATCACCATTGTCGCACATTTTCCAACCCAAACTAAATTTCAACATGTAATGGGTTATTTATTATAATTCCTACATCTACATACCACTACTAGATGACCAATTTTGTGGATTCTACTACAATAAATATTATTTATTTCAATGAAATATTTATCAAGGAATATAGTGTCACCATTTTCATTCTAAATATAAGGTGGAAGAGGTTTAGAAATATCTATTTCCAAATAGATTGTAACAATATATAGATGAGAGAGGATATATTAGAAGATTCATGTTTTTAGGTATTCCAAATAATGTAATAAATAGAATAAGTTGAATCTTTCTCATATAAATTCAATTGAATCCTAGGAACTCAACCAAATAAGAGTGATGAGAGATTGAAAATCAGTGTTGAAATCGAGTGACCACTTCAACACAATCATGGAATAAAAATTAAAGGTCAATGATCCTCTTGTCTAAAGATAATAAGATTTGTTTTCATACATAAAATAGAAAACCACATGAAATTATTTCTAATGTCCCACATGAATGGATTCAAATCCAATTGAATTATAATAATTTTTATGTTAAAAAGGTGATGACATATGATTTATAAATTTTCCAACATTCATGAAGTGTATATCGAAAAAAATAGTACCTCTTCATTTGAAAACAATATTCATGTGATACACTTATTTCAGTATTCATTTCGATCAATGTGCACCAATGTCATGGATTTGGCATGATCTTTGAATGAATGATCACATCCAGCATTGACATATGAAATGTATTGAATATTAGTATTATGTATTCTTTTTATCTCATCCAACATTGAGCTCCATATATTTTATTTCAAATCATGGAAATACCATACATCAATATCAATTATATTTAATATTTATATATAATTAATTTTATTTTGTATATTTAGATAAGGATTATTTTACTTTAGTATAAAAATAAAAACATAATGAAACATTTACTTGAAAATAAATGTCAACTTTTCTAAAAAACAAAATTTTCATTGTTCACTAAAAAAGAAAACCTTTAATTCCAATCAAATAAAATCTCCCAATGAAAATATTTACATGCTGATTTCAAAAATTATATTCATTTCCAAAAATCAAATTTCAAAAATATACATAAAATTATATATAAATTCTTTGTGAAAAATGAAAAAATAGTTTTTGAAGAAATATTATTGAAACAAAAAATAAAATTGCTAAAATAGGATTTTTTATCAACAATGGATTAATAATTATATTTTAATTATATAAATCATTTATACAAATGTTTTATAATTTTCTTATTCCTATTCATTTTTATAATTTTATAGACAGGTGACAATATACCATGGATTATTTTAAGAAATAATGTTTTTATTAAGAAACATATTGATCACATATAATTTATTTTAATAAAATACATTCTAGAATCGTGGGGTGAAATGATTCCTTTTTTATTTTTTATAATTTTATGTCATTTATTATTATATATAAGTATATTCATTAGAAATTTATATTTAAATTTATTATTTTGGTTTTTCTAAATAAAAATTACTAGTATTTCATGTTTTATCTGATTAAAATCCTCCACACTTATGTAAAGACAATTTTAACCAATTAAAATTTAAATTAGGTCACCACTTGTTTAGTTTCCCTTTATAAGGGCTCTAAAATACATTATACTCTTATTAAAACATATATTTTTTTAAAATTCACCTCATATCCATTACCAAAATTTTTAGAGAACATAAACAGATTGTTTCTCAATTCATTGAGAATGATAAAACCTTGATTTTATTTTCTACCCACAAATTTGGGAATTTTTAACTCCATTGAAATTGAGTGATATTTCACTATCTAAAATTATAGATATTCCATTATTATTTTGTAAATCATTCAATACATTATTATTATTAGTGATGTGTGATGAGAGAATATTATTAAATATCCAAATCTCTTATCAATTCATTTCGTATAAAACCAACATAACCACAAATGAGTATTCATGATTACTGATCCAATTTACAGATATAGAGTTACCATAATATTTCAAATACATAATTATATTTTTGAGAAAAAAATTGGTGGTTTTTCAATATTGACCTCCCCCACCACTGGTTTCCACAAGAAAATTATATGTACTATGAAATTTTACACACAATGATAGATATTTTCATAAATGTATTCTAGAAAAATATATAAAATACACCAATGATTGTGTCCTATCATTGATTTAGAGATTAAAATATTTAAACAAATACCAGATATATTTCTATCTATTGACTAAATAGTGGAAAAAGTTCAACTAAATGAAATAATTAAATTCAAGACCTTTTCAGTTCACTTACTTTTAGTTTGAACTATGCTAAATTTTTTGTTTATCACTCATAGAAAAATCCTCAATTATATTAGATTATCACATAGGTTTGAACAAAAAACCATTATTCTTCCACACCTAATTGATTTTTAATTTTCAACCCCACCAATTATATTTATAATGGGTGTATTATACCTCATAGATGAAATAAAAACATTCTTATCTTTATTTTATCCACTGATATGATTTGTTTTTCTAATACTAACGGTCCAATATATATGGTTTTAGAATTAAGAAATATTACATATATTGTTTTAGAAGAATCATTTATTCTCTTATAATATTTATAATACACTCAAAAGACCTTGATATTGTTTCTGAGAACTACATAATGATATTATTTAATATTATTTTTATAATCGTAAATCATAATGATATATTATATCAAATATTTATTAAATAAAATTATATTTATCATTACATTCTTATGAAAATTATACGTCTATTTAAGGAATGAATTGATATCACCTGTGTTTTTGGAGAAATATATTTTTATGTATTTAATCCACACAACACTTTAATCATGAAGTAATATATTGAAGGAAAAATTTACATTAATTTATTACTTTTTTCCACTCCCAATAATTAATTATTCAAACCAAAACTAGAATATATTTATCCTTAATTGAATATAATGGTTTGTCTACCCATTATTTTTATCCTGTTATTTATAATTTATTTCAACTTCTCTAGTGGTATCAGTAGAATACTTTGATTTCCCTATAAAATTGATCCTTATTCGTCTCATAAACATTCCACATCATATTGTGTAGCATAATATTTTGAGATTGTGTTTTTTTCATTGATCTATTAGTCTTTAGTTCTAATGAAGAGTTATTTTCACACATTTAATTAATTAATATATATATTGTCTTATATAATATCTTATATTTATCATATAATCCTTATTCATCTTCCTTAATAAGAAAACTAGACATGAATTTATATGTATTTCCATTACTAAAATCCATAAAGAATATATGAAATTATATTAACCATTTACTTAATTGATTAGATTTGTAAATAATGATATAAAATCCTTGAAATTCATTACATATAACTTATAATTGTATTTCGATTAATATTATCATTTCTGTTCAACATGAGTCAAACCATTCATATATCTGAATGAAATCTACTTAGATTTCTTATTCATATAAATAAGGTTTTTCTACAAAACACATAATATTTAAAGATATTATTATGATTATTTATGTTAAAGTTAGTTATGTATTTATCATAAAGGGTATAATTATTTTGATTAAACATATATAGGATAATCTAAAAAAACATCATTAATATAGTTTAATAACAAACTATTTGTATATAACTTCAATTTGAACACATAATTTTTTACAAAAATAAACAACTCAACCAATTACTCAATGTATCAGATTTTGAATATATTAAAAAATTACTCAATAAAATTATTATCTAATGTTTTAAACTCATTGTCTTCCTCATGGATATCATATAGTTTCATATATATTTATTTAACTTTATCTATATGCATTTCCTATGTCAACACTTTCTCTTATATGGATAAGATTAAGGCACCTCACACTCCACAATCAAATAAAATAATTATATATTCATTAACATTTTAGGTTATCTAATCATTAGGAATATGAAAACCATTCTCTCTAATATAAAAATGTCTACGATAAGAAATAGATTATATATAACCACTAATATTTCCATTGATGGAATATATTTCAATAGTTTTTTATAAATCCACTTTTGATAATTATATTCATGATAACTATAGACATCACATATCAGAAGACATAAAAAATAAGGAATACCAAATAATTCCACAATAAAATATATAATTTCTAGATTGAATAAAGATAATAATACCATTATTAGATACTTTCATGGAATAATAATATCACACTCTATTTTTATATAAAAACCCTAGATAAGTGTAGAAAAGTATAGAGAGTGTGGGTGAATGAATTTTTACTAAAACAGTAAATCGAAAACAATTTTTTAATCACTTGTTTTATTATTGGATTAAAAAAATTTAACAAAGGGATGATGAGAAATTGAAAGAGATAAGACACATGGTAGAGTAATTTTTACATTGATAGTACACTATAATTATTGATTACCATTTCCTTAGTTTATTGAATATTATTCAAATTATCCACATTCTAATCTTATTATAAATTACAATTTGAAAATGGTGGGGTGCTATAGTGTTGAACTCCGGTGTGTAATAATGATCAATACTAGAATCAACTTTTAGTTTAATATTTTTCATCCACTTCATGTGCATCCAAATTTGATATCATGCTCTAATTTGTCTTTTTTCTCCTATATCACTAATATATAGTCTATATAGTATAATCTATAATGTGAATATTTCTATCTTAGTATATTATCATTCCTTCTCCTATAGAAGAAACAACGTTTTAAAATCTCACATACCTAAAAACATAATGGTTGTATCATGACACACATATCCCTTGGAATGAAAATTATATATATCCTATATATTATTAAAATAAACTCTTTTTTTAGTGTAATGTACATGTGTGCGACATGAAACTGCAAATCATTATAGACTTCCTAGAAAACAATTCATAAATTACATTCATATAATAATTACCAATTTTTAAGGTCAGATGATTCATCATTATAATCTCTATGATTTAAATCCTATGAGTTTTATTGTGATTCTAATAAATAATCATTATTTTGAATCTCATTTGGTTTTTAATATGATTATGATTATTGAGAAAATTAATTTCTTATTTAAAAAAAATAGTGTAATAATAAATCCATCACATCCTGATTTTTTATATATTAATAAATTGTTATTCTATTTTCACCATATTAACAAAATTAAACTTTTCTCGCCCATATTATCATTTCATTGATAAATAATATAAAAATACATCTTGAAATAAAAATAATGAATTTCCTCATTTAATATTTCATTGACATGTACAAAAAAAGATTTTATCTAGAAACCATGATAATGTTTGGAACTATGTTATTGAGAGTTATACAAGTCTCAATATAAAGATAAATACTTCAGTATCCATGTATATATTGATATCAATTCAAAGATCCAGATTTTCTTATTCACTTCCTTAGTAATCCTCAATCTTCATAAATAAAAAATTACCCCAACAATGAATGGTTCTTAATATATGAATTTTGATGTCATAAATATATTACAAGTACTATCATATAAGGTATAAATAGTTCAAGGATTCCATACATATCTTATTAACATAATGGCTATATAAAATTATCAATATCAACCTCCCATAATTTTCATAGATTAAAAATCTTTTTATTCATTAGATATATATAAATGTTTCATCACCCTAGTCACATAACATGTTTATAAATCTTTTTAATAATCAAAATATAAATACATTATAAAGTATATAAAATAAAAAAAATCATAATTATATTCATTCATGTAGATTAGTTGATTAGTTTAATAATATTTTTTTATTTAATTCCAAATAAAATAAATATTAATATTATTTTATTGTTCTGACAATAGGGTATTAATAATGGATGATATTATTAGGAATAAAATATCAAAAATGTGTATATACAAAAATGATGTTATGAATGTGTTAGAATATTATAATAAAAAGTAACTACTCTATAAAAACATTATTTATATCCCAAATATAATAACATTATGAAATATAATATAAAATATTAATAACCACTAATGTTTTAATTCAGATACCATGTGTTTTCATCATATAATATAATAAAATTACCCAAAAAAATATTTGTAATGGATTAAAAAAGTATATACTCCCTATCATTTTTATAGGAAATATCAACATTTATATTTGATATTCGTATTACCATAAATATAAGAATGTATATATGTATTATATAATATGAATCCTGAATAATAAATATAATGTGATAAATTATTATAAAAAACATTTTTAAATTAAAAAAATTAAAATTCAAAGGAGAATAATGATATCACTATTAGAGATTTCTATCATTAAATATATAACCCTTTAAATTCTTACAAATTTCCAATATAAATATATATATTTAAAAACAAAAATATTTTATGTAATTAATATCATTTATAATATTGGATTTAATAGATATTTGGAATATGGTACAATATTTATTGAAATTAATGGGTTTATATTTAATAAGTTATGGATATATAATTTCAAAAGATGACTCATGAAAACATACCAAAAAGTAATTTATTGATGATTTTTTTCCAAATTAATTTGATATTTCTTCCATTATATTTTTTTATAACATTAAAAATGAATGTAAGAAATTTATTATGAATTATACCCTATAAAGAATATGAAATTTACACTTGAGTTCATCTATATATGATGAACCTATGATCCATAGACCGATCAAATTTTTTAATGGGTCAGAGTTATCCCATTAAAGAGATATCTTATAAAGTGAAATTATGGGGATTATATTTCATAATAAAAAATTTAAAATGATTTTAAAATCAATTTATTTATTAATGAATGTTATTTAATATTATAAATTATTTTATTCCAAAATTAATGTTTATTCAATAATTTTTTACAATTATTTTATCATTTTTATATAAATGTGTTATCTTAAAATAATATAATGTCCATGAAATATTCATACATAAATAAATTTTCTTTTCCGACGAAATTTAAAATATATCTCTCATTCATAATTTTGATGTCTTGATTCAAAAAGTATAGAATAATTCTTTAATAAAATTTTATAAATATTACATATCAAAATATGAGTTAAAAATATTTTTAAGTAAATCAAGAAATACTTTTTTTGATTTAATGGGTAATTTCACCATTAAAATTTTACATAAAAAATTTCACAATGTTTTTTTCTTTCACTATTAATATGTTACCATTTTTACACCAAAATAATCCTTATATATTAATAAAAATGGAGATGTAATTTTTGTATATACTAAATTAACAAAAAAAATATGTGATATTTTTTAAATCACACTTCCGTGAAATGAAATTTCATTAAATAAATTGTTTTTTAATTTTAATCTGTGAATTTTCAAGTAAAAACATGAGAGATAGAGCCATATTCATAGGCTACACATTTTTACTTAATTTGAATGGAACATTATATTATGATGTCATTTAACATAAATTCTTTTCATTATTTTAATGAAATAAATATATATAATTTTATATATTCAGAAAAAAATAATAATTAAATAAATATTGTAAAAATAATTTTTTATATTCCCCCAAAACATGTAATGCGACTTTTCTATAATAGATTAAATATTAACGTAGAATAAATAATTTTCATATTGGTTATTCTGTAATTAATTTTTGAAATGTTTTTGAAAACCATTTTTCATCCATGGGTTACAGTATGATGATTAGATTTTTATCTTATGTACAAATATGTATAATTTTGATTATATTATCTATGGGTCTGAAATTATATTTTCCTCCACAATATTTGTTATATATGGATATAACATGATGCAATTAAGGCTTGAAAGGGGAAAAAACCCAAATTTTAATGGTACTCTATCCACTATGATAGTCATTGGAGTGAAACATGAATAAATATATGATAAAACATGAAGTGAACATAATGAAATATGATACTCAAGGAAATGATCCATGACTATGAAAATTAATTTCAATGCTTAGTTATATGCCAAAATGTTTTATCTTATGTAAATATTATGCTCTCATGACTTATATAGATTTATTTATTTTTTTTTCATGCCTTTTAGTCTACCGATATTTATACAATGACTCTTGATTATGATCAATGGTATGTTATGTATTGTTTTATAAGGTTATTTTAAAATTATCATAACCTTATTATGATTTTATACTTATATTTTCATTGATAGCTCTATTTTTTATCTATGTTGATAATCTATGCTCAAGTTTTATTATATTTCACTTCATTATGACACGAGATATGATTTTAAGTATGATGAGTCTTAGATGAGTGATGGGTTTGAATAACTAAATGGGAGATTATGTATATATAATATGAACTAGTCTTTCATGTTTCTA
Organism: Viscum album; assembly: GCA_963277665.1. Lineage (NCBI taxonomy): Eukaryota > Viridiplantae > Streptophyta > Magnoliopsida > Santalales > Viscaceae > Viscum > Viscum album. Next base: position 544,416,388 of record OY728162.1, read on the forward strand.
TGTTTCCAAATACAGTTGAACTATAAGTTTCTAGAAATGATCATAATGTTACGAATAAATTATAAATTTAATAAGTAGTAATATCTATGTTCGAAAAGGCTATTTCACTATATATATTGTAAAATATACTAAATAAATTAGAAATTTTGATGTGAATCATTTTATTTTTATCTCAATAAAGTCATAATGGATGTTTTTTGAGATGATTTTAAATTTCATTGTAAATAGTTTGATCAATATATGGGAAATATAGAATAATTTCTCAAAATATTATTTGAATATAACATTCTATTTATTTTTTATTGTTAAATTATTTATTTCAATTTGTACAAAATATCAAGAGTATAATTTAATAAAATATAATTGAGGTGGAAATTTATGAAGTTTACTTGATTTATTTATTTCTTTACCCTTGTTAGGTTAAAAATTTTATAAATTTTATATGAAAAAAATATTCTATATATAATATTTCAACTACATTATTAAACATGATCTTCCGCTTTCAAGAAGAAATATAAAATATTCAGAATTTACTTTTAAATTATATTGTAAGAATGATTTTTATGAGTTGAAGTAGATGTTGATTATACAATAAGTTATGTAACGCCCTGACTACAATCAAAACATTCAATTAAATTATGAATAACTACTAATGATGTTGAAGAACTAATTTCTTAGAAAAATTAAAGAAGAAATCATGTTATGATACAATATTCAAGAGCATTGAATGTATATGATAGATATAAGATGAAGTGGAAAATGTTTTGAAAATATTGGTTAAATGGGTACTATATACCTATGAGTATAATTTGGTTATTAAAGTATAAAAATGATATAATGATTTAGTGGTAGAAAACATTAGTAGACTACGCCAATTATAAAAGTTTTAAATTACAAATAAAATTATAGAAAATTAGTTAATATTAGAATAGAAATTGTTTTATTTTTGAAATATAATTTCAATTATATAATTCTATATTTAATTATTTCATAAATTATAATTTCCAGTATCTCTTAAATAAAAATAAATAAAATCAATGGAGAAATAGTGTTATTTTACGATAATCCATAATTTTGGAATAATTATAATAATTAAATGAATGTAATATGTTTTTCAGAGAGTGTGTTAAAATATTTTCGAGAATTGTTCTATATTTCACCATGTTTTGACAAAATTCGGCCATATTGAAATTGTGGAAAAAATTTATAATCCAATGTATGTCACCCTCCACTATTTAAATATTCTTATTTTTTTTAGAATTGAAAAATGAATATTAATTGATTATATATCCAAATTGAAGGAGATTCCTCAAAACATAATAATATTTATATAAATCATCGTTTCATGAGGAATTTATTTCATTGTACGAATTCTTATTTTAGTTATGAATTATTATGTAATGTTTCTTATATATTTTGTTTCAAAGTGGGTGAAATCTAAATCCATCCAAACTAATGACGAGAATAAATTTATTTTAAATGTGCTAATTATTGTTTTTTATATTTAGGTTAATATGAGATGTTATAAATGTCTAATGAAATTAATTTTTAAATGGTTAAAATAATTCGATGATATAAAATTGTATATACATTATAAAACACCCATCCCTATCATCGAAAAACCAATATTCTAACTAATGTTTCAATTAGATATATAAATGGAATCATATGGAAGGATAGCAATCCTGATAGGAAAAAAGTGACAATTATTGGAAGATATTTTACCTAATTAACACTAATTTTTTAATAATTACATTTGAATTTGTAAATACTGATTTATTTCATGGATTATCTTTGTCTTACCTATGGATTTTTTGAACAAATCAATATGGGATGTAAGAGAAATTATTCATCTTCTAAAAAGATGAGAATATGAAAACAAATTCATATTGATGACCATAAATAAATTGTATAGGAATAATTTTTAAATTAATCAATTTATCATAAATAGAGAAGTGTTTCCCAATATAATTATATTCAATAATTTTACATTCATGTAGTGGAGTAATTAATTATATATATCATTTGGATAAATCTATGGCTGGATGAATTTCATTCAATATATAGTGGTACTTTTATTTTCAAAAATATATATCCCTTTTGTGTCGTGTATATCACTAATAAAATAATAAACTGTTTACTATCAATGAGAATAGGATGATGTTTTATTATGATAATATTTTACAATAACCAATAATTGGGATCATAATACCCAAACATTACTATTAATAAAAATGTAATGTTTTAGCTGTCATCAATAATTGGTGAAATATATCAATATTTTCAATATTATAAAACCTCAATATCAATTTGAATTCATTATTTACTTTTTATATATCCGGTGTAGGGGTGGAACCCATTTTAGTTTTTGAAATTTATAATTTTTTTGTTTTTATTTTTCATTGGGAAATTAATTTTCATTTTTATATGTTATAAAACATGTCGAACCCATCTCAAAATCAGTATTTATTTTTATTATTTGGAGGATCTCATTTTAAATGAGTGAGAAACTACAAGATAACCCAAAAATCATGACCAAAATCATTCCAAAACATGAAAACATGATCAATAAATTCTTCAAATAAAAGCATAAAAAGTAAATAATTTATAAAGGAAACAAACACAAATCTACACCCTCAACACTAGTACCTCCATGTTCTTTCATTAGGATGACAAATCATCCACATTACAACCCCGAAAATTGTTTTCTCACATCACTAATCCTCAATCCAAGAAAATTCATATCCCTCCTTTTTCACCATAGGTCACCAAAAAACATCATAGATAATCTTTGCAGATCCAAACAATAATACATATTGTAAACCTTCTTCGTAGAAATTATAGAAAGAAAATATGAACACAAGATCAAAAAATTAAACAACAACACTGATGAACATCATCGATCCCAAAACCAAAAAAACCACAAAATTTAGAACAAAAATTATCAGCTGGGATGAATCTCCCAATCTAAATCATTGGTGCGGCCGAAAACTAGGTAGAAAAATAAAAACAATATAGCCCTGAAGAAAGTTCCAAATCATACTCCTATCACACATACTGGTACACCATCAAAATATGATCCATCACATCTCAAAACAAACTAGTCAAATAACACACCACACTGAATATATGGAGAATTAAACATGATGGAAGAAACTATATTTAATTAGGAAATAGTAAAAATTGTGATCTAAGACATTATCGTGTAGAAAAACTCCTTCATTTGAATTAGACCGAAACAAAAAATAGATCCACACAAAGCTGTTATCATTATAAAAAAATCATGTTTTTGGAAATCCAGTATAGGTCAAGTCTCCACAGCATCCCAATCTAGAATAAGAACCTTGGAGCTAGACTAGTTGTGTATTATATCATGAAGGTAATGATGTAAATATAATATGAGTTTAGCTAAGAATGTATCTATGATTTTTAATGTCCAAAAAAAACCAAATAAGATGAAAAAATATAGATAAATTTAAAATGATAAATAATAGGTCATGGATTCACAGAATAGGAAATATGAAATATTATTAAGATTGGGGGAGATTGCATTACGAAATTCAATAAATATAATTCATTTTTTTATTATATTTTATCAAAATAATTCAATATATTAAAGTTACTTTCCTAATTTTATTTGAAACCATTTTATTAATAATATTCATGATGCCTCACTTCTATAATAGAACTAATTAATAATGGGATAAAAAAAACTAATTTTTCAATCTTGTTAAAATCACAGTGCATTAAAGACCTTATATTGAATATGATGGAGGCATTTTTTATGTTGAAATTATCAATTTTATAAAAAAAATTGGATCAAACATGAAATATTTCCATTCATTTTCCCTGTTTGTTATGAGTTAGAATTTTATATATACACAATACATGCCTAATATCCATAATTATTATGATCTACTAGTAAGTTAATTTTAATTTTCAAACTATTGATATAGGGAGGGATCTATCTAATTTCAACTGAATCTATGTAACCACAATAACTAATATTTATATACTACACTAGAAGACTACATTTGTAAATTTTATAAAATGGTGTGGAATAATATTAAAATAATAAATGACAAATAAAATTCATTACCAATAAAATTTGATATATAGATAATAATGGTCATATAGAATTATAAAAAAGGAAAAATCCTCTCTATAATCAAATAAGATATCAAAGATGAACATCGAAAAAAATACTTCACTAGATAAATAATAGAGATAAAATAAGTTTACTAATAATGATATATCTATTGTATGAGATATTATTTTTAAATAAAATGGTGATGGATTTGTATTTTCCAGGGTGAGTGACTGGGAATTCCATATATTGCTGTAAACTAGAAATCAATAAGTTTTCTTTAAATAATTAAAAAACATATACGTCTAAATATATTTAAATCAGAAAAAAAAATTATCCCATAAATAACCTAAAAATTAATAATTATAATAACAATTATAATTATAATTTATTTGACATTTTAAATAATGAATTCATATGGTAACAAAACTATGTGTATAAAAATAGACAATCATTCTTTGAGTGATGAATGAAATTATTAAATAAATGTAATTATATATCAGTATTCTATAAACTAATTTCAATTAATTAATTGAATATACATTAAAAATGAAATATAGTTATAAAATTGAAAAACAAATTATTATTTTAATTAGATTATTCATTGTTTTTATTAAAATGGATCTTAAGAAATTGATACCGAAAATTTTATTTTTTATGACAATTTTGTTGAAGAATACTCTCCTTTATGTTGATTGGGAATGGTAACAATCTCTTACATAATAGTGATTATGTATCTATATTTATAGAAAACCATTTAATTTCTTGGAGAATAGAAGATTCCAGAGGGGTCATCCTTTTCAAAAAATTTAAATATCTAGAAATATTATAAACATATATGTGTGACTCTACAAATAATTTAAGTGTGGCATAGTTAATACCATATAAGTATAACAGTAATTTTGATATAGTTTTTTATATTTTATAAAATGTACATCACAAAGGGAGATATATTATTCTTATGTTAAAATTACATTATTTTTTTGAAAACATCCTTCTTAAAATATAATGGTAAATTAATATAATTATTTTAATTTAATATTCATATTTGTTATCCATATATCATGTAAGGTTCTTTGTAATGTTTCCCTTTGTAATTAAGGGTCATGAATTTTCTACTATAAACTAAATTTCAATATGAAAGGGTTTCTTTTTTATTCACTTTTTCCCTCTAAGGATACAATATGTTTTCTCTGGATACTTGATTCTAATATATAACATATTACAACATTATACATAATAAAATGGATTTTTTTTTATAAATTATGTTCAACCTAAAATAATATAAGGGACATATACATTACTATAGTTAGTGAGACACATTATATGTAGAAGAATTGTGTTCAAATATTCAATATAAATTTCAAAATTATATATCTCCTAATACACATTGAACATGTATATTTTATGAGTGATTTCAGAATTTATCATGAATATAGATATAGTTGAAGCTAAAAACATCCTTTAATAGGACAACATAGTGAAAAAATCACTTCTATATATGAGTTTGATAAAAGCATGTAATCATAGAAGTGTAGATGAATTTAAATGATGTATTATCTCATGGATACTAATCATGGAAAATTAAAGATGATAGAAAATATTTTTTACGGTGGGAATTGAAGGCCAACAAAGGTGATCAATGTTCTAGGACTATTGTTTAATTTTTTATTTGATGGATATAATGATTAATATAATTTTTCTATATCTTTTTTTACCCAATGATAGCGGGGTAAGATTTGTTTGAGTAGGAAAGTGGAGGAATTTTTTTTGAAATTAAAATTTCAATGATTTAACAAATAAAACAATCTTATGTTGATTTATTTTAGTATATAATGAAATATTAATACATTGAATATGATTTATTTATATTATTATAATAGCTGATTTTTTACTTCCATAGTTTATTATTTAATTCTATTTCCTTTTAGTTTTTCTTATAAATGATATAACATACATGGATGGGTGGTGAGTATCTTGAAAGTGTCGATACATGTGTGGGATGTCGTGAATTATATAAATGTTGAAACAGATAACATTAACACAATTGGGAATTTATGATGTGGTTTGGTGTAATATATTGTTAAAATATCATTTCATATTTCTAGAAATTCTGGAAGGATGGATATTATATAGTGATTACTATGAACCGTAAGTGACCCTTTATCTCGAAATGGGCGGGATGTGGTGATTTTTGATTTATTCACTTCTCAGTTAAAAGAAAAAATATTATTATATTCGTGATAGAACAGTGGAATTGAAACTTGTATTCGAACCATAAACCAATAAATATCTAATCATTTCTTAACAAATCACAAATTTTAATTTTTTTTAAATATCCTGGATCAATAATAATCTAAAACCACCATTCAAAAAAATTAAAAACTAATAATTAACACCTATATTTATATTAAATCCATATTTCCCACTACATTATATATATAATAACCTATGATTTTAATTTTCTTTATAAAAATCCACAATATATGTGTCATATATCCAAGAAAAGTATTATCTCATCAGTTCACTCATCAAACATTCTAATACGGCATCCTATGATTTTTCTATTGCATGTGTTTTTAATTAAATTATACTCATAGAACATTTTTCCTAACAAAAAAATCATATCATAGTTTGTATTTATTGTATTTTTTATATTTTACCACGAATATTTCAAATAAACAACTATATTTATATCATTCTAAAAAAAATTTGAGTTTACATTGTATTATAAAAAGATTCACCAAATATCCACTAAACCGTTATTAAATATACCAGGTAATAAATTCTATTAGGGTGTGCACATAAAAAATAATTTACTCATTCTTACATGCTTCTTCATATATTTTTCAAACACTTCATTCATTTATTTAGATATATTATTGAACTAATGTCTTTTAATATCATATCTAATTTTATTTTAATCACAACAACAAAATTGATTAAACCTATAAAGATATCATGATAAACTAAACATTCAATATCAACTATGAAAATGATTAATTGATCAATAATATTAATGATATATTGGTTATAGTTAGTTGAAAATCATCATGTTATAAAAATCCAAAGGAATCGTCTAAGAAAGGTTCATAGTTTTCATCTCAACAACATGGGACTAAATGTCGACATTTTTACTCTACAGATGCAATAATTTTCAAAAATAATTAATATAACTAGTTATGAAAATTAAATTTTCATATAAATAAAACCCAAGACTGTACAATAATTATTTATTGTCATTTTAAAAAAATTACATTAAGAGTTTCTTTATAATATTTTTACATTATTTCCGATAAAAAGATAGTCAATACCATAACCCTTTTATACATATAAAACGTGAAATATTTATTTATAACACTAAGAAGGTAAAAATAATAATGAGTGATATCAAATACACAGATAGGGTAAAAACATGACATATTACTCATCATCCATACATGAAAATAATATAAGCTTCTGTTTGTGAGAACATGATAAAAAATATTCTCAATGATCCAGCCCATTTAATCCTCAATTATAGAATAATGTTTTACCTAAAAAACAATACATAAGTGTGTGGAATCTTCAATAATTAATTATAATCCAGGAGAAAATATCGTAAAAATATGATATTAGTTTGTGGAATAAACATAAGAATTGATAAAAAGATCCTTATTAGGGGATCATATGAAATACTACTGTAGTTGATTTTGTTTACATCATATTTGATTATTTCCTTACTGAATGTTAACCCCGATGATTATTTTATTGCAAATAGTAACATACTAATTTGGGTTCAATCCCCACTCATATCCTTGTTAACAGATGATTTATCCTTCATTACCTAGAGTATCGAGTGTTTATATAATTTTGTGTACTCCCATAATATAATGAAAATGATACATATGTGTTCGATAATATCATAAAACATTCATCAAAACATAAAATCATATCCATAGGTTGTGATATAGGTTTTATAAACACTTCATCATCATTTTCATAATCCATTAAGAGAAATAGTAATGAGGGAATCATTGTTAAATTTCTTAATTAAAAAATAATTATCATCAAAAAATATTTTTAAAAAATAAAATTATATTCAAGGATAAGTGAAACATTTCATGGGGGAAAATAAAATTTATATTAAAATAACATACTAAACTATGAATATATCCCAAATATTATGAATAATTTCATTGAGAAAAAACATGAATACACATTAAGGATAATTCTAGCCAATGAGAATTCATAATGGTGGGAAACATTTTCTATGCAGTGTTTGTAAATATAGTTATTCTTTTTATATTTTCTGTAAAAAGACCAAATTAAATCATTCAAATAATAAATAGGAAGTTAGTTTTAAAAATATAATGAAAAACATGGTTATACATGATATAAATAAATAATTAAAAATTAGTAATAATTTTAAAAATAAAATAAAAAAATTATTTATTTATAATAAAAATGATTCTTGACAAAAGAGATGAATTATGTTGGTCTTCAAAAAATTTTTTTGGGATGATGGGTACAAAAAAAGGGAAAAATCTAAATTAATCCTATTTTATAAATATATGATAATAATAGAATAAAATATATAATAAATTGGATAGATATATCATATAATGTTTTCATAATAATTTTAATAATAAGAAATCATAATAAAATGGGATTGTAACTTAAAACCCTTAATACTATGAAATAAATTATTTAAAATTCCCATGAAAGGAATCACATAAATTAAGAAAAATATATCATTAACATATTTTTATTAATGATGATGTATAAATTATTTTTATTAGCTATACCTCAAAAAAAATTATGTGTATGATTATAAAGTATTTGCCAAAGAAGACCATTTGAGATGGTAAACACTATCCAAATTATTTTCAATCCAATAAATTATTATTTTATTAAATAAATATAATTTTACCATTAGATTCCATGAATTATTAATTATTCATGATATAAAACATAAATGGAGTTGTTTGTTAACATAAATACATGCATAAAATCAAATATGACTAGTAGAAAATATATTTAGACAAAGAACCCTTACCATATTAATAATTATTTTAAAAATAAATGATGAATTAAAAAAATATTTGCCAAAATATATGTCTTCTAAAATCATGGATTATTCAAAAATAAATTCTTGGGTAGTATATACCTCATATATATAATTATTTGGTGCATGAAATTAAATGTTGTTTTAATAATGAGAAACAAATATGAAATTCTTAACATATAGATGACATAATTTGTAAGGTCACTAAAATTCTATATGATATAATTATATTTATTATATTCATATTACATAATAATTTTTTAATATATAATATCATATATGATCCACATAAGTCAATTTAACAAAGATTTATAAACTATTCTTAATTTAATTTATTATATTTGGTGTTCAATGCATTTTTTTATGTATATTTTAGTATAGCAATTATAGTCTATTTAATTATAAGAAGGTTTCCAAATATCAATATTATTAATTAGGATATAAATAAAATTTATTTTAATTATATATATGTATAATAATTTATATAAATATGTGATCAAATATGAATTACATTGTTTTGTGGAGAAAAATTTATTTATGTACACACAAGTGGTGTTTTTATTTTTCAATGGATTGAGTGAAAGCAATTTAAAGTATAATTCACCAATAAATAATAATTTTTAAATAATATTTATTATATGTATCCATTAATGATATATTTATTAAAATCCATTTACAGATTAAATGAAAAACAAATCACGTCCCTTCATGTTGGTGTCATTCCAAATGTATACATGAGTGTCAATATTATTTTCCAGTAGCTGGGGATGTAATAATATAGATATGATATTATAATTTATAAATAATAATGATATAATTAATCTCACGAACCATCCCGGGTCATCCCTGAATCGGTCACCCGAGCTGGTCCGCGACATGGCCCGAGAGGCGTTCCCGATCCTCCTGGGCTGGCGACAAGCACCAGGGCATCAACAGAGGCTGTGGGAATGGTTTCACCCAGTATAAATAAACAAGACTACAAAGATAATACAGAGCAGTGCAGAAAAGATAAACTAGAAAAAGTGACTAAATATGAAAAGATGAAAATAAAAACTTACCACACATGACATCCGAACAAACACCGTGCAACCTCGCGGGTGGCTCTCCGACTCAACGATCAACTATCGCCCTAGGCGAGCGCACTCAAGATATAGCATGCACAAACAATAAAACCAGAAAAGAACTATAGGCGTGAGTATTAAAACTCATTAGGCTAGCCCGATATCTATTCCCAATCAACTACCTTTAAAATAAAAGAAACATCATTTCAAGTTTGAACTACAATTAATAAAAGTATGTTTTCTAAGCATTTTTCTTAAAAACAAAGTACAAACCATTGCCCTTTTACCATTTCCAAATTCGAGTTTATTTCATTAGTGTCAATGAAAATTCAGGAAAAGGGAAAGTGATGTTTAAATTTTCAAATTTGTACAAAGGGGATTAAACACTTTCATTTGAAAACAATTTTTAGAAACCTAATCAAAAGCAATTTACCATTTTCCAAGGAAAACAATACACCAGAATGCCCAAAGTAAAACACATAGCAAGGGAAATGTAGGTACACATGTGAGCATCATAATCATTACTGCAAGCTACAAAAGATGAATAGACATGGGTGAACCTAGGAGATCGAGAATAAACCAGAAGACACCAATACATGAGCAATCATCCTTATCGACATGTCACGATGAAATCAAAATGCACAATACGCTCGACCATCCACTCACAGGTAGGTCAAGGGAAATTCCCATAGTAATAAACCCAATATATCCACCTACTATGGGCCACTGGTCAGTACCATATCCTACCAGTGCAGTAATCATTCATAGAATATTGTCTCAATATTACAGATTCCCATGTCTCAAGTGTTGAATAAGGGGTGAGCCAACTGATGCCAACCGAGCATCCAATCATCTACATATATATATAAAGCACAACAAGCAACACCCGAGCCACTCTGTGGAACAACCCCATGCCTTTAAACTACTCACGTACCAAGGAGCAACTAAGTGCGGCCTCCCAAACAATCAATTAGGACCAAGGCATGAGAGTCATCCTAAGAGGGTTTTTATCAAAAAAAATTCATCCCTTTCCATAAAGTGCCAAATGGGAATTTAATGCATTTCACAAACGCTACTCAAAAAATGTACAACTTCTTTATGAGACAAAACCCTGTTTAAAACCATTTAAATAACACCCAAAAAAACACTACGTCACATGCTGACAATACTTTTATAAACCAAACCAAAAAAATCATTTTATTTTTCCATATAACCTTTAAAATCCAACCAGACAACTTCTTTAAAGAACCAAAGTACTTGTTCACGATTCAAAAGAAATCATTTCTCAATAAACATGAACTCTACATTATATTCCGTAAATTATGTTTAAAAGCCAAACATGCATTCTTTCATTATTGGGTGTCTGCTCATCAAAAGGATGTTTCATGTGTCATGTTTGAAATAAAAGGCTCCTTTTTACACTAAATGACCATTTACAAATTAACTATCTTATATGAAAAATTAATTATCGTATATTATCTCGTATTTATTAAAATAAATAAAATATTTATTTTGAACAATTAGGATGCGCAAGCAGCATGAAATAATATAACTTATATTTTAACAGCAGTGCAATGGGAACCTACCTCAAGATCAAAGTGCGACAACAAAACAACTTTGGAACCAATGCGCGATGCCACAACGTGTGTCTGAAGCCACGTGATAAAGTATGACACTCTACATAGTAAAAACCAAGGACTCAGACACATACAAAAACTCACTAGAGCACGTGAAACCAAGCGGCGAGAAGAAACACTCACCTTGGAACTGAAGCGCGATAACAACGTAACCTCATAAACAAGGCACGGCGATGGCGCTCACTCGGAAACGCCCTGTGCGGGTCCTAAAAATCCTAAACAAACAATTAAAAACTCACCATCAATTAAAACCTAAAATCCAAAAAGTGTACGTTGATGATAATAAAAATTAAGATAATAATAATAATAATAATAATACTAATAACAATAATACGAATAGTAATAATAAAAATAATAAAAATAATAGTAATATTAATAATAATAATGACAATAATAATATGAATGATAAGAACAATAATAATAATATGAATAATAATAATAATAATGATAATAGTAATAATAAAAATTAATAATAATAATAATAATAATAATAATAATATGAAAATAATAATAATAATAATAATAATATGAATAATAATAATAATAATAATAATAATAATAATAACATTAACATTAATAATCTGAATAAGATAAAACAAAATAAATAAATAAAAGGAAAAAAAGGAAACCTAGCCGGGGGGAAAGGTTGTGCGGGCTGGAGCAAGCAGGGCAGGGGCGACCGCTTCCGTGGAGCAGGGGGAAACAGGTGCGTCAGGTGCGTCAGGTGCGTGATGGCAGAAGGCGGAGGTAGGAGGGGGCGCTGGAAACTACCGAAGAGATAGAGGGAGTTGGATAGAGGATGGAGGGAGTAGGCTGGATCGCCGGAGCAGTGCAGGGAGGCCGGGATGGGTGTGGGGTGCTGGAGGATGAGGATAGGAGGTGAAAACATGAAGGGCGGTTGCTGGACCTGTGCAAGGTGAATGGGGGGTATCGGGCTGCTGGACAGTAGAGGATGAAGGGGAGAAGGATGAAGCAGGTTCGAGCAGGGTGTGAGGCGCAGGCAGGAAAGGATCTAGGGTCTTGCCTGGAGGGAAGTAGGATGAGGGTGAGGCGAGGTCGGTCGGGGAATGAGGTGAGGGTGGTGACCTGGGGAGAGCCTGGCGTGCGCGGGGGCCGGGAGAGTAGGTATGGCGGAGGATCGCTGAATAGCCGTGGGCAGGCGGGGGAGAGAGTAGGCGATCGAGGGGTGCACAGGTGGTCGGCCTGCTCATGCGGGATCAAAGGGAAGGAGAGGCAGTGGCTGTTGGTAGATGGAGGAGCAGGGTACGGGTGGCTGGGACATGCGCAGGAGGCGGAGGCCAAGCCGAGGCGGCACTACAGGGGGGAGATGAATAGAAGGAGGCGGCGGCTCCCGCGGGGAGTAAGAAAAAAAAGATATAAAGGGGTGGCCTGCTAGGGTTAGAAGAAAAAGAAAATAAAAGATAAAAGAAAAATAAAATTAAATAAAACAAATCAAAATCATAATAATAAATTACAATAATAATAATAATATTAATAAAGATTAATAAAAAATCATATTTTATAACAATTATACTATTATCCACAACATTAATAATTTCATTAATTATTTATTTATAACATAATGATAAAAATAATAATGATAATAATAATCATAGTGATAAAAATACAAATGATAAAAATATTCATTTCATCTTAAATAATAAAAATAGTTATTAATAGCCATGAAAAAAATATATTAAAAGACAATCAAAATTGACATTTTTTAATTTATTTTAATTCCTCTAAGCCGAAAAGGCCACACATTTGCATGGTCGAAGCCGCGCGGTGTTGCGCTCTGCCCGCGCTTCCAACGTTGTTGAACCTAAATGTGCACTTTTATCAAAATTCAAAACTTTCATCCGAGACTGAATGCAAACTAGAGTAGAATAATATAAAACCAAAGAAATTATAAAATAAAATAATTGCATTGTTCGGGGTGTGACAATTCTCCCCACCATAACGCTTTCTTCCCCCGGAAAGCCACAACATTACCCAGCCGCTCGATCAATGCCTAAGGATTATACATTAACAAGATCCAACCTCTTCACCAAAGGACATTTCATCAACCATCTATGGGACACAAACACTCCCAAAAACAGACCAATAGTAGAGGGGAGGCCGGAATGGACTCCCCACCATAAGGACTCAACTAGCCCCAAATGAAAACTTAAGAGAAAACCCAAAGAGACTCATGGTGGGTATCCCCACCATATAGAACTAACCTACTACCACCGAACCATAAAACCAATTTAGACCTGCATCAGGCCTTACCAAAGCTAGAAAGAGCACAATAAGAACATTTAAAACAATCACTCTCGTCTGAATGGGATAAGAAATGAATCAAAACTCCATATGAACTGTGAACCCTAAAACCATGGGCGGGGAGGGTGGGCCCAAGGATCAAATCACTGAAACTACGACGTATGACTACTCACGACCCATCACTTTGGGATGGACACAAACCAGGGCCGCAACTAATTTACATCAGTGGCCCATGAAATGTCACTGATCAGCAACTTACATCCAAGAGGCACGATTCCCGAGACTACGCGAGGGATAAGTCCATCGCGCGCTTTGCAACAAGATGAAAACTACAACGACAGAGGAACTAGAGCAACAAAACCAAAACTATCTCACCATGACGATAGATGCACGACTTTCACCAGACTCTTTAAAATTTCCCCTGGGGGTTCCTGACTACGTGCCGGCTTCACTCCGAGACCTTTTGGCTGGAGCTCTGATGGATGAAGCATCTCCTGCCTCGCAGTTAGGTTCTGATAATCCCAACAAGAAACATACATCTTTTGATCTGACAGATTGAAGGACAAGATTTTAAAATAAAAAGCACACCAGCATTGAAAGCCGAAGTTTGTCAAAAGACCCATGATGTTCCCATACATTTCAAACCCAAAACAACACCCATACATAGGCCACGATAATAGATCACTTACACTGAAAGGAAACGTACACTGGATACTTTGAACAAAGACCCTACAACACATTACTTCTGAGAACTTCCTCTGCGACGCTTCCTTGAAACGCCCCGAAAAATTCGTCGCAAGTGACCTAGGTGTCCACATGCCTGGCAGGGCTTCGGAGTACTTGGGCACGATGACTTCTTGTGACCCCGCTTGCCACACTGATAACACACAATAATCCCTCGTTCCGAAGAGGTTGATGAAAGATCTCGAGGCCTCTTGATTCCACGACCTGATCCATCCACTTCCATTTGCTTACTTATCTCCTTTCCAGAATCTTCACCACTGCTCATAGGGATCGAAGGAGGGAGAAAAACATTGAGCACTCCTGCCATCGCAGCTTCGACATGAAAACCTTGTCTTGCCACATTAACCAAAGAAGTTAGGTTGGACTCTGACACCTTCGACTGGAAATCATGGCAGAGACCCACCTCGAAGGGTCGAGCCTTCATGGGGTCATTTGTGGCATACTCTGAATCATAAGATACTAGATCTAAAAGTGCTGGAAATATTCCAACACGGATTTGTCTCCTGCTGCAGAAAACACATCTTTATCCCCTTTCTCACCCTTTCGTCCTCAGAGAAATTCTGGCAAATGAACGAGGCCTTGAAAAACTCCCAGGTAATCTCTTGATGAGGCTTGTTCCGAGACACCGACTTACACCACATCCATGGTGAACCTTCAAGCGTGAAGGTTGAAAACTTGACCTTCAACGAATCAGGAAACTCGATGAGGCTAAAGTCCCTTTCAATCTTCCGCATCCACTCCTCTACCACAGAAGATTTTGTTTGACCATTGAAGAGAGGTGGATCCAACTTCCGAAACTCAAGAATAAAATCCTTAGGTTGGTCAACCGCACTACAATCACCCAATGAAGATTCAAAGGGATAACCGCTGGACAAGGTAAAGTCAAAGACCCAATCAAGGCCTACTCAACGAATAAATAAAAAACAAAAAATCAAACACTGCATAGGTGACAAGCTCGAAATCTGAGAAAACAAGTTGTCATAACATCTAAACTTTTCTCTTTGAAAACATATTTAATTTAGAACAAGCTTAGTGGGTTAAACCTTCGCCATTGGTACTCTTTAGAGCCTCACTCACATGCATGTATCCGTGCCACCCAGGGCATCCATCCACCATACCAGAGATCCATCCACATTTACAACATACCAAAATGCATGTGAGTACTCATCGGAACACCAAGGCCAAAACAAAGCAACTTAATTTTACAAAAACAACATATTCATACCACTTCTTTTAAAACAATCTACCAATTTAACATGTCATTTCAGAAAACCATTTTTTTTTTCAAAACCATCTTTTTTTTTAAACCACTTTCAAAAATCAAGGTGATACCAAAACAAATCAAACAGGGGACTAGTGTCAGTGGATGGCATGACCATATAGATGGTGGCCATATGCCAAACACGTCACTGACACAGAGAGCCTTCATGGACCATGCCCCTATCTTTGCATGGCTTGCCAGGCCATGCGGGTTAGGAGGACTAATGGCCCAAAATCCCTTTGTCGTACCCCAATCACAAAACATTTCCATAAAAATCCAAATAAATTAATTAAACCAGACTTCCAATGGAAACCCGAGGATCAGTTCGGGCAAGAGTTCGTGACGCTCTTCTCGCACCTACCCCTCAAGTCCTGACAATCCTACTCCATCTACAT
The DNA here is from genome assembly GCA_963277665.1 of Viscum album. Classification (NCBI taxonomy): domain Eukaryota; kingdom Viridiplantae; phylum Streptophyta; class Magnoliopsida; order Santalales; family Viscaceae; genus Viscum; species Viscum album. The sequence continues at coordinate 544,432,882 of OY728162.1, forward strand.
TGACATCCCAAATAACAAAGGTCGCTCTGAAAAAGTGAGGTCTCTAAGAGCTGACCTCCTCTGATACCATTTTGTCACGAACCAACCCGGGTTAACCCTGAACCTGTCACCCAAGCCGGTCCACGACATGGCTTAGAGGCGTTCCCGATCCTCCCGGATTGGCGACAAGGGCCAGGGCATCAACAGAGGCTGTGGGAATGATTTCGCCCAGTATAAATAAACAAGACTGCAAAGATCGTACAAAGTACTGCAGAAAATATAAACCAGACAATGTGACAAAACAGGAAATGAAGAAAATAAAAACATACCACACACGACGTCCGAAAAAACACCGTGTGACCTCGCGGGTCGCTCTCCGACTCAACGATCAAGTGTCGCCCTAAGCGAGCGCACTCAAGCTATAGCCTACACAAACACTAAAAACAAAAAAGAACTATTAGCGTGAGTATTAAAACTTAGTAGGCTAGCCCTATATCTATTCCTAATGCGCTTCCTTTAAAATAAAATAAACATCATTTAAAGTTTGAACTACAATTTATAAAAGTATGTTTTTCTAAGAATTTTACTTAAAAACAATGTATGAACCATTTCCCTTTTACCATTTCCAAATTCGGGTTTGTTTCATTAGTGTCAATGACATTTCAGGAAAAGGGAAAGTGATGTTTAAATTTTCAAATTTGTACAAAGGGGATTAAACACTTTCATTTGAAAACAATTTTTAGAAACCTAATCAAAAGCAATTTACCATTTTCCTAGGAAAACAATACAACAAAATGCACAAAGTAAAACACACAGCATGTGCAAAGTAGGTATACATGTGAGCATCATAATCATTACTTCAAGATACAAAAGCTGAATAGACATGGGTGAACCTAGGAGATCGAGAATAAACCAGAAGACACCAATACATGAGAAATAATCCTTATCGACATGTCACGATGAAATCAAAACGCACAATACGCTCGACCATCCACTCACGGGCAGGTCAATGGCAAATACTATAGTAATAAACCCAATATATCCACCTACTATGGGCCACTGGTCAGTACCATAACCTACCAGTGCAGCAATCATTCTTAGAATATTCTATCAATATTCCAGATTCCCATGTCTCAAGTGTTGAAAAGGGGGTGAGCAAACTAATTCCAAACGAGCATCCAATCATCTACATATATATATAAATCACAATAAGCATCACCCAAGCCACTCTGTGGAACAACCTCATGCCTTTCAACTACTCATGTACCTAGGAGCTACTAAGTGCGGCCTCCCAAACAATCAATTGGGACCAAGTCATGAGAGTCGTCCTAAGATGGTTTTTATCAAATCATTTTCATCCCTTTCCATAAAGTGCAAAACGTGCATTTAATACTTTTCACAAACGCTACTCAAAGAAAGGTACAACTTCTTTATGAGACAAAACCCAGTTTAAAACCATTAAAATAACCCAAAAAAGAACACTACGTCACATGCTGACAATATTTTTATAAACCAAACCAAACCAAAACATTTTATTATTCCAAATAACCTTTAAAAGCCAACAAGACAACTTCTTTAAAAAACCAATGTACTTGTTCACGCTTCAAAAGAAACCATTTATCATTAAACCAGAACTCTAAATTATATTCCGTAAATTATGTTTAAAAGACAAACAAGCATTATTTCATTATTGGATGTCTTCTCGTCAAAAGGATGTTTCATGTGTCGTGTATAAAATAAATGGCTCCTTTTTACACTAAATAACCATTTAAAAATTAACTATCTTATATGAAAAATTAATTATCGTATATTATCTCGTATTTATTAAAATTAATAAAATATTTATTTTGAACAATTAGGGTGTGCAAGCAGTATGAAATAATATAACATAAATTTAAAAAGCAGTGTAAAGGGAACCTACCTCAAGATCAAAGCGCGATGACAAAACAACATTGGAACAAATGCTCGATGGCACAACGTATGTCTGAAGCCACATGATAAAGTCTGAAACTCTACATAGTCAAAACTAAGGACTCACACACATACAAAAAATCACTATAGCACATGAATCCAAGCGGCGAGAAGAAACACTCACCTTGGAACTGAAGCGTGATAACAACGGAACCTCGGAAACAAGGCGCGACGATGGCGCTCACTCGGAAATGCCCTGCGCGGGTCCTAAATATCCTAAACCAACAATTAAAAACTCACCATAAATTAAATCCTAAAATCCAACAAGAGTACGATTATAATAATACAAATAAAGATAATAATAATAATAATAATAATACTACTAATAATAATAAGAATAGTAATAATAATAATAATAATAGTAATATTAATAATAATTATGACAATAATAATATGAATAATGATAATAATTATTATAATAGTAAAAATAAAAAATTAATAATAATAACACTAATAATAATAATAATAATATGAAAAATAATAATAATAATAATAATAATAATAATAATATGAATAATAATAATAATAATAATAATAAAAATTACATTAACATTAATAATCATAATAAGATAAAACAAAATAAATAAATAAAAGGAAAAAAAAAAGAAAACCTGGCTGGGGGGAAAGGTTGTGCGGGCTGGAGCAAGCAGGGTAGGGGCGGCCGCTTCAGTGGAGCAGAGGGAAACAGGTGTGTCGGGTGCATCGGGTGCGTGATGGCAGAAGGCGGAGGCAGGAGGGGGCGCCAGAAACAACCGAAGAGCTGGAGGGAGTTGGATCGAGGATGGAGGGAGCAGGATGGATCGCCGGTGCAAAGCAAGGAGGTCGAGATGGGTGTGGGGTGCTAGAGGTTGCGGATAGGAGGCGAAAACGTGAAGGGCAGCAGCTGGACCTGTGCAAGGTGGCTGGGGGTATCGGGTGGCTGGTGCGCAGAGGACGAAGGGGAGCAGGATGAAGCGGGTTCGAGCAGGGAGTGAGAAGCATGCAGGAAAGGATCTGGGGTCTTGCACAAAGGGAAGTAGGATGAGGGCGAGGTGAGGTCGGCCGGGGAATGAGGTGGGGGCGGTGACTTGGGGAGAGCCTGGCGTGCGCGGAGACCGGGAGAGTAGGTAGGGCGGAGGATCGCCGATGAGCCGTGGGCAGGCGGGGGAGAGAGTAGGTAGTCGAGGGGTGCAAGGGTGGTTGGTCGGCTCATACGGGATCGAAGGGAAGGAGAGGCAGGGGCTGTTGGTAGCTGGCGGAGCAGGGTGCAGGTGGCTGGGACATGCGCAGGAGGCGGAGGCCTAGCCGAGGCAACACTATAGGGGGGATAAGAATAGAAGGAGGCGGCAGCTCCCGTGGGGAGAAAGAAAAAAAAGATATAAAGGGGTAGCCCGCTAGGTTTAGAAGAAAAAGAAAATAAAAGATAAAAGAAAAATAAAATTAAATAAAACAAATCAAAATCATAATAATAAATTACAATAATAATAATAACAATAATAACGATTAATAAAAAATCATATTTAATAACGATTATACTATTATCCGCAACATTACCAATTTCATTAATTATTTATTTATAACATAATGATAAAAATAATAATGAGAATAATAATCAAAGTGATAAAAATACAAATGATAAAAATATTCATTTCGTCTTAAATAATAAAAATAGTTATTAATAGCCATGAAAAAAATTTTAAAAGACAATCTAAATTGACATTTTCTAATTTATTTTAATTCCTCTAAGCCGAAAAGGCCACACAGTTTCATGGGCGAAGCCACGCGGTGTCGCGTTCCTCCCGCTCTTCCAACGTTGTTGAACCCAAATGTGCGCTTTAATCAAAACTAAAAACTTTCATCCGAGACTGAACACGAACTAGAGTAGAATAATATAAAACCAAAGAAATTATAAAATAATATAACTGCATGGTTCATGGTGTCACAATTAATTACATATAAAAAATTTAAACCCCTCATAATAACCATGAATGAATTATGGTTTTGGAAAATAAATCATATCAATACGTGGAGATGGTAGTCCACATGAACGAATGAGTGATGCTACCAAATCTAATTGGATGGATAAGAATATAGAGATAATTATTAAATCATCAAACTAAAATATAATTATATTTATGATAAAATATTATTTTTTTGATTTATATAACATATTTAGTGAATTTGGAAAAATAAAAAATTTTACAAATCTTGATAAAGATCTATAGAGCTTCTATGAGAGAAGACATTTGGCTAAGAACATCATCCTTGAATGATTTTTCATAGTAGATTTATACATTATATAGAATAAATCTTTTTATATTATTAAGGTTTATAAATAGGTAATAGATGATATATAAGGATCTAATGGTGTGAATAATGGGAGAAGAGATGCATCATTTTATAACTAATGGGAGGGACACATATAAAATATCTAAAAAATTTCAATTTTATATGGTCACATAGTTAGGAATGTGGGTAAAAATATATATTCTTTATGAGGAATGATTATATATGGTATAAATTTCATAAAACTGTTAGAATTATACATGTTATTGTTGAAATACTACACTTATCCTTTGGTTTTATCACCATTATAAACTCGTTTTAAACATAACAATAGTTGAAAACATTTTATACCCTTACTAGTCACTCGGTAAAAAAAATAAGTTAATACAACTAAATTTAAATAAATTTATGAATCTATATATTTAATATATATAAAAAATTAAATTTTTATAATTTATAGAATTTAATTTTTACTAAGGCCACAAACTGTATCAAACACTCGATTAATAAATGAAGTTTTATTTGTAAAACCTATTTTTATTCAATTTCATTCTCATTAAAAACAATAAATTTTAAGTAAAAATATTATCATGAATTATATAATATATATATTTCATTAATAGCATTTAAAAAAATATATTGATTTAATTTATTTTGACAAAAACTCATTATGTGTAAATTGTTTTTCAGAAAAATGTCATTGTAGCCTCAACCTAAACTTATGAGAAAATCATCTGTATTTAGGATTCATATATAATTTATTTCATTATTTATTTTCTCAGAACACTTGCAATAAATTATAATTAAAATCACTATATAATGTCACATTGAATTTAAAATAAATGATTTTTTACAAGAATAATTATTTATCAATATTCCCTAATAACTAATGATTTTTCAAATATTTCTAACCCTATGCTCTAATATAATTATGACACACTAATATTAAAAAGGATATTTAATTCCCCCAATTAAATTTATATTGAAGGAATAAATTCATTAAACATTTCATGCAGTAAATTTAATAAAACCCAATTTTTATGAAACATATTAACGAAGAAAAAACTACATTACTAAAAATTGAATACTTATCTATAAAGAAATTATATGTAAAATTTAATTATATAGAATAGTTATAATGTTTTTCATAATGTTGTTACTCTTATTAATTCTTCTAATATAACTGCTAGGATATGATATATCAGTGTTTTGTTTTAATATCAATATTTCATGATATGAATTATATTGTTCACATTCAACATTTTTAATATATATATATTATATAATATCAGTTTGTTAAATTTTCCCCCATTAGTTAAATATTACCATCCTATTTCATTATAGGTAATAAAAGTTTTTATATTAATAAATTACTTTATTGCAAAGACACATCTTATAAAGTAGAAATTCAATATCCCTTGAAAATGAAAATTTTAAATATAACGGTTACCTTTAATAAATCATCTTCATGTTCCCAAATAATGATAGTATTTTATGTAGGATAACAAAAGGATATGTTGGAGAAATAAAATGTCCAATAATTAATGTAGAGTTATATAGAACATAGTCATCAATAATTTAATCATCACAAAACCATTAATTAATGTGGGGTGAAAATACCATCAATTATTTAGAAATGATTTTATGAATAAAAAAATTCAATCGAAAACCCGTATTATCGGAGTTGTGGAATTCATTTACCAGGGAATATGAGAAAATTCCCCTATATGATTTCATCCCATTTTATAACCATTATTTCACCCATTTTAACTACATCGATTAAATTTCAAATTATATCTCATATATTACTTGAGTTAATGAATATTGAGAAGGATTTGTTCATTCTTAAACCACAAGAAAATATTAATGGATTATATGATAAATAAAATTAAAAAAAATCCCTTATTTTTTATCTATATATTTTATATAATTTTAATGGTTATAAAAAATTATACAATATGGAAAAATCATGATTCGATGAAATAAAATGTTTAACTCTAAAATAACTAAAATAAAACCAAATTTTTAATGTACATCATTCATTAACTAATAATTATTATGAATCCTAAAAATATATATTTTCATATTATAATCCCCATAAAAAAGATAAATTATTTGACACATTTTTTCTTCCAAGTTCAACATTAATATTTTTCACGAAACATAATAAGGTAACTAGTATTTCCACACACCATTCACATATATATAATTACAATATATTCTCTTAAAACATGATAAAAAATTCTATAAATAACCTAAATCTCAAAAAAAAAATGAAAAAATATATTCTTCTAAAATTTACCTCTATCAATACTCATTAAATAAAATCATATACCATTGAATGTATTCAATAAATCTAAAAATTGAATAACATTCAACAAAATAATTTAAAATAAATTTCCATCAGATAAATTATCAAATTTAAGGTCACAAATACTATCCAATTTACATTATTAATATCAATATTCTCTTTATACAAAATGAAAATTATTATATCATAATATTCTATATATTAAGTGTTATCTAACCCTCAATAATTGTTTTTCAGAACATATAACCTGACCACAAAATAGCTTATCTATGATATCAGTACTATTCAATACATTCTTTCAAATAATTAATGGAAAACCATTATAGGCCCACAATAAAATATTTAATTGTTCTTATAACATAAATATCATTTATTAAAAATTTATATAACATCTTTCTCAAATTAGATTATATACACTCTGTAATTATATTACTACAACAATTTTCAATGAATTGGCCCTTCCATTATATAGGATTTAACCCTTCGATTTGGTTACTAGATTTTGTAGTTCTGTAGTTCACTAAATATAATACTGTGAACTATTAATTATAACATGTGTTGTATTTTATTTCCCTCCATTGAATGATTCATATTTTACATGGTAATAACTCATTATATCCCCTTATTTTAAACATATATAAAAATAATCCAATTGATTTGAGACATTTTCCCATCTGATTCATCCCACATAATCGACATGTAAAAATAAATGTATTATTTCCTCCATGATCATCATTAATATATATTTATATCCAAATAGGTTTATTTTGAAACTAAACTATATTTACATTTTTTATATTATTTCATGGTTGATGGTTAGGGATAATCAGAATCTCTTGTCCTCCATCTCCAATTTTATTATATTTCATAGAGGAAAATCATGACATTGCCAGTCACATTAAAAGTTTACATGATCCCTCCTAGTTCAATCCATTATATAAAACAAAAATATTTGTGTGAAAAATAGTATTTAGAAATCATCTAATTATGGAAAAAATATATATGATGGCTAAACCATTCTCGATACTTCGTAACCATTTATACTATAGGTCATAAATGTTTAGTATCTACTCAAATAATTCATAATGGTTCATATTGAAAATAATAATTAACCCAAGAATAACATCAACGATAGTCCATCCAAGTCTGCAGTTATAGGAACACTCATCATGTACTTGTGAAGATCAAGTTAATACCCAATATTCCCCAGTAAGAGTTATCACAACATATTTCATATGTGCTTCAACAACATCTAATTTCTAATATCAAGATAGGGGTGTGTTTTTTTAAGAATAAAAAATCATTACAATAACATAGTTTTTCTACAATAAGTAGAAATATACTAATGCTTATTGATAATATTTGATCATAATAGTAACTTAATATTATTAAATATTTCATGGAGACCAATTTAATTGACCCCAATCATTTCATATATAATTAATACATCTTATATTGAAATTATAATGACATATCAATATGATCCAAAAAATAACAATAATGGTTTACTGTCATTTGAAACATGGACAAAAAATATTTAAATAAAAATTTACATCATTTATGATTATGTTATTCACAACTTGAATCCTTATTATATGAATAATACATAAAACAATTCTTCATTACCTGTAGAATATAAATATAATAAAGGGTGAGGTTATCTGTTGTGTAAGGATTAACATATGACATATCAATAAATTATAAAAAAGTTATTATAAGGTATTAACATGGGTATCAGAACATGATTAAAACAGCAATAATAAATAATTAGGTCAATATAATTAATCAGGATTCATGGAATAATTTTTTTCTAGTCAAAATACATGAGACATAAGGATTTTATATCATCAATAATCAATCATGGTCAATGAAATCATATCATAAGAATAAGTGATAATTTTTTTCAAAAAATATAAATAGAAAATAAATTCCATTATCATGTATAACTTCTATGACTACCATAGGGTTTTTGTTTCGCCCAACATTTGATCATTTTTATAGTGAGGGTTCACTCCTATGAGAATATTTTTGGCTGAATTCCCTTTCTGAATTTGGATTACTCACCATTAAATTCCTTATAATATCATTATATATCTTTTTCTATCTAGTTAATTGGAAGGATATATTATTATGGGACACATAATCATATAATGGAAACTATACGTATGTGTTCCACAAGATCATATAGAATTAAGTGTAAAATTACATCATAACCAATGGGAAAGATTACTTTTTCAAAAATATTTCATCAACATATTAAAAAAATAATGATAATTAATAATTATAGTGTAATTTGATAATATTTCTAGTAAATAAGAACTAACATTAATGTCAATATGTATGTGCTAATACAAGATTTACTGATTTAGAAGATATTAATGAGGTAAAAATTTTCACATAGTGTACATAAGAATGGATATTACATTTATATGATTAGTAAAAATTCTAAAGTATGTTGTTTTGGAAAAAATGGCATTTAATTTTTTATTTGTTAATTATAAAATTGGTAAAAAGATTCTTTTTCTATATACATATTGAATTCTCAAAAAATAAATTAATTTATTTAAAAAAAATATTTATGGATGCAAATTGATATCCAACCAATGAGATTAATATTGATGGTATTCCTTAAAAATAATTCATTGGTCTATTGTGTACCTGAAGGTATAGAAATTAATGGAATTATTGTGGTTTTAAAATAGAAAAATATTATAAAATAATTAAAAATTATTTTAAGATATATATTATATAATATCATTATTATAAATTTTTGTATAACCAAACCCTATAAAAATGAGATTGTAACATAAAATAATTAATTCTTTAATAACAATGTATTTTTAATTACAATGATAATAATAATATAAAAAGAAAACATGGAAAACATAAAAAATGATATTCAATATAAAATATTTAAAAGGGGTATTTAATACACTTCATAAATTAATATAAGTATACTCAAAACACATATCCCAATAAATGAAATTTTATATTGTTAATACATGCAACCCAATTTACATATGGATAAAATATAAATGGATAAAATAAATTTATTTGATTCATTAAATACCATAAACTAATATGTATGCATCATACAAAATATTCATGGATCTATATATACATATAATAAGAAAAAAATAGGTTCATAACAACATATATGTGTCAACGAAACAAAAATGAGATAATTACTCAATATGGAATTAGTAATATTGATTAAAAATTCATTAAAATATTGAGAATTTAATTTTTCTATAAATTACATTAATTAAATTTTTTTTATTCAAACCAATTCATGGGTATTTCATACTTAATATCCATATGAAATTGGAGGATCACAATAAAATATATCTCAATGAAGAGAAATTTATATGGAACCCTCTCCTTATATATGAATTGATTTATATGTGATATATTTCCATGTATAATAAATTTAGATTCATTATTATTATATTAGAGAAACATATTCACACATATATTATCATTTATTATCAAATTATATCATTTAAACACTATTTTATTAATAATTCTCTATTAAATAAAACATTCCAGTTGAGGACTAATTCATTTTTCTTATATGTTTTAGTATATAAAATATGGTAAATTCAGAATTTATTATTGTTAATACCTATAAATAATATTATTAATGAGAGAAAATTAATTTATATTCACTATATACATTTTCATAAACATTTATATAATGTTGAGATGGAGAATGAGTTACCTTATTTCTTAATGATGGTAATCAATACATACAAATGACTGATGTAAAGAAATTTCTATGAGAAGAATAAAATAATGTTAAATTATAATTATCCTTTAATAAATCAATATTATATCTAAAAATATAATATATATTCATTAAATATATTTTTATTAACATCCTTGTAAATTAGAAAAGAAAATCATACTGCATCACTTTGTGGTGTTGGTAGTCCACACATACAGATGAGCGATGATATCATTTTAAATCTGATGGAAAGGCAAGAAGGTTGATATAATATTATAATTTATGGTGAACATTTTATTATTAATAACATATGCAAAAATTTATCAAAATATAATAACCATCCATGAAATATGGTGTTGGAAAATGAATTGTATCGATACGTGGTGATAGTAGTATACACACACAAAAAAGTGATACATTCATATACCGTTTGATAGTAAAGTGGTATGAAATTGATGTTCCATAATTAGAATAAGATAAAATTATTTCTATTACAATATATTAAAATTATTGTATGGATAAACTATTTTGATTTATGGTGTACGAATAAATAAAATCTAAAGAACTTGGTTATTATCTATAACTCTTATTTGAGAGATCTATTTTTTCTTAGACCATATCCCTTTAATGAATAATATTAGTTGAATAGGACAAGATCTATTATAAATTGAATTATTTAGTAAAGGATTTAGATTAGATATTTTACAATAATGGAGGATGATTTTTTTAATAATGGTGCAATAGAGGTTCCATTTTATTTGTGTAGGGATGGACCTATATAGAATTTCATAAAAAATTCTTATTATATAAATTAAATTTTAGTGGAAAGTACCAAAAAGTTGATACAGATTCTAATGTAGGATAATATAAGGAATAAATATCTTCAAAAATCTAATTCAGTCATTTTTGGGGAAAATATTACCCAATTACATTGGATTAAACCCCTAAGTAAACCTATTTTTAAATTCATTGTGTAACAAACTTTTATTATTTTTACATATATGTGACCAAAAATTAAAATGTTCTAATAGAACATTATTTTATATTACAATTAAAAATATTGATAATGATATATGAAAAAAATCAATATATAAAATAATTTTTTTCTAAATATATAAATTACAATGAAAACTAATTTTAGGAAAATGATGTTTTAACTATAAAAAATATTTTCATCCCATTAGTTTCCTTTAGAAAACAAACAATTTAATGTTAAAATATTATATCTTATCTAGATAATATATAAATTTCTTTATTTCCATTTATGAAATTCTATAATTTTAATTTATCAAAATAATAAAAAGTTATCTAAATTAAAATTGTTTTTTGAAGAAGAAATTATTTATGACATAAATGGAAGTTATATAAGAAATTCTGAGACATGATTTGGGCACTTAGATTATATCCCTATAAAACTATTAAAAATCATTTATTGTTTAAAATATTTGTGTATTAATCTTACAACAATGAAAATTGTAAAGTGGTAACTTATAGACAAACAATCACATAGAAAATATTGAAAATGAGAAAAAAACCATTAATATTAACTATTTTGCATATTTTAGCATTTGGATATACTTATAATATAAGGCCAACCCTAAATATCTAATAATACTTGTTCATAATTTTATAATTTTAGGTTAAAAGGTAATATTTGACTTCATATCCATGATGTTTTGAAAAAGACCATGAAAATTCACAAATATATATCAATATATTTATAATTATACATAACATCAAATATTATTTTATACTCATTCAAATATCTCTATCATCATGAGAAAACACATTCACTATATTATAGCATGTTTACAAGTCTTCACAAAATGTAGAAACATCCTGAATCTAGTAATTGAGAAAACCACCAATAGAAGAATACACAACTGAAAACTAGTTCCATTAATCAAGTCCATATTTTAGATGGGATCAATGTTGAAGAGATAACATCATATATATTAATTATAGTCATTCATAATTAATGAATAAATAGAATAAATTTATTCAAATACCAACCAAATTTACTGATATGCTAATAATCTATGATTTTTAGAGAATCATCTTGGAATGATCATCTTTCGTGGTGTAAAAAATAATGAATATGATATTAAATTCATCTTAATAAAAGAAAAAGTATTTGAAAATAAAAACAATTTAATTATAAATACAAATATTTACAAAGAAGATATAGTGACTATAAAAATACATTAGTTTATATCCAATATATCTATTAATAAACAAATGTCAGAGATCGAGGTGAGGAAGACCAATAAATTGAAGACACACAAAAAGAAGGCCACATTAATTTTAAAACATGATAGCGTGGGAGTCATACCTTGGAAAATTAAACATATGAGTGAAAACAGATTACCAATATCCACTTACATACAAACACCAGAACGCCAACCAGTAAGAATTATTCATAGTACCAATAATTCCAAACAACCATTAGCATTTGGACATAGTTCAAAAAAATGACTTGTCAAAATAAGAACAATTAGAAAAAACTAAAAACATAATGTTGGCCGATATAAAAACACTAAATTTAAAAATCTAATTATAGTGGCCTTTTAACAGAATTGAAATTCTATGAATAGAGTCTTAAAATATGATAAAATATAATAGAATTCACTTCCATGTAATATCTATGAAATTTAATGTATGTATTTCATTTATATTCCACAAGTAACTCAATAAACATTCACATTATGATTTCAAGGTAAATATCCATAGTAATTTCCCCATTCATGTATCATTGGAATATTATTTGATCATTCTTATCCATCCAGGATTCCAATTCATCCATCGGATTTTACTCACACTGATATAAAACCTTCATGGTTATGAGTTTTAATTCAAATTATTGTCATTAAAATTATGTACACTTTAGGTTTTAGCAACCAAAACATGTGAGGGAATATCTATATTTTACTTCCTTTAGTCCTATTGTTATCTATTAATAATTTTTCTCTCAATATTAATTTAATATCTTTGTTTTTCGAGTTGTCAAGGTGTTTAGAGCAATAAATTCATCCAAATCAACAAATACATTTTTCCATTACTAGTACTCTATTTACCATAATCTTCCTCAATTTAAATATATTCACCACAATCATCATGGAAATACTCATTAAAATAATAATAGAAACTATTTTACTCCACTTGTATGTTTAGAATACCGCTCATGTTTTAAAAATATTTCTCCTAAATTATAGGATTCTTATTTCCCTCATTTAATGGACGATCATTATAATCCGCATACACAACTATATAAAGTTCTATAGGAGAGAGTTTAATATTAGTCCATCTAGCATGGTTCTATTAAATATCCTTATTGATGGGATCCCCAACAGATTCAAATGAGGTTAAAATCATCACCATTGTTGCTCATTTTCCAACCCAAACTACATTGCAACATGTAATGGGTTATGTATTATAATTCCTACTTCTACATACGACTATTAGATGACCAATTTTGTGGAGTCTACTATAATAAAAATCATTGATTTCAATGAAATATTCTTGACGGAATCTAGTGTCACCATTTTGATTCTAAATATAAGGTGTAAGAGGTTTAGAAATATCAATTTTCAAATGGATTGTAATGATATATAGATGAGAGATGTTATATTAGAGGATTCATGTTTTTAGGGATTCCAAATCATGTAATAAATAGAATAAGTTGAATCATTCTCATATAAATTCATTGGAAAACCTAGGAACTCACCCAAATAAGAGTTTTGAGTGATCGAAAATCAGTGTTGAAATCATGTGACCACTTCAATTAAATCAAGGAATGTCCATCGAAGGTCAATGATCCTCTTGTCTAAAGATTATAAGAATTGATTTCATACATAAAATAAAAAACCACATGAAATTATTTCTAAAGTCCCACATGAATGGATTCAAATCCAATAGAATTACAATACTTTTTATGTTAAAAGTGTGATGACATATGCTTTATAAATTTTACAACACGCAAAAAGTGTATATCAGAAAAAATAATAATTATAGTACATCTTCATTTGAAAACAATATTCGTGTGATACACTTATTTTAGTATTCATTTTGATCAGTGTGCACCAAAGTCATGGATTTTGCGTGATCATCGAATGAATGATCACATCCAGCAATGACATATGAGAAGGATTGAATGTTAGTATTATGTATTCTTTTTATCTCATCTAACATTGTGCTCCATATATTTTATTTCAAATCATGGAAATACCATACATCAATATAAATTATATTAAATATTTATATGTAATTAATTATATTTTTTATTTTAAAATAAGGATTATTTTACTTTAATAAAAAAATCAAAACATAATGAAACATTTTCTTGAAAATAAATGTCAACTTTTCTAAAAACAAATTTCCATTATTCACTAAAAAAAACCTTCAATAAAAATCTTATTAACTCACCCAATGATAATATTTACATGCTGATTTCAAAAATTTTATTCATTTCCAAAATTTTAATTTTGAAAATATACATAAACTTATATATAAATTCTTTGTGAAAAATGAAAAAATAGTTTTTGAAGAAATATTTTTGAAAAAAAATAACATTTCTAAATTATGATTTTGTATCAACAATAGATTAAGAATTATATTTTAATTATATAAATCATTTATAAAAATGGTTTATAATTTTCTTATTCCTATTCATTTTTATAATTTTATAGCCAGGTGACAATATAACATGGATCATTTTAGGAAATAATATTTTTATTAAGAAAAAAATTGATTACATGTAATTTATTTTAATAAAATAAATTCTAGAATCATGGGGTGAAATGATTCCTTTTATATTTTTTATATTTTTTAGTCAATTATTAATCAATATAAGTATATTCCTTAGAAAATTATATTTAAAATTATTATTTAGGTTTTTTATAAATAAAAATTACAAGTATTTCATGTTTTATCCCATTAAAATCCTCCACACTTATGTATAAACAATTTTAACGAATTAAAATTTAAATTAGGTCACCACTTGTTTAGTATCCATTTATAAGGGCTCTAAAATACATTAAACTCTTGATAAAACATATATTATTTTAAAATTCACCTCATATCCATTACCAACAATTTTAGAGAACGTAAACAGATTGTTTCTCAATTCATTGAGAATGATAAAAACTAGATTTGATTTTCTACCCACAAATTTTTTAATTTTTAACTCCATTTAAATTGAGTGTTATTTCACTATCACAAATTATAGATATTCCATTATTATTTTTTAAATCATTCAATACATTGTTATTTTTAGTGATGTGTGATGAGAGAATATTATTAAATCTCCAAATATCTTATCCATTCATTTTATAGAAAACCAACATAACCAAAAAATATTATTCATGATTACTGATCGAATTTATAATTATAGAGTTACCATTATATTTCAAATACTTAATTATATTTTTGAGTAATATTTTGGTGGTTTTCAATATTGAACTCCCCCACCACTAGTTTCCATACGAAAACTATATGTACTATGAAATATTATATCCAATGTTGGATACTTTCATAAATGGTTTCTAGAAAAATATATCAAATACACCAAAAATAGTGTCCTATCATTGATTTAGATATTAAAATATTTAACCAAATACCTGATATATTTCAATCTATTGACTATATAGTGAAAAAAGTTCATCTATATGAAATAATAAAATTCAATCCCTTTTTAGTTCACTTACTTTTAGTTTGAACCATGCTGAATTTTTAGTTTATCACTCATTGAAGAATCCTCAATTATATTGGATTATCACATAGGTTTTAATAAAAAACTATTATTCTTCCACACCTAATTGATTTTTAATTTTCAAGCCCACTATTTATATTTAGAATGGGTTTATTATACCTCATATATGAAATAACAACATTCTTCTCTTTATTTTAACCACTGATATGATTTGTTTTTTTAATACTTATGGTCTAATAAATATGGTTTTAGAATTAGGAAATAGTACATATATTGTTTTAGAAGAATCATTTATTCTATTATAATATTTATAATACACACAAAACACCTTGATATTGTTTCTGAGAACTACATACTGATATTATTTAATATAATTTCTATAATCATTAATCATAATGATCTATTATACCAAATACTTATTAAAGAAAATTATATTTATCATTACATTCATATGAAAATTATACGTCTATTTAAGGAATGCATTGATATCACCTGTGTTTTTGGAGAAATATATTTCTATATATTTAATCAACATAACACTTTAATCATGTAGTAATATATTTAAGGAACAATTTACATTCATTTATTACTTTTCTCCCCTCCCAATAATTAATTTTTCAAACAAAAAATTGAATATATTTATCTTTAATTGAATATAATGTTTTTTCTACCAATTATTTTTATCCTATTATTTATAATTTATTTCAACATCTCTAGTGGTATCACTGGAATACTTTGATTTCCCTATAAAATTTATCCTTCTTCGTCTCATAAACATTCTACATCATATTTTGTAGCATAATATTTTGAGATTGTGTTTTTTTCATTGATATATTAGTCATTAGTTCTAATGTAGTGTTATTTTCTCACATTTAATTACTTACTATATATATTGCCTTATATAATATCTTATATTTATCATATAATACTTATTCATCTTCCTTAATAAGAAAACTATACATTAATTTATATGTATTTCCATTACTAGAATCCATAAAAAATGTATGAAATTATATTAACCATTTACTTAATTGATTAGATTTGTAAATAATGATATAAAATCATTGAAATTCATTACATACACCATATAATTGGATTCCTATTAATATTAAAATTTTGGTTCAACATGACTCAAACCATTCATATATCTGGATGAAACCTCCTCAGATTTCTTATTCATATAAATAAGGTTTTTCTACAAAACAAATAATATTTAAAGACATTATTATGATTATTTATGTAAAACTTAGTTATGTATTGATCTTAAAGTGTATAATTATTTTGATTAAACATATATAGGTTAATCCTAAAAAATCATTAATATAGTTTATTAACAAACAATTTGTATAAACTTCTTATTTGAACACATACTTATTTACAAAAAATAAACAAATCATCCAATTACTCAATGTATCAGATTTGAATATATTTAAAAAAGTACTCAATAAAATTTTTATCTTATGTTATATACTCATTATCGTCCTCATGGATATCATATAGTTTCATATAAATTTATTTCACTTTATCTGTACATATTTCCTATGTCAACACGTTCTCTTATATGGATAATATTATGGCACCACACACTCCAGGATCAAATAAAATTTGTATATATTCATTAACATTTTAGGTTATCTAATCATCAGGAATATGAAAACCATTGTCACTAATATAAAAATATCTACGATAAGAAATAGATTATATAAAACCACAATATATTTACATTGATGGAATATATTTCAATAATTTATTATAAATCCACTTTTGATAATTGTATTCATGATAACTATAGAAATCAGAAATCCGAAGATATAAAAAATAGTGAATACAAAATAAATCCACAATAAAGTATATAATTTATAGATTGAATAAAAATAATAATACCATTATTAGATACATACATGGAATAATAATATCACACTCTAATTGTATATAATAACCTTAGATATGTGTATAAAAGTATCGAGAGTGTGGGTGAATGAATTTTTAGTAAAAAACGAAATAGAAAACAATTTTCTAATCACTTGTTAGACTATTGGATTAAAAAATAAAACAAAGGGATGATGAGAAATCGAAAGAGAGAAGACATATGGTACAGTAATTTTTACATTGATAGTACACTATAATTATTGATTACCATTTCCTTAGTTTATTTAATATAAGTCTCATTATCCACATTATAATCTTATTATCAATTAGAATTAGAAAATGGAGGGGTGCTATGGTGTTGAACTCCGGTGTGTAATAATGATCAATACTAGCATCAACTTGTAGTCTAATATTTTTCATCCTCTTCATGTGCATCCAAATTTGATATCATGCTCTAAGGATTTTATTCTCCTATATCACTAATATATATTTTATATAGTATGCTCTATAATGTACATATTTCTATCTTATTATTTTTTCATTCCTTCTCCATAGAGAAGAAACAACTTTTGAATATCTCACATACATAAAAACATGATGATTGTATCATGACACACATATCCCTTAGAATGAAAATTATATATATCATATATATTATTAAAATAAACTCCTTTTTATTGTTATGTACACATGTGCGACAATAAACTCCAAATCATTATAGACATCCTAGAAAAAAATTCATAAATTACATTCATATAATAATTACCAATTTTTAAGGTCACATGATTCATCTTTATAATCTCTATTAATTAAATACTCTGAGTTTTAATGTGATTCTAATAAAAATCATTATTGTGAATCTCTTTTTGGTTTTTAATTTGCTAATGATAAAAGAGATAAATAATTTTATATTTTAAAAAATAGCAGTGTTATAATAAATCCCCCACATCTTGATTTTTTATATATTAATAAATTGTTATTCGATTTTCACCATATTAACACAGTTAGACTTTTCTCACCCATATTAGCATTTTATTGGTAAATAACATAAAAATACATCTTCAAATAAAAATAATGAATTTACTCATGTAATATTGCATTAACTTGTACAAAAATAGATTTTAAATAGAAACCATGATAATGTTTGGAACTATGATATTGAGAGTTATACAACTCACAATATAAACATAAATACTTCAGTATCAAATTATATATTGATATCAATTCAAAGATCCAAATTTTCTTATTTAATTCATTAGTAATCCCCAATCATCATAACTGAAAAATTCCCCCAACAATGAATGGTTCTTAATATATGAATTTGGATGTCATAAATATATTACAAGTACTATCATATAAGGTATAAATAGTTCAAGGATTCCTTACATATCTTATTAACGTAATGGCTATATAAAGTTATAAATATCATCCTCCCATAATTTTTAAATATTAACCATCATTTCATTCATCAGATATATATAAATGTATCATCACCCTAGTCACATTACATGTTTATAAATCTTTTTAATTACTAAAATATAAATACATTAAAAAGTATATAAAATAAAAAAAATTAATTATAATAATTCATTTAGATTAGTTGTTTTGTTTAAAAATATTTCATTATTGAATTCCAAATAAAAAAAATATTAATATTATCTTATTGTTCTAACAATAGGGTATTAATAATGGATGAGATTATTAAGAAGAAAAAATAAAAAATGTGTATATATAAAAATGATGTTATAAATGTGTTAGAATATTATAATTAAAGTAACTACACTATAGAAACATTATTTATATCCCAAATATAATAACATTGTGAAATATAATATAAAATATAAAAAACCACTAATGTATTAATTTAGATACCATGTGTATTCATCTTATAATATAATAAAATTACCCACAAATGTCTTGGTAATGGATTAAAAAATTATATATTCCCTATCATTTTTTTAATAAATGTCAGCATTTATATTGGATATTCATATTACCATAAATATAAGAATGTCTATATATATTATATAATATGATACCTAAATAATAAATATAATGTGATAAATTAATATAAAAAACATTTTTAAATTAAAAAATTAAAATTCAATGGAGAATAATGATATCACTGTTACAGATTTCTATCATTAAATAAATAACCCCTTATATTCTTATACATTTCCAATATAAATATATATATTTTAAAAAATAAATATTTTATGTAATTAATATCATTTATAAGATTGGATTTAATATATATTTGGAATATGGTACAATATTTATTGAAATTAATGGGTTTATGTTTAATAAGTTATGGATATAACATTTCAACAGTTGACTCATGAAAACATACCAAAATGTAATTTATAGATGATTTTAATCCAAATAAATATGATATTTCTTCCATTATATTATATTTTTCTATCATTAAAAATGAATTTAAGACATTTATTATGAATTATACCCTATAAAGAATATGAAATTTACACGTGAATTAATCTATATAAGATGAACCTATGATCCATTGAGTGGTCAAATTTTTCAATGGGTCTGAGTTATCCCATTAAAGAGATATTTTATAAAGTGAAATTATGGGGTTTATATTTCATAATAAAAATTTTACAATCATTTTAATTTCTATTTATTTATTAATGAATGTAATTTAATATTATAAATTAGTTTATTTAAAAATTAAATTTTTTCCTATAATTTTTTGCATTTATTTTATCATTTTTATATAAATGTGTTATCATAAAATAATACAATGTCAATGAAATTTTCATACATAAATATGCTTTCTTTTTCGATGAATATTAAATGAATTTCATGGACCCATGACTAGGGACCATAAAGGTTTATCTTATTTAGAGAATAGATAACCCATATTGTTATTTGATGAATGGTATTCACCAAATCCCACAATTATCTTCCCATTTAAAAGTATTTATAGATATTACAAAATTAAATATATTCTCCATTTCATGTGTAATGATGTATAAGAATAGACGAGATTATATGTTTTGTAATTGTAAAAAAAGATGATATCAAACAATGGTAATGTGCAAGAATAATATACGTATAAGGGTACGATCTCTTAACCATAGCATACAATTTTCATAACCAGTATCTCTAATATCATAAACATGTTTGGTGGAATAATTATTTATAATTCAAAATACATAAATCATAAGAGTGATAAAATATCATAAATCAATCAAAAACCATGGGTTCATGTCATAATAGTGTAGCACCACAATATGTATTAAAACTATTTCATATGTCAAGGTCATCTATCGAGATCATCATATCATAAAGGATCAACAATTAGAACTTGTTTTCCATTGTGGAAAACGAACAAATAATTATTTACCATAGTAGATTAATCACATTAACATGCTTTTCGATGTGGATCAAGAACATGGACATGTTTCCCAAAATTATTTCTCGAGATTTAAAACTTTAACTATTACATTGTATGGATGTATTATTCTGGACCCATTAATCACATATTAAAAACAATATATATTAATTATATAAGTTCATAAATCATATCAACATTCAATAATATATGAGAGGAGAACCCATTGATAAATATTCCCAAATCAATCAGGTAGTATCCCATAGAAAATAATTGGGTTTCATAAAAATCATACTTTTATAATCATAAATCATCCAAAAAAAGAATATATTTGATACCATTATATTATATCCCTATTAAAACATCAGAAACACAAATCATTTTTTCATTAATGGATGGAAATGTCAAAAAGCGTTTATAAAAACAATCTTGATGAAAATAACCTTTCCACTTTGAAAATCAAAATTTTAAAATTAAATAACCTCTAAACATTATGAAATTATTTTTTTCATAAAAAATAACCATTTATACATATATAGGTGTCATAAAAACAATTATTATTCATGATGACTATAAATTACATTACTATTGTATATATAGTAAAAATGATTTCCTTTACATAATTGTTAAGAAACAAAAATTACCTCATCCATAAAATGAACAGTAGATTAATTTTAGTTATTTCATTTTAAAAAAATTAATAAAAATTAATAGAAATCACTATTAGGGAGTATTAAAAACATACTTATTTTTTTAGAAGACATGGACATAGAAGTAAATAAATTTTTGATCGTAGATAAAAATATATTTTAATTTTCTTAAATACATTATATTGGAATCCATAGTTATTAAAGGTATAAAATTAATTTCAAAACACGATTTCTATAGAAAAACCAGAGTATAATAAAATTCATGATAATATAGAGATATGGATAACTAAATTTCACCATTGGAAGAATAATAAAGAATAATCACTATATAGAATGATATAGTGACATAAATACAATACCACATTGCTTGCTTTTGAATCATCAGCCCCGTTAAAGAAATAAGCATGTATGGATATGTATATCTCCATTATTTTTTTAATAATTATAATAAAATTCATACATGTTATGTATATAAACCATTTTACCAGAATATTATCTTAATATGTAATATGTCTCAAAAATTTATAACAATAGGAAAATAACTGACCTCAGGTTTTTCATCTATTGTAAATGTTATAACCTCCTATATAATAAATATAAATCTATAAACCATATATTCTAGAACAATAATAAAATATATCAGAAAATTTATTTTTTACATATTTCATTTTACCAAATGTATATTAATAATTATTTATTAAAATCACTATTAATCTTAACAAATACTTTATTTTTCATATATGTTTTATTAATTTTCTTCCAATAAATATGACCATAGTTCAATAATATAAACAATTTCAATAATTATATAAATATTTAAAATATTCATTATATAGATAGTTATAGTCCTCCATAAAATTAAAGATAGAAAAATGAATTACACCATTCATGGAGATGGTATGCCTTATTTATGCAAGAATGTTATCTTCTTTTTTGTCGAATCTAAGGAAATAATTCTTTATTGTAATTTGTTTTTAAATAATTGTTATTATATTATTTTATTCATATTTATTTATCAAGTATTTACTTATTATAATCAATATAAAAATGAAAATATTTATCGTATCGCACCTTAGAGGCGGTAGTTCACATTCATACAAAACAAATGTTATAATTTTCAAATTGATTTGAATGTAATATTAAATATGAATAATTATAATTAAATAATTATATTTTTTTCATAATTATCATATATATTTAGACTAAATATATTATTATATCTATCCTCGAGAGGCGGTGATGGAGAACGAATTTCATCTTTTTGCGACACAAAACAATGCTATACACATGATCTTTGATTTCATTTACCATTTGATAGAAGATTAGATTGATATAAGTCATTAAATTATCTTAAAAAACTCTAAGTATATGTAATATACTTGTGATATAATAAATTCATAATTTACGAATATGTAGAATAGGTGGGAGAATAAGTAAAAATAAATCTCTTTGTTAAAAACGATACATCTTCATTGGAAAATCAATTTGTGTTTCCTCTAAAATAACTACTAGGATGGTTTCATAATGAAAAAAGACTCTAGACCATGGATCATGATGTATTAAATGGATTGGTGTAGGTATAGTGTGGACTGATGTTGTTTTTATGTGTGAATAAAATAGAAGAAGATGATCCCTATTATAATTTAGGTGAGTGGAATACATGTATTTTTTCAATGATTTATAATAATTCCGTTCCAAATTCATGGAAAAAGGGAATAAAAATACGCCATTACAGAAAAATATATGGTATTTGATATAAATATTTATAAATAATAAACATTTTATATATTGTTATTTCATTTTGACATTTATATTTTTTGTTTAACCCCCTGATAAAATGACTTTATCATTAACCATGATAACCAAATTTTTTTCTGGATTTAGTAGTAATTATGAAATGACATTAGGTTGAACATTTCAATAAAATTAATTTTATGATTATAAACATTAAATTTTTTTATTATGATTTAATTAATATATATTACAAAATTTAATATCAAATTAATGTTCAATCATATTGAAATGATATTTTCCAAAAAAATGTCAACTTAAATATAAAAAGGATTTGTATCAAAATTCAACATTATATAAATTAGAAAAATAATAATTTGGATTAATAAAATTATAATTGGACTAATTTTACTTCTAAAAATTGTTCATAAAAAGATATTTAAATGTGTTAAAAATATATTTTTTAGTTAAAAGATTTAATTTTTTTTTATTCATTAATATATACATACTTTTTGAAATGTATCAAAAATTTACTCTATGATAATTAGAATATTGTGAAATAAACTTCATTTTGTCAAAAAAATATCTAAAATTTTAAAAAAAAAATTAATATAGTTCCACAACAGATGATGAAACCTTAATTTATAAAAATTGAGTTTTTAGAAAAAAATGGATTTATTATTAGGTCATTCCTAGAAAATAATTATTACATGGTTGTTAAACAATTTTTTTATAGTATAGTTTAATTAAAATAATTGATCACTAGAGATCACTTTAATTTATTAATATAACCTTCATTGCAAGAATAAAAGTGTTTTTTCCAAAATAAAATTATTTTCAATTGATTTTTATAATAATATATAATTAATTCATAATGAATGTATTCATTATATACATATGTAACCCATATGTTTTTCATACATTATTTTGTAATTTTAATACCCTCATATTAAATGAATAGGAATTAAATATTACATTAAGTAATAATATTTTAATAGAAAACGCGGTTAATTTAATTTATCTTTTGTGTGTAATTAAATCTATAAAAAAATCCTTATTTTAGAAAACATATATGTCATTAAATATTAAGGTATTAAGTATATACATTAATGTATTATTTTCCATTCACACTCATTTTTTTATTCAATGAAATTTAAAATATATATCTCATTCATATTTTTGATGTCTTCATTCAAAAAGTATAGAATAATTCTTGAATAAAATTTTATAAATATTACATATCAAAATATGAGTTAAAAATATTCATAAGTAAATCAAGAAATAATTTTTTTGATTAAATGGTTAATTTCACCATTAAAAATTTACATAAAAATTTTCACAATGTTTTTTTCTTTCACTATTAACATGTAACCATTTTTACACAAAAATAATCCATATATATGAGGAATAATGGAGATGAAATGTATTTTATATACTAAATTAACAAAAATGTTAATGTGATATTTTTTAAATCACACTTCCATGAAATAAAATTTCATTAAATAAATTGTTTTTTAATTTTATGGTGTGAATTTTTAAGTCAAAACATGAGAGATATAGCCATATTCTTAAGGTCCACATTTTTACTTAAGTTGAATTCCACATTATATTGTGAAAATTCATTTGACATAAATTTATTTCATTATTTTAATGAAATAATTATATATAATTTTACATATTCACACAAAAATATTAATGAAATAAATATTGTAAAAATAATTTTTTATATTCCCCCAAAACATGTAATGTGTCTTTTCTATAACATATTAAATATTAATATAGAATAAATATTTTTCACAAATAAAAAAATTGATTGGTATGGGTATTTTTTAATAATAAATTATTTTTTTATTGGTTGGTGACATTGATTTAAATCAATTATCTATTTCATAATGTATTACAAACTACAATTATTTTTCTTTTTTTAATAATAAATTATTTTTTAGACTATTTTTTCAACAAATTTTTGAAATGAAATGTTGAAATGTAAATGAATAAATCCACACATTCTCATTTTTTAAAGATTTGATCATTTTTATCATTTTGTATAATATTTCATATGACCAGAAAAAATAAAATATAATTCCCTGACCAAAATCTACTAGCATAGGATATTGTGATAAATTGTATGAAACAGGCTTCCGAGTATAGAATAGTCTATTTATTTGTAGGGAGGGTGTGTAATATTCATTGTGTAAAATATACCCTCATTATGAAAATAAATTTAGTAAAATCATAATAAGTTTTTAAAAATAATAAAAAGTTAATAATTAAAGTAAATAATAATAATTATATTACATGTTTCATTCTAGTTATGTCTTAATATATAAGTAATAATTCATGGACCCCTAAAATGTATGGTCAACCAGTGTATAAAAAGAAAACCTAAATAAAAATAAAACATAGTGGCATCATATTGGTCCTTATCCCATTAACGGTACTGACCACTAAGATCTATCTCCTCATCACCCTACCATTGGTCCTTTTCCATTTCCTAGATCTCAAATCCCTGACTTTTTATATTCATTAAGATTATCATTTAGTGTGTGAATATTATCTTAATTGGTCACCCCCAATACAACCTTTCCAAATGTTTTCGAATATAACATGTACATTCTTTGAAAACATATAAATGATCATGAAATAAATAATCAATCAGGTATTGAGAAACTGTGTCCTAACCAAACCACTAAAAATACTAGAAATACCATCTCTATAACCATAAAGATTGAAATTCATAATATAACTAGTGATCATTTTAAAAAAAGGTCACCTGATATCCTTGAATAAATACATGAAAAAGGCCTCAGTTGATCCATAAGGTCTTCATTACCTGTATCTATCACTTGTCAAAATATATTCCCATCATACCATTTATCCTCCTTGGGTAATGTCGTAATGTCATCATATCCCATCTCTTACTCTAGTCAGGATTAAAATCCATCACGGCTGTGCCTTATGTCTTGCTCAATCATCATTATCTTCTCATGTTTCACATTATCTACCTCTATGAAGTTAAAAAAAATCCATGATGGTCCATCAGTATCAATATAGAAGAAAAAATCAATTCACATGATTTATACCCATACAAAATAGTTCTTAACTCCTATATCATTAAATAAATCATATAAAGAAAGAGCCTCAGTAGGAATACCCACACACATGTGAATATAATAAAAATGGCCTTATGGGATACACAACACCACACATGTGATCTACAAGAGGAAAAATCAAACAAAAGGGAACTAAATTGAAAAGAACTTATAATACCAAGATATATGAAAAAATTAAAAATATCATGGGAAAACACCCAAAACACACCCAAAAACTAATTAGATAGTTCTAACATGTCTTGGATCATAGAATTAGTAATAGTTGTCCCTATAACATCATGGAAAAATATATGATATTGAGGGATGTATGTAATCTGGAAGAATAACAAGATCCACCCTAGGTATTAGATAAATTTCAATATTAATGATCCATTCAATGGGACAGAATTATTTATATGTATATCTACAAAATGAATCAACATAGCATGAGATATACACAAAATCATATAGGGTGATTATGTGGGATAAATCTATAGTGAATGGTAATGGACAATTACACAATGTATTTTAGTAATAATCAAGTCCATAATCTATGTGGAGTTCGATGAAATGATATTTTAATCTATATTAATGGACCACTCATTTTGGGAATAACTACACCATGAATAAAAAGATATGAAGAATGTTATACTGCATCGTAGATTCATAGCGAATTGACCTATTAATATATGGTAGATAATAAACGCCATCACCCAAGACTCTTGAATATATCAAATACTCTATGTTGTATTTATTTCTAAATATGAAATCACATTAAATCTAACTGCTTTTCCACTACATCGAAGTCATGCTTCATCCACAATGTCCAGAATGATAATGATAAACACCATAAAAAAATCCAATTTCATCTTAAAATATTAGTATTCCCAATTTATTTTCTTAAACCACCCCTATCACATTATATATAATATAATGGTGTCAAAAGTCATTCATAGTGTATTTTCTCAACATTGAGAAGTTCCTATAGCAGCCATGGTTAGAAAAATCCATCCATTTCATCATGTTTATGATTCTTGATCCCATGTCTATCCCTTGACACAATTGTTCTTCCATTGAACTTGATCACGAGGAACATTATTTTATAAAAAATCCCTTATTTGTTCAAAAAAAAATATGAATAATTCACTCAATATAAAATTCATTTGGTCCGAAATTTATTTTCCCACATACGATCAAATTCACAGGATCAATCTTATTATTGAATATCTAAGATACCAAAAACAGATCATACATTGATCATAACAATGAAGAAGTTTTAACTAATAGGCCACCATATAGATGTGTTTGACTATCTGAAATGGTCATAAAACATTAGTGATAGTTTTCATTTCTTATGCTAATGATGATACCCCAACCAATTTTAAACCCAACAGAATAAATGATATCTCAAAATTAACTGGATTACACATCTCTTATAATTAGTAATAAATTGTTTTCCAATATTACTAGTAACCATCTTCCTCCGAATTAATTTATCCTTTTTAGAGGGCTCTATCTATAAAATATTCACAATAGTAACTGTCTCACCTTCTTTTTTCAAATACATCAACCGGTGATATAGATGTCCATATAAAACCATTAAATGTTCCTTTTAAATTAATTAACATTAAATAATATTTTATGTTCACTCTACCATTTCAAATATATAAATAAATACTCTATTTATGTATAGGATACATGCCTATAGAATATCCTCCATTATCTGAATAGTCATTTCTGAATATCAATTATTCATGGGATTATATATAATGCTCAGTTTTAACTATATCCCTAAAGACATCTTCAAGACATTCCCAAACCATGATATCAAACATGTTTCTATATCTGATACAATCCTAAATTTCACTACATGATATAACATAATTTATTGTATGTAAATATTTCCCCACTCATTTACTAGTTGAGTTTCTCAGATAGATAAGAAATGATCAATTTTTCTTTCAGTCCATAAACTGTCACCTAAACATAATATCAAATTATCAAGCTCCCAAGAAACACTATAATGATGTCCATCACCATTTCATCCATATAAAACATAGTAATATAAATCATTTCATATAACCCTCTTTATCACTAATTCTCCAACTTAATCAACTATATGTTTAGGAAATGAGGGATGAGTCTCAAGATGAATCTCCTCATTCCTGACCAACAAAAACATTACTTTATATCATGATACATCATTTATGAACATGGATTCACATCCCACTGATATTCATTAGAATACCTCATCATTTAGAGGATACACTACTGAACTATGAAAAATGCCCTTGTCGTCACCATCTATTGATCATTATAAAAGTTGTTCTTTCCGTCCAATGATTTTTACATCACTATGAATTATATATTTGTCCCTTGTATGGACTACCCTCAATATACCAATATCAACTTCATAATGCGGGGTCACTAATTCACCATCCTTTGTTCATGAGATCAATCCAGTAAAAACCAAACCACTTACCTCATGAACCATCCTCCCCCTATAAAGGCCAATCTCTATGATTATTTCATCCCTTTTTAGAGATTATATAGTGAATCAAGATTCCCCTATAGTATAATCCATCACAAAATAACATCTCAACAGATACTATAACAATAGAACTATTTTAGAATAAGTTTTCACTAGGAGAAAATGTATCAAAATATGGTTTCGTCTTAGTATACGACAAATGTCTCTCTAAAACGATTGTGTCACCCAAATTTAATATCATTGTCCACATCTACTAACTCCATGTCGTCAGTAGGGTTGTGATACCAATGGGGTAATTATATGATATAGAAATATTATATTACAGGCTGAGTCTTCACCGTTACAGGTCCTAAACGAACACATGGGTCATTACAGAAGACTGCATATCAACACTAACACTCTATATATTTTAAAACCAAATTTATTTTTTTCCCACACTTCAAAATATTAATGTACTATTCAAAATAATATTTCTACACAATCATCACACCCTTATTTGTAATCTCATTAATAGGCACAACCATATGTGAGGATTTATGAATGGACATTTTTTGATGTCTATCTAAATATATAAATCTCATAACCTAAAACAAATTTATTGGTATTTCCCATGATATCACCATATCTACATTATCTTCAAGCATAGAAATTCACACCATATAAATTAAATGGACAATAAAACATACCTCCTAGATCCAAAAGTAACAAATAGATAGCTTGAGATTTAGATGATTTTCTTAATGTGTGATCAACACAATCACTATGTGTCTATAATTTTTTGTGGTCTATGGGTATATGATTATATAATCAACCAAAAAAAACAAAAAAATTAGTTATGATATAGAAGGAAAGTCATTTATATGAGATCCATGAACTATAATAGTCCATTTTTAATTAAAATCATGTTAGTAAAGTAATCTTTACCATATATACCCTTGAATGTTTTATTACGAACATCATTATCTATGACATTATTCTTGTTGATGGTTGGTTATAGTCTATTCATGGAGAACAACAAGTAACCCCAAAACATATAATATATTTTATCAATACTCAATAACGAGTATCTATTCTTCAAGGACACATGATTCATATTCTTATAGCCAATGAAAACCCAAAGTCTATTATATTCATTCATTGTAAGAAAAACTGATGTACCCCAGAGATATGTTAATGATTTGCTGAATCCCTTAGAGAAGAATCACTAAATTTGACCTTGAGTCCATTATACATAACTTTTACTGTGTGGTATGTCGGACATGATATTGGTTGAGTATAAAATCATATTAATTTCTGATATCATGAGGAACTGTAAATGAATTTTCAAGAAAAAAAATTATATTCATCGACCATGGGGTGAAAGGAGGGGGTTACACCCAATTCTACCAAAATATATGTGAGTAATATCTTTAAAATTACATCCCCAATATAACTATGGTAATTTCCCATACATAATTCTATAACATCCCACTCAATAGTCAGGTCAAACTTCTTTACCTTAGGAGAATTCATAGAAAATAATCTCTTATAATAGTTGGTGTGTGTCCTACAACTAGTAAATCAATCCATATTAAAGAATATTTCAATACTATAAATTTAATGAATCATAAAATACCACAGATAAATATATCTAGAATCCACTACAAGACAATGTTTTCGTCATTTAAGATAATACACATAATTTTTTTAAAGGTGTGCAAAGAGAAAAACCCCATAAGATATCTTGACATTATGTTTTTCCCAAAAACAACATGTGTCGATAAGAATGAATGGTAATATCTTGTGTGATAAAAATTAGAAGAAGGTATATATGTGATATATATAAAACATTTAATTACAAATGTTAAATTTCCACAAGTAGTAGGAATTTTATATATTGAATACAATCTACCTACCTCATCTCGGTAGTCATATCATTGTGGCACAAAATTTACAAGGGATATCTTATGTATTCGAGTAAGTGACTATTTCATAGGATTGTATCTTGATCCATATGATCATATAAATTTTGGCCCCACATCTATATAACAATTTTTTCATAACAACCTAAAACATAACCACTAACGGTTCCCCAATATTCTGAACTGGTTACAAATTCTCTATGTTTCTTAGAAAATTTTATAATAGGGCCCACTGGATCTATAACTAAGTGACAAAAAATATCATCCACCAACAAATTCCCTAAATATACATTTATATTCTCCATTATCAAAAAATTACCTACTATATTATCATGAAAATAAT
The DNA here is from genome assembly GCA_963277665.1 of Viscum album. Classification (NCBI taxonomy): domain Eukaryota; kingdom Viridiplantae; phylum Streptophyta; class Magnoliopsida; order Santalales; family Viscaceae; genus Viscum; species Viscum album. The sequence goes on from OY728162.1 coordinate 544,464,274, forward strand.
ATTATTTACACTAAATTTGGCTCCCAGTACAACACCAGAAGGTCCACTAGCTGATGCACTAAGAGATGGATGATGACCTATAGTTTTATACTCTTCTAGGAATTTATCCGTCATTAAGGACTTGTGAAGAACATCTTAAAAAATCATCGGTTTAGATATCCTAACAAGATGTATCAGTTTTAGATAAATTCTTATATCAAAATTATTATTTTTTTACACACATTCACTTCTAAGAGTAGAGTGATGTAAAGAAACATTATGAATTGATCAAAGTAGGAAGACACCAACATCAACACCTATTGAATTTCAATGAAAATTTTATCATGATCTAGATTCATGATACCATGAAATATTTCCTTAAATAATAAAACCATTATGTTCATTCTTTAAATATTCTCAAACCAATCATCCTAATTTGCAACACATGATTATCTCATGGAGGGCACGTGAAACATGAAAGTATCTAGATTTAACAATTTCTCTTTTTGGGTCTCCACTAAATAAATATATCCTCAATGATGTTAATAATCCTCCACCGAATTATGAGGGTCTTTAATACCCTAGGGCGATTGATTATTTTTGATTTATAAATCATGATAATAATTGAAAATTTATTTCTATTCCCCTCCGTGAACAAGTAATAAAATAAATAATCTAGGTTTATGTGATTATTCCACCAGAAACAGTTGTTGTGGCACATATGAATTTTCATCTTCATCATATCATATATCTCATAGTGGAGCATGGGCATTCACCCTTGAGGGAATATTATCCAATTATTCACCAGGTTGTACCACTAGATGTCTTCTATGTAGTATTATCTATACATTGAAATGAAACCATGGAATTCATATAACAAAATAATTTTCATAATAACCTATGTAGTTTATAGGAACACACAATGTATTCCTATAGGAAAACCAATCCTATGAGGATACCTATAAAGATAAGTTATTTGATAGCTAGAAATACATAGTAATTAATAATAGTTGTCCAAAAATGAAATATAATCATAGTCACATATATATATATATATATATTTAATAAATAAATATTATACAAGTTAAAGAAATATATAATATCCTAAAATTATATTTTTTAATTATAGAATAATATAAATAAAATATCAATATTTTATAATATGTAATATGTATATATATAGTATATTAGATCCAAAATTCCTTGTCAAAATTTGGGAACACACACAAATCTCCTAAAATATAACAATATAATATACTCATGATCAACAAGAACCCATGAAACAGAAACTATAATAGAAGTCCCATCACCTAAACTCATAGGTCCGTCACATTAGAGATGTCTAGGAACTTTTGTGACTCGTCTACCTGAGTTCCCCAAAACCAAACCCATTTTTCTCTTGACCCAAAATTATTTAAATAATAAAGCAAATAAAAATCCCTATTGAACAATATTTTTAATTAAATGAACAAGATGTACTGGTCTATTCCAGTGAGCTACATGAGCTTATGTGTGTGGCCACATAAAGAAGAGGATGATGACTAGTTGTGAGAGTTCAAATGGAGTTTTTTGGAGTCTATGATATCAATTTTATAATCTATATACTGAATTCATATGATGAAATTTATAATAAAAAATAATAAAAACAAAATTAAATGATATTATTGTCATAATAATGACATTTTATGTATCTTATGTCATTAAACATATAAACTAAGTAACACAGATATGGATTTTTCCAGAAGTGTAAAAAAATAAATATTAATTATAATAAAAAACTATGATATAACTCTATAGTCCATCCTTATACAACCTCCATACATTAATTTTTATCTCCTCAACACTCTATAGCTGGTCTCTTACCCTTTCACATATCCTTGTTCTTAATGTATTAATAGAAAATTTTATTAGTTACATTTTGTAATGACAATCTCATTATGACACCACCATTGAATCCATTACATAATCGATAATATATTATATGATCATTACATTATAAAAAATAAATTTTCATGAATGAATTATTAAATTATGTACTAAAAATCATGTGAAATCAAATCTGTCATGTACCCTGACTATACCTACTTCAATTCTATGATGGAAGGAAATTCATAATACTCATTCTGATCAAGGTTGGCCATAAGGACACCCTATATCCCTAATAAACAACTTTTATTAGATCTAGGGAAAATATAAAAGGGTAAAAATCTAATTCACTATCTTATATATATACACAATCCCACCATACCTTCTCTATTCCTTTAGTTAGTCCACAAGGCCCTCACATCTTTTATCTACCTCAGTTCAAGCCTCAAGGCCATCTCGAATATTCTGTATGTCTACGTCCATCAATATAATCATTGTGTGGTTAAAATTCTCATAATATAATGGATAACATATCCAACAAGGTACACCAGTCAAAATATACAATAATTAAAACACTCATTGGAAATATATTCGAACAACTCATTCCATTGATATAAATATATACATATTTATATATATGAAAATATTTCATATCAAGAATGAGTCTTAGTATCCACACACTCTGAAACACATGTGATAAAAGTCAATCATTGTCTCACGAGACACACACACTTTCGATCAATTCAATGTAATAGAATAAACTAGTCTTATATATGGTAGAAAAATTCATAACTCAAGAAACATTCGTACACAAAATTTATCAATATAATATACCCAATTAATGATAACATGTCAAATCGATGAATCCATCAATACAAGGATCCATGATTCAATTTGTGTTGATCCACTAACATTGGAGATGAATCCTATACATCGAGGGATACATGTGATCTTGAAGAAGCCCCAGAGTCGCCTATTATTTGAGAGGATGTTTTGTGAGATGGTTGTGTTTGAAGGGACCCAAAAATTTATAGGGAAAGCTGGGAAATATAACACTATGGTTAGAGCCATCCACCTTTGGGTGAAGAGAGATGATGTCAAAAAAACTATGATACTATGAAAGGGGATACACCAAAATAGTTTCTGGCTAAAATAATGTATATAATATATGTCATGGTCAAAAGTAAGATCCTAAAAATTAGGGAAAGGAATCACACTACTAGGGAGCAATGACAACGCATAATCTAATGCAAAAAATATGGTTACACTACACCCTAAATATATGTCCTAGTGACTTTATAATTTTAATAACACTTTGAAGTCCATCATCTTATCTTTAACATAACATCAAAATATCAATTCTACCTCTAAATTTAATCATCCTTTATCTATAAATATGAATACCACACCACATCACCCTACGCAAGATTCAACTGCAGACTACTTAATGAAAACAATAAGAAATGTTCATTAGAATCCTACTCAATCTGAAAAAATATCCCAACCTAGAACTCTATACCCCAAAAAATTCTCTAGGGAATTCCATAGAATATGATAGATTCAAATTAAAAAACTCAATTTAAAATTTTATAAAATAAATAAAATCTATTTAATGTTTATAAATATCCAATTTTCACTGATGCCTATATATATTCTTTTTAATACCTCGTTTTAATCATTATATTGGTGGATTTAACTAACACACAAACACATGTGTAACCTAATGAAGGTATACTTATATTAACTATTAAGATATTGAAAAATATTCATACATTAACCAAATTTTATATCCATATCAACCTAATTGGTTTATTATAATTACCTTATGTAATATTATTTATTAAAGTCCACATATTTCTTTAAATTAATTTTATTATCCCAATATATTTTTTTACAAATTATCACCATGAATCAACCTATTATTCATTTTGATAAACTAATAATTAATGTTTTTATTATATATTCCCAATATATAAAATATATTCTTCATTGAATATATATAATTTTAGAAAACTAGATGATAAATAGAAGCAATAAATTTGTTTGATTTAAAAGATATGATTGTTCTATAGTGGACATTTATTTATAGAGACACTAATTATATCATATATTTTTTATGGCATATTATGATTCATAAAAGAAACAAAATCCATTTTTGGTCAGTAACTACTATATAATTGAAGGAATATTCATAATTTATAATCGTATGACTACAAAATGTTCTAATAAATTAGTGCAACAACTATAACAAAATATATTTATATGCGAAAAACAAAAAAAATTCATCAAATGTGATAATTTATGTAGGATAAAAAATTTGAATCAATTCTTCTGAAAAATAATAATCCAGGAAAAAAATAAATCATTCAAAGGAATATTTCATCAGATATATAGTGTATAACTAAATATGATAACTTAAAGGGTCAATAATTCCACTATATTTTGTCATTTCAATGGTTTTTATAAACATGTTTTAATGGTTCCACTTGAATTTTTTTCACATGAAATAAAAAAGTTCATGTATCCTATATGAGTAATAACATGATTATATTAGAAAAAAATAAATTATATCATTTATTCTATATATTCAAAAAAATGTATATTTCATTCCATATACCATTATTACTGTATAGAATTAGTAACGATATAACTATTTAATTCTTCCACCACATTTCTTTATAATATTTTAACAAGAATTTTGTATAATATTAAAGAAATAAAAATACAAAAATAAAATTATATAATAGATTATTTGAGGATATATCATAATGTAAATCCTAATATTTGAATATTGACATAAAAGACAAATTTAAAATGGATAGGGATAAAATACACTTCTATTATCACTTCAAAACATTATAAATAATAATAATTCTAATATTATTAGATTTTATTTATTATATAATATTAATATAAAAATACATGACATACTGATAATGTTTATATTTCATACAGTGAAGATTAATGAGGTTTAAAATACTTTATTTAAATTAAATATTGTGTTTTTTAATATCCTATTAATGCATCCCATGGAATATGGGACTCTAAAAAATAATTGAAAATTAATTTTTATAAATGATTACAACATGGTATTTTATATTATGAATTTTGGTATTATAGATTTAAATATTAAAATAAAAATACCTCACATTTAATATTATATATAACTTATACCAAATAATTTACTCATAGACAGTAGTTATAAAAATTATTAAATATTTGTTTTGAAATTTAAAGATAATTTATAGAATGAAAAATTAATTTTAATATTTTAAAATGTTGTACATAACTAGAAACATATATATTTAATCATGATTTTTTTGAAGTTTCTAAACTTTTTAAATCCATATTATTTAATATAATATAATATATATAAATTAAATATTTCATTATTCACAAATAAATTTTAGAATTTATGATTTTTTCAACATAATTGTTTCTATTTAACATCATAATCATAATTATTAATATTCTGTAAATTTTAGTAAATATTATTTATATGTTTGATATTTTTAGCATTAATTAAAAAAAACTAAATATATTATTCAACTATGTTTTCGGATAAATTCTATAACTTAATAATAAATGAAATTCATAATCAAGTAGTACCCAAAAAATATAATTATAATTTTAATATATATTTGAGGCCTTATTATTAATAAAAAACTAATATAAGTGATATTTTGAATTTTATTAAATTTATTAGTTGACTCATCTAGTATTAACTTCATAGAATGCAACATTAAAATTTTCATATAGGGTATTAAATTTCTTTATGTAAAATATATTTGAGATCGTCTTATGATTTAACATTGGAATGAACTAGATATTATACATACTTACTATAATTAAACATGATTGAATCATAAAATATCATTCCAATAAATATTTCAAATGATTAACCCTATACAAAAATTCCACATTGTCTTTATACATACATGTATACATTGAGTACATTATTTTAAATTTACAGTCATCAATTATAAATTATTATCCTAATTGAAATATTTTTATTATAATAGACTAATAAATAATGATAAAATATAATTTAATTAATTTTAAACCCCATAAATTCACCTTACCCTAATATAAATATGTCCATAATATAACCCAAGAAATCTCTCATAATCCTGATAGATTTAAATATATTTGAAATAATTATAAAAAAAATTATTCTACCACTAATGATTTTCTATAATAATTTTTTTATTCTTTGAGATATATTTTTCTATCATAATATGGTCTCAGATATATCACAAACACAATCGTGGTGTTTGTTTTTGTATCTATTATACACTCATTTATTTAGACATAAGTTATCCCTTCTATATAATGATACCTAGTAATGATTAACCAGTTTTAATGAGAGATTGAGGAACCCTAATAATTATTGAGATAAAGTGGAGTTCAAGTATTATTTTTAGGATAATGAAAACTTTTCATTATAATATTATTTATTAATGATTGGGATCATGTTTTCTAAAAAAAATTAATTTTCTTGTAATATGGTCTTTAGATAACTTTCCCATAACGTGCATATTATAACATAGTTTCTTTACTCCATGAATTATATGATATGATTTTCTCAAAATATATTTATTTTTATCATGGTAGAGGATTTTATTATAATAATTTCGTATTTAATAGGATGTAATGATATTATAATGTTTATGTTATTCAAAAATTGTTTCAATGAGGGTAAATATAGGGTACCTCTATAATGGATTTTTTTTGGACAATGTTTATGTTGAAATAAATATGGATCTAACCATGGTACTAAGAGACAAAAAATATAGATCATTATCTTACATAGGGGAATTAAACCATTTTGTTGTTTCATAAACCTTATAGTTGTTCATTATAAATGGTGAAATTATATGATTTTGTTATGTGGAAATATTTAAAACTGCTACTAGATTTAAGGGAAATTTTAAATGTTCAGGGCAATTATATACACATCACAATTTAGATGTGAATTTTCCAAGGTGAACCTATTTATTGTTCAATGTTATTAAAAATAATTAATGAGAAAAATTAGTTTACCATAAAGAATAAAATAAAATATTGTTATGTTCATTGTTTTTGGTATTAAAAGAAAATAACTTCTATATTTTATATATGATTGTGATTTCAAGCATGATTTTCATATATATTATAGACAATGTTAAACTAATAAATGGTTTAGGCTAGAAAAAATTGTTTTATTAAATCTCTATAAAATTTAAATTCATATAGGTATGTCGATATATATAAAACCAATTGTTTAACAATTATTTTATTGGAGAAATTTTTTTCTCATGGATTACGATGTGAACCATTATATGGTGGTTTGATGGTACCATTGGAGAAAGGAAAAATATTATAATATTGATTATTTGTCTTATTATTTTGTTGAATATCACATATTATATATTTTGGAGATTTAATATTTTTATAATAATTAATTATTATTAATAATGTATAAATATATATTTACATTTTATTCATAATTTTTTTTGTATTAAGACAATTATTATTAGATTTTGGATATCTCACAAAGGCCACTAAGGATTAACCATTTATAAATAGTTTCTGAACCATGTAAAAAACTCATTATTAATTCTTTTTTTCTTCCCTTTGATTATACATCAAGATTTAAATTCAACAATATAATTTCATATACAGTAATGTATATTAAGAGAAATGTTTTTTGGCTGAAATATTCTATTAGAAGAGATTCAGCACTTCTCAATTTTATTTGTAATCACATATAGAAATTGTTAATATTACACATAATTATTTCGGTAAATAATATTGAGTTCAATTTCTATTTTTAATATTTTTTAAAATTTTAAACTGTTTTCATGGATAATTCAAATTATTTCACTAATTATGAAATTAATTTTTTATGGAAATGGAATACATCTATGTAATGGTGGCATGATTACATACTTTTTTTCATTATAATTAGGTGTGATAATCCTTAAAATGAATTGATTTATTTAACCAAAATATTTTTTGGATTATAATTTATAATATAAAAATAATATTAAATTTTTGGAAGATTGTGGGATGCCTTTTTTCATCACTCACAAATAAGAAAATAATAAATTGAGTGGGATTTAGAACATTCAAGCATATATGGGATAAATAACATGATTTTTATTCTATTAGATATAAAAATTATAGAGTCTAAAATTCAATAATATCATTCTCAATTAAAATATATATTATTGTCCAATGATGAATTTATGGATGAAAATTCTGATAGGGGTGACAAAAAATGATTAAAAAAATTTAGTTATGGAGAAATTCATGAATATTAGATCATCATGAAGAAGTTTTTAATGATTAAATAATTTTAATTTATTGAAATAATATTAACACATGATGATAAAAAAAATTTATACGTACAAAATAAAATAAATATTAATTATATTTATTGGTTATGAGAATAAAATAATTATTTCATTGAATAATAATCGGTGATCTTAAAATGATATAGAATTTATTGATTTTGGAATCTTAATAAAAAATTGAGAAATAAAATATCATAACTATTAGTTAATATTTTCTAATTATTAAATTAATTAAAAATATATTATATTAATGTCTACTAATGGATTTCAAAATGAAATAAAAAATGTATAAGTAAAATGAAATTTAACTATTTTCATTAGATAAAAAATATAAATTTTTTTAAAAATTTACACAAAAATAATCATGAAGATTACGGTGTTGATTAACACCAAATATCATCATAGAAGAATAATATAGTAGATTTTTATCATAATATAATAGTTTATCTAATGTGAAATTATGGTATGTTCTTCACTAAAAATAAAAAATTCCTATATAAACAAGAATTCCATTTTTTATATCGAAATTAAAGTTGAGGAGAATGTTTTATCGGATAATTGTGATCATTATTTCATGATCAAACTATGTAATTTAATAAAATCTTTAAAGAAGATGAGAGTTGTAAATAATAATATTTGAGAAGTGATAAAATATAAACAGATTTTGAGAATTGGGATTGTGATTATTTTATAAAATGTTGAACAAATTATCACATATAATACGTTAATAAAAAAACTATTCTACCAAAAAATTAAAAAAATGGGTTTACTGATGGAGGTAAGGATCCAGAAGAAGATTTATGATATTAATTCCAGTTTTTATAGGATAAATAATTGATTTTATTTTATGATCACTCATTATGTCAAGAGTAAATATAATGTGCACTCACACTGAGGAAAACATATATAAATGATAAAGTATATCTTTTGTAAATTAAAATAGTTTTCAATAATTATATCAATGCAGTGGATGAATCATAATAATCATTAGTTAATTTTTTAAAATAAATTATTTGAATATCATAATTAGTGAACTCATGAATATGAAATTTATATGAAAAATCCAATATAAAATATAATATAATAGGAATATAAATATTTTTTATATTTGAAATAATTTCAATATTTTATTTTATAAATTATTTCTGAAGAAACTAAAAATAATAGTGGCATTTATGATAATAATTTATAGTCTCAACCTATGAGTAAATCTAAATATAATTTATATTTTTTATGCATGATAGTGTATAGAAAAATTACTATAATCCTGATATTGTGAAAAGTAAAAAAGTATATATCAATTAGAATAATTTTTAATGATAAATTTAATATTTTATTATAGAAAATAGTTTAATGGTGTTTACTTGAACAATGTAAATAATTATTTTCGTAATATGTACTTTTCTCAACAAAATATGGGTTTTGAAGAGAGTATGGTTCAATATAAATTTATGATAATGAATTCAACAAAATAACCCCAATAAGAAGTTAATGTGAAAATCAAATATGTAGTTCATATATATAATTGTGGATGGTCTGAACAATATGGTGTCATTTATTATGATTTTCTCATGATTATATGATAGTACATAATGAAAATTAATAACATGAAATATCATAAGAAGATTAGTTATCAAGTGTAATAAATGATAGTCATTTTTTCATGAAAATAATCAATGATTAAAAGGATATAGATTCTAGATAGTTGATTATAATAAAAGATGAACGATATATAAAATTAGTTCAAAGTAATTCAAAATTATTCTAGTAGTATTGTATCATATAATTCAACAAATAAGAGAGAGGATTACAACTTCATAAAATATTCTTTTTATTGTTTTGATGTGATGAAATTTAATTATTTTAATTGATGATAAATTATGGAATAAAGCACTTGTAATATGAAAATTCAAAGATAGATCTTCTATTGAGAGAAGATTCTGAAAAAATACAAATATTTTCAAAATAATTACTATATAAATTTTTGTTACTTGAGTATGAAAGTGGTGAATGAAATTATGGAATCAATGAAGTGGTTATTTTATAAATAATAACATTTAAATGAATATACGTTATTAAAATTTTAAATTTTTCATACGAAATAAAGTATCTATTGTGATGTTTAACATCAAGGAATAATTGTAAAAAAATCGAAAAAATATTTCGGATTAAAAATTGTCACCTATAATTAACCATTCAAATACATGATCACAATTTATTCTAATGTAAATAAATATTTATAGAAACAATATAAAAATATTAATTACTTTTTTGTATAAATTAGGATTCATTTATGAAAATTACAACATTGGGTAATCAAAAATAAGAATATTATGTTTGTGATATTGAGAAGCAATAATCTTATATTTTCAAATAATTTTGATCCATATATATATTTATTTAAATAAATTAGGATTTTATAACATATTTTAATAATAATTTAATATTTTATGAATCTAAATCTTTATATACACCTCCACAATAAATATTAACTAAATGAAAAAATATTAGATTTGGAACTGAGAATAAATATTTTATCACACCATGGATATTCATTATAATTTTTTATATGATGAACAAAAATAAATAATTTAATTCCAAGTCAATGTGTTCATTGACTAAATTTATTTAAATCATTATATGTGATGTGATTTAAAAATTGATACTATAGTAGATTTATTGATATTTCAAAAAACAATATTATAAAAAATTAATATAGGTATTTAGAAAAAAATTATAAAGGTTTAGTAAGGATAATTTTATTGGTTATTAACTAGGTGGAGGAAGTTATTCATGTTATAGAATGATTCCATGAAATATATTAGAAAAATAATAATTTTTTTGATTTAGGCTGATATAATATACCAAGAATATGAGTTTTGTTCAATGATGAAATGTAAGAGGCTCAACACGATGAAAAATGATCATTTGGGTACTATTGATGTTAATGTAGTCCTTTTTTCAAGAATATTTAATTGATTTTAATACAATAAGGTGATTTTGATGTTTTTAAAAAAGGTGATATATAAATTTAATACATAAAAATTATATGTACCCAATTTTAATTATAATTGAGAATAAAAAACTATCTCAAAACTCAAATTACATTATGTAATTGAAATAAAATACGCCTATTTTCTAATATTAATCCGACGAATTTGGTTGAATAATTACAATACACAGATAAGATAATTAATATTATGAATGACCTAAATCTAATAGTTATGTATCATTCATAGTGTTTGGTGTCACATACTATGGAGAAAAATGTGGTGAACATTTTGTTTCCAGAAATAACTAATCCTAAATACAATGATGTGGAAAACACTCTATCCACTACATATGTATTAAGATAAAATGATAAAATGGAATATAAAATCATATCATACTATTTATATTTATTCCACTATAATATTAATTCTAGGTAGGATTTATTAGTTCTGATATATGAATTCTATCCTATAAGGACATCAACCCAAAAAAATATAATAAAAAACATATGTAATTCCCATTTTCCATTAAATGTTTACTATAAATTCTTATATAATGGTAGATATAATGAAATACATGAGCTAGTATCTTCTTATTGGATTAACCTAGAACTATAGTTTTAGATTTTTTTATAAACATTCGAATATTTATATATAATATGAAATTTAGAACAAACTACCATGATTAAAATTTTAGTTTCATTGGAGACTAGGTACATTAAACAACATCAAAATATAATATGTTATAAAGTTTAATCAAATCCTTTATCACATACCAATTATTTGTTGTTAATAATAACATTATCACCTATGTTCACTATGATACATACATTAAATAATGACTGGGAGAGTAGTTGAAAGTGGATAATCAATGTGAATAGGAAGATTACAATAAAAATTAATAATAAACGATCATTGTGAAAAAAATGATATCATATCATATATATTGTCAGAAGAATATTTAATACCAAGGGATATTTGAGTAATATGTTTATAAAGTATAATAATAATGAATCAATATAATAAAATAAGAAATTCAATGAATGTGTAACAAATAGATAACATTCCATAAAAGGGTTATGTCAAATTTCAGTAAAAATACATCATGAATAGTGTGATATGAATACTTAAAATGAACCGTAATATAATTTTTATTTACCAAATCATAGTAAACAAATAAAATATATGAGGCCTACTACCAATGTTCAATACTTTCCATCTCACTAGACATATGAATTTCATGACGCATTAGATAACTATATATTTTTGTAAAAAAATGTACCATTATATTTTTTTTTGCTAATATATGATTCCGTTGAATTAAAATATACCTGAATAATGAAGTTGCTAACCTAGGATATATGAAATGGGTTTCAAATAAATTTATTATAGAAAAAAATAACATTATAAATTTAATGACATTATATGTAACAAACTAATAATGGGGTCATTGAATGAGTTCTAAAGAATATGATAATTCTTGAATAAATGAATATAGATTAATTTGGTAGATATTTAAGTAATTAAAGTATAATAAAAAAGGGTTTTGGGTAGAAATATTTTTTATATGAAAGTTACATTTAGTATAATTATAAAATAGTAACTAAAAGATAAATATAAATTTAATAATTATAAAAAATAAAAAGTTTTTATTTTATTTATTCATGGAATGAATTGAGATAATGTAACCAAAGGGATTAATATGATAAAAAGAGTTTTCAATTATTCCATATTTAATGTAATATACATCAAACAATGAAATAAAATAAAAAAAATTATTTAAATATCCAAAAGAGAATAAAAATATGGTAAAAAATTATAAATAGATGACATGTATGGGTCATAAAAAAGGGAATATGCTAGTGATTTAATTTTTCTTATTATAAAAAATTTACGATTTAAATATTTTTTGGTGTGTTGATGATACATGGAAGATTATAATTTCTTTAGGAGTTGACAATGGTTTTCATGATTTACAAGTCAAAATCTATTATAGTGTGTGGAGATTGATCTGATTATGTTCAAATGAATAAACAATTACGGTTGATGGATGGAGGATAATTATCTAAAAAATCATTGAGAAGTGTTTATGTGGTTGAGAAGGCCTTGAAGTTTACAGAAGTTGGTAGGTATATATTTGAGTGAAAATTTAAATTTTATCAATTTATGTGAGAACCATTGTTCAAATTTTTATATAGATGTAGCTAATTACGTGGTATATAAAAAAGTATATTCATGTATAAAAATAAATTATTGGAGATGTTATGATGTATTTCAATTTAGGATTTGTGCAAGATTTTTTTCTCATATAAGAGAATAATTCTTTGATTCGGGATTGTAAAACATATGAAAATATTTTCTTACACGAATATATATCTAAGTAAGGTTCACCATGTAAGAAAATGTCATTTTTTTCTGAAAAAAATATAATAGGATCCCCACTAGTATCAAAATCTATAATTAAATTATTATATGAAATTGATCATTCCTTGTAATATATATATTATCAGGAAATATATTTAGATGATTCACATGATCTATTCAATAGTTTTTACAAATTATTATCAAAGGAATTAACAATATTTAAACTAAAAAATGGATTAATGACCAAGGTCGAATATGGTTGATGAGAGGAGTTTGTTACAACAAGAAGAGATAGTAATTTTTTAATTCACAGGATTGATTTAAATTTATTGGATTTTGAGTGAGGACTATGATAAAATATTCAAATTATTTTAATTAAATTGATATCAAGGTGTATAATTGAATGAAATAATAGTTAATAATTTGGTGTTTTTAAATAGTAATCTTGACTAAGATTCAATAATTTCTAGGTGTGGAATTATTTATCAATATTATTCACCAAGTTAAATAATAATATAAAACATTCAACTAATGATCTTAGAGTTTTTATATTTCAAGTATGAAAGTATATTATTCATGATATTCTTTGACTTTGGATATATTTAGTTATTAAATAAGAAAACATGATTGAGTATAATATATTGAGGAATAAAAATTGGTTTAATGTTATTTTCTTGTGACTATTACATAATCCATCAATGATAGATACTTTTATATGATCCTTAGGGTACTTGAATATGATACCCCATGGTATTCAATGTTGATAAAAAAATCATGATCTCAATGGATTTTGAATAAATATTTAGACAACTAGATCTATAAGAATTATTTTATGATGATATTTAATGTGTATATGATACTGTCAGAGGATCTTGCAGGATGATATACTATATAATAATATCATTATATTTCTAGATAAAAAAGGATAAATGGGATTGTAATTAGATTTATAACCAAATTTTGAGGAATATTATTCTTGGGTGGAAAAAAATATTGGATAGAATTAATGGTATAGGTTTTTAATCAACAGAAATATATGAGTTTGTTGTTTAGGTGTAGAACACGCATCAATAGTAGGATTGAATATTTGGGTGTTTAAAAAAATTCTACATTAGTTACAATTTTTTTTATTATGAGTGTATTGAAGAAATCATATTGGGGATCCATAAAATATGGAAAAGTGTAGGATTTGAAAGTAAAATTTATCTACAGAGTGAGTTTTTTTATATCATATTATTACCACCCATGAGGTTGTAATATGATATAATATTGAGTCTATAAAAAACATTTATAGATTCACGAGTTATTTATTATAAAGTGTTAATTTTTAAAAATATTATACTTATCCCCCTAATAAGTTTTTATCAATCAAGTATTAGAAACTTTAAATTGTATCAATGTGAGTTTACCTATAATGATACAAGAATAATTATATATATATATATATATATTTTTAACTCTTTAAAAAACCCATGATCTCCCCTATTTTTCTAATATTTGGAGTAATAGTATAGTACTTTATTTATGATCACTCAACTAAGAGGTTAGTGACACAACCACAGTTTGGTTTCTGAAATTTTTTAATGGGGATTAAATCATTAAAATTATAAAGGAAATGTAAAATAATGATATACATAATAAATATTAATTCCAAATGGATTTTTCATAAAAGGACTTCACAATGATCATGGGTCTCCTAGCATCCAAATTTATTTAAAAAAAATTACAAAATATATATTAATATAATATGAATACGAATGATCCACACTATATATATCAAGGACTAAATTATATGAAATAATTATGGTTTTTGATGAGACTATTGATGGAGGATTTACAACAATCAACAAGATTTTAAGAATGATTAGAGATTTTATTGAGAAAATAGAATATTTAAATATTATTTAAAAAATGAAGAAGAGTTTCACAGTTTAGTTTGATTAAAAAATATATTCCATAGTTGAAAGAGATGATATGATATTAGATAAGTTACACAACATACTCAATGCTTTTGTTATAGGGGAAATATCTATATTTCTTGATGAAGTATGATGATGAGATGCATTTTCAGTCCTTGATAAAGGTAAAAAAAATAATAATAATCTATTGAATCAAGAGATTATAATTAAAAGAAATCTTAATATAAATTCAAAAAGACTCTTTAATTAAATTAAAATTAGTTAGAAACTGATGGTGGATAAGAAATGAAAAAATATAACCATTCTAGTGGAATGGTGAAAACATTTGATATTTTTTTAATATTGTCCAATGAAGAAGATTGATGAAATTGAATTTCATGGGAACAGCGAGAATTATCAAAATCAATAAAAACATGATGAATATTTCTAGTATAATGAAATTTAAATTCAAGAGAATGCTCATTAAATATGATTTATCTTAAATAATTTATCCCAATTATGTAATAAATTCTCCTTTAGTGGTCAAAAAATGTTTCAATACATAATGAAGCGATGATGATTGTAATAATCGATATAATTGGAATGAAAATTATAATATGTGATAGAATCAAGAACTGAGAAGATAACAATTCTCATTAAATAAAATAATATGTATAAAATAATAAAAATATTATAGAAAATCATATGAATATTTAATCAAGAAGGTATAATATTCTGATAATGGGATAAGATTAAAAAATATAAATGTAGCTTAGAATGAAAAGAATAAATGTAAATTGAAGAATATTTAGTTTCTATATATGAGGAGTTGTGGAGAGACATGTCTTATATGTTAGTGTTCAACATGAGTTAAACATGGATATATGGAATTTAAATAAATTAGTATTGGTTAATAGTCATTATAATCCAGATAGTAATAATAATATTACTTATAATTATGTACAATCTATTTATTGTTAATCACGATAAAAAGATTAAATTTAAAACAATACATATGTTAAAAAAAATATTTGTGTTTGCTATGAATAATTATGATAGGAATTCTACTACATTAGTGGGATATAATAATATGATTAAAATAACACTACCACATGGTATAGTAAAGGATTAATAAAATATAAAATTTAACAAACATAATTATGAATATATACAATATAATCATAATATATAACATTTCAACTATTAGTACTGTTGTTATATAATGTAAGGTCATAATTCATATTCTTGTTCATTCAGAATATCATTAAAAGGGAATATAAAATTAAAGAGGGTGAATTTGGTGAATGTAATTTGATATTATACTAAAAAGACTCCATCTTTTATAAGAATAACATAAAATATATTCACCCAAAACATGTTTTTCCACAAAATGATGTTATATAAATATGTTTATTTGAATATCACAAATATAATTAATGCATGTCCATGATTCAAATTTATGATACCTATGATGAAAATGGGAATTCTATTAACAAGGATTGAATATAAATTTCCTAAAAAGTAAAGTTCTTAATAAAGGCATTTAATGTTTAATAGAACATCAATATTTTGACAAAATTATGATACGTATCAAGGTAATTATATAGAAAATGGTAGATAGTCATTCATGGAGTTGATAAGAAATATTATTAAGAGTCATATACGTGATGTTAATTGAAAATTAAATGATATTAATAAGAAAAATTTTGAGAAATTTGTACATAATTAAATGAACTATATTAAAATCATATCATCCCAATAATTATGATGAAAATTATGATGTAGAAAAAATGTAGTGTTGTTTCAATGATCAAAAAGGAAAATAAGATTTATTCACATAATAAGTAAATTCATTAACAAAAAAGTAATACACAATATCTAAAAGATTATTTAAATGAATATATCAATTCCCATACTATGTATAGGGTAATAGTATAAATATAATGAGGGTAAAATCTAACCTAGACTATTACTTACAATGAATCATAACGGTCACTCTACATTCACTAATATTATTATTTATTTTTGTTAATATGAAAGTATTTAAAAGGTGTGATGAGGTTATAACTTCAAAAAATTTGTTTTTTTCATGGTAAATAATTTAC
The DNA here is from genome assembly GCA_963277665.1 of Viscum album. Lineage (NCBI taxonomy): Eukaryota > Viridiplantae > Streptophyta > Magnoliopsida > Santalales > Viscaceae > Viscum > Viscum album. The sequence continues at coordinate 544,481,814 of OY728162.1, forward strand.
CATGATTTATAATTATATAATGAAATCCATTGAGGGAGATAAAACAAAAGATACAAGTATCTTAATTCAAAAGTTGGGTAAATTTGAAATTTGTATAATTCTTCAAAAACCATAATATTTAAATAATAAAAGAAAACCATACCTTAGATTTTTATATTTTTAATTCACATATCACGTTATTTTGGATTAAATGAATACATGAATGGGATTTTGTGTCTTTCACGTGAATTGTTTTAATGTGTTTTTGTATGTTTTAAAATTATTCATGAAAAATTAAAATGAAACAAATACAAAAAATATATTGTGAAAATGTTATCAAATTTAATATATTTTTATTGAAAATATAAATAAATATGTATATACAATATTATCTTGGTTGTTATCAACATAGAAATTTCACTCATTTAATTAGGTATTCCATATCCTCACTTTCACTTTCATTTTTTGTCACAACCCATTTACTCTCTCTCTCTATCAAATATACCATCGTGGTTAGGTTTTCATCATTTTACTCTAATTTTTCTACATATATGGAACTATTGATTTCTTATCCATTGAATTATTGGTTGATGATATGTGTTCTCTAACATTTTTCCTTCCTCTTCCCTACTACTCATGGTGATTTCTCCCTTCCTCTCCACAACAGCCTCTCGTGGAAGTATACTTTGGGAATTTCCACTTCACTGTGTTATTTAATTCTTCTATATCCCCAGCCCACTATTCCTACCACTATTAATTCTGGATCTGTTATGGAAAAATTATATATATGATTTTCATGATGGTGAAATTGTGTAAGGTGATATTGTTTGTAGTAATGATCGAAGATCATTCCTCATTTGACCATTTACCCACTATTTCTCTTATATTCCATCCCATTAAACATTAACAAATCTCTGTCAATAATGAATGTGTCTGGGAATGATTTGGTATAGCTTTGGGGATGATTTTAGTATCAATTAATCATTTTTGTTTGGGAATCCACCAATATAAATCTATTTGAATCTATTGATATCTTGGTAGAATAGTGTTTCATCCTATTGGAGGTCATTTTTCCTCGTTTGTTTGGTTTCTCATGGTTTCTTCAATGTATATTTTATTTTAACCAAGAATCCAATGTCTGTTGAGTTTCATAGATTTTTAAATTCATTCACTATTAGTGATGTGCCTAACTTACATATTTCTAGTTTCATCTGGTGATGGATTTATTGGTTGGATTCTCTATTGGTTCATCAATTTGATGGAATAGATTTTATTTAATGATAATGTTAATGTATTGATAAGGTCTAGTCTATCAAAATAATTTATGTGTATATTGGTTATATTGATACCATTCCATGTCCATTTGAAAGGATAGTTCTCATGAAATTCATGAGATATTAGCTATGATTCGAGTTATTATTTAAGGAGGTATTACCATTCATACAATGTTCTTATTGGTCATAATGTTTTTTATATCTCGTTTAACACCAATATTAAAAATTATTTTCATCTTAATTTTCATAGTTCTCATGGTGGAGATCATGGTTGGATGATTTTATTTGATATGGTTGAGAGATGCACTAAAGATGTCGGGATCTTAATTGGAGGGATTTATTTTATGTATGACTTTTATTGAGGTTTTCGATGGAGATATCAATGGGATTCTAGTTTAGTGATGAATAAGATGATTTGTGTGTCAAAAATGTGTCTTCGTGTAAATCATAGACCAAAGTAACAGTGTGTGTTACCCTTTTGAAAAATTGATATGAATTTTGTGTGATTTTCATGTTCCCTGTGGTCATATAAAATCAATTTATTTAATGAAACTGTCATTCAATTTATATAACATGATTTAGTCTAAAATATAGTATTATGATTTTCTACTAAACCATAAATTGTTATTTTAATGAAATTAAAAATGCACTTGAATGGATAGTTTTCCCACACTGCATATGAGTTTTCTAGAGATAGTGTCCTTCATAAGAGATCTTTTTATATCATCCCTTTATTGAAAATAGTTACATTAATGATGATAAAAGGTATTATAAAGAATCTATTGGAGAAAAATTAGATGAAAATCACGCCATATTTATCCAATTCACATTATTATCTATTAATACATTAAAATGGAGATCACTTATTAACACATACATAGAATTTTTTTGTTATTTAAAAAACACATAGTCATAGAATTTTTATCTCATAGACAATATTATATTTGTAATAAATAATTTACGATTAGAATGTATATTTATAATATGTTAATTCTTGGTTGAATTTTATGGATTCCTGATTTTTCATTGGAGTTCATGTTTTCAATGTCAATTATCTACATGATATGTGATAATTTTTGAGCTAATAATAAAAGTAACCAATGACATGTAATGATGGGTGATAGACTGTCATATAAATTATCATTGAAAATTATCTAAGTGGTCAAGATGGCATGGATGTCTTATAAATAATATATGAGTCGTTTTAACTATAAAATGATTTTTTAAAAAAATTAAACAAGTAGACATGCATCCCAAATTGATATCTACATATCTGATTCTATAACAAAGTAATAATTTTTTTGATGTTGAAAAATATATGTTTCCAAATTATGGTACGTATTCAAATTAGGGATTGAAATATAGATATTGGATGATGTTAGAGAATATAATTTCTTTTCTATAATGAACAATGTATTTTTTTTTTCATAGCTGAATATCTAAGTACGGAGAGTGAATGAGTTTTGTGTATTCAATGACATATGTGACAACATGTAATCTCGTCTTCACAAGGATCGATGTATGAGAAATTTTCAATATTACAAATTTAGTAGTCTCCAAAATTAATATATTTTTTTGAAATATTATCAATGGATTTTCATTATCTATTATTTGTCTTTTAGTGATTATGATGAAAATATTTATCATGATTCATGTTAATAAACAAGGAAGACAAACATAGGGATAACATGGATATTGAAATGAGTTTCATATTTGAAGAGGATATAGTCACATTATAAGGGTTATAGAAAAATGATATATAATTCTCACATTTTGCGGGGAAAAGAATAAATTATATTCATAAGAGAATAACAAAATTAATTATGTAGAATATAAATGAAAAAATAATAATAAATAGGTTAGAGTTTTAAAATAAGGGACTTGTCCAATATTCAAGGAAGTATGAACAAAGAATAAATATAGAATACTGTTCAATTATTAATATTAAAACATGAGACATGCATAAAAATATAATGGATGTTTCATATTGCAATAATGGAATGATGTCATTTTTGATTATGTGATTACACATATGTGGTGGTATTGAACAATAAATTATGAATTTAGATAAGATATTAAGAATATATATATTATATTCAAGATATTTTAAAGAGTCCTATAAATAATATATCCTAGAGAGATCGATTTTGATATAAATAATGGAGTCCATGAAGGAAACACAGCTTTTTATTTGAGGAATATAATGGAAATCTTGATCACCCTCATCATGAAGCTATTTTGAGACCAAAGAATTTGTAAAAATTAGTAGTTGATGATCATGAAGGTCTATATTAGCAATATTGATCCTATAGTTTGGGGAAGAGGATCATCTTAAAGATGATATATTTTTATGAAAATAATAAATAATAAAGAAGAATGAGATCATGAAAACAGTGCTTAAACATTTCTTAAATATTCATGTGAATCTAATATCTATCCAATAATCATGAAGAATAACAGTATTGGTGTTAAACCAACCTGGGAAAAATAGTTTGTTTGTCGGTGAAGAACCAGTATGAAATGGAATATCATGTACTAGTGTTTTTAAAAGATTTCTATCTATTTCATAATAATTGATAATAATATTACAGTGATGAAACCATGTTGGGTTGACTAGGAAAAATTTTAAGGAGTATGATCATAAATATTATATTATTCACTATCTTTTATTATTATAGAATATGATGTCAGTCTAAGAGATTATATTGAGTTGATCAAGAACATTGGTTCAATATATTTAGTTAAAAAAATGTTCTTAAAAACAATATAGCAGTAATTCCCAACACCACCCAAAACAGTGGTATCTAACCGACCTAGGGAACATCAGAAATAAATACATCTAGGGAGAATTTTAGAAAAACTAATTATAGATTATTCAAAATTTGAGAAGAATTACCATTATAAAAAGATTATTAAATTGTAAAATAAATTTTTATGAATGTAAATTTATATTATTTTCCAAATAAAATTGATAAAATATTATAATTAAATATATAATAATGATTTGAAATCATAGAATAAAACTATTATCAAAGAAGTGATATAATTAAATTATGATTATTTATAACATTTTTCCCATTCCAAATTCAAATTATTTTTCATTATGTATGAGAATGAAATTATAGTTTTTAAATAATTATGTACAAAAATTAAGTATATAAATATAATTTATAATTTATTTTTAGGAGATTTATTTTTTTAAAAATATAGTAATTATAGATGTAGTACACTCTCAAATGGAATGAGAAATATAGGAAATTATTTATTCCTTTGAAATAAGTATAAGTTGTAAACTATGATTCAAAAAGAAAGGTGACGTTACATTTTACAAAATAGAAGAGAAGAGATAACAGTAATGTATAATGAAAACAATTTCAGTAGATGATATGGAAGGGAATAAACATAATAGATAATTAATGCATGAAAATAATGTCTATTTTGAAGAGAAACACTTTATAACAATTTATCGATACTGGTAAAAAATATTTCAATTATAATAATTTTACATATATTCTATAAAAACTATTTTATAATTATAATATTTTATTTATAAACAATTCCCAGATTAAATAATTAAATAATAATATAATAATAATAGGAGGGAATAATTAAATAAATCTAATTAATGTAATTTTTACTTTAAATACTATTTAATGGTTTGTCTCGGATTTAATTTCATGAATGAAATATATAATAACAATATATTCATATAATAATATAGGTAAAAATTAATAAAATTAATTATTAATGGATATAGGTAGAATATAGAATAAATGTAGTTAAAAAGTGGTAGTGTAATATGAAATTCAGCGAAAATGAAAATAGTCTACTTACCAATAGTCTGGACTCGCATGCATAATCGGAAAAATTATTAATATTAATATTAATTTTGTATATTTTAAACCATTTATTTTTGTAAGTCAACCATATATTATACTATACTACTGATATCATTATTTTTTAATATTTCAATATATAATTCAAATATCTCTAATGTATGGTGATAATGGTTGGGGGTATATTTCAAATGGTTCCAGAAAACAATAAATGTGTAATTATATGTAGGAAAAGAAATTGTTAAAAATATCATCTGATTCTCCAATATAAGGATTTTTTAATGATGTTAAATGTTATCATAAATTAATATGGTTGTTCTTTATTTTTACCATCATTGGTGTATATAATTTTATTTATTAAATTATTATATGATTTTATATTCCTGGACATGAATCAATATATTATATCATTATTATTATTAAAAAATTATTTACTATAACCATCCATGAAGGATGTGATTTTTTAGAAATATTATCCTTATCAGAAATTACACCAACCAAGAATGGATGTAATTAAAAATAAATCCCACATTAATTAAGATATATTTCAATTCATATTATTGTTGAATAATTTCAATAATTTCATGATATTGAAATTTTCATGTGATATATCTAGTTGAAGAATAAGAATCCTTATACTGGAAGGGAATGTGGGTGAATATATTTTGATACCATGCACTTGTGAACTACTCTTATGCTAATCACAATTTCCCTTCAAATGAAAGTCTTTTGGTGATACCAAAACCACCTAAACATGTCTTGTATAATTATGTGATATAATTCTGGAGAACTATTAATCTAAATAATTTGAAATTTTTATGGAAATTTGGGTTGTTAGGGATGAAATTTATAAGAGGAAGATGGTGATGTTTTTAACTAAATATTTGTATACAATATCATTTCCAAAAATTTAGTGTCAACATTTTATTATGTTGTTGAGGACATAAAAATAAATTTAAAATAAGGTATTAAAAAATTTCTATTTGATTTAAAAATCAAAAAAGACATCCATGCATCACTATTATAAAAAATTTATTTATATGGAAATTTTCAACTCTTCGATGTATTCTACAATTCATTAAAATATCAAAACATTGCTGATTCTTAATTTTTAAATTCATTATAAAAATATGGAATTAATTTATCAAAAATATGTTTCAAAATTTTTGAATTTTATGTTTTTTGTTAATTTATTAATTACATTTTATAAATAATGGTAGAAATTATTTTCTAAAAATTTACACTTATACATATATTATTGTACATTTATTTGATAATCCATTAACTTTATTTAGATACCTAAATTTAATTATTTAATTAATAATAATAATTATTTAGATAATCATCTCATCAATTTAAAATTTATTAAATTTACATATTATAATAATCAGTTTCAATTATATGAGGAAATTTTTTATTGTAATAGTTAGGTTTAAAATTTTCATATGATTTTACACATACTATAAAACCCTTTTATTTACAGAATTCATCATTCATTCAATTTCTATTGAGGTTTATTTATATATTATTTATAATATTAATATTAAATTTCTAATTTGTTTTTTATTTATCAAAATAACGTTCATAGGTGTGAGATTATTTAGAGACTTGGACCAAAAAATTGTTCAAAATTCAGATCAAGATATTTTTTATCCCATTATAATATTTTAAATTTTTATAGTGTATTTATCATTAATAAAATACTTTTTTGATGATGAAATAAAATAATTTATGTTTTTTTATATACTACCGTCAATTAATTTATATGTAATATCTAAAAAATATATATTTAAAAATATTGATGTCATATATTTAGGGAATGATCTTTATATTTAAATTAATTTTGGATATCAACTATATTTTATATAAATACATCATTTAGTGAAAGAGATAATTAGAGTTTAGACATTTTTTATTTTGTTAAATGAACTGTATTTGTGATCCTATTATAGAAATTAAGATACAGTCTAATACATATTATTTGATTATTAAATTTTTTTCCAATTAATAAAAAATATAAACATCAATATATGTTGTGTTACAAGACAAGCAAAACATGATATTAAATGTATTATTGTTTTCTTAATGAAATCACAAATAATTCATCATGAAAAAACATAATCGTATCAATAGACATGATATAGTGAAAATCATGACATGATGACTCTTACTATTTCATGGTTTTTTCTTTAGGGACATAATTCAAGAATCTTTCACTTGCACAAAATCTACAATGATTATCTGAATAACCTAACTACTCATTAAGAATACATCAAGAATACATTTGACATTATTAATGAACAATCTATAGACCATAAAAATATCAGAATAATTATTGGACATAAAAATTCATAACATGGAAAGATTCATTCCATAGAGAAAGATTCATTGTCTTCATATCATTCTTGTAAATGTAATGAATAAAATAAAAAGACAAAAAAATTTAGTGAGAAAGGGAAAGAGATAATAATGTAAAATGATTGAATAGGAATATAATGTAAATGGTTATGTAATAAAATAGATATACAAATTAACATCAAGAGAACTAGTGTAATTGATAAACAAATTATTATATAGTTTGGAATGAATCCTTCAGAACATATAAACTAGTGAATAAAATTATTTATATTCTGTATAGAGTTTTATAAAAATGAAAATTAAAAGATACACATTTTAATATCAAGATTTATTTTTATCCAACTATGAAAATAAATTGATATGGAAGCCATTAACAAAATAAAATATCATTCATTTAAAAATAATTTTTTATTTCATTTTTATATTTTAATTGTAAATTTATTTATGAGTATAAAATGAATTTATGTGAAATGTTCTTGTTGTTCTTATTTTTTATTAATTGAATAAAAAAGAATTGAATTTATTGCAAGAATAGATAATAGGAACAAAAAATTTACATGAAGAGTAAAAAAGAATGCAAATGGATATACATTTATCTTCATAGAAAATTCACTATATAAACTGTTTCCAATTTTAGGAATATCAAATTTGAACATATTAATAGAAATGAAAAGATGAATATTATGGATGTGGAAGATAATCATCTATGTATATTGTGTATCTATCACTCTCCCATGGCTCACTAAAAATAACATGCACAAACCTTTTAATATCTTCTAATCCTCAACCTAAAAGTAACACTCATTAAAATATTTAAAACATAAATTCCAAATATATTATCTTTCTCTAAAAATATCATGTTATTTTTTATCAAACCCAACTATATTCAACATATTAATAACTGAAATTGATCTATTAATTTAATACTAAATTATAATGATTATATATATTAATAAAACTCACCATTTTTATTATTACACATTTTTTAATGCTTGACGGAATGAAATTTTTATATACCATTTTTTTAGTTATGTCTGATTCCTCATATTTCTTTCCAATAATTGTGATAAACTTATCTACTATAAGTTCATTATTTTGGATATTATTCTTGAGAAGCTTCTTTCCCTATTCTAGTGATTATATTTCTTCTATAGTGTCAGAGATCTCTCCTTACTTTATTATCATTTATCAATACACTATGAAACTAATATCACTCTCAACTAATTAAATCTAGTCATAGATTGAAAAGAGCCATTGATTAAAAAATCATGTAAGGATTATGCTTTGCTCTATACTATGTTATTTTAAGGTACAAATAAGATCCCATGGGTCTTGATATAACTATATCATGTTCCCCTAAAATAATGACTCTTCACTACGGAATTTGATTAATGACCACATGTGCACAAAAATTCATAATCGATCCCATTTTCAATAGAATAAAAAACTACAATGATACTCAAATATGAAAAAAATGACACAACAGTGAACAAAAATCATGATCCTAGTCTCTGATCTCAGCATCATCATTGTCTTCTTTAACTAATCCCAATTCACATTTCCATTGAATGTTGGAAGATGGCTTCCAATTGTTCAGGTTACTCATTAAACTGGACAAACCTATCATCATCTTTGAATTCTGACAATTTGGTTTATAAAAGCATCAGCAAATGGACACCATTTATTATTATTATTTATATTTCTTCCATGGTTTCCATATATCACTACCCCATATCAAAAATTATTTCTAATAAAATATTATTTTAATTATGATTTATTTCAATTCGAAATCTTATAGTAAGCTTTTTTTTTCAAAACATTCTATCATATTTGATAAAATTTTAAAGATAAACCTCAGAATACCATCGTGGATATATTATTGATATATTGTGAATAATTTTATATATGTGACATAGAAAATTATAAAAATATTAATAAAATAAACATAAAAAATTAATGTGATATTGGGTAGTCTAGAGTGAGAGTAATTATAAAATAAATTTAATAGTAAGAAAAAAAACAGAATTCTAAAATAAACACAATTATTTAACATGATTTGGACCCTTTTGGATCCCATGTTCATGTAATGAACACCACTAAACTTGTTTATTTTATTAACTCAAAATCATGAATATGATATATAAGATAAAAACTATATATAATATATAAAAATTTAAATAAATACTAAAAATGTAAACTAAGAACTAAAGCTAAAAAACAATATAAGGATTTATGAGAAATAGAAACCTTACCACTGTCTGGGAAAGCATTATCGAGGGATTTATTTGAATTTTTTCATCAGTAATTTATCTTAAAATCAGAACAGAGGGGTATATCCACATAATTTACACAATAACCTTTGAGGAAGTATTAGTTCAATATACTCATGTTAATATAATGCCATTGGTAGGATAATAGAATGATCTCATAGTTCTTAAAAAGAATATCAATGAAAAACATGGGTATGAATCTTACAGTATAGTTCACATTTCAAAGGAGATGAACTGATTTAATGATCCATATAGACTCCCACCAAAGGGTGATTAATTCCCTTCATAGGAATATGTACTAAAATAAAAACATAGAACCATAGAATCTCTCCTTGTAAGATTAAATTATAAGTAAACAATAATAAATGATACATATTCTTGTTTCATTAAAATAGAATTCACTATCTCATATTTTAAAATTTATTCTTGTTTTACAATTTTAGAGGGTTAAGGATTTACTTTTACATAACAAACATATACATTACAATGTAGGCGCTTCTAGTTAGTATAAAATTTTCTATTATATAAATCATTGAAAATAAACCATGTTTTATTTCAATAAAAATCATTACAAAAATTGAAAAGATTTTATATTTTACCTTACCCATACATGAACTCTATTATCATCATCATCATAAAATTTCTATTTAGGAAGGAATAGAAAATAAACAAATAAGATGAAAAAACAAAAAAAGAGACAATAAAAAGGGCACCCAGAAACTCGGGGATCTAATGTAATGTAAACCGAGAGACTCTCCTCTTGTCAAATTAAAAGCCTTGGATTTTAAGAGATTGGTGATAGGGAGAAATGTGATGTTAGATCCCGGGCTCACTATGGATTCAAGATGATCCGCAAATCTGTTTCCCTCCTACCATGTGTGGGACACTCTGGAATTGAGGAGGAGAGTGTGGAATTTCCTAACCTTGTAGGATATGGACCAAGTTGTATGACCTTTTACATTCAGAGACTTATAAACAATTATAAAATCATTCTACACTTGATTGATCATTATTTTCCTCTATTCAAAAAGGGATTGTTCAGTGAGTTGGGAATTGGCCTCTACCTGATGTAGGGTGCCTTTCCCAAAAAAGTGAAAACCAGCACAACACTTTCACACATGTCCCAAACCACACACCTAATGTCATATTTTCTTGTAGGTAGGAACTATCTGAGTTGAGCATGTAGCCTGAGGCCGGAGGGCACCTACATATCCACTACCCATATGGCCTATTGCGTGGAGGATTAACTATAGAAGAACTTACCTATAGAAACATCAATGAGGGATCATCCCACAAATTGTGTAAGATCATAACCAGGTCCAGTAATAGGTTCTTCATGATTGCTATAATGGACCTTACAGTATGGGTGGTGCTTCAAAGCGGGTCTAGTTCCGGGTGTGCCACATTCTCCAACACCCAACACTGAAAATGAGAGATTGCACCATCCTTTATATATCCAAACAATCCATCCCGTGGAACCACTTGTACATAAAGGGCATGTAACATTTCAAACCAGTGGAGAACACTATAATGGATCCAAAAAAATACAATACATTGTGTGACCATTCGCTCTCGAAGAATGGGTGGATCATGATCTCTTCACGATGGCTACTACTACAATGGCCTTTGGAGGCCAGACTAATACATGCCTTCTTGACCTACTCATCTGTAGCCACCAAATATTTACTGATTCTCAATGTTAGAGAATTATATTTAGATGGAATCTTCTTTCACCAAATATTCATGTTCCAGATATCTTAAGGGCCCTGCGAAGCCGAGAGCCTTCAATAATCCTTTGGAAATAAACCCCCAAGGAAGCACCAGTGAATATGCATGTATCTGGGTCTTCTCTAATACCAATTGAGTCTAGGAAATCCTATATTTCTGTGTCCACCATAACTTTGGTAAATGGGGGGTGGAGAATGACTTCTTTAAAGGTTAGGAAGGGGCCTAAGCAGCCTGGAAAACCCAGAACATAGCCAACACAGTTATGCCTCCAGAAGAGGATCTTTCCCTCCATTACAATAAGGGGGAGTGAAGTTTTAGGGTGTTGATGAGAAGATAAATTCTGGACCAGAACGAGGAACCATTTCCACCAGTGTACACCTCTTTCCCCACCCAGCTGTAGGACATGGACATCCCCCATAGGGTTTTCCCTTCGATCACTTCCCGTGCTTGCATGGCCTGTATACAGTGCATTGTGTAATCAAGGATCCTCACTTAAACTTTCCTCTTTTGGATTGTATTTTCCACTCATTCCCACTAGACCCAGTGATGCTTCCCCACAGAATGAGAATCCCATACAATGTGAGCCAAGAGATTTCCAACGATCCTGATGACTCCTTTTGGCATAACAGCAGAGGCCATTGCATTAATGGGGATGGACGCCAGAACACTGTTAACCATAGTGATCACCCCAAAGGAAATGAAATGGTTCTTCCAGTTATGGACCCTCTTTGTGATCATTCTCACAATATGGTCAAAGTCACTTATCCTGAGTCACCTTGAAAATGTTTTGGATCCATGTTAATCTAGTGGAAATGAAACATGGTTCATGTCAATCCTTCTTCAAAGAGAATATTCTATACTATATAGACACCTATTGGATATTTAATGGTTACTTTAAGAATTATTGACAATCTTCCAACTCTAATAATAGTATTCCTCAAGAATAATCTTATTTTCATTAATAGACCACCATCCACCATTGAATAAAATCAATGTTTCATCCATGAACATCAGATGGAGAATTGGTGGGAGGTTCAACTTTCTATGATAATGGAGTAAGTCACCATTGGAAAATTCTTGTTAATGAGACGGCTAAGTGTGTCCTGATCAACAATCAAGATGTTGGGTGAGACTAGGTCTCCCTGTCGAAGCCCTCGGGTGTCTTTGAAAAAGCCATGAGTCTTTCACATGAATGGAATATCCATCTTGGAGTTGCTGAAGAATCTGAAAATGAGATCTGAGGCCTTATGAGGAATGATCATCGCTGAAAAGACTCTATTAACGAATCCCCACTCTATTCTGTCCTATTCCATATTCATATCCAATTTTATGTCCATATTCAAGCCATGAATCTTTGTGTTAATATCTCTCATATGTTCTTTGCCCATGCCAATGTCCCCTTGTAATGACCGACCCTTAAAAATCTATGTTTTTCAATTGAATTCCACTAAGGAATGAGTTTTTACAACCTCATGTTGATGATACTAGCAATGATATTATAGAGAAAATTACAAATACTCACTAGTCTATAGTGTGATAAAGCAGAGGGGTCACTAACATTCGGTATGAGCACTAAGGTTATTGCACAAACGACCCTCGGGAGGCTACCACTTCAAATGAAATCTTGGACCATAACATTGTTATCATCTATAACCACCTCCTATACATCCATGTAAAAGGAGACAAAGAATCCATCATGGCTGGGGGTGCTCTCCGAATTGAGAATGATCATGGAGAAGTGGATTCCTTCCTCATCAGGGATACATTCAAGATAAGTGTTGTCCTTGTCTGAGACAGATTTGGCCATTGGCTCCCATATGGTTGCATTGCCACTAGGGTACCCCATGTCCATTCTCGGGTTGGGGCCAGCCACATGATATATAAAAAATGAGTGTTCCATGGTTCCCACTATGTCTCTATCATATGTGTACGTCTCATCATCGAGTGAAATGTTTGGTTACATGGGTCTATTTATTCCCATCAAATAGTCATGGAAGAAGGCAGAGTTCCTATCACCCTCTGGAAAACAATTGATCATGGATCCTTGACATGCCACATGTTCTGGATTGAGGATCATCTCTGCCCACTGTTTTTTCTGGCTGAGAGAACCTCAAACATCACATAGCTCCATCTCTCCTCAAGAGTAGATTCTAGATTATCGATGATCAGTTACATTGACTCCATGTTCTAGTCAGGGAGAGAGAGATCCTTGGCCAACGATTTCAACCCAAATATCAGACGACATGGCTTGTTGTGGACCAGAACCCACAAATTCCCCTGTTTCGGTTCCCCCCACGACTCAAAGATGATATGTTTTTAGCCAGGGGTACGGTTCTAGTAGTGGTAGTACCTGAATCCCTACAATGACCCCGGCATAGGGGATTGAGAAACCAACAGAGGAGAGTCATATGAAATACCACGGACAAGGTGTTTGACCTTGGAGTTTTGGAACATGGAAATAGCATTGATATTGAAAGGCCACGATCAAGACAACTCAAGAACCTTCTACCACCTTTCTGATTATTACACCACGTGAAGGGGTCACTGGAGAAGCCTAAATCCATTAAAATGTTACCATACATGAACTCTATAAAATTCATTGCAAAATGTGTTATGAGAACACAATATTAGTTATATTAATAAAAAATAATGAATTGAAATGTGATTCTAAAAATATTTTTATGTTTTTACCTTTTTCAATATAAACATTGGGCTCAAAATAAATTTTATTTTACAACATAATCAATGTATCTATAAAAGGTGTTATATTAAACATTTAAAAATAAATTTTAATGAAAAATTAAACTCATATTATTTCATATAAATCATCAAAAACTCAAAATACTTTTTTTAAAGAAGTTATAATATTCACCATTTAAAAGTATTAAAAAAATTCATTTAAATATAAGAACATTATTTTACCTTCATATATATTTATATTCCTATAAAAACCCAAATCAATCATAGATAAATTAAGTAGTTAACATTGAAATTAGTTTTTATGTTACTCATAGTTATGGGATTACCTTCATGGTTATATATAGAATAACCATCATCAACATGTACATTTTTATTCAATGAATAATTAGGTACAAGAAAAAAATCCATCCCCCATTTAGCGCTTTCCACCAAGGCCCATCTAGATATATTGACCAGAAATAATGAAGACTAATGGAATCCACTCTGATCAGGTTGACCCCCTCTGGCTTCAGGTAATCTACAGTATGAAAGCAGAAATACTCTAAACTATATATATCCAATGAGTCTAGGTGGTCCCTATATTTTCTACCCTCCTTCCATGGATGTAACATTCATTTATTTATATGTATAAGAAGACATATTTGAAAGAAAAAACAAAATGACCAAAGAGAAATTCTATATCCATGTAGGGAGTTGTGTACTAACATTGAATATGTGTTATATTCCATGATGTAAAACCCATCTATCTATATTAGTTGAGCCCCATGAGAATCACCATGGAATCTTCCTAGAGAGAATAAACCTACCCCTTCCTGATAGTAACTTATTTTTAGACCAATTCACTAGCATCATGCAATTGAAATATATGTGTCAATTTAATCCAAAATCCTTTTATGGGAAACCTAGGTGTTTCATTTTTTCCATTTACCCAATAAATTAGAGATATATAAGGGGATCAACCATTCTATTATATTTATATAACCACCCATCCTCATGAAATAATTTCATAGACTATAACAGATATATAGTATATGAAAGATTAAATTCATAAAAAAATTCATCACAACAATAAGAAAACATTTTCAGATATTAATATATTCCTCTCCATTATAACCAACTTTTCAAATCCAAAATTCCATGAACAAAAGAAAAGGGGTTTTTTAAATAAAACATGAAATATTATAATGGAATCTAGGAATCAAATAATGTTTACATGAGTGATAAAATTCATTTTATATGTATTGTTTAAAAAAGAACAGTACTCTTGATTTTTTTAAAGATTAAAAAATGTTTATTAAAAAATCTACTTGAAAACCTTTTTAAAATACTGAAAAGGGATATAAAATTAAATTTATAATTTATTACTATCAATGTAAATAATTCCATAATTTTATTTTAAAATACATGTATATTGAATAAATTAATGTTTTAAGGGAAATTTTAAAAGATGAAATTTAAAATAAAGTGTGTTACCTTGAGTTTATATCATGATGTATGAAACATATATTCCCAAATAATAAAAATTGGAAAATTATATACATTCATAAGAAAATTTAATATGTATATCATTTCCTATTTGTCTCATAAAATAATCTATTTAATTAATTAAATTCTCACCAGGCATTTTGAAGATATTTCATAAGTCCAAAATAGATTTAGAAAGGCGCATGTGGCCAAAGATTTTATTATTCCATAATTTTAATAATAAAAAAAAATTATATTTATTATAGATAAGTTATACTTCTAAACCCATTCATAAAATATGGTTAAGAAAAATTAACTATGTTATGATCATAGAGATGGTAGGATTAGTGCAGGCATGGGAAACATTTCCATTATTCAATAATCATTATGGAATGAAGTAGTGTATCATTTTGTCGTCAAATAATTATTATCATACAATAAATACAGAATTATTTCCTTAAATATATATATATATATATTTCATGTGATTTGGTTATGAGATACTAATAACATCACACCATGGAGGTGGTTGTCCACTTATACACACAAACTACTTTAACTTTTTTCAGTGTATAGAATGTTAAGAATATATGTGTAATAACAGCTTTAAATTATTATAAATATTTCATCAATATAATATATTTATCTTAAATTCATAATTATACCCATACAATAGATATGGAAATAGAAAACAATTATATAGGTTCACGAAGTTGTAGTCCACTGCACATATGAATGTTGAATTCCACTCTTATTATTGGAGGATGGAGATAGATATTGTTTAATAAATCAACATAATATCATTTCAGTTTATAAGAGATACTTAATATATAATATCATCATGGTTAATTATAATAGAGGGGGTTATTTTATAATTTCTTAATATATTTAATTAAAATAAATTAATTTTCATTCCAAAATAGATCAAAATTAAAAATATTAGAAGATAAGAAGAGTATCAGTCATGATAATATCACATGAAAAACATTTACATGTTTAGATAATAATTTAAACATCTTATTTTTTTACAACCCCCATTAACCCCTTTCACACTTACCCTGACGACATGTTTTTACACATTGTTGGTTATGATCGTTACTATAAAAGAATGAACAAATTCTGAATTCACCACTATGTATATTTGAAAGCATAACCCACAAATGTGTCCAATAATAATATTTTTAGAAATTAAATATCATTTAATAAAATATTATATCCATAAAATGTCAATAATTTCAATTTTAGAACAATTCATTTACATTGGTTTTTATAACATTAATAAAATCATTGAGTTATAATATTATCAATTACCATTTCCATAATATGATAAATGCTTATAATAAAAATTTGATTACATTAATTGTATAAAATTATATTACTTTCAATGTTTATAATATCATTTATTTTATGTTTTCATTAATTTAATAATTATTATAATGGTGTTGTGTAAGAATTTACTTTAATTATTTATTCAATAAAATTTAAATAATTACGATGATTAAGATAAATAATATTCATTTCCTAAACACTATTTATAATAAAATTTATTATTTTATATCTCCATGTTAAAATAATATATTTCCTAAAAATAAGGGATATATTTTTACTTTTCATTATAGAAAATATTATAAAGATTATAATAACATAAAAATAAGAAAACAGAATATATTATAAATTTAAAAGAAAATGGGTGATGTTTTCTTATCCCATTAAATTAAATCATGTGTGAGGTTCCTTATTTGGTCCTTATTATTTTATTTTAAATCTTAAGGACTAAATTACAATTTACTCTAGTAACAAAAAAATGTGGTTAGTTTTTATATTGGTAAAAAATAAAAGGGGCCTATTTAAAAAAATTATACCCACTAGTTCAAAATATGGAAAACAATTTATATATATCAAAAATACTAGGGGGAGAATATAATAGAAAAACAAACTAAAAATGTGATATTAATTAATTTTTTACAAAAAAAGTAAATGTTTATGTTTAAAATATTTTTATACAAATTTCATGTATAAAATTGATTTCAAAAACAACAATAAGATTATTTTATATAAAAATGAAAATAAATTAGAAAACTATTACAAAAATGAAGTATAATTTATATATTAATTAAATTATAATATAATTTTCAATAAAAAATTTTAATTACTCATTGAAAAATTAATATTATTCATTATAGTCTCAAAAATTCATTTGAAAGAAATTTTGATATGATGAATTAAAAATTTAAATTTATTTTTTAAAATTTATATTATATATTATTGTAAAACCATGATCTTAAATATAATAATATAATACCTAAATGTTTTTCTTCAAATAATGATTTTCCATTTATCCAATATTTTATCTATACTTTTTATAATCAATAAAACTCTATAAAAAATAACAAATGGTAAAATGTTTTATTTAAAAATTTAATTGGTTGATACATTCTACACTATTTTTAAATTTCAACCTTAAAATTTAGTTCACCTATTATAGAATTTGTGATACCTTTCCCTAATAGAATTTTTAAAATTGTATGATGCTTCTTCGACTATATGGTTTCTCCTAATACATTCCCCATGTGGATTAATATATTCAACACTAATATAACACTACAATTAAGAATATTAAAAGGGCATTCCTCATAAGAAATATTATCTTCCAAATGAAAAACTTCATGGCTCAAACTTGAGATGAATCTGATACATACCTTTACAATATTGATACATGAAGAAAATTATGTACCTAGGATAATCTCAAAGGCTTGGACACTCGGTAAAAAGTAGATCCAATTTTTTACAGTATTTCATATTACCAAATTTCCTATGCATTAGCTTCCCCATATCAAAAAAAGAAATTAAAACTTTTCTTGGAGATAATTTAAAAAAAACATGATCACCCACCTCGAACTAATGGTCATTCCTCCTCTTATCTTCTGATAATTTCTTCCTTATCCGTGACATACCCCAATATTATTGAATTTTATTTCATCTTATCAACCATCTCCTTTATCGATTCTAGCTCTGTAATATTCCTTTCACCTAATTCATCAAAATTAGTATGATTCTAACCACAATTTCCATATATTCCATCAAAATGTCTATTCTATATAGTAGAATGAATGAAATTATTCCAGGAAAAATAATCTAATGATATATTTTTATTCCAACTTTTTTAGTAATCCATTGAATAAAAAAGAGTCTTGGTGGAAAAATTCTTAATTATTCACTCATATTGGCCACAATACATTGGATAAATATATGTACTGATATTTTATTTAATATAAAACGATATATAAACAATTTTACAAACATTATAAGTGAAATTGGGATCGTGTTCTTCAACAATAGAGAGTGGAACTCTATATAACACGATTATATCCAAAATATACATTCATGAATGTATATCTAATGATAATGTATCAATGATGGGAGGTAAATATTTAGAATTATTTAATCTATCAAAAATATAATAAATTGAATTATTTTTTCATGATCCATTAAGAAATCCCACTATGAAATACATTGATATATCTTACCACTTGTATTGTTTCACTATAAAAGGATAATTCCACACCTTTGGTAATAATGGAATTCATTATATATTTCAACAAAGAAACCATTTCTTTATAAATATAGCAATATATATTTTCATTGCCTCCAACCCATAATAATTATGAAGGATTATATACATTAATGTCAATACATAAGGACTGAAAAATTGGGCACCATTGGATTTACTAATAAATTCAAATATCAAATAGTAATAACAAGGAACATGTAATGTCTTCTATAATCTAAAAAACACAATTTGTCAATTTTAAATTAAAGAAACATTTATTTAATATATAATTCTACCTTATACTATTACCAATGGTCTTCCTTTATGGATTTCCAAATTATTTATAATATATTACATTATAATAAAATATAAAACAATATAGAAGATGTTTCTAAATGCACAATTTCTGTGAAAAATCATCAAATCATTATCCAAAGGGTAATGTTTTAAGAATAACATTTTTTAATGCATCATTAATATTCAGAATACATAAATTATCTACATTGATTTATTTTCTATGAGGATAAATAATTGTTTTTTTATATTACTTTATCTATTCCTATCAGATCGTTTATCTCATTTTCTATTCTATTTATGTGAATAATTACATCATAATTTTGTGATTAGTATATATTTCACATCTGGAACCATATTAATGATGTGGTAAAATGTTTTATGAAAAAACAAATATAAGATAATTTCACATCATTTATAGGATAACATAATGCATGAGGATTCAGTTAAAATAATAAATAGGCTATTACAAAATGATTCTGTAACAAGACACAACCACAACCCTTTAATGAAGAACCAATTTAGTTGATAAATTCACTATTTGTAAAAGTGAATGGAAAACTATACAAATAACCATTCATATTTTTAGTTTTATAAAATTTTAATCTATATATTATATTATGATAATGTTGAATCCTTTTTGAGTTAAATAACTTAGTGGACTAGAGAAACATTATTTATTTTCAAAAAAAATTAGTAAAATTTATACAAACTGAAATTTTATAAATATTAGTATCATTTTTAGGTATTCTCCATTAATAAACTACTTTCATTTTATTGGGATTAACTTTTATCCATTATTTATTTATGAATTTTCTACAGAATTAAATTTATTGTTACCAAAAAATCAATTTTCTAAAATTTATATATATCTTCCTTTTAATTATGTATTTGTTTAACAGTCTATATAAAATTTTAATTATCCTAATAAATTTATCAATAAATCATGATAACATCACTAAAATAACTAAGAACATATAAAAAATCAATGAAAACTATATACATATGATTAAAAAATATATATAGGTATTTTTTTCATCCCAATGGTAATATCCAAAAAATAATAATTCTCATATCTAGGCAAAAAATATATATTTGGAAAGTAAAAATTCATCACCTTTATCTATTACCCATAGACCATATTCCAACATTAAAAAATTAATAATCTCCTTAAGGATGATCAAACATGGAATATATATTGTGAAAATGATTATATTCTAAACAATGATGTCATTTAATGCTTAATAATCATTGAAAAGGATCATGTAACCATCATTCGTTTTAAAAAAATGGCACACCCCATGGATATTTTCGATGATGATTGAACCATATTTTATGAAGCTCCTTCAACTAATTTTTCAATTCTATATTTCATACATAATAAATTCAATATGAGGTTATGAATGATAGATATTATTAATAATATTTTCAATATTAAAATAATATTTTTCATATGGTATATCATATGAAAACTAATCATGAAAAACATACAATAACCCTATTATAAAAAATCTATTAAATTTCAAATATTCAATTATATTCAGTAATATTTTCTAGTTAACATTCATTTCATTAATTTAATTCATTTAATTCATTATTATATTATTTATATGATATCAATGATATGGGTTATTTCCCTTATAAAATCAAAAACTATTTGTAAAAAAATTTGATTTATTGTCTATAATATCATTGTAAAAATAGATATTATTCAGACCCATAATTATATAAATTCTACTATAGGGAAGAATATATTGTTTTAAGGTAATTCATTTCCACAAAAAATCACAATAAGATTATTAAAATTTCCTTTTTTCATTGCTAATTCCCCTATGTATTTTTAACATATGTTATTTATTATCTTCATGAAGATGAATTTAAAAGTATTATTAAGATATTTCATAATGGAAAGAATGTATAGACCCCATTTCAAATAATAAATTCTCATAATATGAGTAAATAATAAATATACCTGATGTGACATCATTCTATGGACCAACATAATCCGATGTATTTTTTAACAATTTCACCATAATATTATTCTTATAATATATCTTCTTACCATCATTCTGGTTCTTAGGAGGACATGCATGTTAATAACTACCCATCTCATTTCATTTAAATCATTTTAATCCATGTTTATCAGAATCGGAATCACCAATACCATGTTCATTTTTATTTAACTTATGATCCATATTCATAAAAAACATTAGTATAACATATTTACTTTATAATTTATTCCCCAAGGTATTTTTACATCCACTCTCACAAAAACTAATAAAAAAAATTCTTACCATAAAATTTAATTTCTCAATTTCCCCATTTTTCCGAAAACATAGACAACTATTTAATCTATTAGTCAATATAAAAATGATCATAATAAAACAATATTTTACCTATATCCACTCATAATAAAATTTCATCAATTTCAAATTCTATAGAAGTTAGTTCCCATTGATATTTTGAGTTCAATGATAAGTAAATTTGATTATTATTTATATCATGGTTATTGATAAAAATTGTGAAACAATTTCCAATTTATTGAAGTTTTCATTGTAAAGAGACTATAAATATTCCCATTTTTATTGAATTCCTAGAATTTATTTTTTGTCCTTAATCAAACAACCATATTAAAATATTTCTCAATGAAAATATTATTAAATTTATCTCTTTCTAGGCATAAATCTACTCTATTTCCCTAATAAAGTTCCCCACTAAACACCGCTCATCATATTCATAATAAAAATGATAAATATAAATACATCCATTTCCATGATCATTACATCCCATGAATTATAATATATCTTCTAGTGATATATTACACTACTCATATACCACTATGCTAGAAGGTGAAATTAAGATAAGAGGGTGTGGCCTCATAAAATACTTCACTACTATCATGTTTCTATATGGTATATATTGTTTTTCTCTATCACATATAGAATCAATATTTATAGACTATTGAAACATTTCCATCACTATAATAAACTTCCCAATTATAGTCCCAACCACTTTGTGTTACTAATTCAGAAGGATATCATCCCCTCATTGCCCTGTTAAATCAATTTCCAGGTATCCACTTCTGAAAATTGTTCTAAAAAATTAGTATATATGATGAAATATGGTAATATTAAATTCAATATAATTTTAAAATAAAAATAAATTGTTTTATTTTACATTTATTCTATAAATATTAGACTTACGTATAATGTTATTTACACCACTCCCTAACACTGTTTACATTGGATCATCCTTAAAAATTATATATTAATGTGACATTAAACTCGAATTCACATTGTAAACATCCCATTTATATTTCTGCTGAAAGTGTTATGGGGATAGTTAAAAAATAATACATAAAAAACTCTTGTATTACAATTTGGACACAACTAATTAGTGTTTATTTTTTCCATAATATAAATCAATTAAAATGAAACACATTTTTTCATGAAAAATCATAATGACTTTCAACTTGACTACTTGTATTCTCTTACCAATCATTAAAACCTATATAAAACATTATAAAAATTTGGAGGAGGAAAATATTTTCAAAACTATACATAAGAATAATGAATGAAAATACTATTAATGAAATATTTAATGAAATTATCATTTCTAACAATAGACATTTATCTCAAAATAAATGTTTTATTTCCAAAGAAACTTCCTTATCTTGAAAAAATAATTTCAATGAAATTTTCAAAAGAAATTTTTATAGAAATATGAAACAAATATGGTTTTTTTAAATCATGAAGAACTCTTAATAAGTTGTTTCATATTATTATAATTTTCTTGTTTAAAAGTTCCATATACATTCCTTTAAATATAATGTAGTTATCTTATTTTTGGATATCATAAAATTCCTATAAAAATCCATATCTAGTATAGATGAATTGTGTAGGTATATTAGGGAATAATTTTTACATCACTTTTATATGTTGGATAACAATCATGGAAAAATATAAAATAATAATTTTGATCAACATAACATAACCATCATAGTTACAATTGAAATAATCATCTAAGAACATTTCCATAATCTATTAGTATAAACCTAAGAGTTAACTATGTCTCACTGGCCAATGCATTGTAGAGATATAATTGGATCACCAGTTATAATTTTACAAATTAATTACTAATACTCATAAACAATTCTCAAGGTCTTTAATATAAAAATAATATATGAAATCATTACCTAATGAAATATTTTACACATCCATACGAAAATATTTTTGGATATTTATATATACATATATATAAATTAATTTTTCCCAAAAATAAACTTATAAGAATAGATGATATATTTGATTTTAATTGAATTAAATTTTAAATCTTATAAAGTAATACAACCATAAAATCATGGTTATGGAAACTATAAATGTTTATTTCATCATATATGATAAAAAAGAACATTTTTTTGTCTTCTATAACAAATGTCAAAATGATCAGTAAAATGATTAAATATAAAAACCATGGAAAAAAGACAAATGAGACATAAAAATATATTTATAGATATATTATTTTAATATAAAAATTTACATAATAAATTTTAAAAAATATAGAAATTAGAGAAAAATAGATTTTTTAGAATAATATTAAATGAGGATTTAAAAAATAATATTTCTTACATAGAGTCTAACTCGTCACATATATTCATTATATTCCATCATTAGAAACACACACTAATTATTTACTTTATTATGAAACATTATATTACTTAATTTCATTTATTTTATCTCTTACTATCCCATATTTATTTATTTATTTTAGTAAATTCTAATTGGACAACTTGACTATATTCATTTCATATGTCCAAAATGGATTCAATATTGTAAATATAGTCAAATTTAACATTATAACATAATCTATAGATAAAAAATGATATAATTAAAATTTTATTAATAAATTATAATAATAAAATCAAACATTACAAATGGTTAACAAATTTATTTTTTTAAGATTATCGAGAAGGTAGGTTTTACGTACGCATTTGTAACGATTCAATTTTTTAACAATGATTACAAAAATAATTTATGTATAATTTTTTATTATGTAATGATAATAAAAACATAAATATAATATTATATATTTAATTATACTTATTAATATCATACATGTTATGTGGGAGTGAGAATTTGATCTTGTTAACATGTGGTGGGTTGTAGTCCACACTTACACACAAACTACTGTGTCATCATAATGTATGAAAAGTTAATAAAATATGCATTATATTATTTTTATCAATAGAATAATGTGTCATTAATATCATATATATTACGTAAATACATTTTTATAACTATCCCTGGTAGATTGTTTTGGGGAAACAAATTATATTGGATCATGAGTCGTAAGTCCACTGTAACCAAGAATGATTAATTTTATTCTCATTTGATGGATTATGGGAATGTATTTATGTTATTACATTAAAAAATAACATATATTTATTTTCGATAAACTATTTTAACAATATCGACATGGTTAAAGAAGATTTAAAGGTGTTGGAAGATGAAATTAATCTAAAAATTACAGCTAAAAACATTACCTCCTCTATGCAGAGTCTGTTTTTTATAATTTCTTATACCCTATGAGGTTGGTATTCTTCTTCCAAACATACATTTTTATTGATTGTAGGAATTTATGTATAGTATATTGGTAGTAATTGGAATAAAATTTGTTTTTATGTTTCATGAAATGAGAAGAGATGTTTCCCTTTTATAAGAGAGGGAAGGGTTGGTTTTTGAATTTCATTAAATATTTAATTAATATAAATAAATTCTGATGAAATAATTCATCAAAATTGATAAATATAATTCTATGATTAGTATTATTCAAAATTATATCATATAGTAGAATTTAGTATATTTTGGATCTCATTTTTAATCTTATCTTATTGTTTTAATCCACCCCACCGTTGTTATCATTTTTCACACATACTTGGACTATAAGTTTTTTAGAGCATTTATGGTCATGATATTAACGTTGAAAGGAAAAAATTACTAGAAATTAATATGGTTGATATTTTAAAACAAATCCTAATAAATTATTTGAATAATTTAATCACTAAAATTTTATATCATTTAATAATATATATTTTTTTATAAGTTATCATAAATGTCAAATTTATAACTAATAATTCTCTAATAATTTACTAATATCAATACAACCAAATAATTAGTAAATAATACTTTACCATATCCATAATAATTAAATTTATTGTAATATATTATTGCATCTCACTAATTGTTTCATATTATATTACATTTAGAATTATTCATCTCATTTATTTTATTTTATTCATAAATATATTAAATGTTGAATTATTTTTGTTACATAAATTTAAGAAATTAATGATTAACTAAAAATAAAAAAAAGTTAAAATGATGATGATAAATAATTTAGTTTCAATATACAATATATAGGCAAACATATTATCATGACCCCCGCCCACCAAATATGACCCTCCTGAGCTGGAAATGGTGAAAGGGATATAATGTCTCTGGAGTACAGCCTCTAGTAGACCCGGAGTGGCAACTAGCACCAAGGGTATGATTTTTCACAAATATGGGAGGCATTACAATTTTTATTATTTAAGATCGGGAAATAGGTTGAGTTAAACACAAAAAAGAAAAAAGGAACAAGTAAATAAAAAACAAATCCCAACTAATACCACATGCATGTTTAAACATTTCTGAAACAAAGTACGAGTACAATAAAACTCAAAAGTCCAATACCAAAAGATAAAAGAGTACAACAACTGCAACAACTCCAAATGTCCTGACTAGTAGGGTCCCGCACGACCCTGGTAGTCCTCCTAGAAACCTGAAAGTAAACGTAGGGTAATCATACAAGTATACTCAGTAGAAAAACATAATTCTCTCGTTAATAGGTGGGGAGACATCCTAATTACCCGTGAGAAAAACAGAAAAACCAAAACCAATCAAGAAATTATATCCACCCAACCTCAGCAGCCATGCTCACCAAAAACACAAAACAATAGTTTGTAGTATATAAGAACAAGAGTATTGGGTACCCTGCACCATTTCCCCTCACTAGTTAGCTTCTTTTCATAATGGCGAATGTCTTGATCCTACCACACTCTTCCTGGCTGCACACATTTTGGCCTCAAAAGCCACACATCCCGCCCGCACACACCAGGGCCTAACAAAACCACATATCAAGCCTGCACAGACCTGGGACTCAAAAACCACAATCAAATCCCCGCCTCAACACACCTGGGCCTCATCCCGAAGATTCGTGGGAACAATAAACCTTCCCAAAGAGTCCTGGGCTAAAATCACACCAATTGAAACCTACCTGAAGAGTCTTATGTGTAAGGTCACCTCAAGCCATCACAACATAAGGAAGATAAAGCAGGAAGGAGCTAGTAACAAAGGAGAAAACACCCTCTCTCATGATATGGGAGTGTTCAAAACTAGCTTATCAACATTTTTGGGGTGCGGCAAAACACAATTATATTGATACATATATGTATACCAAACTCACAACCCAACCTATAGCCTCTAAACAGAGAAACTGAGCTTGTGCCTCGACACTGCTACTACGAAGCGTGCATACAACAAAAAAACCCAACCCTATTGAGGTTTTCATGTGTCAACAGTATTATCTTATTAGTTCCTTAACTAATGTGAATATATAAAACCAGATCAAGAAATTCATAGAAAAAACCCATCCAACCATAAATCATGTTAGATAGAACACAAGAAACACAAAACAAACCTTTTTTACATCAATCAATCCCAAATGATTGTTACCCCGTTTAATTCATTATCATTATCCACATTTCATTTATTAACATTACACATTATTTTAATATCACAACCCATTACTACAGCCCCGCTACCACTATAACCATATCTCCACAACCGTATCAAAAAACAAAGCTCGTGCCACATCATTTACCCTTTAATATCATTTACCATATCCATGCTTCCCATCCTATTCGTAATAACTTTGGATTTACCCCCCCCCCCTTCACACACCACATAACCAAACCAACACCCAGATGTTCATTATTAAATTTTGTTCAACTGGGGTGATGACACAAGGGTTCCAGATATTCATTTAATTATCCAACTTTACGTGATTAACCAATTTACATATTCCACAAAGATTACATCCATAAACGGTCTATAAAGATAGGGAAAGATTTAATTTTTCATGTAATGTCCCCCAATGACTGTGATATTTAGTAGGAATAATCTTATTCAATTCACAACATAAAAATAGTATAAACAATGAAAAAGAAAAACACTTACCCATCCCCATACATTAAGCCATTTATTATCTATTTAAACTGTTTTAACTATGTCTCATGAAAGCAAGAGGACACCCATCCTATATGATACACAAATTAGAGAGACGAAGGTAAAATACCTACCTCAAAATGTTCTGATCACAACGCTCCACTGGATCAACTTTAAAAGACGTCTGTTGGTTTCCGTCGCTTCTATCAAAACCCAGAAAAAACCTCCTCAGGTGGAAGCTAGGATGGAAAGGACAAAGGTAAAACAACATATCTAAGATCAGATGTTCCGTTTTGTCATTACGATCTTGTGTCCATAGACAGATCATATATCATAGCTCGGATGAATATGATATGGAAGAAAGGAGCTTTGGAGTCTCTTTAGAGGGCTCTACTCGAAGGAAAGGGGAGAAGATGAATGATCTGAAAAGGAGGAGAGGCTACCTCCTTTTATAGGCTTGAAAAACTAAAGTAAACGGAATGTACATCGTAGTACATGGCATGTACTTGGCTGTTCCACATGATCGCCACATGGCTTCCCACATGGCATTGAACGTGGCACACGACCGTTGACTGGTCAACACATGGTTCGACAGTAACGCGTATGCAGGGAGAAACTACATAGAGTCTAGGATGGGCTACATGGTGTGTACTTATTTATTTCACGTGGCAAGGACACGGCTTCAACACAGCACACGGCCATTGACTAGTCAACACATGGTTTGAGGGTAATGCGTACGCGGGGAGAAACTACACGTCGTGTAGGATTGGCCACAATGCATGTAGGATGGGATACATGGCGTGTACATATTTATTTCATGTGGTAAGGACACAACTTCATCATGGAACATGACCGTTGACTGGTCAAAACATAGTTTAATGGTAATGTGTACGCGGGGAGAAACTACACAACGTGTGGGATGGGCTACATTGCATGTACTTATTTATTTCACATGGTAAGGAAATAGCTTCAACACGGGGTATACTCGGCAATGTGGTACACGGTGTGTACTCACACTACATGGTGTGTAATCACACTACACGGGATGTAGTCACAAAATTCTGAAAAGTGTAGGAAAAGACTTTCCAACAATCCAGAACACTTCATGACCTTCTTTTCGACAATGGAATGGCCTAGAAAGGTTTAGGCCATTACACTAGATACCTCTTAAAACATTCTCATCCATGAGAATTCCAAACCAACCCCATGGAACCCAAAAAAATACCTCTTAGGGTTCGCTTTATAACGGGAACCCAACCAATAACCCTAATCATATGAGTTAGGAATTACTTCTCTTATTACGAGATATTATTTGCTTTAGGCAGCATGACTCGCCTACACGTGTTTAATCTCATCCGCATTAATGGGTCTCAATTAAAAACTGGGACTTCCAACTTCAATATATTAGGAATTTTTTCCAACATACACTGCCCCCAACACCGTACAAACAACACACTACCTGAACACATGGTTGGGGAATTCCTTCCCCCATGTCGAGATATTATCCACTTTAGACGGCCCTTACTCGCCCTCACGGGTTCAATCGCATCCGCATTAATGCGTCTCGATTAGGGATAAATTTTTTCCCTTACCCCACACATCTGAACATGTTACACACTTCCAGAGACCAAGGAAACAAAACTTCTCACAACCGACAAGCCAAGCACTCCATATATCAAAGGTACAAAGTATAACATCAAAAAAAGCTTAGAAGAACAATGAAAAACACAAGTAAAAACAACTATGGGTATTGAGGGTGCATCTAAGCATCCCGATCCCAAGTGCTCTCCTTGAGGCCGACGTGCCTCCATAACACACAAACCAAGGTGATGGTTCATCAATGGAGAACCTTCTCTTCACGATATTCGATTCTGAATGGTCTCTCCTCGAAGCTCACATCATATTCAATATCAAACTCTCCCCAGTCAATAACATGAGAGTCAATGTGTATGTACCGACGAAGCTAGGAGATGTGGAAGACATCATGAACCTTCTCCAATGGAGGTAGGAGGGCCAGCTGATATGCCACCTCACCGACTTGCCTGAACACCTCAAAAGTTCCTATGAACCTAGGGGAGATATTACCCCACTTCTCGAACCTCCGCTACTCCTGTTGTGGGGAAACCTTCAAGAAATCATAATCTCCAACCTCTAAATTTAATGGCCTACTCTGAAGATAAGAATAATACTCCAGTCGGTCCTGAACCACTTTCATCCTCTCATGAACAAGCTGAAATTTTTCTATGGTGCTCTGTACTAACTCTAGCCCAAGAGCACCTGTCTCACCAACCTTTTCCCAGCAACTGGGTGAACAATATGGACTTCCAAACAAAGCATCAAATGGTGCCATGCCAATTGTAGAGTAGAAGCTATTCTTGTATGAAAACTCTACTAAAGGCAAGTGTCGCACCCATAATCCCCCTAAATCCAGAACGCATGCTCGCAGCATGTCCTCCAACCTCTGGATAGTTTGCTCTATTTTCCCATCGGTCTGTGGGTGGAATGCAGTTCTAAGGGGTAGCTGAAAGCGAAAACCATGTTGTAACCCCCTCAAGACTCATGTGGTAAACCGAGTATCCCAATCTTAGACGATAGTCTTAGGAAATCCATGCAAACACACCCCCCGTATGTGTTACTCTATGCTAAGGTACTAATTATGCCCGACTCCATAATTTCTATGAAGTGATCTGATTTCGTCAGTCATTCCACCACTACCCAGATAGCATCATAACCACCCTGAGCTCTAAGTAGTCTTGTGACGAAGTCCATTGATATGTAATCCCACTTCCACATGGGGACAACTAAAAGATGCAACAAACCAATGGGAACACTGTGTTCAAACATTACGTGGTGAACACTAGGCACATAGCTACAAACACTACCACTACCTGTTTTACCCCGGGCCACAAAAATTGTTCCCATATGCCTCGGTACATTTTTGAAAATCCCTGATGTACCGCCAAGGATGAGCTATGGAACTCACGGAGAACTCCCTTATGCATCACCTCCGGAACAAAAACCCATCCATGAAAAAGCATCTGATGTTGGCTGTCCTCTGACCATCATTATGAAGCATTCCATTGATCAATAAGATCCCGCATTACTTTTTCCTCAGAGTCTCCCCACTGAGACTCTTCCACCTACTACAGCAAGGAGGACTGCACTGTCAACTAAAACAAACAACCTCTAACACCCTCTGCCCTTTCATCCAAGTGCAAGACAGCCAACTCTCTCATTGCTTTACAAGAATCAGCAGATTCCTGAACAACTTCATTATGAAAACTTCTTATCAGGGAATCAGCCACAATGTTGCCTTTACTTTTAGTGTAAGAGATATCGATGTCATTATCTTGGAGAAACATGACCCATCTCCGATGTTGTAAGTTAAGGTCACGCTGGGAGAAGATATAACGTAATCTCTTTTGATCTGAGAAGACCACAAAGTTATCCCCAAAGAGGTAATGTCCCCAAAACTTCAGTGCGAACACTACAACTGCAAGATCTAGGTCATGGGTCGCATAGTTACGCTCATTAGGGCGCAAATTCCTAGACCCATAACAGATCACACCCTTCTTCTGCATCAGTAAGCACCCAAAAACATGGACAAAAGCATCACAAAACACCTCATAGAACAACTGTTCATTTGGAATCCTGGGTAATGGAGTAATAAACAACATCTCCTTCATGTAGCCGAAATCTTTCTAGTACTTCTCTCTCCATAGGAAGACTAGGTCATTCCTTGTCAAAGCTGTCAATGGAGCAGCAACTCGATAGAAGTCCAAAACGAACCTCTGATAATAACCTACCAACCCCAGAAAACTATGAAATTCTGTCATGCTCTTGGGTGCTGCCCATGAAACAAATGCCTCAAGCTTAGAAGGGTCCACTGACACTGCATGCTGAGAAACTATGTGCCCAAGGAAGTGTACTTCACATGTCAAGAACATACACTTCGACAATTTCCCATATAGCTGGTGGTGTCGAAGGACTTCCAAGACTTCCCTGAGATGATCAACATGCTCCTCCTCTGATTTTGAGTAGATCAGGATGTCATTGAAAAACACAATGATGAACCAGTCCAGAAAATCTCAGAGGACAATGTTCATAAGTTCCATTAACATATATGGTGCATTGGTAACTCCAAACGGCATCACTACAAACTCGAAGTTCCCATACCTGCACCTCAAATCCGTTTTCGAGATTTCACTTTCATTTATCCTCAAATGGTGATATCCAGATCATAGATCAATCTTTGAAAACCAACATGCTCCCCTAAGCTAGTCGAAGAGATCATCTACCCTTGGAAGGGGGTAACGGTTCTTGACCATTACCCGATTCAACCTTCGGTAGTCTATGCATAGGCTGAGACCACCATCTGCCTTCTTCACAAAAAAAACTAGATCACCCCATGGTGAAACGCTGGGCCGAACAAAACCCTTCTCCATCAGATAGTTAATCATAATCCGCATCTCCTGCAAATCCGAAGGTTCCAACCGATAAGGGTCCATCGAAATCGGACGAGCACCCTGCTGTAAATATATCCCGAACTCAACGTCACGGCGTGGGGGGGTGGGAGAGTCACAACCTCCTCACGAATAACATAATGGAACTCCCCAACAACCTCTACAAATTCATCATCTCTGTACAGGCTGAAACTACTGATAACCTGCCTATCAAGTAAAGGAGGGGCTCCACATGCTAGATTACCACCTGATAGATCCTCTTGCCAACAAAAGCTACACGCTGCCCAACCACGTTGGAGAACACGACAATTCTATAGAAGCATTCAATAACAACACTAATAGAAAAATATCAGTCGATGCCATGGATGACATCGTATGGATGTATCTACAGTAAAAGAAGATCCCCACTAGATAGATGTGGTCCCAACGTCAGCCCCCATACCTGGAAAACACAAGATACGGTGTTCTGACCTCCAACTGGTGTACTCAACATTAGGATTACAGAAAGTCTCTCTACTTATAGACCAAAGAATGATCAAGACCGGTTTCAGCAAAAGAGTGTGAAGCTCCCAAATCAAACAAAGTAGAAACGAGAGTGATGAACAAACAATTCATACATCGTACCACCTCTGGTCCTGCCGGAGCTACCAACTCTACTGCATGCAACTGTCCATGCCCAGATCCTCTGGCTCTTTGATGATGACCACCTCCCTGAACACACCCTAGTCGAGGTCCCAGAGAAACACCCTGAGGTTGACCTCCTCCAACAAAGCTCTGGTTGGGCACTGACTCTGAATGATCCCAAAAACTCTCCAAGAGAAACAATTTGGTCTTGAGCTCGTGAAAAAAGGATGAGGACCCGAAGATCTGAACTAGAACTACTGGGGCCTACTCCCTAGTAGCATGAATCTGGAAGGTCCTGTCACGGGAGACCTGCTGTTGACTGCCTTCCCCATCAACGAAACTGGACGGATCCCCTCTCATGGGTAACCTCCCAATGAGTGCATTCTCTCTACAACCATTTCCATCTTCTGTAATTCCATGTACGTCGTAAGGGTGAAGGGGGTGACAGCATACTGAGGCAAAAGAGGAAGTTCCTCCTCCAAACCTCTCGCCTAAGACTCCTCCTCTAGAAAGAGATCAGAAGAAAAGCATAAGAGACCTTAAACTCTATCCCCAATTCTCGTACGAACATACTCCCCTACTAGAGGGAGATAAACTCCTGCCACTTCTCTTCCTTGATCATGGACGAAAGGAATTCCTCTCGGAATTCATTCTCAATTTCATCCCTCAGAACCTCCCTCTATGACATCTCCCTGAGGTAGAGCATCCACCACTAACGTGCCACACATCTCATCTGACTGACTACTAGGGGAACCCAGTACAGCCACAGTGCATGGATCTATGGAAATCGATCCATAGCTCTTCAAGACAACACTCTATCTCCATATCTGTAGTACTACACTCATACTTCTTGAGGGTTTGTCACTAGATTGAATGGAGAGTCTTCTACCACTGATCAAATTCCTCCTCTCGCTCAATCGACAACTGATCGACCACTTGAATCTACTGGGCCTCAACATTCTGAGTCACCCGGGGACGACATCCAGGTTCCATATTTCTATAGTATACAATGATCTCTTAATCCTATGAAGTAAGTAAATTCCTCAAGGTTTCATTTTAAAACATTATTTAAATTTCTTTCACAGAACACCCAAATCAATAAAACACAAACAAGATGATGCATGTACCTTCCCTAAGTTCTCTACCCTGAAATCAATGTAGTATCACTTGGTCATTCGATATGCTCAGAGTACTTGCATCAGATCACAGGGGGGGCCTAAAATCCCATGTCCTATTTGGTCTTCCCTGGCCTATGTCACACACCAAGATCACCTAGCACTGTTTCCAAACCATCCCATGCATTCCTTACTGCGCCTCACTGTAGAATCCATCATATATCTCAACCATCACCTCTGATACTATTCTGTCACGACCCCCTCACACCAATGATGCTCCTCCTGAGATGGAAATGGTGATATGGATATAATTACCCCCAAGTCCCACCTCTAGTAGGCCCCAAACTGGAAACTATCACAAATTGTATGAGTTTTTACAAATATTGGAGGCATTACAATTTTATTATTTAATATCAGGAAATAGGATGAGTCAAACACCAAAAATTTAAAAGGAAAATGTAAATGAAAAATAAACCCAAACCAATCCCACATTCATGTTTAAACAATTCTGACACAATGTACAAGTACAAGAATACTCAAAAGTGAAATACCAAAAGAAACAAGAGTTCAAAAAATGAAACAACTCCAACTTTCCTGATTTGTAGGTTCCCGCATAGCCCTGGTAGTCCTCCTGGAAACCTAAACATAAACGTAGGGTGAGAAAAAAATTATACTCAGTAGGTAAACCTAAAGCTCTGATGCACAGGTGGGGAGACATACTAATGCCCCATGAGAACAATAGAAGAATGAAAACCCTAGCAATGAAATTTTATCCACCCAACCTCACCAGAAACACTCATCAAAAACAAAAAACAACAGGTAGTATTATATATGAACAAGATTATTGGGTACCCCGCACCATTTCCCCCCACTAGTCAGTTTCTCTTCCTAACGAAGAGCATCCTGACGCTACCACACCCTTCCTGCCCGCACACACCTAGGCCTCAAAAGCCACACATCCCTCCCACACACACCTGGGCCTCACAATACCACATATCCCGCCTGCACACACCTGGGCCTCACAAACCAAATCAAATCCCTGCTCGAACACACCTGGGCCTCATCTCGAAGATTCTTGGGAACAGTAAACATGCCTGAAGAGTCATGGGATAAAATCACACCAATCGAAACCTACCCGAAGAGTCTTAGGTGTATGTTTGCCTCAAGCCATCACAACCTATGGAAGAAGGGTAAGTAAAAAAGCTAGTAACTAAGGGGAAAACACCCTCTCCCATGAAATGGTAGTTCTCATCACTAGATTCTCAACATTGGTGGGGTGCGGCAAAACACAATTATAGAGATACATATATGTATACCAAACACACAGCCCAACCTATGGCCTCTAAACAGAGAATATGAGCACGTTCCTCGACACTACTACTACGATGCGTGCATACAACACACAATCCCAAACCAATTTAGGTTTTCATGTTTCAATAGTATTAGTTTATTAGGTCCTTAACTACTGGGGAAATATCAAACCAGATCAAGTGTTTCATAGAAAAACTATGCCAACCAAAAATCAAGTTAGATAGAACACAAGAAACACAAAACCAACCATTTTAACATCAATCAATCACCATTGATTGTTCCCGTGTTTAATTCATTATCATTCTCCACAGTTCATTTATCAACATTCCACATTATTTTAATATCACAACCCATTACTGCAGCCCTGCTGCCACTATAACCACATCTCCACAACTGTATCACAAAACAAGGAATGTGCCACATCATTTCCCCTTTAATATCATTTACCACAGACCCGCTGGCCATCCTATTCGCAATAACCCAAGATTCACCCCCCCCCCCCCCCTTCACACACCATGTAACCAAACCAACACCAACATGTTCATTATTCCATTTTGTTCAACCGAGGTAATCAAACTAGGGTTCCGGATATTCATTTAATAAGCCAAAATTATGTTATTAAGCAATTTCCATATTCCATAGTTTTTCCATCGATAAATGGTCTAAAAAGATAGGGCAACATTTAATTGCATATGAAAAGGCCCCCAATGACTGTGATTCTCAGTAGGCATAAGCCTATTCAATTCACAACATAACAATATGATTAATAATAAATAACATAACAACTTCCCTATCCCCGTTCTTTACGCCAGTTATTATCTTCATTAAACTGGTTCAACTATGTCTCATGAAAGCAAGAGGACACCCATCCCACATGATGCACAAATTAGAGAGACAAAGGTAAAAGCCCTACCTCAACAGGTTATGATCACAACGCTCCCCTAGGTCAACTTTAAAAGACGTCTTTCGGTATCCGTCGCTTCTATCAAAACCCGGCAAAAACCTCCTCTGGTGGATGTTGGAAAGGAAAGGAAGAAGGGAAAACAAAATATCCAAGATTAGAAGTTCCACCTCGTCATTAAGATCTCATTGCCGCTGACGGATCCTAAATCGGAGCTCGGACGAAAATGTTTTGGTAGGAAGGAACTTTGGAGTCTCTCGGGAGGGCTCTCCTCAAAGGAAAGGGGAGGAGAGGAATGATCTAAAAAGGAGGAGAGGCCCCATACTTTTATAGGAGATAATAACTAAATTACATGGCATGTACTTCCTCATACAATTCATGAACTCGGTCGTTCCACACGGTCTCCACGTGGCTTCCAACACGGTAATAAACATGGCACATAGCCATTGACTGGTCAACACACGGTTTGAGGGTAACGCGTACATGGGGAGAATCTACGAGGTGTGTAGGATCGGATACATGGCGTGTACTTATTTATTTAATGTGGCAAGGACACAAAATCAACACGGCACATAGCCATTAACTGCGCAACACATGGTTTGAGGGTAACGCATACGCGGGGAGAAACTACACGGCATGTAGAATGGGATACACGGTGTGCATATATTTATTTCACATGGAAAGGACATGGCTTCAACATGGCACATGGCCATTGAATGGTCAACACATAGTTTGAGGGTAATGCGTACGCAGGGAGAAACTACACGTCATGTAGGATGGGATACACACCATGTACTTATTTATTTCATGTAGCAAGGACACTGCATCAACACAGGGTATACTTGGAATGGTGGTACACGGCCTTTACTCCCACTACACGGTGTGTAGTAACAAAATTCTAAAAAG
Organism: Viscum album; assembly: GCA_963277665.1. Taxonomy (NCBI): domain Eukaryota; kingdom Viridiplantae; phylum Streptophyta; class Magnoliopsida; order Santalales; family Viscaceae; genus Viscum; species Viscum album. Next base: position 544,518,851 of record OY728162.1, read on the forward strand.
TGTGGGAAAAATCCATCCTACCATCTAGAACAATTCATGGTCTTCTTATTCGACATAGGAATGGGCTTGAGAGATCCGGTCCATTAAACATATACTCTAGTAATCATTATGCTAAAAATATTATTGTTATTAAAAATATGAGAGTAAACTTTTTTAAATTTCATTATATAAAATATAATAAATGTTATAATCATGAATAAATGTAGAAAGGCCACGTGTTTTACCATTAATTATTATTGAGGAGATGTAATTATCTAATAAAATTACTTTTATTTTAATTCTACAGTCCTAATAATTTTATTTTTAACCATCATTACCTTTTTTACACATTACATTTAGTAAAAATACTGCCAAGGTTAGAATTAAAATTATCCAAATATTAAATGGATTTATCTAAAAAATAAGAGCCAATGATTTAAAATATGTAAATAATTTTTCATAACTAAAACCTTTTTTCGATGGAAAATGTGTCTCGAATTTAAAGTGGTTGAGTTGTTTACAATCATTACTGTCACGTTTATTATTCCTAAACGATTTAGAAATTGGTTTATACATGATATCAGAAGCACCCAATTGTTTTATATATGTAGCAACCATATATCCAAAGGTTGGTGATCATTATGGAGTTTCTACAATGATACATTATAACTCAAATTGGTTAATAGGAAGGGGGTCTAGTCTAATTATACTCTTTTGGGGGGAATTGTTTCCTATTTTGATACTCTTTTATAGATTTATGTTATGTTCAAGAACCATTCATTAATTCATGTGTATGATGTGGGTCATAATTGAATTAAAATTCCATTATAATCATGTATAATATTTATAATAATTCTTATGTATCTGAGGATGTTCATTATTAGAGATATCTATATGTCTATGTGGTTCTCCTTCAATGAAGACTTACTCTATTCATATTTGATATAAATTGGACTTTATAATGATGATGATAGTTTTTAGCCACTAATTGGGGTTATCAGGAGTCTATCACCAACCAAGGAGATTGGAGTTATTTTGATATTGGTATTTGACCCATGAATGGGATTCTTATGTATCATTGTAAAATGTATCAAAAACAACAAAGATCATTTCTCATAATGGGGCACACAATTCATTTTAAGTACATGTGATAAGGACCTAAGCATATAGATTAATGTTATAATGTAAATACAACAAAGTGAAATATTCCCAGTAAATATTTGGTGTTGGAATTTAGATGAATCATTCCTAGGATCTTGAAATGGAAATTTATTCCCATGTTGAATAAGATGCTATTAGATGTGTGGACCGAGGAGAGTTAGGGACTGTTTGGGGTGTTGGGATATCACCATAGTGAGGCTTCCAAAGTATCCAAATTGTATGGTAACCGTTGCTCGTAGATTTTTGTTCTGAAAACCTGTTCATATGGAGGCTCAATTGATGGTTTCTTCTGGTATGTGAGTCTATCTATTTTATAGTATTATGTTAGCGCTTACTTTAAATATATTCAACCAGTTTGGGTTTGGGTCCATGAGAGGTGACTTGAATCCTATAGATTTATAGGAATGTTTGGGGCATATAACTAAAGAAAAAGGACGTTGTATGAGTATGCTGATTTGATTGGGGATTATTCATATGGAGTATTATGGTGACCCCGGTATTCTTAAATTAATATGAAATAATTTAAATGAAAAAAAAACATGAAATAATTATAGGACCAGGATCCAATGGTTTGGTGTCTTTGGAAAACATGGACAATACATAACTTTTACAAAACAAAACATAAATATTTAATTAATTATTTAATCTCTAGCTTCTTATGGTCCCTTGGATTATTCGTAGAATAAGTAATAAAAAACGGTTATAAAAATGGGTGAACTAAAAGATCAATAAGATGATAGATAATAACATGAAACAATATATCATAAGGTGATCATAATCATAATTTAATCATCATAATCCTGAGAGGAAGTATTAAAAAATATCATGGAATGTAGAAATTCATTAAAATGAAACATTACGTCTTAGTGTTCTACTACTAAAAATAGTTGTGTACATGCTTATCATCATGTTCATTTATATTTCACATTTTTTATTATGATATACATCATGTTACCCAATTCATTAGAGTGCTATATAATTCCGAGCACACCCTCTACATCATAACATTTACATTATGATTCACAGCTCATGAAACATATATCTCTTTTTGAAAATAAAATAATCCATACAAATGAATGGGTTTCATTTCATAATATAAAATTCATTGTGTTCCGAAATTAAAGCTTGAATAGTATAAATGATATAAGAATCAACAACCTTGAGTGAATAAGTAAAAATCTCATGATGTAAAACATGTATTTTTTGAACGAATAGTTCCCTTAAAAAACAATGTGTTTTTAATAAAATCATGTAGAAATAATGAATTTTTCTGTAATTTAAATATAATGATTAATAATTGATATTAATGTAATGTCTATGAAGAAAATGTTGTGTAATTTGGAAAACCCAATGAATGAAAGCTGGGTTAGATAATTCCCCTCACCTTTTTATGAAATATATCTTCTCATTAATATCATGTATAATAAAATTAGTATAATTAATAAACAAATCTATAAACTATTTTAAATTTTATTACTTATAATTTAATTATATTCATTTATTCCCTTTTATTTGAGTTATATAATTTAATTTTATCATTACAGAGCATCCATTTACATGGTTTTCATGATCTGTTCACATGTATACTTGATTAGAAGTTCGTGTAAAATGATGATAAATATTCTGAATTACTATTCTATGTCTCCAATGATATTACATAAATTTTAATGATCTTATAAAATAATGGGTTATATTTTATTTGTAAGAATCATTAGATACAAGTTAATGATGGTCGTTTAATGTTATTTTTTGCTGGTTTTCTATCACAATGAACTCATTTATTATTATAATTTATTAGTATGTGAATAATTTTACTGTAGAACAAATTTAAGGTTGTAACATACTATTTAAAATCATTCTCCTTCATTATAATGTTTTTATTAAAATCATTTAAGGTCTAATGGTAAATTAATGTTCATCTCACACGATTTTGGTAAAATGACACATCACAAGAAAAAATTTAATTTTTATAATTGAAGAGTGATAGGGATAAGTTTAATGATGGATTTTTCATTAACAAGTTTTAATTAAATTAATTTTAAATCAATTTAGTTGTCATGAAATTTTTATTAGCTGAGGTGAGGATATTATAAAAAAGTAAATGAAATTGAATGGAAAAGTGAGAGTATTTTTCTCTTGAATTATCCTCTTGAGATCCACCTCAAGACACCTTGGATTAGTCATTTCATGATGAAAATATATGATAGATGTGGGGAATGGGATATGGAAGAGTATTGGTTAAAATATTTGAATTTCATAAATATTGGTATGTGTGAGGAGAATAGGGTGTGAGGGGTGTTATTGATAGAGGAGGATAAAGTTTATTTCTCATTATTATATTCATTAGTTTATTATTTTTGATCAAGTTTATTAAATGTTTTAGGATTATCTATAAATATAATAAAACAATTAATATGGTTTCAGGATTTGGAACTTTCATCAGCCTTATATCATTTATTACTCCATAATTCATGTATTTATCTTTTATCGTAAATTATTGTAGTTTACTATTCACTAAAAAATCAGGTATATCATAATAATATCAAAAATTAAAGATACCAATTTTTAGAATGTAAGTGTTAAAAATGTACCCCTTTTTGGGAAAATGATTTTCAATATATGAGTAATTTAATTTTTAAAGAAAATCTTCAATTACATGGAAAATCATGATTTTAAAATTATAACAATTTTATAAAACACTGAAAAATAACATTAGGCCACATAAAATTTTCTTCAATTAAAAAAAATAATATAATTTATGATTATATGTTATAAAAATAAAATTCATATGAATTATTATATTAATCATTAAATTGTAATGAAATATTTATGACATACAAAATACTAACAATCAATTATTAATTTTTAATCATTTATTTAATTAGACTATGATTTAATTATATCATACATTCATTAATAATACCCCTATGTTTTATTTATTATTTCATATGTGGTTCTACTATTGATTTGGTAGATTTATTGTTGATAATGGTCATTTTACTATTAATATGGCCAGGTTACTAATTCATTGTTATTGGATCCTTAATTTCTAGATATACTTTTTATTTAATTAACAATTCATTTATGTTGTTTTTATTGTGTTACATAAGATATTATATTTGATTTATCCTATATGAAATTAATATAAGAAGAAACTAATTCCCTTGATAAATTTTCGGGTCATCACATTCTTCTCCCCTTTTGAGATATTTCTCTTGAAATTTAAATTTAAATAAACAAGTGAGGGTACTTCTCCTTCATCACGTTATCTAGTTTTCATGTTTCTTCTTGGTACTTAGGGATCCTTCATAGCACGATGACAAGTTGGGGTTCTCTTTTTGTGTATATATTTATCTCTATAGTCTAGAATCTTTACTGACTACTCCTCATAAGAGAGATCATATTCTAGATGTACCGCCTCTGAGTTCAATAATTGTGGTAGATCTGGTATGTACTTCCTCAAGAGTGATATGTGGAACACATCATTAATGATAGCCATATTTCGGGGAATTAAAAACTAATAGTCCACATATCCTATGTGGTCAAGATATAATAGGGGAAATGTTCCTCGGGATCAAATTCACATACTGTTAAAGTTACATGACAATATTCCAGGATGATATTCAATGGAAGACATTATCTCTAACATCAAACTCTGCATATCTTCAATGGTTCTTAGCATAACACTTTTTATGAAGCCAAGCAGCTTTTGTTATATTTTTGGATATCTTGAACATTTTTTTCATCTCATGTACATGATCTGATCCATGCAGATTTATTTATCATACTATATCCAAACAGGGTGGATTTCTTCATTTTTGTTCCCTATAATGCTTCATGTCTATCCATATGAATACTCATGTGGATGATATTGTTCAATGGGAACTCAAAAAAGGAAATAAGATGATACCTTTCACCTTTTCATTCTAATGTGTAGTCTCTTAGGATATCTTTTAGCCTAAGTAAACTACATTGAAATTTTCCTTCAGGTTGTATGTGATATGTCATGCTGAAATTTAATTTAGTACTCAATTCAGTTTGATGAATCAACCAATATTTTGATGTGAACTAGGGATCATGATAAGATATAATCAAGAGTACAACCTTATGCATCTTCAAAATATCCATAACATATATAATTGAATTCTTTTTAGGGGAGATATATTGTCAAATAGATATAACATATAAAATATTGGAGAGTCTATCTACCACAACCCATATCGTATTATTAATTTTGGATGTATTCAGTTGACAGATGACAATGTCCATTGTGTAATTATCCTATTTCCATATGGATATAGGAAATTGTTGCACCATCCCTTTTCTCCTTTAATATCTCTTCTATTACATGCTAATATATCAAGCACCTTGAGGAATACTATTCAGTCACCTACATCTTGTTTTCCCCAGAGAAGTATTTTCATAGATCATGATGCATCTCGATACTCCTAGGTTGGATAGAGAATGTTTAACTATGTTTATTTTCCAATAGATCCTTCTTTATCCTACGAAATGATGGACTATAGAGACTCATTCCAAACAAAATCATAGTATCATCGTCGATATGGAACTCATATCATTTATCATCATTTTCTACATTCAGATTCTATTGTAACAGAGTAGGATCCTTTTGTGACACTTTAATTGTCTATTAGATAGATGGTTGGGAAATAATTTGGGAAAGGAAGTATCTATTACCTAATATTATGACTACCAAATAAATCTATTTTATTTCCATAAAGAAAAGGACTTTCACAATTTATAACATCGATTGAGTAGTAGGTTCATTTTTTCTATGACCATTAGCTACCTACATTACCTTTAAAAGATGATATTAAATAGAGAAATCTTAGTAATTGATTAGCTCTAACCATATCCTTTGAATAATTATGATAACCTTATGTGTGTCTATGTACAATATAATCTGTTGATGGTTATATATGTCACTCATCTCACTATAATAGTAGTGCCACTAGATTTACAAAGAAAACATCACAACTGATAACTCCAAATCATGCATTGGGTAGTTCTAATAATGGATCTTCAATTGTTGTGAAACATAGCTTATGACATTATAATTTTTCATGAGTAAACAACCGAATAATTTTTAATGAATCATAATTATATATATATATATATAAATATTCTGCACTCTTCTTTAATGCGAGTATAGGTGTGCTGATCATCCTTTTATTTATATCCTTGTAGTATTATACATATTCATCTATCTTTACATACATTACCCGTATGATTGTTAACAAAATTATTAGTCTAGATAATCATGAGAAACTTTTCACAAAACATTAATAGTATCATACTATGCCAAGAGAACTATGGATTTATGTGACACTAAAGGGTCAAGTCCATTCCACAATTGACAATGTCCTTGAATGGTCCACATATATTCTCTCACTTGTGATCTCTGGTAAATAGAATGTGACTATATACATCCAAAAATCACACATTTTTAACATGGAGTATATGTTATACAATAGTAATTTCACAAAAAAAATACATTGATGTTTTCAATATTCCTCCTTTCCCATTGTGTAGATGATAATTTAATCGATTAACAGTGCCACAAATTTTTATAGGTAATTTCTAAAGAACAATTTCATCTAATCTGTGATTATTATTTAGGAATTAGTATGTCTGAAAGGCTTCACTATTATCTCGTAGTTCCCATTAATTATTTGTAAATCAATCTTATTAATATATGCCTTATTCAACTTTAACTAATGATATCCCGAATGATAAACCAACTTTTAAGAGCATTGGGCTCCTTGAAAAAAATATAACAATTAATAAATCACAGTAAGAGCATAATTTTTCATTTTGGTGATCTGGTTCTGTTTCTGATAATCAATTCAAAGCAGCATTGATACAACCTTCCTCTTGAAAAAGAGCACTGTTTCACTCCAAGGTGATGCACTAGTTCATATGACTCCTTAGTACAAATTCCCTTGTAGGTACTTATTTATCACATCCAGATTGATAATAGTCTTCTTATAGTAACATATCAAAATAGGAGTAGCTCCATGTAAGAGTTTTGTTGATGACTCTACCAAACAATCTGGGAGATTTTTGGGTAACACATTAAGAAATAAATCATTATATTCCCTCAAGATGGGTATTTCATCTTGGTTGATATCTTCCTTTTAATTAAAAATTTTAATGAGTTATAAAACGTCAGAGGGAATCAACACCCAGATTTTTTATGCATTTTCCATATAAGATTCATGATGTTCCTTTAATTTTTAGAGAAGAATGATGTGGATCAGTATATGAAAATATATAACCCATTCCCAACAGTTGATATGTAATCTATATAATGAGATCCAAGCAATCCCTAGTATAGTGTCGAATTCCCCCAAGGGAATTATTATAAGATTTGGTGGATGAATATTTCTACACAAATGATAAGGATATGCTTCCAGCACATGGGATGAAATTATTGAACTACTTGATGTTTTTATTTATATATCATCTACATGTTTTCTAGGAATTGATTAAATAGTTCTAGAAAACATACTTGATGTAAAATAATTCATGGAACCAAAATAAAATAAGACTTATTATGTTATTTATTGAATAATAATTTTACCTTGTATGAAATTATTTTCTTTATCCACATATGCAATAGTTCTTAAATAATCCTTCCATTACTCCTTTTATTTTAGTCAATGATGATAGAGGTTACCCTTGAAAACTTGAGGTTTAGTGAACTATCATGAATAGTTCCCTTTCTCTAAATAGTTATAGCATGGGACCCTGTGTGTTTCTCTCTTTTACTCTATGACATTAACATGTTTCTTCATTTTTTTTGATATTCATGACATGGGTGTCCTTATCTTTCACACGTGAAGAACTTCTCTATCCCTTTGAGGTAGTTCCCATGATGCTTTATTCCACATTTTTTACATGTCTCTAGGTAAGTTATCATTCCACATTTCTCATTATATCCTAAATCATGAAACTCCATCATTCATTTCTTATCACCATATCCATGAAATTATTATACACTCCATCTCAATATGGATGAAACATTAAACAACTTACTCTTAACTCCCAATATCTAAAATTACAAGAGCCTTTTGATGGTATTATTTAAACTACTATGTAATATACAATCTTTTCAACAATTTTTTATTATAAAACTGGAATCGTACCATGAAATAATTGATATATTTTCTTCGTTGAGGGACATAATTGTAATGAAACATTATCATAATTTATTTACACTCCAAATATTCAATTTCTTAAATTCACATGATGTTCTTAATTACATCCCACCATAATTTAGCCAATCCATTGAGAGGATAAAAAACATGATTCATATTGTCTATCATTGAGGAATCATGTATTGAAATGATTTTATCTATTGAGATTACCTATTATTATATTACTAATTAACTAAATATCCACTAAACGTTGGTGGTCGTTGCCTCATAAAACACTTGATACATATTTACCATTCTTAGGTGAAGCTAGAAAATCCACATTAATCATGTTATTTATCATTACATAGTACAATTTGGTAAGTATTTCAATGAAATTTTTTACTATACCTCCCATATCATAGTGGATGCCATTTTGGAAGTCACTAAATTTTCCCTCACTTGGGTTGTTGGCCGCGTTTTTCCTAGTTCCCACTATATTATAAAATATGAATTGTTTGAAAAAAATATGTCAAAAACCCATGAATTAATACTTTAATTCATTGTGTAAATAATTCTAAATTCATGTCTTCTTGGATCCCCCATTTTATAATTTTATAAAAAAAATGATTCATGGTTTTTTACTTATAATTACACTTATACAAAGGGTTTTCACAAAGGTTCTCTAAATCTTATTCTAAAATTAACTAATCCTTTATCTAATGCCAACTATAAAGAACATGTTTTTCTGACATTACATTTTCACCATTTTAATGAAAATAACTAAAAATTATTTCACAAAAATAATCCAAAGGTTTAGTATTATTGTAAAACAATGATCATACATAACTTTTATTAAAATAAAACACAAATATTTATTTAATTCCCTCTTATAGAGCTTCTTATTATCCCAGGATTCTCATTGGTACAAGTAATAACCTATAGATATAGATAAAAAAGGGGTGACATAAATTTCCATTATGTGGATAGATATGAACATGAAAAAATATAACTTAGTTTGAGTATAATAAAAACTTCGTCATCACAATAAAGAGATGATTAAATAAGATAAGTGATGAATATGGAAATTCAAAATAACATTATGTGTTAGTGGTAAAATACCACAAATAGTTGTGTACAAATTTACAATAATTTTCACACATATTTCTATCCTTTCTCCTTTTATACATCATGTTACCCAATACATTAATGTTTTCTATTATTTAGATCACATCCATCACATCCTAATGATTACACTATCACATGTGCCACATGAAACATATATCACACTTTTCACATAAAATAACCCATGGAAAAGTATGGTTTTAATTATATAAGAATAAATTAATAAAAATTTTGTTTTCAAAGGAAATAGGGAATAACATACTTGATATTTTAATCATCATACTTATGTGAAAAAAATATCTGAACACTTAAATTTTTTGTTTTCTTTATAAGAGTTCTTCTAGAAAACATACAGTTTGACATAAAATAATGTAGAAACTTGTATATTGAAAAAATGGTAACATAATTATTAAAAAATGAAATTTAAGGAATATAAAAAATTAAAATTTTGTAAATTAGGTACAAACCAATAAAAGAGGGTTATGTTCGAGAATTCCCCTTAACTTGTGTCTAAAAGCATCTTTGGCATTAATATCTTGTAAAATCACAATATATTCATTATTTAAAAATAAAAACCTTTTATGCATAAATGTTATTCCATATGGATTTATTATATTCCTTTATGGTCATTTATAAGTGTTATATAGTTTAATTGCATCATTCAGTAGTATTGTTTTCATTTATTTCATGATCGGTTCACTTGTATACATGAATAGAAGTTTGTGTAAAATGAAGAAAAATATCTAGAATTTTTATTATATATTATTAATGATATATTATAAGTTAATATGATCTTATGGATAAAATATTTATATGTTATGATAATGAATCATTATATACATTTTATTAATGTGCATTTTAGTTTATTTTTATCATTTCTTCGTTCACAACGAACTCGTTTTGATTGATAAAAAAATGTGTGAGGGGGTATTTTATGATAGATCTTGGATAAACCTGATATAATTAAATTATATATAAGGTACTGAATTTATCATTCTATTTATATTAATATTTGTCTGGAGATAATAAATAAAATGAAATTGAATTGAAAATAAATGAAAAATATTGAAGATTTCCCTATTGAATTCTTATATTGAGATCCTCCTCAAGGATCCTAGGAATGGACTGTTATGAGACCTTGATATATTCTATGTGGGGGAGGTTCTATGGATGAGTTTTGAGGAAAATTTTGTAAATGCACAAAGCATTGGTGGTGTGAGGAGAAGAGGGTGTGACGGATGGTATTTATAGTGGAGATGAGGGGGTTTTACTCATTATTATATTCATTAGTTTATTATTATCAATTGAGACTATGAATAGTTTGATAATTATCTCTAATTATATTAAAATAATGAATTAGAGTTCTATATTTTTGGATTATATCAACCATAGATAATCTATGACTCTATATTTCATTTATTTTTCTTTTATGGTACATTAACGTATTTTACTATTCACTAAAAAATCAAGTATTTTAAAAAGATCGCAAATATTCAACATTAATTTTTGGATGTGTAGAATAAAAAAATGAACTCCATTTTAGGAAAATAATTTTCTAAATATTAATAATTTTATTTTTAATTATATGCTTCATTTACATGGAAAATGTAGATTATAAAATTATAACTTATTTTATTACACGTTGAAAAATTACTAAAGGTATAATAAAATTATCATATAATCATATGAAATCAAAATATTAATTTATGTGTAAAAATTATGAAAATAAAATTTCTTCAAAATTATTATATTAATTATATTGTTGAAATTTAATACATATGACTAACCAAAATACCAACACATAATTAATAATTTTTAATACATTTATTTTCATAGACAATGATCTAATTATATCTAATATTTATGTATAAGATGTTCAAATTTTATTTATTCATTCATGGGTGAGGCTATTATTTATTTGTCTAGTTTACTTTTCATTAGGGTCAAATTGCATTTCCTAAGATCATGTTACTAATTCATCGGTATTGGTTGAAGAACTTCTATAAATACTTATTATTTCACAAATTATTTTTTATGAAGTTATTTTTATGGGCCACAAGTGATTTTATGTGATTTATAATATATGAAATTACATTCAAAATTAAGTCATTACTCTGATTTTATTTTGGGTCGTTATAAGCATGCCAATGGATTAGTTGGGGATTACACCTTCAATGACACTGAAATTATGGATGGTTGGGGATTATAACAATTAAAAGGCCCATATGATAAATTTTTGTGTTTATTATATAGGATTAAACCCCATGGTTTAATTGGAACATTCCCTTAAAATATATTCCACATTATGAAAGTTTGAAGGTTATACAATGTTGGAAGCCCATGGGATAGATTTTTGGGCATCATCATGAGGTGGAAACCCTATGATTCAGTTGAACATTCAGTTTTAATGATTCCAAAAAATTTTATGGTTTGATAATATAACATGTAGTTGGACTATTAGTTGAATTTTTTTCCTTCTTGAAGAGGAGGATTCCCTAGGGTTCTATTAGAATATACACATGGAATGATGCTTGAATTGTTGATGGATGTGGATTTTGTCAAGTAAGAGTCACATAGGTTGGATTCTGGGTTATATTCATAAGAAAGATTCCTAAGAATTCATTTTGTTGTTACATAATGAATTATTCCAAAAATCGTTGCCATTTGGAGATTATACCATGTAATATTCACATAGGTTAGATTTAAACTACTTATTCCTCAGGAAGAATCTGTATGTTTTGTTTAGGACATACACATGTGATGATTCCTATATTGTAGAAGGTTTGGGATTATACAAAGTAGGAGGATAATAGGTTGGATTTTAGGTCTTATTATAAGGTAGGATACTCTTGGATTAGGTTCGGAATTACACATATAATGATTCCCAATTTGTGGAAGATTGGGGATTATAACGATTAGGAGGAACATAGGTTTGATTTTATAGAATTTTCCTAAGGATGAATCCCTAGGGATTTATTTATTATTACACTTTGAATGATATCTATATTATGGAAGGACATGTCTTATACCATGTAAGGGAATCGTAGGTTTGAGATTTTGACTTATTCATGAGGATGATTCCCCATGGTACATTTGGGAATAACTATTGGAATGATTTCCAAATTGGGTAGTGATTGGGATTACACTATATAGATGGCCCATTGAGGTTAGGGAATGTTTGGACATCATGATCACAATAAACTTCTAATACCACATGAGTCAAGATCCATATGACAAAAAATAAAAAAATGAATATCTGTGAAATCAAAAAACATTTCCTTTCATTGAGGTTTGATACAAGGACTTGAGGACCCATGCCTATGGGGAACTACAAAGGAAGATGATAGGAAGATTCAAATAATGATTTTATACCAAAACATCCATCTATACATGTTGAAACCATGATTTTTACTAACATCTAGTCCCACATTTTCACGATCGGTAATGCTTGAATGTGAGAAATAATTTGACATTAATAGACAATCAAACTACAAGATATGATTTGTTTGGTCCAAAAGGCCATTTCAATGACACTAACATCCCGTCATCAAATCCTAGAACCAAAAATACAGATAATGGGACTTGATGTGACCATATTCTCCCTATTTTTAGTTAATGGAATAAAGGTTGGAATGAAATAATCAAAAGAGTTCATACAAGTAAGGATAGGGGCCTAATCCCATGGGGATCCTTATGGTTCCATTGGTACTTATAACTAGTATGATGATATAACATTGGATGTTTGGGGATTATACCTTATAGGTGTACCATTGGTGGAATTTGAAGGCATATATATTATGAGTATGACCTAGGGTTTGGTTGGGACTTACACATGGAATGATACCCAAATTTTGGAAGGATGTGGTATATACCATCTAGGAATCGTATTTGGATTTCCGAATTTTATAACAAAGATGGATTAACTATGGTTTCGTTGGTACAGAAAAGTTAGATGATGCATGAATTTTGGAAGGTTGGGGATTATACCATGTCAGAGTCCCATAGGTTGGATTTAGATTCTCATCCCTGTGTATGATTCCATAGTGTTCAATTGGAACTTACACAATGAATGATTGTTGGATTAAGGAGTGTTGGTGTCTTATTCCATGTATGATCCCCATATAATTACTTTTGGGGTTCATTCCTTTGGTGGATACCATAGGGATTGATTAGGACATGAACATGGAATAGTGACTATATTGGGTTAGGTTGTGGAACATAACAAGTATGGGCACTTTGAGGATTTGTATCATGTGGTTTTCATGAACACTATCAACCTCTAAACCTATACTAGTCATGCATTGTGTGAGAAACTTGAGTAAAAGAAATATTTGGGATTACAATCATTTCTCTTTTACCTATAGTTGTATCCATGGTCTTGAAGACCCGTGCATATGCATTCACTCTAAAGGAAGGTTTGGGGAACATCTGAAAGAATATTCACTCCCGAAATATACATCCGATCATGAATAACTGTGATCATAACTACGCTTCAATCCCATATGTGTCATGATGTGACATTAATGAATGTGAGATGAAATAAGTATTTGAGGATCTGGAATGGAACATGACCACATTGCATTTTTAAAACAACCTTTAATGATGGTACATCCTTCTATTCATCGTATCATGGACACAAGTGCAATGATAAAGGGTGATGAAATGACCATCATCTTTCAGGATTTGTAAACCATGATAGATAGAGGAGTATATAAAGGTAGAGTGGTCCTGTAAAGAAGGCTAGGGGATTACAACAGGAGTTATTTCCTTTTGATTGTTTCCATCGTTCGATAAGAGGATTTCATTTCTTGACAAAAGGGAATGCATGTGTGATCCTCTCCATCCCATCATAATAATCATGTATCTGGGTCTTATCGAAGTCTAAATAATAATATTTTTAAACCCTAGTACCCAGGAATAGGATTTCTAGACATCATCCCAAGGATCGAGGTCCTCATGAATGTGGGAATTCATACTCACATGCACCCTAAGGACCCTACACATCATGTATAACATGTGCATGAAATCATAGACTGAAGTAACGATTACCAATATGGATGATAAGATGGTGTTAATATTTCTAGGTTTTTTCATGCCAAGAGGCTTAGGTAGAAGTTTCAACAAGGTCGCTTTTAGAGAATAGATCCTATGAAATATAAATTCACCCACTTGTGCCCTGTAAAATGACTCATAAATGGGATTGATTAGGTCCCATATTTGAGTTAATATGCTCCTCTTGTATGGAATGGGTGGAAAAATATGTGCATCGCTTAGTGGGGTATAGGCCTACAAATTTTTTTACATCCAATATTAAATGAAAAACGTGGGTAACAAACATGGGTGATGATTTAGCCTATGCCTAATGGGTATGCTAATGTGTTCCTAGAGGAGGCTCATGCAGGTTCCTACATATGGAAGGGGCCTAGTGCAAGAGTTTTTACAATATGGGAGAATGGTTTCTCATGTGGGAGTCATTTTTATAGACCCTAAAGTAACTTTAAGCTCACTTATCCCCCCTAATTCTATCCAAATTCATCTTTTTGAGATCTACCTATGTGGGTTTTAGAGACCTATGTGTAGGGGTTGTGTGCCCATAACCTGGGTAGTTACTTCAATTTTGTGTTTGTAAAAATGTAGATCCATTGGGTCTTATTTATGGGAAAATAGGTGTCTGAAGAAGAATTATCTTCAACAAAATATTCTTTGATGAAGGTAAACTACGTCGGTTTCACACGCAGGGATGGCCTTCCTTTTCGATACTATGCATGGGGGAATATTTCGACCATCTAATTTCTAGGGTTGTGTGAGGAATAATTTTTGTAAAATCTGTTTTGATACTATATGGGGTCTTCAACTATTTAACAATGATGTTCTATACTTTCTAATAAAGTCACTCCACCTAAGAAATACAGTTCCAACCCCCACCCACCCTCAGGATTGGATCTGAGATAAATAACAATGTCTTGTCCTGAGGTAGAATAATGAAATGATTTTGAAAATGGTACTAGAAACCACCATAAGGCGTCTATGTATGGTGGAAATAATGTATAAGTGCACAATCCTAGTGGGTAGGTAAATTTCACATATCCATGGTGCAAGTATAGTTTGTTGGCCATGGGGTATATAAATATGGATATCACTTTTCCTAATTTCCCACATTCATGTTTGGTGATTTTTTTCTCATCATGTAGATCGTCAGTACACCTTTTCCATGCTTAACATTTATATAAGGTAACAAAAATAATATCATACCATACAGGTACATGAGAGAATTTTTTTATTGGGTTCTCCTTAATGAGATTCCTTGTAGTGGCATCTTTTCATGGGCACCATAGAGGAATTTGGTTCAAGGGGGATACATGTGGCACCTAGTCAATGGTCAAACATGATTCATTTTTTCCATAATTTTAAATTCTTCAATGTAAAAAAAACATAACATATCTAAGTAAACATTTTAACATAATGGGAAAACAATATGAAAATTTTAGGTTCTCAATGGATTCCCTAAAGAATTATATTGAATAAGTTATTGCATGAGTATCAGAGAGAATCAAGGTTGTTGGGTCTGATTATAATGATGTGGTTGAGTCTAATATTAAGTGTATGGTGAATTATTTTTAACAATATCAACCACTAGTAACAATGACAGGATATCCTTCCATTGAATTATCTTGTACTTTTGAGGGATGCCTTCATCCCAAGGGCATAGATTTACATCATAAACTCTGGGTATGTGAAGCACACCGTCTGCACATCTACCTACATTATGTCCACAGATTATTTACTAAAAAAAGAATGGTTCCTCTTTAATGTACTAAGAATAAATACATCTACACTTTAGGTATGTAGCCTAATATCTAGGAATCATGTCATCTCTATTTTGACTCAACATTCCACAATTCATAGATAGATTAGATGCAAGGATAGAACGGGGACTATGATTTTTTTTCTAAAGAGAGATTCTTGACCAAGTGGATATCAATGTACTCAGTGTTCTAGGCATTTACATAACTCAAAATTTATATAAAATATGTTTGAATCAATGAATATATTTGGGGATGAAAAATTATTTTTACAAGACCTCAGAGATAATCCATGAAATACAATGTTGGAAGAGTCCCCAAGTAAATTGTTTCAACAAACACATAATTTGTATGGAATCATCCATTGAGATGTATTCAAATAATTTTGAGATCACATTCCTGGGTAATTGTATGATGAGTACATCCAAATAAAGAAAACATGGGATGGCATAGAAAGTACCCCACCTTTGGACTATAGTTGTAGAGACCCGAAGCTTATCGTACATGGACATTACATTACATTTGCGGAATACTTAGTACATAACAAAAATACACACACAAGGATCGTAATAGTTTAGTGTCTTTGGAAACTCGGAACGTAATCTTCTAAACGTGGTTAAAGATCTTCAACATCTCCCATAAAGATCTTTTTTTACCTAAAACCTTTCTTTATATCCTGGGGAAAAGAAAACATAAAAGGGTGAGCTCAAATGCTCAGTAAGGGTAAACAAAAGAAATATCAATCACATCATATACATAAGAACATAGCTTTTGGAAATCTTAACCTGCAAAAGAGCTCATAATATCATAACGTGGGATAAATCATAGAAGTGAAAATGAAATCATAACTTAAAACATTACTCATTGTGGCATACACACATAATCATAGAGAATAATTTCTTGTTAGTCAAGACTCATTGCCAAGACTATCTTAGTGGACAAAGTCCCTTTCTGAATCGAGTAATCCTCGTTTCAGTCCTGTTTCACTGAACCGGTATAACCTACCATTCCAGCCATGTCTATCTCATGAGATATAAAATCTTTACCCAATGCATTGGAGGGAGATATAGGTCCCACCCATCTCTTAATGAATCCTTTCTTATGTGTGCCACAGAATCATAAATCATACATCATTGCATAACCCATGTAATAAAAATGGGATTCTTAAACAACATGACATCATAAAACCATTCATATAAGATAAAGGAATTCATAAACATAATTCCATCACAACATAGTCAAATCAATGTAAAAATATGGATAGAAACAGAACCCTTTATTATCTTATATGGAAAATAATTTTGATAAAACACTTGAATTGAATTCTTGAGGAAAATATCCTTTCTTCTTCAAAATCAATTTCTTTTCACAAAACATCATGCAATTTTAAAAGAAAGAGATTTTATTGAAAATAGTAATGAAATCTTTTAGAGGAAGCTTCATGAAAATAAGGCTTTATAAAACAGTAGAAATCCGTTCGTGCCGTATAAGTAAAAAAAACATTCTTCGTACTTTTGTCGGAAAAGTCAAAAAGTACCTCGTATGAAAAACGACAAAAGATTCTTTTCATATCTTTTACAAAAAACTCACCAAAGGGTAAAATTGGATTTAAAACATTGTAGGTGGATGGAAATAATATTACATATTGAGGAAACATGGATTTGGATGATAAGATACACCCCAGTAAATACATACGAATAAACAATCTCGGATAAAAATGAGATTGTGATATTCCCCTTACCTTAGGTCCGACTTGCTTTGTAAGTGTCCGAACCTCCTGTATAATGATTTAAATCATGTTATTGACTTATTACAGAATCATATTCATTGTTATGATATCATATATGGTTCACTTATGACATTATATTACCCGTTCTTTTGTAAATTCCATGTTAAAGAAGCGTTTTGGGTAAAATCGTTTCATTTATCGTAGGTGTTTTGACTTGTTGTTCTTGACATCATTATTACTTATATCATGATTTACTTACTTCCAGAATATAAAATATGATTTATATATCATATATATTCAGTATATATATATATATAATAGGTAGATAAATAAAATGAAAAACACCGTTCATGGAGACGGTAGTCCGTACGTACGCATGAACGCTATTTTCCTTTCCTTGTTGTCTTGAAATGGAAGTAAGTAGATGACATACATATGTATATATATACATAAATCCAGTAGCTTTATAATGTCATATATTTCATTATTATTTCTTATATATACATTATAATCATTCTTAAATGGTTAACATGTAGAATGAATCTCATCGAGTCGTGGAGACGGTATTCCGTACGTACGCACGAGCGATGATATCATTTCTATAAATATTGAATTGAATTGGAGTGGATTATACAATATATCAGAATCAATATGATGTTGTAATAACTATGTATAGTTATTCTTTACACCATTATACCCATCCATGTAAGGTGGTGGTGGAAAATAGATTACACCACGGCGTGGAGACGGTATTCCGTACGTACGCACGCGCGGTGATTTCTTTTTCCGTAGGATGGATAGATGGTGAAATAGGGTTGTTTCATACTTATAATAACATATCAGTATATGAGTGATACTGATGTTATTACTTCATAATGAAACAACCTAAGAAGAAGAAGTGGAAGAAGAAATAAAGATGAAAGAATTGGTAACGGTAATTACCTCTTCTTTGAAGCGCCTCTTTGAGACCTCCTCTTAGGGCACTAAAATTGGTCTTTGAGGAAGACCAGAACCACTAGGATGTTTCTAAGGAAGTGGAGAAGAGATTTTGGCAGGGTTTGGCCGAGCTTGAGTGCTCAATTTGGTGTGAGGAGGAGGGGGAGGAGGTGTCCTTTTATAGGGGAGGAGAGGGGCACCTTAGGAATAACTAAAAACATTATTTTATATTAAAGTCAAAATCGGTTTATAATGGTTCCAAAGGGTCTTATTTCTAAGATAAGGTGGGGAAGGGTCGAAATCCCCTCATCCAATAGAATTTGGATAAGTTTAGGTTCCTATTTTAACCTTATCATTTAGATTTAACATTAAGTTAAATAATTTAACTTTTACCATGTCTTTTTGTTTTCTTTCACTATATGGTTAATACACTTACTATAACATGCCAAACGAACCCCAAATTGTTTATTATTAATATATATATCCTTATCTAAGTCATTTGGCCGAACCTTAGATTTTTAGGAATAAAATAACAATTAATAATATAATATTTGATTTAAAAACTATTTTGTGTCAATTTTGACACTATTTGATATATGACTTTTGTGAAAGTCATAACAGAATTAAATGTTCGAAACAAGTTGATTAAATCAACACTAATATATCATATTAACCTAGAAAATTAGTGGAATTTATAAAGAGTCTCAAATTACATTTATTTTGGTGTTTATAACATCAATTATGTCAATATTTCATTAATAAGATAATTACTGCATCATCTTTGTGTCATAAATAAATTAAATTATTCGGTGTCTAAAAATTACAAATAAACTACCATCATGTAGGAAATCTTTTTAGCTTTCTAATGAATATTTACAATCTAATTTATCTTATGTATAACTCCATATTAAAAATGTTTTAGTAAATAAACTTTGATTTTAACTCTTTTAACCCTTATTTAAATAAATTAATAATAAATGTCCTAATCTAACCCAAGTGGGCCTAAATGGTCATATATTATTCCTAAGTTTGTTTTTGGTCGAATTACACTTGTCCAATAGAATTAGGACATGTGTTAGGGTAATAGTAATATCATATTTACCCTTAGTTACCCTATTTACTATTAACCGCGGTAAAAAAAAGTAAAAAGTTACTATTCACCAAAAAATTATTTTCATCTCATTGAACCACATTTTAGTCCTTGATATTAACCGTGTCTCTCGGATTTTCGAAATTCCATTCACAGAAGCGGTAAAATTATGTTTTATGCAAAATTCAGTTTTTTTACCTACCACTTAGTAGTTTCACTATTCATCAAAAATTGATGTTTTTCAGAATAATGCCAAAATTTCATCCTAAGCTATATTTCATATTCCGAATTCAAAAATGAAGTCTATTTTACCAAATTCATAACATAAAAGTTGCATTAATTAATTTTATAATTAAATCCCGCTGTTAAAACAAATAGCGTGTTTTTAAGAAACAATATCTATCAAAAGATTGACACTTGTTTATGTCTAGTTTAAATGTGAAATTACATCCAATGACCAACATTGTATTAAATTGTAAAAATATATTCTAAATATACTTTAAAACCACTCAAATTAATGATTTATCACTATTAATTATTTCGATTAAAAAAGTTGTTTTTAATTATAATTTAGTAATTTTCACTATTCATCAGAATATGAAAGTTATCCGAAAAGTACCAAAATTTCACCTTAGGCTAAATTCGATACTCCGAATCCAAAAATGAAGTTCATTTTGAAAAATAAGATTTAAAGAATTTCAAAAAGTGGTTATTACTATTCATAACGGGTAGTTTTAATAATATTTTAATAGCATATCGTTGTTTAGTGAAACTCGGTATTGCGTATTACACACGCTATCGAGGAAGGTTGCGATTGCGTGTAATGCAAGGCAAGTCAAGGATGCGTGTTGTGCAAGCTCCTTTTGGTGTAGCGTACAACACAAGACATTAATAAAATTAAAAAGATATATTTTTTTATAAAATCTTGGGCTGTTACATTCTACCCCCCTTAAAATGAATTTCGCCCTCGAAATTCGTCGGGGTTATAAATGGTTTACTATTCGAAAGTTTCTTTAATAGAAACCCACATCGTAAAAAGGAATATCAAAACCAATCTTTAAAAACAAAAGTATGAAACGTAACGGTTACCCAAATAAACTAATCATTGGGTTTCCACATAGGTGAAAATATGGATATGGAAGAGAAATCTAACCATCATGTTCTGTTGGAGAGTGGTAGAGAACATGGCTATGGAAAGGCCAGTAATCACAAATCCATAGATTTGTGATGATATAAGGTACCATCTAATTCATCAGGTATAAGATCACTAGGACAACATTTTTGGTTTTCAAGATCATTTCCCTAAAGTTAAAGAATTTGAATTAGAATAAATACTTACTTTATTTTGGTACAATCTCACTGTTGTTCGTGCCTTTAACAATTTCCACTTCATCTCTTAAATAAATGAAGTTGAATTTGTTATTCGTGAAGTGTTAGAAGACCATGTGATAGAATGACGGGTCATTCCATCTGTCTCAAAAGGTTAGCAAAATTTATATACATAAGTCGATCTATAGTGGGATTAATCATATATGGTTCCTAAAATGGACTTATACTTCATATATCGTACTGCTTAATATAATAAAACAAGTTTCTACTAAACAGGGACTTCCTGTAGGTCAGTGGTAGGCGATAAAGGCCAGTCGCACTTCGGTTGTGGGTTCGATTCCTACAGCCTTGTCCGAAGCGATGGGTTGTCGCCCGTCCTGCAGGTTGTCCCTTTTTCTAAAACTACGTTACTATAACATCCCATCAATAATATCGAAAATCTTCTATCCTTAAACAATACTAACTTATGTCCAACATAATCCAGTCTAATCTTTAGGCTTATACATAATACTGTAGTCCACTCTCATAATATAGTGACATCGATTACCAGAGATTTAATACTGTCGTTGATCCCCACATATCATAAGATATATCTCGTTGGTCACATTCTAATCATTCAAAGGCCTTATTCATGTATTCCCTTGAATACCCATTGAACCTTATTGAAAACATGAATGCAGTTAAACGTTAACACTTTCCACATACCAAAATCCTCAAAACTCAAACCATGATATCACTTAGTCCTTATGAGGTCATGAATACTGTCAAATATTTCATTTTCTCCTTATCCCTTCATTATGCGCATATCATCTACATTCCAAAAATATCTGAATAACCTTTCATGGATACTGGTAACATTAATCAGACAACAACGTAACAATCCTTACATGTCTCTTTATTCCATAGTACCATGAGATTACTTATACAACATTACACATGATAAACATGTAATCATTCCACTACATTCTTAAACCATTGACCGAGCTTCAACAATTCTTTCATCTCACATATCATTGGTAGTCTCTTCATCATCATCCACATAAATACTTCCCATACGACCATACTGATTATCTTCATGAGACTTTCCCTTAGGGCATTGGTTTGCATAATGCCCGTACATTCCACATTTAAAACATTTAACCATTGTTGAAGTCGTAGCAATACCATTATCCTCATCCCTGGTGTTAACTGAACCTTTTCCGTTGCACTTACTGGCTTTGTGTCCTTCTTTTCCACACCCAAAGCATCTTCCAGTTCCTTTGAAACATTCTCCTTGATGCCTCTTCCCACATGATTTACATAGGGGAAATTGAACTTTCTTTCCTCTATGATCATCATGAAACTCCATCTTTCTCTTATTAGCCGAGTCAGGAAACTTACCAAATTTTACTTTATTGATCATATTATGAGATTGCTGATTCGGCATAATAATGATGTTTGGACTTCCAAATCCCATTTCATTTGTTTGCTCATGAATAATATCATTCCATTGTCCATCATTTACTCCATTATCGTGAATCACCTTGTTTCCAGCCATTTTCTAAAACCCAAAAAGAATAGTGTGAGAGGCAAAAATCATAATAAAGGGGGAGTAACTTAAATATCTAACATCTTTGGTTTAATCTAATATCATTACCATAGTTCTAGGACTATATCCTATACGTATACTTATCCTTAGGGGCATCCCAAGACATACCTTATAAATATCTCTAGGGATCTCACTAACGTTTTCGCATCCTAGTTTCCAAAGGTTGACTAAACCTTTCCTCTGATACCAACTGTAGAGACCCGAAGCTTATCGTACATGGACATTACATTACATTTGAGGAATACTTAGTACATAACAAAAATACACACACAAGGATCGTAATAGTTTAGTGTCTTTGGAAACTCGGAATGTAATCTTCTAAACGTGGTGAAAGATCTTCAACATCTCCCATAAAGATCTTTTTTTACCTAAAACCTTTCTTTATATCCTGGGGAAAAGAAAACATAAAAGGGTGAGCTCAAATGCTCAGTAAGGGTAAACAAAAGAAATATCAATCACATCATATACATAAGAACATAGCTTTTGGAAATCTTAACCTGCAAAAGAGCTCATAATATCATAACGTGGGATAAATCATAGAAGTGAAAATGAAATCATAACTTAAAACATTACTCATTGTGGCATACACACATAATCATAGAGAATCATTTCTTGTTAGTCAAGACTCATTGCCAAGACTATCTTAGTGGACAAAGTCCCTTTCTGAATCGAGTAATCCTCGTTTCAGTCCTGTTTCACTGAACCGGTATAACCTACCATTCCAGCCATGTCTATCTCATGAGATATAAAATCTTTACCCAATGCATTGGAGGGAGATATAGGTCCCACCCATCTCTTAATGAATCCTTTCTTATGTGTGCCACAGAATCATAAATCATACATCATTGCATAACCCATGTAATAAAAATGGGATTCTTAAACAACATGACATCATAAAACCATTCATATAAGATAAAGGAATTCATAAACATAATTCCATTACAACATAGTCAAATCAATGTAAAAATATGGATAGAAACAGAACCCTTTATTATCTTATATGGAAAATAATTTTGATAAAACACTTGAATTGAATTCTTGAGGAAAATATCCTTTCTTCTTCAAAATCAATTTCTTTTCACAAAACATCATGCAATTTTAAAAGAAAGAGATTTTATTGAAAATAGTAATGAAATCTTTTAGAGGAAGCTTCATGAAAATAAGGCTTTATAAAACAGTAGAAATCCGTTCGTGCCGTATAAGTAAAAAAAACATTCTTCGTACTTTTGTCGGAAAAGTCAAAAAGTACCTCGTATGAAAAACGACAAAAGATTCTTTTCATATCTTTTACAAAAAACTCACCAAAGGGTAAAATTGGATTTAAAACATTGTAGGTGGATGGAAATAATATTACATATTGAGGAAACATGGATTTGGATGATAAGATACACCCCAGTAAATACTTACGAATAAACAATCTCGGATAAAAATGAGATTGTGATATTCCCCTTACCTTAGGTCCGACTTGCTTTGTAAGTGTCCGAACCTCCTGTATAATGATTTAAATCATGTTATTGACTTATTACAGAATCATATTCATTGTTATGATATCATATATGGTTCACTTATGACATTATATTACCCGTTCCTTTGTAAATTCCATGTTAAAGAAGCGTTTTGGGTAAAATCGTTTCATTTATCGTAGGTGTATTGACTTGTTGTTCTTGACATCATTATTACTTATATCATGATTTACTTACTTCCAGAATATAAAATATGATTTATATATCATATATATTCAGTATATATATATATATAATAGGTAGATAAATAAAATGAAAAACACCGTTCATGGAGACGGTAGTCCGTACGTACGCATGAACGCTATTTTCCTTTCCTTGTTGTCTTGAAATGGAAGTAAGTAGATGACATACATATGTATATATATACATAAATCCAGTAGCTTTATAATGTCATATATTTCATTATTATTTCTTATATATACATTATAATCATTCTTAAATGGTTAACATGTAGAATGAATCTCATCGAGTCGTGGAGACGGTATTCCGTACGTACGCACGAGCGATGATATCATTTCTATAAATATTGAATTGAATTGGAGTGGATTATACAATATATCAGAATCAATATGATGTTGTAATAACTATGTATAGTTATTCTTTACACCATTATACCCATCCATGTAAGGTGGTGGTGGAAAATAGATTACACCACGGCGTGGAGACGGTATTCCGTACGTACACACGCGCGGTGATTTCTTTTTCCGTAGGATGGATAGATGGTGAAATAGGGTTGTTTCATACTTATAATAACATATCAGTATATGAGTGATACTGATGTTATTACTTCATAATGAAACAACCTAAGAAGAAGAAGTGGAAGAAGAAATAAAGATGAAAGAATTGGTAACGGTAATTACCTCTTCTTTGAAGCGCCTCTTTGAGACCTCCTCTTAGGGCACTAAAATTGGTCTTTGAGGAAGACCAGAACCTCTAGGATGTTTCTAAGGAAGTGGAGAAGAGATTTTGGCAGGGTTTTGCCGAGCTTGAGTGCTCAATTTCGTGTGAGGAGGAGGGGGAGGAGGTGTCCTTTTATAGGGGAGGAG
Organism: Viscum album; assembly: GCA_963277665.1. Taxonomy (NCBI): domain Eukaryota; kingdom Viridiplantae; phylum Streptophyta; class Magnoliopsida; order Santalales; family Viscaceae; genus Viscum; species Viscum album. The sequence goes on from OY728162.1 coordinate 544,544,317, forward strand.
AGGGGCACCTTAGGAATAACTAAAAACATTATTTTATATTAAAGTCAAAATCGGTTTATAATGGTTCCAAAGGGTCTTATTTCGAAGATAAGGTGGGGAAGGGTCGAAATCCCCTCATCCAATAGAATTTGGACAAGTTTAGGTTCCTATTTTAACCTTATCATTTAGATTTAACATTAAGTTAAATAATTTAACTTTTACCATGTCTTTTTGTTTTCTTTCACTATATGGTTAATACACTTACTATAACATGCCAAACGAACCCCAAATTGTTTATTATTAATATATATATCCTTATCTAAGTCATTTGGCCGAACCTTAGATTTTTAGGAATAAAATAACAATTAATAATATAATATTTGATTTAAAAACTATTTTGTGTCAATTTTGACACTATTTGATATATGACTTTTGTGAAAGTCATAACAGAATTAAATGTTCGAACCAAGTTGATTAAATCAACACTAATATATCATATTAACCTAGAAAATTAGTGGAATTCATAAAAAGTCTCAAATTACATTTATTTTGGTGTTTATAACATCAATTATGTCAATATTTCATTAATAAGATAATTACTGCATCATCTTTGTGTCATAAATAAATTAAATTATTTGGTGTCTAAAAATTCCAAATAAAATACCATCATGTAGGAAATCTTTTTAGCTTTCTAATGAATATTTACAATCTAATTTATCTTATGTATAACTCCATATTAAAAATGTTTTAGTAAATAAACTTTGATTTTAACTCTTTTAACCCTTATTTAAATAAATTAATAATAAATGTCCTAATCTAACCCAAGTGGGCCTAAATGGTCATATATTATTCCTAAGTTTGTTTTTGGTCGAATTACACTTGTCCAATAGAATTAGGACATGTGTTAGGGTAATAGTAATATCATATTTACCCTTAGTTACCCTATTTACTATTAACCGCGGTAAAAAAAAGTAAAAAGTTACTATTCACCAAAAAATTATTTTCATCTCATTTAACCACATTTTAGTCCTTGATATTAACCGTGTCTCTCGGATTTTCGAAATTCCATTCACAGAAGCGGTAAAATTAAGTTTTATGCAAAATTCAGTTTTTTTACCTTCCACTTAGTAGTTTCACTATTCATCAAAAATTGATGTTTTTCAGAATAATGCCAAAATTTCATCCTAAGCTATATTTCATATTCCGAATTCAAAAATGAAGTCTATTTTACCAAATTCATAACATAAAAGTTGCATTAATTAATTTTATAATTAAATCCCGCTGTTAAAACAAATAGCGTGTTTTTAAGAAACAATATCTATCAAAAGATTGACACTTGTTTATGTCTAGTTTAAATGTGAAATTACATCCAATGACCAACATTGTATTAAATTGTAAAAATATATTCTAAATATAATTTAAAACCACTAAAATTAATGATTTATCACTATTAATTATTTCGATTAAAAAAGTTGTTTTTAATTATAATTTAGTAATTTTCACTATTCATCAGAATATGAAAGTTATCCGAAAAGTACCAAAATTTCACCTTAGGCTAAATTCGATACTCCGAATCCAAAAATGAAGTTCATTTTGAAAAATAAGATTTACAGAATTTTAAAAAGTGGTTATTACTATTCATAATGGGTAGTTTTAATAATATTTTAATAGCATATCGTTGTTTAGTGAAACTCGGTATTGCGTATTACACACGCTATCGAGGAAGGTCGCGATTGCGTGTAATGCAAGGCAAGTCAAGGATGCGTGTTGTGCAAGCTCCTTTTGGTGTAGCGTACAACACAATACATTAATAAAATTAAAAAGATATATTTTTTTATAAAATCTTGGGCTGTTACAATAATCCTTTTAAAGTGACAATGAAATTTCAAACAATCATATCTTCACACCAAGGGTGAAATACATCTTAAAACATGGATAAATTATTTTCACAAGACAATACAAGAAGATACCACTTTCCAATTACCTACATGATTCCCAATTTCAGTGATTCAGGGGGCTCCTGTTATATACTAGCCTACACCGGAGTAGGGTCATTCTACCTATTGTGGTTATAAGGTAAATCCTGGTATTCATGTGAAGACATCCTGGGACTGATTCATAGAAATTTCAGTAAGAATTTATCTATATCTGATCCTTGAATCCAATGGTGATGCAAGGTTAGATAAATTTGTTATAGTCTAAAAACAATAATATGATAGGTATATAGGGATTAATTCTTTTATACTAGCATGAATTTATCTATTCTTGCTACATACATAAAATGAAAAGTTTATTTTTTGAATTTCATTGAAATTTCAATTGATATTGGGGCGGAATAAATCAAATTTCAGTTTATATGTTCTTTTGATGAAAGTTAATTTCACCAAAAGATTATTCATTGCCTTTGATCAAGCTCCGTCTAGATTACATCATTTAAACCAGACATATGATAACATGAAGAGGATGCAAAATATTTTTGGAGAATTCAATGTATTTATATATGATAACATACTAAAAGAGATGTTTATAGATGTTTTTATGGAATATAATTACAAAATGTGGTCGTACATGATATCATTCAATCATAGTGTACAGGTGCCTCTCATTGGAAGTGAGATATTATATGTGTTTTATACTCTATGTCATTTTAATCAACAATTAATATGTCTATCATATACAATATTATTTCATAACATATATGATAGTCTTGAGAATAATTTGATAGTATCCCAATAGTTATATATCATGGTGGCCATGGAGGTATAAAATTTTATAATTATAATACAATTGTGAGACTATCAATTAGACTCAAGGCCCTATATTATAGTGTGTGGTTATTCATACCCATAATAGGTATAAACAAAAATAATTCACCTTGACAAGGGATGAACAAATAAATGTTTTGTGTTGAATTTGGAAAAGTATTGATCTATAGGTAATGATTCTATAAATTTAGATCCTTCAAGGAAATATTGGGCACTGACGACCAAGAATACTATAGTTGAGAAAACAAAACCTACTGTGCCAAATTGGTTTGGTCGTCACAGTTGGAGAAGAATCATGTTTAATCCACCCATTCATTAATGTGATAAATGAGGCTTGAAGAGTATTATAATTAAAATTGTGTTAGATAAACTTCACAACATGGTACATCAGATCCAAAATCCCTGTGACCTATGGAAATTCTCGATTGGTAAAATTTAACACACATTGTTAGAGATGAGTGTATGTTTCTACATAAAATAATGATAACCCTATTGTTTTGAGATATTAGATAACCAAATGATATAAATAAAAAACATTAATTTTCATTATGTGTTAATTAATATTCTGTAACTAGATACATTGATTAATGCATCTAATGATCAGATCTCGATCGTAATGTGAGTGACTGGCTTGCAGGGCCATGGAGAGCTTAAGGGGGTTGCTGGTCATTTTGAAGAGGATTTGGCTGACTATATTTAACCTAATAATGTATTATTGTTTTATCTATTCCCTTTTATCCACTTATATCCACCATTATTAATCATGAGGTGACTTATTTTATAGCACATAAGAGAAAAATTTGGGTAAGGATAATATAGTAGAAGCAAATGAGCTTATGTCAATAAAGTGTCGGTCCATAGGAAACCCCATTGTGGTATTGGATAACACCGTTGGTTCATTAGAACTATACATAATCTAGAGGAGAACGATTGAGGAGGCGGTGAAAAAATTCATTAACCATCATCTAAATTATCAATTTCAAAGAGGACTGAGATTGGCCATTTTCGATCTCGATAATGGAATCTAAATAGCATAATGATGTTTTCCTATCACATGTGCCTTTATAAGTCATTGCATTGTAATTCTACATCATGTCTTATTTAATATAATATTATTATAAATATTTCCTTTTAGATAATTTTCATCATATTAATCCCTTAATGGATCAGATTATAGTATTTCAAGGATCGAGGGGACATATCCAGGGTGTAAAAAACCCATAAAGATGAATATTTTACTTTTACAGATAAGAAATCATGGGAAGTGTTCACATATTGCCATATTCATGAATTTGTGTGATAGGTCCTTTTAAATGATTGATTCACTCCCATAGTTTTCATGTTTCGTTTCAGACTATCCTCCCATCCTGATATTATAGATATATTGCCTACACCAGAGTACCTTATGACATTAAATGGTGGTCACATTGTCACTCCTAAAGGCGTTATGAGGACATCATATGTTCTGATGTGGATGTTTGTGTTGTCCTTGACTCCTCAGGGCTTGGTGATGTAGTTCTTTCTATGAATCTTGAATATTATATCAAAATATAATCCAATAGAGTCCTCAATAATGGGTCCAAAATTCCCTTACTAGTGAGGATTATACAAGACATGATTCGATATATCATGAAATGATTTTTGTATTTATTTAAATAAAAACTCAACTATTGTAGATTTGTCTATAGAGAAAATTTCAAAGGATCATACTGAATAAGGAATACATGTGAACCTTTCTCAAATTGTTTATAATGTTATTATATTTGAGAGTATTGATTTGGGAGATCCTCTAGACACTTTAATCCAAGATGCTGAGATAACTCATGCAGATTTTCCTCATCAGGATGATATTGTTGTGGGACCTGGGTCTAGGGAAATAAGGAGGTATCAATTCCAATAATAAGAAAAACAATAGGTGTGTGTTTTCAACTATATTTTTCACTTAATTTAATTTTATATTTTTTAACTACTAATTATTATGAGAAGATTCTTATTCTAATTAGTGATATCATCTTCGAAAACTGGGCCTATGATATGGGCTTCCATATTAGTTCCACCAACCTTGGTTTGTGAGACTAAGGTTATTATAGAGTGATATGAACATGGTAGATAATTCAATGAATTAATACATTGAATGTATCTCCATTAGAAACCCTCTTTGAATCTTATTTTGAGTTGCATTAGGATTTTGTAACTACCCAACTTTTGGAATGGCGAAGATCTGGAAGATAATTAGGGAGACGCCACATGAAGTGACATCATTGTTACATTTTTTTTTCATTCAATATTTACTTGCTGGGATGTGTTGTATTTTATTAAATTTATATATATGATTCAATGAAATTTATCCTTAAACAATGAGAAGAGTAATTATTGAAGTAACATGAGGTGTAGCTCACGGGTTAGTTTGAGGAACACAGATCTGGCGTTATCTTTGTTGATGTCATCCACTCCATAGAGTTGGAGGATTAATAAGTTCATATTTATGATAAATCATTCTAAATGATTTCCCCTGAAAAATATTTCAATTATATAAAGGAACATGAATTTCATCTCCACTTATCCTTGGAAGGGGAATATGCACAATGAAGAGATGCAATTGGTGCAGAGTAGAAGAAGCTCCATAAATCTAAAATGTATTCTGGTACATATTCATCTGTGTTTTAGCACACTACGGAAAAAAATCCATGTACATTTTAGGTAATAAAATAATATAAAAAAGAAAAACTATAAAATTTTCAACATATACTCTAATATTTATAAGTACACATACAGTTTGAAACATAAATGAAAAATATTTTTTTTTCACAATCACATTTTATTTTATTTATATAAATAAAATATTTATAATACAATTTGGAAAAATTTCTCATTTCATATACTTTTACCATGTTATAAATACAATTACAAGGATAATAGAGTAATATAATATTTTCCTAATCCATGGGGCCGATAGTGCATAGCTCAAATATTTCTATGTATATATTAAAATACATAAAAATTTTGTCCTTTTTATGTCATCAACATAATTTTTTACTATATCCAATATGAATATATCTAAGTGAATGAGTATTGTATTTTTCATAGGCCTACCTTTGTAGGGATTCATCCTAACATGTTTTCTATTTTTCATATCATTGATTGATTTTTTTAATCCACTAAGATAATATCACTTTCAAGATGAGACTCCAAATTTTTCTAGATTTCCCATTATAGGATTTCAATAGAGTGACCTCAATATCTCTTTTTGTAAGATTTTTATTGTCATTAATGCTAGAATAATGTGGTTGTATTATTCTGCCAAACATATTTGACCGTATTTTATTGAAATGATGACCTTAATAGAGAATTTTGGAAAAAAAATTTCTAACAGTCTTCAGATACCTATTACATAATTTCGGGCCATGATTTTTTGGTTCATAAATCTTGAATAAGACTTTTTGGTATAGAGGAGTTCTCCAATGATGAATAATTTAAAACTTGTAAAAATCCCCATTTTGTGGTCCATTTTATGGAAATCTATCTAGATAGTGTTTCTATATAGTATGTAGTAACACCCTCTGGATGAGAATAGCATTTTGTAGAAAAATTATGGAAATCCATCTTGGTCATGATACGTCGTTGTGTTGAAAATGAGTTATTGTGATTTTTGATGATCTATTACTAATGACCAGTGGAATTTTATGAGTATTCATATTTATGAAAACCATATTGGGTGGATTTCCCAATGTAGGATATCTGAGAATGGAAAGAGAATATGTATTGGAATTATCATTGAATGGAAAAGTGCTCTTATATGAATTTTTTTTAAATGAGGGTAAATTTAGTTAAATGAAGAATGTAAAGGGGAAATTGCCTTTTCAGAAATTGTTTGGGGAGACATATTGATTAATGTCACTCAACCAGCAAAATGACTATGTAGTTTTACAATTTTTGGGGATGATGTTATTGTACAGTTTAATGTATTTTGAAAATGACATTATGTTATGAAGTTTAATGTCACACAACTAGGAAATTGAGAGGGGTAGCTATAATTTTAGGTCTATCATTAGACAAAAGATTAATAAATTTTCATTTTAATGTAATCTTTCATTGAATTTTCTGTCACATTCAAGTGTGCGGAGTATAGTTTCGTAATAATTAATCTAGGGATATCTGGATCTGATGAGTGATCTATAAGAAGTAAAAATGATGATATAGGTGGTATCTCTTGAGGATAATGTATCCAATGGTCGGAAAACATGTTTTGTGAAATAACTAATGTCATGATTACTGTTTTTTGCAAAAACATAGTCATATAGAGAAATCCATTAGCTGAAATCCTAGTTTTATGGGTGGATTTATGCATATCAAGATGGATAATATTATGGAATAGTTATGGAAGGAAGTAACCTAGAATTATAAAATTATATTGTCAATGGCCAAATAATGTTTTTTAAGATTATTATTCCTCGGAAATAGAATATGATTTTGAAGAAGGAATGTACCAAAATATAGAAGGACTATTCAATGTAAAAATTACAAAATAATTCAGGGGAATACATTTTATATGGAGTTCTAACCCACACATAGGAAATATGGTGCATGTAGTTTTAGGTCATACAACTAGCATCATAACATTATGTAAATTAATGGTGATATATTGAAATAATACCAAGGTCCTTCTGTCATTCTATATACATGAGAGGAAAAAAATTATAAAACATGTTCTTGCAGGTTCTCAAACCGAGAGAAAGTAAATGTGTCAAATGTGTAAAGGATGATCGCATACTAATTCAAATCGTGGGTTCCAACATAATTTTTTTGAAGCTCATATAGACTGAAGTGGATTATCATAAGGGAGATGTTACTATATGTTGGGAAACACATATTCTACGATACTTAATGAAATGAAACCAATTGCATATCACTACATATTCAAATAGATGATTACATTAGCTGGAATCTCTATTCTGGGAGAGGATTATGTAAAATGGATTATTTTGTGTTACATCATAGTCCATAAAAATAGGTCCAAGTTATCACACATTCTAGCAATAAAATCTATCAAAATATTATAGTGATAAGAAAGTTATCAACATTTGGAGTATGACATGTTGAAGTAATATGTCTGAGAACAATGGAAATGTTTAAATTTATATTTACAATAAAGTTTATTTTACCATTCATAGATCTAGCTTATAGGTAGAAGGGTGGAATCTTTTTTTCTTTCATGAGCCCCCTAATGAGGGCTCCCAAAACAAATTCTCTTGAATATATCTTTATTCATGTGTAATATAGGTTAAATTTTTCTATACGCTATCATTGGGATTTATACATTAGGCATAGGTTGGAATGACCCAAAGTTTCATTAATGGAAATCCCTCTTGATCTAATTAAATGTATATTTATGTTTATAAAAAATGTCAACTTCTATGGTTTTATGTTATGAATTTTGACCGTTGCTAATATAGCCATTGAACAGTGATCACATGATTAGTATAAATATAGGGCTTTAACAAATCCAATTTACTCAGACAAAAGAAGCAATTGCCTCATCCAATAGAATTGCTCCATACAAATCCAATTTGCTAGAGCTCAGAAAAGAGGTGGAATCCTTGGGATTCAGTCTTGACCAAGCTCAAGCAGTGCTTCATCATGTCAAGCTCGAAGGGGACCGTCTACGGGAGAAGAGAAGTTGATAGAAATTACCACTCGGGAGATGTTATACGAGCCACCCTAAGAGTCTGTCACCATCACACACCATACCCTTAGGTCTTATGTGGCTGTTTTAAGGGGTTATGTAAAAAATCACTAGTACTATGTTCATTTATATTATTTTTTTATATAACAATGAATATTCCTCCTTTTCATTTTTGATACATTGTAAATAGATATTAAAGTTAAAATATTCTTTTTAGTTATTATTTAATTAAGAAATATGTTTTATAACATTAATGGAATTTTTAATTAAATAATATTTTAATAAAATATTTTTATTATTAAATATAAATGATCTTATAAATTTATGAATGCAATTATAATTTTTATTAAGGTTTGGAAGCCATTTCTGTGAAAACCCATGAATACTCGATAAATCTCTGTTTTTATTCTAAAAGTGAAAATTAACATATTTAGAAAATTATTTAGATAAAATAAATGATATTTATGGAATAAGGACGTTGAAATTATCCAACGGTTAATTTTTCAAAATTTCTTGAAACAGTCAAATTTTTGGGTATTAATTAAATATCGTTTTAATATATAATGTGTTTTTTGACATCATAATGACCCAATAGTGATGTAATAAAATACTATAATCTTTATTTTCGTCCAATATATGTTTTAACAATAAAATAATTTGATTTTTGGTTTGTTTCACTTATTTTACAATTCATTAATGGACCCCTCATGACTAATTAATCATCTTGTCTTTTTAAATAATTTTCTATGGGAGTGTGACTCACCTCCACAGAAGAAACCCCATTATTTTAAGAATTTCGGACATTGTCCTTATAAAATATTGTTTTCATCTTCCCTTTTCCAAAATAAATGGGCCAAAAAAGGGATGTTTTTTGGTTTGGATTAATTTAATATAAGGGTCCCAAACTTAAATAATAAAGAATTCCCTCACCTTTCCTATATAAACCCACACAAGCTCCCACTTCCTTCTCACTCAAAGCCTTTGTAGCTCACCCAAACTCTGACCTAATCTCTCTAGAATCCTCGCATGGTGCCCCAAGAACCCAAGAAGCCTCTCACAAGCCTCTCTCTATCCATTGGAAGCACATTTCCAAGTAAGGCTTTTTTCTTCTTTTCTCATTTTTTGACCAATTTTATTAAAGTTGTTTTTCCCTTTTAATTTAAATTATGAATGTTGGGGTATATGTTTTAACCCACCTCATACTTCCCTAATTTTGTTTGAATGATGGGAGACCCCTTTATCTCTCATTAAACGCCTCTCATGTACACCTGTTACTATACTGAAATTCTAAAAGGAACTTATCTCTCATTATTTACATTCATGAAATAATTTTGTATAATGAATATAAATTACATTAAAATTGTTGGAAAATGTATCTATATGACATCTTTACTATACATTACATGTCAAAATGATGAGTAACCCCTTTCTCTCTCATCAACCATTTTTATGAATTCTTATGTCACGCTGTTACGCTGCCTAAATCACACTGATTTTCTAAGCCAATGCCATTATGTAGTGAATTCCATGCCCATTTCACCATCAAGGGTATTCACCATTATGCATATTTACTTATTTATTATAAATATTCATGTATGAATTCCACATTCCTTTATCGTTTAATAAATGATTATGTTTTATGAATCCGTGTTTTATGATCCATGTGGCACACTTATGCATGAAATGAAATGTTTAAGAAGGGTGCGCCATTATAGCGCTCCAATGCATTGGGTAAAGTATAGTATCATGGTACGTCATGTGCAATGAGTGTTGAGTCATGCTAATTCAATTGAAATGAGGGTTTAATCGTGCTTCATGTGTAATGATGATTTACTCATGCTACATGTGCAATGAGTCTTGGATCATGCTAATTCCATGTTAAGTGTTGTTGGCACATTTCCATGTTATGATTATCATGATTTATCATGCCTTTATGTTCATTTTTCTCTTGTTCTCTATAGATATGCCTAATTCTTAACATTTATTGTACTCCTCATGTTATTCCGTGTGTATTCCCTTTCCAGGATTTATAGATCACCCTTTTCTTATGCATGTCCTCAGGTTATCCCTTGCAATGCTATGTATGAGGGAATGTAGTGGTCATGTAAAAGAAGTTTTCAATAATGATGTTTTATTTAATGTTCCACGTTTTTATATATTTATCCTAATCCCCAAAGACACTAAACCTCTCGATCTTCTTTGTTGTATCAAGTGAAGTTTTATGTAATAAATCATGTTTAATTTGTCATAAAAAGAAGGGTTTCCATAGTTGGTATCTGAGGATAGGTTTAGTTTTTTTGGGAATAGGATTAGAAATCTCTATTAAAGACTTATAGATAAGACTACGTATAATATAATCATCCCTAAGTATTGGTATGTATTGATTAACTGGTTTATCATGAAAATACATCCCTGTCTGGATACGAGCAGGTATAGGCGGCTCTAGCACAGATGTATGTTAGGGGTAAAACCCAAAAACAATGCATTGAGCTGGACTCGAATGGGAACTGGTGCACAACATCTAGCCTTGCTGCACTCTTGGTTACGACACTCCCGGGGGATATGTTTAAATAAATTCACAATCTTTGTGTGAACCCTTATAAAGGGAATTAAAAAAATACCCCTAAGAATATATGTTAAAATGTAGATCATGAAAATCCTAGATTGAAGCCAATAGAATAATGAGTTAAGGAAATCAATGTTTATTTATAAGTCATCAACTTTTGTCTTTGGATTACCCTTTATGTGTTACCCCTAACATTCCTTTTATTCCAGCCAATGGCCGGTAATCGGGGGACTCAGGCTAACAACCATTGTGAAGATTAGTGCAATGACTGTACTAATTAGATGCACAATCCAATGGGAGTGGGAATCACGAACATTGTCACACTTCTCTCTCACCTAAATCAACTTTTGAATAGAAACAGTGGTCAAGAGGAATGTTCAACCCCCCCCCCATGAAAGAACAAGTCTCTATCGAGAGCTTTCATGAGACAAAGGCCTCCTAATTTTAGTGGATCATCTGATCCCACGATCACTGAAAAATGAATCAACTCCATTGAAAAGGTCATCTCTATCCTTCATTTTTCTTAACAAGAGAAGGTTTCCTGGTGGCTTATCATATAGAGGGTGAAACTGATCAATGGTGGACATTGATCAAAAATATGAAGCCTGCGGAGGATATCGAGGCATTAGAATGTAAGGATTTCTGGAAGATGTTTTTCAATAATTATTTTCCGTGCACACTTCGTCATAATATGGAAAGGTACATCCTTTTCCTAAAAAAAAAACACGAATAATCTGTTGGAGCGTATGAGGAAAACTTCACATGTCTTGCACGATATGCTTCCGGCTTTGTCGTTACTCCAGAAAGCAATGTTGGCCACTTCTTTGGTGGGTTAAAGCCTTGCCTAAGTAAGGAATTAGCAATCCGTGACTTCGACAGCTATGAGTAAATTGTCAGATGTGCCCTCAAGGTCGAAATTGAAATCGGAGAATCACAAGGGTATCATGGGGAATATAAGTGAAAGGTGGACTTCAATTATAGTGGTCCGATGGATAAATCCAACGGTGCTAAGAAGATCCCGAACCCCACTTGCCCAAAGTGTGGAAAGAGGCACCCTGGAAATTGCCTTAAGGTGACGAGGAAATGCTTTCGGTGTGGAAAAGAAGGAAACCTAGATTTTATCTGTCAGCGAGAAAGACCCATGGCTATGACAGACGAGAGGAATGCTCCATTTGAACCTCAATGCGTTGTTCAATGATACAAATGCAAATAACCTTGTCATTTTTCAAATCAGTTCCCTAATCCAATTGTTTTTTGAGGCAACAAAAAACCTCCAAGGCAGAAAGGAAGATCTTTTCCATCACTTCTGCTAAAGTTAACCCCAACTATGATGTGGTTACAGGTACGATAGTTATTCATTCATGAATAGAGAACATACTTTTTGATTCAGGTTCTACGCATTCTTTTTTATCTCTAAATTTTAGTAGAACAATCCATGAACCACCACAAATTCATTGAAGTGATGTAGTAAGTGAATATGTATAATGGGGAAATAATTATATCCAATGAATATAATTCCTCCCCTATTATAATCCGTGGAATGAATTTCCCGGTGAAACTCATCATACTACCTCTGGTGGAATTTGATGCAATTCATGGCATGGATTGGATTTCATTATATAGATCCAACATAAATTGTTGGGAGAGGAAAATCACACTCCATATAGAGAATCGACCCCCAATTCGTTACAAGTGTATAGAGGAGGATGAATCTACTTTTTCTCCATCATCTCAAGAATGGATATTACTGCACTATGAGCACACGTATTTGGCTCAGATGATTGAGTCCAAGGACGAAACTATCCTTGAAGAAATTCATATTGTTAGGGAATTCACTGAATTGTTTCCTGAGGAACTGGCTGGTCTTCCTCATAGAAGAGATGTTGAATTCATAATTGAACTTATTCCCGGGGCTTTACCAGTATCCAAGAATCTATAGAGAATGGTTGTTGTAGATATTGAAGATCTGAATAAACAACTACTGGAAAATATGGATTAAGGGTTTATACGGCGAAGTGCTTCACCATGGGGTGCACTAGTCCTCTTTGTCAAGAAGACGGTTGAGTCAATGCGGCATTGCATCGATTATTGTGAACTTAACAAAATCACAATAAAGAAAAAGTACCCGCATACATGAATTTATGACTTGTTTGATCAGTTGTGTGGAGCAGAATACTTCTCCAAGGTGTACTTGCAGTCGGAATATTATCATGTAAAGGTGAAGAAGGAAGATATCCCAAGACATATTTTCACACAAGATACGGGCACTGTGAATTCATAGTAATTCCATTCGTACTCACTATTGCTCTATCAATATTTATGAACATAATGAATAGAGTCTTTAGTGACTACCACGCCAAATTTGTGGTAGTATTTATAGATGATATTCTAATATACTCCAATACAAAGGAGGAGCATGATGAGCATTTAAGAACTGTACTAGAGACATTGCTGAATAAAAAGCTCTATGTAAAGTACAACTACTGTGAGTTTTGGTTAAAGGAGGTCTCATTCATGGGCCATATCATCACAAAAAATGGGATATCTGTGGATCCCTCTGAAAAATATGCAATTGAGGGATGTCCAAGTCCAACATCGGTAATGGATATCCGTAGATTCTTGGGGTTTGCTGGATATTATCGATGATTTGTGAGAAATTTCTCAGGATTTTCCAACCCTCTTACTAAGCTAACTCGAAAGGGAGTAAAGTTTTCTTGGAGTGACGAATGTGATTAAAGCATCATGGAGTTGAAATGGAGGCTTATCACTGTACCCGTTCTCACATTCCCCAAATGAGGGGAACTTTTTGTGGTATTAAAAGATGCATCAAAGAAGGGATTAGGATGTCTGCTAATGTTGAATGATAAAGTGATATCCTATGCCGCAAGGAAGTTGAATATCAATGAGCGAAAATATCCAACGCATGATCTGGAGTTGGTGGCAGTGATCTTTGCCTTGAAAATATTGCGGAATTATCTCTATAGGGGGAAATGTGAGATATATACTTACCACAAGAGTCTTAAAAATATATTCACACTGAAAGAGATTAATATGCGACAGATAAGATGGATAGAGCTCATCATGGATTATAAATGTTCAATACATTACCACCCTGGAAATGCAAATAAGGTGGTAGATTCTCTAAGTAGATAGGACCCAGCGATTCTATCAATGATGACAATTGAGAAGGATCCAATCTTCTTAGACTTGATGAAGATAGTCATGGGAATCATAAATAAGGGAAAATTATCAATCCTTTCACAAATAATTGCTCAACCATCTCTTTTGTAAATGATAAAGGATGCTCAAAAGGATGATGTGGGAATTCAGGAAAAAGTGGAAGCTATCAAAAAAAAGGGAAATCCTCAGAGTTTAATGTTAATGAAGAAGGAACTATGTGATTTGGGAAAAGGCTATGTGTACCATTACGTCTGGAGCAAAAGAAGGAACTTTTGGATGATGCACATAGTTCAAATTTCTACATTCACCCAGGGAGCACAAAGATATATCGAGATCTCCATGAAAACTTTTTGTGGGATTATATGAAGAAGGAGATCGCTGAATATACATCAATGTGCCTGGTGTGTTAACTAGTAAAGGCAGAGAGGAAAAAGTCTAAGGAGATGATGCAAATATTGCTCATACCAGAATGGAAATGGGAGAAAATCACCATAGACTTTGTCACCGGACATCCAAGGACATCCAACAGAAACAATGCCATCGGGGTTTTTGTGGATCGTCTTACAAAGACTTCACAATTCATTGCTATTTGGGAGGATTCATCATTGGATCAACTAGAACATATATATATCAGGGAAGTGGTAAGGTTGAATGGAGTACCACTATATATTGTGTCTGACCAAGATCCATGAATCACCACTCAGTTTTGGAGGAGTCTTCAACATGCTCTGGATACTGAACATAATTTTAGTGTGGCATATCATCTTCAAACTGATAGCCAATCCGAGCAGACAATCCAAACACATGAGTACATGTTGAGAGCATGCTCAATGGACTTTAATAGAGGATGGTATTAACATATTCTTAAGGTTGAATTCTCATATAATAACAGTTTCCACTCGAGCATCCAAATGGCACCTCATGAACCCCTGTATGCGAAAAGGTGAAGAACACTGGCGTGTTGAGATGAAGTCGCTGAACGTAAGCTACTTAGACCAGAAATGGTTGACGAAATGGTGGAGAAGGTGAAAACCATTCAGTAGAATATCAAGGCAGCCCAAAGTCGACAGAGGAGTTATGCAGATAACTGTCAACGAGACCTTGAGTTTAATGTTGGAGATATGGTTTTTCTACACATATCATTGTGGACGATGGTCATGAGGTTTGGAAAGAAAGGGAAGTTTCGTCCAAGGTACATTGTCCTCATTGTGATTCTTGATCGTGTCAGGGTTGTGGCCTATTGACTAGCACTTCCACCTACTATGGCCAAACTACATGAAGTCTTTCATGTATCCCTATTAAGGATATACATACCAGACCCTTCACATGTACTCTTTTTCTGAGGTGGTACAATTGGAAGATGATCTTTCTTATGGGGAGCAACCAGTGATGATCATAGATCGTAGAGAAAAGGTTTTATGAAATAAGGCAATGCCCCTCATCATGGTGTTGTGGAGAAACCACATGATTAATGAAGCTACTTGGGAATCAGAGGAAATGATGAAGCTGAGTTACCGACATCTGTTTTATTGTTGGAAAAGGAAAATTTCTAGGCTGAAATTTCTTAAAGAGGGAATATAGTAACGACGCAAAGTTTTATTAATGGAAATACCTCTTGATCTGAATAATTGTCAGTTTAGGTTAATATAAAATTTCAACTTCTTTGGTTTTATGTTAAGAATTTTGACCATTGCTAATATAAACATTGAACAGTTATCACATGATTAGTATAAATATAGGGCTTTAACAAATCCAATTTACTCATACAAAAGAAGGGATGGACTGATTCAGTAGAATTGCTCCATAAGAAGACCATTTTTTAGAGCTCAGAAATAGGTGGCATCCTTGTGCTTCGCTCTTGACCAACCCCAAGCTGAACTTCATCATGTCAAGCTCAAATAGGACCATCTAAGGGAGAAGTGGAAGTTGATAGAAATTACCACTCGAGCGATGTTATCCGAGGCACCCCAAGAGTTTGTCCTCATCGCACACATTACCCTTAGGTCTTATACGACTATTTTAAGGGGTTATGTAACAAATCACTAGTACTATATTCATGTATATTATTTTTTTATATAATAATGAATATATATCCTTGTCATTTTTGATACATTGTAATTAGTTTTTAAAGATCAAATAGTGTTTATAGTTATTATTTAATTAAGAAATATATTTTATTAAATTAATTTATTTTTGAATAAAATAATATTTTAATAAAATATTATTATTATAAAATTAATTTTTATTAAATATAAATGATCTTATAATTTTATGAATGCAATAATAATTTTTATTAAGGTTTGAAAGCCATTTTTGTAAAAACCCGCGAATTTTTGATAAATGTCAGTTTTTATTTTAAAAGTTAAAACTAACATATTTAGAAAATTATTTCTCTAAAATAAATGTTAATTTTGGAATTATGAAGTCTAAATTATCCAACGGTGAATTTATCATAATTTTCTAAGACAATCAAATTTTTGGCTAAAAATTAAATATCGTTTAAATATATAATGTGTTCTATGACATCACAATGACTCAATAGTGATGTAATAAAATACAATAATCATTATTTTCATAAAATATATGTTTAACCATTAAAATAATCTTTTTTTGGGTTTGTTTGACTTATTTTACAATGCATTTATGGACCCCTCAAGACTTATTAAACATCATGTCTTTTTAAATTATTTTCCAGGGGAGTGTGACTCACCTCCACATAATCAACCCCATTATTTTAAGAAGTTCCGAATTTGGCCGTATAAAATATTTTCTTCCTCTTCCCTTTTCCATAAAACATGGGAAAAACTATAACACCCCAAGATTGCATAGTGTGTTATTTCATCAAAATTATTCAATAACTTGAACTACACAAAACACTGAGTTCAAGCACACTATGACTTACCGAACAAGCCGTTCAAAAGAGGTTATGAATATTATTAACTAAATTTTTAACCTTTCATAATACATATAATTTTAGAATCCATATTATTAGTTTCCTAGACATAATGTAAGAACAAATTCCTTTTTTCAGATAAAAGAAGTATTTTTTAAAAATGCACTTTTACCAACATTAATAGTGATCCATTTTTAAATCCAATATTTTAAACTTTTATATATTCAATTTTTCAAATAAATTTATTCTTTACAATGGAGATATAAAAAAAATTTACAATGTAACACCCCAACCTTCCACGGTACCATTTTATTTGAATAATACAGTAGCGTGTGTTGTACGCAACTTCGAGTTCTAACACACACCACAACCAATCAAACTAACAATTATGAATAGTAATACCTAATTTTTGAAATTATATATATTTTATATTTAAGAATGGACTTCATTTTTATATTCAGAATATCGAATTTATCCTAGGGTGAATTTTGGAACTTTTCGGATAACACATTTATTTTGATGAATAGTGAGAATTACTAAATTTTAATTAAAAACAATTTTTTTAATCGAAATGATTTATATTGATAAATTAAGATTTTTAGTGGTTTTAAAGTATATTTAGAATATATTTTTACCATTTAATAAAATGTTGGTCATTGGACATAATTTCAAAATTAAACCGAACATAATCAAGTATCAATCTTTTGATATTTATTATATCTTAAAAACACGCTTTTTGTTTTGTTAGCAAGATTTAATTTTAAATTAATTTCTTCCACTTATGTGTTCTGAATTTGAAAAAATGGATTCCATATTTGGAATCAGGATGTTCATATTGGTTAAATGGGTAACTTTTATTTTTATACATTTTGAATAATTACTGCGGTAAATATTTTATTTACCATGGTTAAAGGTAAATCCAGTAAATAAGGGTTAAAAAATAATATTATAATAATACTAAATTACCCTAAAACGTGTCCTAACCTTATTGGTTGATACATATTTGACAATAGGAATCTTTGGGTCGATTTTGGGACCCCATGGATCCACTTGTAGGTGATAGGGGCACTTTATTTTAATTAAGTTAAAATAAGTACAAAAATGACATAAGCACATAACTTTTAGGAAACAAATTTTTACATAAGGATATATATGTTGGATATTCGACTATAAATATTCATTATAAATCTAAAACTATTTCTAACATAATGGTATTTTATTTATAATTTTGAGACATTAAATAATTTAATTTATTTAAGACACAATGATGATGCAGTAATTACCATAATAGTAAAAAATTAAATTAATTGATATTATAAATACCCAAATAAATATAATTTGAGACTTTTAATGAATTAAACTAATTTTCTAGTATAATATGACATATTAAGATTGATTTAATTGAATTTTTTCGAAGTAATAATTATGTTATGAGTTTCAGAAAAATCAACTATTGAATATTGTCAAAATTGACATAAAAGAGTTTTTAAAAGAAATATTATATTAATAATTGATATTAAATTCCTAAAAATATAAGGATCAGCCAAGAAACTTATATCATTATAGTTGTATCATTAATTTACCACTTTAGGGTCTCTTGGAATTATATAGTAAGTTTATTAACTATATAATATAAAAATACAAAGTGACATGCTAAATGTCAAACTAATTAACTAAGAGTTAAAACTAAAATATTTGGTAATATAATGACCCAACCCTATATATATACTATGGGGTGATTTGTTTTCTACCTATACCCACCTTAAAATTTAAATAATACACTTTGGAGCCATTAGAAACTGAATATGGATTTATTATAAATTAATATTTCTAGCTTTTCCAAAGGTGCCCCCAACCCCTCTTATAAAAGGGCTCTCCTCCTTCTCATTTCTTCAAACCTTCAAAGCCTTTTGGTTCGACCAAAATCTGCCCCAATACTATCCCAAAATCCCTCACTACATTATAGAGGCCTTAATTTGATCAGAAATCCATCCTAAGGAGCCCTTTTGATCAAATCAAAAGGAAGAACCCAAAAAAGAGGTAATGATTTCACCACCTTTTTCCATGTTCCTTTCTTCTTCCACATCTTCTTCCATTGTTGTTACCATTATAAAATAACAACTACAGTATCATATATATATTGTTATGTTATTATAAATATGTACAACCATATTCAGTATTCTATCCATCCTTAGAATAACATGTCACCATATATGCGTACGTACGGCTTACCGTCTCTACGCCATGGTGTAATTGTTATTCAATAAATTATTATTTGGATGGGTATAATAATGATGTGTAATTCATGTAAATAATAAATGTAACATGATAATGATTCTGTATATATTATATACCATCCAATTATATATTATTTTAATATCCAAAGAATGATATTTCCGCTCGTGCATACGTACGGACTACCGTCTCCACGAACGCGATGAGATTCATTCTCCATCATATCCATTCAAGTATTATTCTCATTTGATGATTAAAAATAGTATCTAAGGACTTGATATCATTCTGTATATTATTAAGATACAACCTATCCATTACACACATGCCTTACATAACAAAATATATAAAATAAAATGAGTAAGTTAACTCCCAAAACAATGATAATACAATGATATTATTAACAAATCAATGTTAAAAGATCATATATGATATCATATTAATGTATATGCTTATTGTATAATTTAATAACAATTATTTCACCATTATATAGGAGGTTAAACTACCCCAACCAATGAAAAGTACATGGTAAGGTTTTATTTCAGAATCTCTTCATTATCCGAGGTTGTTTATATGTAATAATCTACTGGGATCTCATTATCATCCACATCCATGTTTCTAAAAATGTATTTGAAAACATTTTTTAAAAGTATATGGGTTAAATTCATTTATACCCATGTTTTAATTTCCATAAGGGTTTTATAAAGGAGTCTTTCAGTCATTTTCCAAACAAGGTGCTTTTTATCCTTTTTGACAGAATTAAGGTAAGAATGTTTTTTTAACTTATACGGCGGGTGTGGTTATTTTCCGCAGTTATAAAATCGTCAAATCTTCCCTTAAAATCTTATAAGAATATTTCCAAAGTAAATGATTTATTTTATAAATATGTTACTTTTTAATGATTTCAAAATGAATTTTTTAAGAATTTGTGAAATGTACTATTTATCAAGATCATAATTTTAAATTTTTTAAAGATTTGTCTTTCTAAATCTTTTAAATTAATGACAATGTTTTCCAAATGATTTTAAGGATTTATTTATATGGAAATGAATGTTTTGAAATGAAATTTCTTTTCAAAAGTATCAATGTTTTATGGGACACTTTTATTCAAAAATATCTTTTAAATTACTTATTAAATGAGTGACTTTTTAATGATTTAAAAAAAGAGATATTTCTCTAAAAAGAGTTTTGATTTCATCTATGTCAATATCCTTTGATGGATTTTACGCTTATTTGAATTTGATTTATTATGATAGAAAACTTCTATATTCTATTGAATGTTTTGTGATATGTTTGACTGTGGATGTGCTATTTTTATACAATTTATAGTTTATGGTGAAAGTATTGACATTTCGTATGCTAGTTTTAATATGAATGCTTATGTCATGTTTAAACCTTTTCATATGGGAATGCATTGGACTTAATATGTGATGGGTGGAGCCCGCTATAGCTCCTCGATGCATCGGTAGGTCTCATGAGACATACTAGTGTCTTGGCACAAGGCCCTGTCAAAATCTTATTTGTAGTCTTGGCATGAGGCCTTGGCTATGTGTTTATGATAGTCTGGCATTATGCATTCCATCATTATGAAAGTGGATATTGATATTGCATGTGATTATTCGATTATTATAATATCCATGTGAATAAGTAAATGGCATTATTTCATTTACTTTTTCCATACTATGTTGATGTTCAGGTTTAATGTGCTATTGTTTTAATTATACGTTGCTTTAAATGTTTATTCTTATTTTTGAATGATTCTGCTATATTGTTATCCTTACTGGGCATTTGAGCTCACCCCTTTTCTATATTTTATTTTTCTCAGTTAATGAAGAAGTAAATTATGAATGACCTGCAGGGATATTATGTGGGGATATGAGTGTGGAGTTTGTAGACAATATGTTGTTGTAGAAGTTTTTCACTTTATGATGTAATGTAAGACTTATGAATATATCTAGTGCTTCCAAGGCTACTAAACCAGTCGGTCTTTCGAGATTTGATCCTTCTTGTGATCATGCCAATGTTTTGTAATAATGCACCGACTCTGGGTAACTGGGTTTGGGGCGTTACAGTTGGTATCAGAGGAAGTTTAGTACAAACCTTGGAAGCTAGATTTAGAAAAACTCTGATTAGAGCACATAGATATAAGATAGACTATGAGGATTAGTAAAGAATAACTTCATAGAATTTTGGTATTTTTTAGATTTTGTGAGTTTTTCATGATATACATCCATATCTGGATATGAGCAGGTAGAGGCGGCTCTAGCACAGATGTATTTAGGGGTAAAACCCGAAAACACCACTTTGAACTAGACTCGAATGGGAACTAGTGCACGACAATGGGCCTTGCAGCACTCTTGGTTATGACACTCCCAGGGGATATGCTTAGGATAATTCTCATTTTCATTAAAACCATTATTAAGGGTTTATGAGTATATATTTCTTCAAAGGAGACATTTTTATTATTATGGATAATATCCATAAACTATTTAATTTATGTTATGTGGTTTACGTGTTTGGGATTATGTGTTGTTATTCATAAACTAATGTAGTGTATGCCATTGTTTAGAAATGGCACCCAGAAGAAGGAATGAGAACTCTAGGAATGAACATGATCCAATGAGAAAGAAGGATCATATCTTTCATGGTCTTAAGCCAGAATTTATAAGGGAAATAGTCTCCCATGTATTATCATCATATGAATAAATAAGATCATGTGTTGATAAGATAAGTAAAGAGTTTACTGAATACTATGGATTTTAAGGGAAGCAAGAGAAGAAACAGATGGAAGAGATAAAAATAAATAAAGTGAAGAGGGAAAAGAAAATTTTTCCAATATGTGATAACTGTTGGAAGAAACACCCTGGAACTATCCTGAAAGGAATGGGAGATTGTGATAAGTTTGGAGGAAAAGGGCACAAAGTACATGACTACATGGGTAAGGAAATGGTTTCAAATGTACAATGCTTCATTTTCAAAGAGTTTGGACACTATGCGAACCTATGTCCCTGTCATCAGACTATGCCGCAAATGATGCTATTGGATAATAATCAAGTTATGATACTACCACAGATAAAGAGGAATGATTAGAGTTCTTATGTTGATTATATCATTTGAGTGTTGTATCAGCAATGTACTTGTTATATTAATTATGGAGTATATAAGGATTGTACTGCATTACTATTTCATTAAGGACTTGCGATTATGTGGAACAAAGAATAGTGACTCAATAGAAGGTTAAATTTTTGGAAAATATAAGGTTGAGAGAAAGATAAACCATAATATGGTTCTGATACCAAGGTAGTTATTTTAGATTAATAAATGATTGATTTGGATAAATTATATTGGATATTCTTGGCTACCATTAAACTGATTTATGATTTGTATATTCCATCATTGTTGGGGTTTACATAATTTTTTGATTGAAAGAGTATATCTATTATTCTATGTAGAGGCCCGAAACTTGACATACATGGACATTATATTACTTTTGCGGAATACATAGTACATAACAAAAACACACACACACAAGGATCGTAATAGTTTAGTGTCTTTGGAAACTCGGAATATAATCTTCTAATAATGGTGGAAGATCTTCATCATCTTCCATAAAGATCTTCCTTTTTATACCTAATATCTTTCTTTATATCTTGGGTAAAAGAAAACATAAAAGGGTGAGCTCAAATTCTCAGTAAGGGTAAACAAAAGAAATATCAATCACATCATATACATAAGAACATAGCTTTTGGAAATCTTAACCTGTAAAAGAGATCATAATATCATAACCTGGGATAACTCATGGCAGTGAAATGTAATCACAATAATCATAACTTAAAACATGAAACTTTGTGGAACACACACATAATCAAAGAGAATCATTTCTTGTTAGTCAAGACTCATTTCCAACACTATCTTAGTGGACAAAGTCCCTTTCTAAACCGATTCACCCTTGTTTCAGTCCTCTTTAGCTGGACCGGTATAACTTACCATTCCAGTCATGTCTATCTCATGAGATATAAAATCTCTACCCAATGCATTCGGGGGAGATATAGGTTCCACCCATCTCATAATGATACCATTCTTATGTGTGCCACAAAATCATAAATCATACATCATTTCATAACCCATGTAATAAAAATGGTAATCTTAAACATCATGACATCATAAAACAATTCATATAAGATAAAGGAATTCATAAAAATAATTCCATCACAACATTATCAAATCAATGTAATAATAGAGATAAAAACAGAACCCTTTATTATCTTAGATGGAAAATAATTTTGATAAAACACTTGAACTCCATTCTTGAGGAAAATATCCTTTCTTCTTCAAAAACATTTCTTCTTTCATAACATGTCATGCGACTTTAAAATTAAAGAAGTTGATTAAAAATAAACTTGAAAACTTGTAAAGGAAGTTTCTTGGAAATAATTTTTTAAAAATCCATTCATGTCGTATATATTAAAAAAACATTCTTCTCGTACTTTTGTCGGAAAAGTCAAAAAGTACCTCATTTGAAAAAATGACAAAAGATTCCTTTCATATATTTTACTAAAAACTCACCGAAGGATAAAATTGGATTTAAACAATTATAGGTGGATGGAAATAATATTACATATTGAGGAAACATGGATGTGGATGATAAAATACACCCCAGTAACTACCAAAGTATAAACAATCTTGGATAAAAATTAGATTGTGATATTTCCATTACCTTAGGTCCGATTTGATTTGTACGTGTCTGAACCTCCTGTATAATGATTTAAATAATGTTATTGACTTATTCCAGAATCATATTAATTGTTATTATATCTTATATGGTCCACTTATGACTTTATATTACCCGTTCTTTTGTAAATTAATGTTAAAGTAGAGTTTTGGGTAAAATCGTCTCATTTGTTGTTCGTGTTTTTAACATGTAATTATTAATATGATTACATTGATCATGATTACTTATATCCAGAATGTAAAACGTGATTTATATATAATATATATTCATAATATACATGTATATAATATTTTGATAAATGGAATGAAATACACCGTTCTTGGAGACAGTAGTCCGTACGTACGCATGAACGCTGTTTTTGTTTCCTTATTGAATTGAATGGAATTAAGTAGATGACATACATATAAATATACATAAATCCAGTATCATTATTATGTCATATATTTCATTAGTACTTATTATATATATACTTTATAATCATTCATGAATGGTTAATGTGGAGAATGAATCTCATCGCGTCGTGGAGACGGTATTCCGTACGTACGCACGAGTGATGATATCGTTCCCATGGTCATGGAATTGTGTTGAAGTGTATGTATACTATTTCAGTATCAAAATCACTTCATAATAATCATATATAGTTACTAATTACACCATTATACCCATCCAATTACGGTGGTGGCGGAAAATAGATTACACCACGGCGTGGAGACGGTATTCCGTACGTACGCATGCGCGGTGATTTCCTTTTTCCGTAGGAGGGATAGAAGGTTAATTAGAGTTGTTTCATATTTATAATAACATATCAGTATATAATAAATACTGATGATGTTACTTCATCATGAAACAACTAAAGAAGAAGACGTTGAAGAAGAAAGAAATTGGAAAGGATCGGTAATGGATATTACCTCTTCTTTGGAGTGCTTCTTTGAGACCTCCTTTTAGGGCACTAAAATTGGTCTTTTAAGAATACCAGGACCTCTAGTATGATACTAGGGAAGTGGAGAAGAGATTTTGGAAGGGGTTGTCCGAGCTTGAATGCTCAAATTGGTGTGAGGAGGAGAGGGAGGAGGTGACTTTTTATAAGGGAGGAGAGGGGCACGTTTGGAATAACTAAAAATATTATTTTATTATAAAGCCATATTCGGTTTTAAATAGCTCCAAATTGATTTATTTAGATGATAAGGTGGGGATGGGTCTCAATATTCTCATAAAATATAATTTAGACAAGTTTAGGTTCCTATTTTAACCTTATCATTTAGATTTAACATTAAGTTAAATAATTTTACTTTTACCGTGTCTTCTTGTGTTCTTACACTATAAGGTTAATAAACTTACTATAAGATGCCAAACGAACCCCAAATTGTTTATTATTAATATATATAACCTTATCTAAGTCATATGTCCGATCCTTATATTTTTAGGAATAAAATAACAATTAATAATATAATATTTGTTTTAAAAACTATTTTATTTCAATTTTGACACTATTTAGTAATTGATTTTTGTGAAAATCATAACAGAATGATAAGTTCGAAAACAGTTACTTGAATCAATACTAACATGTCATAGTAACCTAGAAAATTAGTGTAATTCATAAAAAGTATAAAATTATTTTTATTTGGGTATTTATAACATCAATTATGTCAATATTTCATTAATAAGATAATTACTGCATCATCGTTGTGTCATAAATAAATTAAATTACATAATGTCTAAAAATTACAAATAAAATACTATTATGTAGGATATCTCTTTAGCTTTCTAATTAATATTTATAGTCGAAATTATATTATTTATAACCCTATATTAAAAATGTTTTAGTAAATAAACATTGATTTAAACTCTTTTAACTCTTCTTTGAATTAAATAATAATAAATGTCTTAATCTAATCTAAGTGGCCCTAAATGATAATATTTTACACTTAAGGTTGTTTTTGGTCGAGATACACTTGTCCAATAGGATTAGGACATGTGTTAGGGTATTATTAATAACATTTTTACCCTTAATTACCCTATTTACTTTTAACCGTGGTAAATAAAAGTAAAAAGTTACTATTCACCAAAAATTATTTTCATCTCATTGAACCACATTTTACTTAATGACATCAACCTTGTCTATCGGATTTTTGAAATTACATTCACAAAAGTGGTAAAATTATGATTTACGAAAAAATTAATTTTTTTAACTACCACTTAGTAGTTTCACTATTCATCAAAAATTGAAGTTTTTCACAAAAATGCCAAAATTTCACCCTAAGCTATAATTGATATTCCATGTTCAAAAATGATTTCTATTTTACAAAATTCACAACATATAAGTTGCATTAATTAATTATATAATTAATTTCCACTATCACAACAAATAGCGTGTTTTTAAGAGATAATAACTATCAAAATATTAACATTTGTTTATGTCTGGTGTAAATGTGAAATTACATCCAATGACCAAAATTGTATTGAATTGTAAAAATATATTATAGATATACATTAAAACCACTAAAATTAATAATTTATCACTATTAATTATTTCTATTAAAAAAGTTGTTTTTAATTAAAATTTAGTAATTTTCACTATTCATCGGAAAATGAAAGTTATCCGAAAAGTTCTAAAATTTTACCCTAAGCTAATTTCGATATTACGAATCCAAAAATGAATTCCATTTTGAAAAAAAATACATAAAATTTCAAAAAGTGGTTATTACTATTCATAACGGCTAGTTTTAATAATATTTTAATAGCATATTGTTGTTTAGTGAAACTCGTTATTGCGTACTACACACGCTATCGAGGAAGGTCGCGATTGCGTGTAATGGAAGGCAAGTCAAGGATGTGTGTTGTGAAAGCATATTTTGGTGTAGCGTACAACACAAGACATTAGTGAAATTAAAAAGAATATTTTTCATAAAATCTTGGGCTATTACATTCTACCCCCCGTAAAATGAATTTCCCCCTCGAAGATCATCGGGGTTATAAATGGATTACTATTAGAAAGTTTCTTTAATTGAAACCCTCATCGTAAAAAGGAATACCAAAAACAATCTTTAAAAAAAAAGTATTAAACTTAACGGTTACCCAAACAAACTAATCACTAGGGTTCCACATAGGTGAAAATATGGATATGGAAGAGAAATATAACCATCATGTTCTGATGGGTAGTGGTAGAGAACATGTCTATGGAAAATACAGCAATCAAAAATCCATAAATTTGTGACGATCTAAGCTACCATCTGATTCATCAGATATAAGATCACTAGGACAACATTTTTGGTTTTCATGTTCATTTCCCTAAAGTTGAAGAATTTGAATTAGAATAAATACTTACTCTATTTTGGAACAATCTCACTGTTGTTCGTGCCTTGAACAATTTCCACTTCATCTTAAATAAATGAAGTTGAATTTGTTATTCGTGAAGTGTTAGCAGATCATGTGATAGAATGACGGGTCATTCCATCTATCTCAAACAAAAGGTTAGCAAAAGTTATTAAATATACATAAGTCCTTCTATAGTGAGATTAATCATATATGGTTCCTAAAATGGACTTATACTTCATATATCATACTTCTTAATATAATAAAACTATTTTCTACTAAACAGGGACTTCCTGTAGGCCAGTGGTAGGTGATAAAAGCCAGTCGCACTTCAGTTGTGGGTTCGATTCCCACAGCCATGTCCGACGCGATGGGCTGTCGCCCGTCCTGTAGGTTGTCCTTTTTCTAAAACTACATTACTATAACATCACATCAATAATATCGAAAAAAGAACTTCTATCCTTAAACAATACTAATTTATGTCCAACATAATCCATTCTAGTCTTTAGGCTTATCCATAATACTGTAGTCCATTGTCATAATATAGTGAAAATGATTACCATAGATTTAATACCATCTTTGATCCCCATATATCATAAGATATGTTTTGTTGGTTACATTCCAAACATTCAATGTCCTTAATCATGTATTCTCTTAAATAATGAATACCAATTGAACCTTAGTGAAAACATGAATGGAGTTAAAAGTTAACACTTTCCACATACCAAATTCCTCAAAATTCTATATACTCAAACCATGATATCACTTAGTCCTTATATCAATCATGAGCTCACGAATACTGTTAAACATATCATTTTCTCGTTTTCCCTTCATTATGCGCATAATATCTCAATCACTTTGAATACTACATTAGAAAAATACATAAATATTCCAATACTCCATGATACAACATTATTTTGAAATCCCATTACATAAAAACTTAATCATTCCACCACATCGTTGTCATATTCAACATCGCCAATAGTGATCACATGTGACTTCCCTTTGTCCTTTGCCTTCGGTGGTTGCTCATGTTGATCATCACTAACCCTTGGATTAGGGAATTTATTAGCATAATGCCCCATTTCCTTGCACTTGAAGCATTGAAGTGTTGGTGGTTGCGTTCTCTACAATGTTTGCTTTATTCACATCATTAGAATCCTTTTTTCCATTACTTCGACATTCAGTTGCTCGATGACCTTCTGTTCCAAAAATAAAACATTTTCTAGTCCCTTTAAGACAATCTCTACCATGCTTATTTCCACACTTTGTGCATAAGAAAACATTCATATTCTTTTCAACATTATTCTGAGATTTCTCCTTGAAATCCATCTTTTGTTTCTTGTCAAAACAATGAGATGGATATATAACACCAACTTCGATTTCTACCTTGATAGCACAACTCACAATTTCTTCATAGCTACTGAAGTCTCTTATATCTAATGCCCTTCGTATACTTGGTTTTAAGCCACTGAAAAATCGATCAACTTTACTTTCAGGTTGGATGATAATGCCAGATGCATACCTTGCAAGTCTTGTAAAATTCTCTTCGTATATTCCAACAGATTCATCATCCTTTTGCTTTAGTTCAAGAAAATCCTTCTCCATCATTGTTCGAAGAATACGAGGGAATTACTTATTGAAAAATAAGTTCTTGAACTCGTCCCATTCCATGGACACAATTTCATCTCGTGGCCACGTATTCTTGATAAGATTCCACCATTGATCAGCTTCACCTTCCAAACGATATACTGCTAAGATGACATTATCATGTTCAGAACATTGAAGAACTGAAAATATCTTTTCAGTAGTACTGATCCATTGTTCAACAACATGTGGATCAAAAGACCCACTGAAAGAAGGTGGACGTTGCCTCATGAAGGACTCAATAGAATATTGTTCCCTTCTCTGCTCATTTGGAAGTCCATAATGATTCAAAGCTTGTGTAAGTATAGCAATAAGATTTTGCACTCCATCTCCCATAACATTTGTTTGTTCAGAAGGACAATCATTGCACTGTCCATTGCATTGATCAACACGGTTCCTTCGGGTTCCAGCCATCGTCTAAAACCCAAAAAGAATAGTGTGAGAGGATACAATCATGCTAGGGAAAACAACATACTAAAGGGGAGTTACTTCAATATCTAACATATTAGGTTTAATTCTATGATCGTTAGCGTAATTCTAGTACTATAACCTATACGTATACTTAACCTTGGGGACATCCCTAGACATACCTTAGAAATATCTCTAGGGATCTCACTAACGTTTTCGCATCATAGTTTCCTGAGGTTGACTAAACCTTTCCTCTGATACCAACTGTAGAGGCCCGAAACTTGATGTACATGGACATTATATTACTTTTGCGGAATACTTAGTACATAACAAAAACACACACACACAAGGATCGTAATAGTTTAGTGTCTTTGGAAACTCGGAATATAATCTTCTAATCATGGTGGAAGATCTTCAACATCTCCCATAAAGATCTTACTTTTTATACCTAAAACCATTCTTTATATCATGGGGAAAAGAAAACATAAAAGGGTGAGCTCAAATGCTCAGTAAGGGTAAACAAAAGAAATATCAATCACCTCATATATATATAAGAACATAGCTTTTGGAAATCTTAACCTGTAAAAGAGATCATAATTTCATAACCTGGGATAACTCATGGCAGTGAAATGTAATCACAATAATCATAACTTAA
The DNA here is from genome assembly GCA_963277665.1 of Viscum album. Classification (NCBI taxonomy): domain Eukaryota; kingdom Viridiplantae; phylum Streptophyta; class Magnoliopsida; order Santalales; family Viscaceae; genus Viscum; species Viscum album. The sequence goes on from OY728162.1 coordinate 544,574,369, forward strand.
AACATGAAACTTTTTGGCATACACACATAATCATAGATAATCGTTTCTTGTTAGTCAAGACATATTTCCAAGACTATCTTAGTGGAAAATGTCCCTTTTTGAACCGAGTCACCCTCGTTTCAGTCCTGTTTTACTGAACCGGTAAAACCTACCATTCCAGCCATGTCTATCTCATGAGATATAAAATCTTTACCCAATGCATTGGAGGGAGATATAGGTCCCACCCATCTCATAAGGATACCATTTTTATGTGTTCCGCAAATTCATAATTCATACATCATTTCATAACCCATGTAATAAAAATGGTAGTCTTAAACATCATGACATCATAAAACAATTCATATAAGATAAAGGAATTCATAAAAATAATTCCATCACTACATTATCAAATCAATGTAATAATATAGATAAAAACAGAACCCTTTATTATCTTAGATGGAAAATAAATTTGATAAAACACTTGAACTCCATTCTTGAAGAAAATAACATTTCTTCTTCAAAAACATTTCTTCTTTCATAACATGTCATACGACATTAAAATAAAAGAAGTTGATTAAAAATAAACTTGAAAACTTGTAAAGGAAGCTTCTTGGAAATAATATTTTAAAAATACATTCATGCCGTATAAGTTAAAAAAACAATCTACTCGTACTTTTGTTGGAAAAGTCAAAAAGTACTTCATTTGAAAAAACGACAAAATATTCCATTCATATCTTTTACTAATAACTCACCGAAGGATAAAATTGGATTTAAAAAATTGTATGTGGATGTAAATAATATTACATATTGAGGAAACATGGATGTGGATGATAAAATACACCCCAGTAAATACCAAAGTATAAACAATCTTGGATAAAAATGAGATTGTGATATTTCCCTTAACTTAGGTCCGACTTACTTTGTACGTGTCCGAACCTCATGTATAATGATTTAAATCGTGTTATTTACTTATTATAGAATCATATTCATTGTTATTATATCATATATGGTCCACTTATGAGTTTATATTACCCGTTCTTTTGTAAATTCATGTTAATGTAGCGTTTTGGGTAAAATCGTCTCATTATCGTCCGTGTTTTTAACTTGTAATTATTAATATGATTACATGGATCATGATTAGTTATATCCAGAATGTAAAACATGATTTATATATAATATATATTCAGAATATACATATATATAATATATTGATAAATGGAATGAAATACACCGTTCATGGAGACGGTAGTCCGTACGTACGCATGAATGCTGTTTTTGTTTCCTTATTGAATTGAATGGAATTTAGTAGATGAAATACATATAAACATACATAAATCCAGTATCATTATTATGTCATATAATTCATAAGTAATTATTATATATATACTTTATAATCATTCATGAATGGTTAATTCGGAGAATGAATCTCATCGCGTCGTGGAGACGGTATTCCGTACGTACACACGAGCGATGATATCTTTCCCATGGTCATGGAATTGTGTTGAAATGTATGTATACTATTTCAGTATCAATATAACTTTATAATAATAATATATAGTTACTCATTACACCATTATACCCATCCAATTAAGGTGGTGGCGGAAAATAGATTACACCATGGAGTGGAAACGGTATTCTGTACGTACGCACGCGCGGTGATTTCCTTTTTCCGTAGGAGGGATAGAAAGTTAATTAGAGTTGTTTCATATTTATAATGACATATCAGTATATAATAAATACTGATTTTATTACTTCATCATGAAACAACAAATGAAGAAGAAGTTGAAGAAGAAAGAATTTGGAAAGGATCGGTAATGGATATTACCTCTTCTTTGTAGTGCTTCTTTGCGACCTCCTTTTAGGGCACTAATATTGGTCTTTTAAGAAGACCAGGACCTCTAGGATGATACTAGGGATGTGTAGAAGATATTTTGTCAGGGTTTGGCCGAGCTTTAATGCTCAAATTGGTGTGAGGAGGAGAGGGAGGAGGTGCCCTTTTATAAGGGAGGAGAGGGGCACCTTTGGAATAACTAAAAATATTATTTTATTATAAAGCCAAATTCGGTTTTAAATAGCTCCAAATTGATTTATTTCGAATATAAGGTGGGGATGGGTCGACATCCTCTCATCCAATAGAATTTAGACAAGTTTAGGTTCCTATTTTAACCTTATCATTTAGATTTAACATTAAGTTAAATAATTTTACTTTTACCGTGTCTTCTTGTGTTCTTACACTATAAGGTTAATAAACTTACTATAAGAAGCCAAACGAACCCCAAATTGATTATTATTAATATATATAACCTTATCTAAGTCATTTTTCCGAACTTTAGATTTTTAGGAATAAAATAACAATTAATAATATACTATTTTTTAAAAAACTATTTTATGTCAATTTTGACACTATTTAGTAATTGATTTTTGTGAAAATCATAACAGAACGATAAGTTCGAAAAAAGATACTTAAATCAATAATAACATGTCATATTAACCTAGAAAATTATTGGAATTCATAAAAAGTCTGAAATTATATTTATTTGGGTATTTATAACATCGATTATGTCAATATTTCATTAATAAGATAATTACTGCATCATCGTTGTGTCATAAATAAATTAAATTATTTAATGTCTTAAAATTAAAAATAAAATACCATTATGTATGATATCTTTTTATCTTTCTAATGAATATTTATAGTCGAAATTATATTATGTATAACCCTATATTAAAAATGTTTTACTAAATAAACATTGATTTTAACTCTTTTTACTCTTCTTTGAATTAAATAATAATAAATGTCTTAATCTAATCTATGTGGGCCTAAATGATAATATTTTACACTTAAGGTTGTTTATGGCCGCGATACACTTGTCCAATAGGATTAGGACATATGTTAGGATAATATTAATATCATTTTTACCCTTAATTACCCTATTTACTTTTAACCGTTGTAAATAAAAGTAAAAATTTACTATTCACCAAAAATTATTTTCATCTTATTGAACCACATTTTACTTACAGACATCAACCATGTCTCTCGGATTTTTGAAATTCCATTCACTGAAATGGTAAAATTATGATTTATGAAAAAATTAATTTTTTTAACTACCACATAGTAGTTTCACTATTCATCAAAAATTGAAGTTTTTCGGAAAAATGCCAAAATTTCACTCTAAGCTATAATTGATATTCCAAGTTCAAAAATGATTTCTATTTTACAAAATTACCAACATATAAGTTGCATTAATTAATTATATAATTAATTTCCGCTGTCACAACAAATAGTGTGCTTTTAAGAGATAATAACTATCAAAAGATTAACATTTGTTTATGTCTGGTGTAAATGTGAAATTACATACAATGAACAACATTGTATTGAATTGCCAAAATATATTCTAGATATACTTGAAAACCACCCAAATTAATAATTTATCACTATTAATAATTTTGATAAAAAATGTTGTTTTTAATTAAAATTTAGTAATTTTCACTATTCATCAGAAAATGAAAGTTATCTGAAAAGTACCAAAATTTCACCCTAAGCTAATTTTGATATTACAAATCCAAAAATGAATTCCATTTTTAAAAATAAAATATACAAAATTTCAGTAAGTGGTTATTACTATTCATAACGGCTAGTTTTAATAATATTTTAATAGCATATTGTTGTTTAGTGAAACTCGTTATTGCGTACTACACACGCTATCGAAGAAGGTCGCGATTGCGTGTAATGGAAGGCAAGTCAAGGATGTGTGTTGTGAAAGCTTCTTTTGGTGTAGTGTACAACACGAGACATTAGTGAAATTAAAAAGAATATTTTTCATAAAATCTTGGGCTGTTAAATTCTATAAGGAATAAGGGATCATGAATGTAATCAATAAGGTTTTATGGAAATTCAGGATGTTGTAGTGTTTTAAATGAATACACGATGAAGGTGATAAAATTTCATTATGCGGTAAAAAAAGGGATCTTCATTGTGTTTACCTTCCTTATAAAATTTGGACTGATGTATTTTGGATAGTTCTAGTTTGGATTATTTTGTACTGCCAAAAAAGGACAACTCGGAGGTCGGGCGGCAACCCGTCGCGTCCGGCAAGGCCGTGAGACTTGAACCAACAACTAAAGGGCGACAAGGGTGTATCACCTACCAATAACCCACGTGATGTCCTGGATTGATTAATGTCATTTTTTAATGGTTCTGCTAGATGAATTATAAATTCATTTTTTAACCCTATACGAATAGGATATATATAATATTATTTTTAAGTTCTATTATCTTTTAGAGTGAAGGATGAGTCTGTGGTAGAAATTAGTTAAAAGATGGAACTCTACTTGTCAATAATATATTTTTCTTATTCTCTTATTCTATGAAGAAATTAATTCTTATACTTTATTTAAGAAATCCTAAAACCAAAAATGTGTTATCCTAATACCCGATGTTTTGTTGAACCGATGGTATTTCAAATCATCATAGATTGATGAATTTAAGGACCTAAATTTTACACTTGTTTGTGATTGATGACATCAATCACTTCATATAAATATTTACATTTTTACTCCAATTATATGTCTCTAATTTCCACCAATGTTCTCCTAATCGAGATCATAATTTGGTGGTGACCCCTTCATTTCTTTTTTCCTCATATTAAGACTAAATTTTAGTAACCTAATTTCCGATGTGGGTTTTCCCAGAAAGATATTTTCTATTTTGAACCTTTTATTTTCGAAGAACAATTTCAAATTTCGAGGATGCAATTTATTGAAGGAGGGGAGGATATAGAACCCCAAGATTGCATAGTGTGTTATTTCTTCAAAATAATTCAATAACTTGCACTACACACAACACTGAGTTCAAGCGCACTATGACTTACCTAAAAAGCCATTCAAAAGAGGTTATGAATAGTATTTACTAAATTTTGAACCTTATATAATACATATAATTTTATAATCCATATTATTAATTTCTTAGACTTAATGTAATAACAAATAACTTTTTTCAGATAAAAGAAGTATTTTTCAAAAATGCACTTTTACCAACATTAATAGTGATCCCTTTTTAAATCCAATATTTTAAACTTTTAAATATTCAATTTTTCTAAATAAATTTATTCTTTAGAATGGGGACATAAAAAAAATTTACAATGTCACACCCCAATCTTCCGCAGTACGCTTTTATTTGAATAATACAGTAGCGTGTGTTGTACGCAACTTTGAGTTCTAACACACACCACAACCAATCAAACTAGCCATTATGAATAGTAATACCTTATTTTTGAAATTATATATATTTTATATTTAAAAATGGACTTCATTTTTGTATTCGGAATATCTAATTTAGCCAAGGGTGAAATTTTGGAACTTTTCGGATAACACTTATATTTTGATGAATAGTGAAAATTACTAAATATTAATTAAAAACAAATTTTTTAATCGAAATAATTTATATTGATAAATTATGAATTTTAGTGGTTCTAAAGTATATTTATAATATATTTTTACCATTAAATACAATGTTGTTGATTTTACATAATTTCACAATTAAACCAAACATAAACAAGTATCAATCATTTGATAGTTATTATATCTTAAAAACAAGCTTTTTGTTTTGACAGTGGGAATTAATTTTAAATTAATTTCTACCACTTCTGTGTTTTGAATTTGGAAAAATTGATTCAATATTTTAAATCAGGATTTTAATATTGTGTAAATGGGTAACATTTATTTTTAGACATTTTGAATTATTACTGCGGTATATATTTTATTTATCATAGTTAAGGGTAAATCCGGTAAGTAAGGGTTAACAAGTAATATTATAATAATAAAAAATTATCCTAAAACGTGTCCTAAACTTATTTTTTGATACATGTTAGACCATAGGAATCGTTTGGTCGATTTTGGGACCCCATGGAGCGACTTGTAGGTGATATGGACACATTATTTTAATTAAGTTAAAATAAGTACAAAAATGACATAAGCATATATCTTTTAGAAAAACATTTTTTGTATATGGTTATATATGTTGGAATTTCGACTATAAATATTAATTATAAATCTAATAAAATTTCCTACATAATGATATTTTATTTATAATTTTTAGACATTAAATAATTTAATTTATTTATGAGACAATGATGATGCAGTAATTACCATAATAGTGAAAAAATTAAAATAATCGATTTTATAAATACCCAAATAAATATAATTTGAGACTTTAAATGAATTAAACTAATTTTATACGATAATATGACATATTATTATTGATTTAATTTACTTTTTTCGATGTAACAATTCTGTTATGAGTTTCACAAAAATCAACTATTGAATAGTGTCAAAATTGACATAAAAGAATTTTTAAAACAAATATTATATTATTATTTGATATTAAATTCCTAAAAATATATGGTTTGGTCAAGAGACTTATATCATGATACGTGATTCATTAATGTTCCACTTCAGGGTTTCTTGGATGTATATAGTATGTTTATTAAATATATAATATAAAAATACAAATTGACATGGTAAATGTCAAACTAATTAACTAAGAGTTAAAACTAAAAGATAAGGTTAATATAATGAACCAAACCTATCTAAATTCTATTGGTTGAATGGTTTTTGACCTATACCCACCTTAAAATTTAAATAATCTACTTTGGAGCTATTAGAAACTGAATATGTATTTATTATAAATTAATATTTCTAGCTTTTCCAAAGGTGCCCCTCACCCCTCTTATAAAAGGTAACTCCTCCTTCTCATTTCTTAACACCTTCAAATCCTTTTGGGTGGGCATAAATCTTCCCCAATACTCTCCCAAATTCCCTCACTACAACCTATAGGCCATATTTTGATCATAATTCCAACCTAAGGAGCCCTTTTGATCAAATCAAAAGGAAGAACCCGATGAAGAGGTAATGATTTCACCACCCTTTTCCAAGTTCCTTTCTTCTTCCACTTCTTCTTCCTTTGTTGTTACCATTATAAAATAATATCTCCATAATCATATATATATTGTGATGTTATTATAAATATGGTACAACCATATTCAGTATTCTATCCATCCTTTGAATAACATGTCAACATACGTCCGTACGTATGGCTTACCGTCTCCATGCCGTGGTGTAATTGTTATTCAATAAATTATTATTTGGATGGGTATAATAATGATGTGTAATTAATGTAAATAATAAATGTAACATGATAATTATTCTTTATATATGATATACCATCCAATTATATATTATTTTAATATCAAAAGAATGATATTGTTGCTCGTGCTTACGTACAGACAACCGTCTCCACGAACGCGATGAGATTCATTCTCCATCGTATCCATTCAAGTATTATTCTCATTTGATGATTAATAATAGTATCTAAAGATTTGATATCATTAAGGATCTGATTAAGATACAACCTAACCATTACAAACATGGTTTATGTAACAAAACATATAAAAGAAAACGAGTATGTTAACACCCGAAACAAAGATAATACTGTGATATTATTAACAAATAAATGTTAAAAGATCATATATGATATCATATTAATGTATATGATTATTGTATAAATTAATAACAATTATTTCACCATTATACAGGATGTTAACCTACCCCAACCAAGGAAAAGTACAGTGTAATGTTTTATTTCACAATCTCTTCATTATCTGAGGTTGTCTATACGTAATAATCTACTGGGATCTCTTTATCATCCACATCCATATTTCATAAAAGTGTATTTCAAAAAAAAAATTAAAAGAATATGGGTTAAAGTCATTTATAACATAGTTTTACTTTTTATAAGAGTTTTATAAAGGAATCTTTCTATCGTTTTCCAAACAAGGTGCTTTTTATCCATTTCGGTAGAATTAAGGTATGAATGTTTTTTAACTTATACGGAGGGTGTGGTTATTTTCCTCCATTATAAAATCGTCGAAGCATCCCTTAAATTCTTATAAGAATATTTTCAAAGTAATTGTTTTATTGTATAATTATGTGACTTTTAAATGATTTAAAAATGACTATTTTAAGAATTTTTGAAAGGAAGTCTTTATCAAGATCATAATTTTAAATGTTTTAAAGATTTATCTTTCTAAATCATTTTAATTAATGTCCATGTTTTCAAAATGATTTTAAGGATTTATTTATATGGAAATGAATGTTTTGAAATGATATTTCTTTTCAAAAGTTTCAAAGTGGAATGGGACACTTTGATTTAAAAATATCATTTAAATTACTTCCTTAATAAATGAGTGACTTATAAATGATTTCAAAAAAGAGATATTTCTCTAAAAAGAGTTTTGATTTCATCTATGTCAAAATCCTTTGATGGATTTTATGCTTATTTGAAGTCGATTTATTATGATACAAAAATTCTATATTGTATTGAATTTCTTGTGATATGTTTGACTTTGGAAGTGCTATTTTTATACCATTCATAGTTTATGGTGAACGTATTGACATTTCATATGCTAGTTTTCATACGAATGTTTATGTTATGTTTAAACCTTTTCATATGGGAATGCATAGGACTTAATATATGACTGGTGGAGCCTGATATAGCTCCTCAATGCATCAGTAGCTCTCATGAGACAAACTAGTGTCTTGGAACAAGGCCTTGGAAAAATCTTATTTGTAGTCTTAGCATGAGGCCTTGGCTATGTGGTTATCACAGTCTGGAATTATGCATTCCATCATTATGAAAGTGGTTATTGATATTTCATGTGATTATTACATTATTAGAATATCCATATGAATAAGTAAATGGAAATATTTTATTTTACTTTTTGCATACTATGTTTATGTTCAAGTTTAAATGGCTTTTGTTTTAGTTATACATTGCCTTAAATGTTTATTCTTATTTATGAAAGTTTCTGCTATATTTTTATCCTTACTGGGCATTTGAGCTCACCCATTTTCAATGTTTTATTTATACTGGGAAGAGAAGAAGTAAATTAAGAATGTCCTATAGGGATATTATGTGGGGATATGAGTGTGGAATATGGAGACAATATGTTGTTGTTGTAGTTTTTCACTTTATGATTTAATGTAAGACTTATGAATATATCTAGTGCTTCCAAGTCTACTTAACCAATCGGTATTTCGAGATTTGATCCATATTGTGATCATGACAATGTTATGTAATAATGGACCGACTCTGGGTAACTGGTGTCGGGGAATTTCATAAACTATGGTATGGTTTCTGGTTTGGATTAATTTAATATACCGGGTCCCAAACCTAAATAATAAAGAATTCCATCATCTTTCCTATATAAACCCACCCAATCTCCCACTTTATCCTTAATCAAAGCCTTTTCAGTTCATCCAACCTTTGCCCTACTCTCTCTATAATCATCCCAAGGTTTGCCAAGCTCCCAATAAGCCTTTAACAAGCATCTCTCTAGCCTTTGGAAACACACTTCCATGTACGGGTTTTTTCTTCTTTCCTCATTTTTGTCCAATTTTATATAAGTTGTTTTTCCAATTTAATTTCAATTATTAATGTTGGGGTATGGTTTCAAACCTCCTTCATACTACCCTATTTATGTTTGAATGATGGGAGACCCATTTCACTCTCATTAAATTCCTCCCATGTACACCTGTTAATATGCTGAAATTCCGAAAGGAACTTCTCTATCCTCATTTACATTCAAGCAATACTTTTGAATAATGAATCTAAATTCAGTTAAAAATTTTGGTATATGTATCTATATGACCTCCTTACTATCCCTTACATGTAAATATGATGCAGAACACCTTTCTCTCTCATTAACCTTTTTTATGAATTCTTATGTCACGTCGTTACGCTGCAGAAATCGCACCGATTTTCTAAGCCAATGCCATTGTGTAGTGAATACCATTCCCATTTCTCCATCAAGGGTATTCACCTTTATGAACATTTACTTATTGATTATAACGTTTCATGTATTAATTCCACATTAATTTATCGTTGAATAAATGATTATGTTTTATGTATCCATGTGTTATAATCTATGTGGCAATCTTATGCATGAAATGAAATTTTTAAGAAGGGTGTGCCCTTATACCACTCTACTACATTGGGTAAAGTATATAATAATGATACATCATGTGCAATGAGTGTTTAATCATACTAATTCAAATGCAACAAGGGTTTACTCGTGCTTCATGTACAATGTGGATTTACTCATACTCCATGTGCAATTACTATTGGCTCACGCTAATTCCATGTTAAGTGTTGTTGCCACATTTCCATGTTACGATTATCATGCTTTATCATGCCTTTATGTTCATATTTCTATTGTTATCTATTAATATGCCTAATTTCTAACCGGTATTATACTCCTCATGTTATTTCATATTTATTCCCTTAGTGGGAATTATAGCTCAACCATTTTTTATGCATGTCATCAGGTTATCCCATGCAATGATAAGTATGAGGGAATTTAGTTGTCATGTTAAGGGCATTTTCAATAATGATGTTGAATTTCATGTTTCATGTTTTTATGTAATGATACTAATCCCAAAAGACACTAAACCTCTCGACCATTTTGTTGTATCAAGTGATGTTTTATGTAATAATTCATGTTTAATTTGTAATAAAAATTATGGTCTCCATATAGGTGTTACTATATATCTCACTAGAATGAGTGTCATGAAACATGTAGTTATTTATGTACCACATTTTTTAAAGTCATTTTAAAAGGTTATTATCTGTGGAGTTTAAAGTCATTTAGTTATTATATTATCCATGTATATTAAATCCATGCGGTAATGATGTTATGTAAATTCATGTGAAATAGTAATCAATATTGTAGCTATACCAAGGTATAGGGATCATTCTTCATTAAATATCCTGATCAAGAATAAATCAAGACACACATAGTTCTATAAGGATTCCCTATAGATAGTAAATTAATTTTCAGAGAGAAATTAAAAGGGGGGATTTTGTTTAATACGGGCTCACTCATGGAATGAGACACAATATTGATACATCTTATGTAGATATGACTCAAAATTATGAGATTGGAGGAATTTCCGATATTATTCCACCATTCGGTCTAGGATTGAGGATTTTGATGTCGTTGTGTATCTCACGGGAAAGGTAATCATGATACATGTCGTTCTTAAGAAATTTGTGCATTATTTTTTCAAGTGACAATGATATCGAGTGTTCCTTATAATTTTATGCATCATTGACCATTATAACCCTTATTAAAGTTTATATGCCTTAACATTGTAGGGAAAATTCTTATTAGAACCTATAAACACACACTCCCTATGCTGGTGTGGGAAACAATGTGTGGTAAAAGAACTTTCTATTGTACAAAGGAAACACAAGTGAAGAATAAGTGTATTTGGATTCTATAAGGGAAAGTCTAGAAGGTATAATCCATAAATTTATTTTATAACATTAAGATAATAATCAATCCATATGTTATTCTAAAAATATTGTGCATATTAATTCCATGTATTGATGAATAAGATAAATCGATGTGAGATGTGGAAAATTTTATGTCATGGACTACGGTTGGAAATAAGGTCATCATTACATGCCTCATTGTCATGAGATTCAAGGTACATTTATTTTTTGAAGAACCATATAATATATAATCTTCTGAAAAGGGGATATGATTTATGATGGGATGTGGGGTATTGAAGTAGCACCAGTGGATAAGACTGAGATGTCATTACATATCAAGAGGGAGAATGAATAAACCCACATTTTGTTCTTGAAAATTTATATCCACATAAATTCAGTTCTAATGTATGTAAAAGGGGTATTTTTAATATCCTAATAGATTGGCTGGACCCAATACATGAATTATATGTGTCACTACATATCTCGTTACAATTATAATCATGAAATATGTATATCTTGAATGTTTCCTTATCTAGGTCATACTTGTACAGAGGGAGTGGGATATTTTTTGATTAATTGACCCAAGAATATAACACAGGCATCACTACATATCTTACCAGAGAAAGAATCAAGCCACTTATAGTTATTAAAAAGACCATGTAGCGTATCATCATGAAATGAGGACATTGGTGACATTGTATGTTATACCTATTAAAGGGACCCAATATCAATTATAAAGTGGAAATTATGTGAGTGGGTTTTATGCTTAGGGATTCCCATATATTTTTTCTCATGTATAATAAAGTGGTTATCTTGACCCATTGATGGCTAAAAGGGATGTTATTGATATTTATAACTAAGATTAAGGCCCATATCTAAAGAACCATGATGAGTGTCTCAACTCATGGAATTTTGTGGGTTTCATAATGTTGATTGTGCGGGACGTTAACCAGGATGTTTAATTTCAGGCAGGTAGGATGAATGGTGTCTTCAGTTTTAGGTCATCTGAATAGAACCATATTTCATGATCTTTATTGTCAGCTGTCATGGACAATGCTGTCACATTGTTTAATGTTGTGCAGAATAGATTTTCTTTCATTCCTTTTGAGGTCATGTGAGAAAAACTAACTATACAGTTTATCTTCTTCATATGGGAGGTATGTCATGTGATTGTAAGAAATATTTATGTAAGAATATTTTATTTTTTGGGGTTGTAATTATATATCCATCTGTTGAGATCATATAATAACCTATGATAGAGTGGACCATGTTTATGGAATAATTTACCTCCCAGTTGTACTTCTTCTATAATATACGAGTCACATATCAGTAGAGTCCTAATGAATAAAATTTCTCCATAAAAAAGGTAGTCACATCACTATTGATACATCTAATAACGAATCCATCAATTACTTGTCAATATTTGACATTCTGGTGATTTGGACCATCATATAGAGTGATGTTGACTGCCCACCACCATATTTACTCCATCCCATATATTTACAAATGAATTTATCCATTTTTGTATTAAAAGATAAGAATCCTCCCCAAAAATATAGGAATATATTAGTCATGGATGGAGATGGAATCATTGATCTATTCTACAATGACATTAACAACTTGAAAGACCATTTGGTGATGGGAAATAATGATGATAATTTCATCCCAATTTGGATCCTCCTAAACAATAGATGTAATTTCTAATGTATCTAACTAGAAATTATGTTACAATAGGATGCAGAATTATATAAACTAACTTGTTAATTTTTCGATTAACCCTAAAATATATTCATTTCTGTGGAATAAAAATTATTTTATGATGGAATAACACTCATTGTTCTATTTTATCACATATTATGACTCGCCTTTTACATCCAGGTAGTCCACTAGTTTTTGGAGTTCTATTTTATGAAGTAAAACAAGTGTATGATATTCAACCTCCATGTGGACCATTGATATGGTGGAAGGATATATTTAAAATCTAGGAGGATATATGACATGGATAACATTTTTTCATAGGGTTTTCTTCTCATATTTGATGTCATATGATGAAGATGATAACCTTTCCTTAGGTTACCCGAAAAACACATTTTGAAGGGATCATATTCAGGATATGTTCTTGTAGCTTATTAAAGGTTGTATCTAAGACATCCATGTGTTCAAAACATTTTCATGACATAAAAAATATATATTCACAATATCATGCTTCAAACATCCCTAATATGTATTGAATATGTGTTGCAAGACACTTTAGCATGTGGAACCTATGTTCCTCATGACAAAGGGTGTTACTTGATAGTAGAATACTCAATGTTGGATTACTCAGTTTGCGGATCTTTAATATTTTAGGTATTTTCAAATTCATTTATACCCTAAATTTATATCATTGATTGAGAGGTCCTGATAACAAACTATTTCATCAACTTGGAGTTTTTTATTAGAACCAGGAAGTCATATTTTAGACTATAATGGTTGAGATAACTGAAGAAAAAAAAACTCTAATTTTTCGATATTTTTTATATTAAAAATTTTGGTAATATTGTTTAGATATTTTACCTATGGGATAAATTTTTCTTTAATGATCTGGTCAAATTCAGCCACAATTTTGGAAGGCTGAGTTGGGTTTTTCAATCTAGAATCTTATATGTTTCCCTGACTAAAACAACCCTACTATTTATTACAAAATAATATATCATTTATTACATAAACAGGCAATATATACAACCCCTATGATAAATAGGTATATTGTATATGAGGCTTCATAACATTACATGACATCTTAAGACATATAATACACATATTTATTGAAAAAATATTTGACATGACCACAACATTACTTCATACATGGGAATTCATGGAATAAAAATAGTAAATACATAAGGAAATGGGGATATATATTTCCCATTAAGGGAATAAGAAAGGCATAACATGAAAAATAAAATACACGTTTGGTAATGGGGACATCAATGAAGAATAATAGAACTATGAATATTAAGTAATTATATAGCATGATTATCATAATATGGAAATGATGCAACAATATAAAACATTGCATCATTAACATAATGGAATCAAGTGACCCCATATCCCAATATGGTGGGAAAATGTCCTAAAATGATTCAGGTAAAAACTTGTCCCAACATGACATATAATGTTAATAAACATTAAACAACCCATTGGAGGGATATCAAGGAACACCCTTGATAATCTATTCAATATCATGCTTAAGTGTGCCACATAGATCATATAACATGGATTCCTTGAACATAATCATTTTTTCAATGATAAATGAATATATAATACATAAATTTTCTTACCATTATATAACTATATGTGAATAATGGTGAACACCCTTGATAGATAAATAAGTATGGTATTCACTACATGATGATTTTGACTTTGAAAAATATGGTGCAATTTCGGCAGCATAATGGAATTATATGAAGATTCATAAATTGGGTTGATGAGAGAAAAAAGGGTATCTCATAATATATACATGAAATAGATAGTAAGGTAATAAGGTAAAATAATATCCCAACATATGAAATGGAACTTATTTGAATAATATAGATGAAATACATGAATGAAAATAAGAAGACAGAAACCCCTTACTGAATTTCGACATGGTAACAGGTGTACACGAAAGGCATTAATGAGAGAGAATAAGGTATCTCATCATTCATAAATAAGGACGCCAACATGGTGAGGGGTTCTAAATTATACCCAAACATTTTTATCTTAAAATAAAATGGTATAAAAATATAAGGTAACATGGATTAAAATGACTTATGAAGGAAACCCTTTCTGAATTATAGTATGGAAACGAGTGTACATAATGGATAATATGACTGATAAATGAGAGTGGATGGGGCTCTCATGATTTATAAATAAAATGGATGATAATGGATACATTTAAAACCATATCAAAGAATTGTAAAAAAGGAAATTAAAAAGGACATAACATGAAAGGAATGATTGGTAAAGCAGAAGGTTGGATGATCCCTTACTTGGATGTGTGATCCAAAAGGCTTGGGACATGATTCGTGGTAGCTTGGTGGAACCTTATATAGACTATAGGGAATGGATAGAAGAGTTAATAATAGTATCATGGAGTTTTAGTTAAGAGTAATGGGTTTTTTGTGGGTTTGTATAGGAAATGAGATGTGCATTCTTTAATATTTCACAAACTTAGGTTTTGGAATCTATATAATTAAATATTGAAAACCATATACGTTTCGATGGATATTGACCATATTTTTTCCCAAACATTAATGTAAAAAATTATTTTATAATAAATAATTTTGAAAATAATAATCTATTATCTGTTCATAGTTGGAGGTGAGTAACATTATTAATGAAATGAATTTAAAATCATTGAATATTTTATTTATTTTGGAGGATTCACTAAGGATTTATAAAATACATAAAAAAGATATAAAATAAAAATATTTTAATGTGAAAAAATATATTGGGTGTATATTTCACATTATAGTATTTATTACATCATAATGGGTTCATTATGATGTCATAAAACACATAATTTATTTATAATGTACAAAATATTTATCCAAAAATTCTACTATCATAGAAAATTATGAAAAATTTACCCTTGAATACATTTGACATCCTGATCCCAAAAAATATTCATTTGATATAAATAAATTCCAAAATATTTAAATTTTCACTTTTAAAATTAATAAAAAAATGTATTGAAAATTCACAGGTTTTGACGAAAAAAGTTTTCAAAACGTTCTAAAAATTACATTTGACTTCATAAAAATTATACAATCTTTTATTCTTCATAAAATTATTTTGATAAAATTATTTTATTAAAATATTAGATATATCAAATATTCAAAAATTCTTTTAAAAAATTCATTTAAAATACACTTTCCATTTTATGAAGAAAATATAACTCTTATCAAACTTATTACCTAATCATATACAGATAAATAACTATTATATTCATCATTTATAAAAATATTTTTATAATATTATTAGTAAAAAACTTATTTTAATATAATAATTTATATATTTTCTAAAATTACCCTTTTTACCTGAAAACTCAATTTATCAAATTTGTCATTATTTAAAGAAATACTATTATCATATAAGAAATAAAAGAATATGGATTTTATATATCAAAAGTATTACGTAATTAGTAACTAATAATTTTATTACACAACCCCTTATAACACCAACATATGACCAAAGGGTACCGAGTGCAATGATGATAGACTCTTAGGGTGGCTCAGATATCATCACTCTGGTGGTAATCTCTATCAACTTGAACTTCTCCCATATGTGATTTTATTCAATCAAAAAATGGTGTAGCTCTGATTTGGCTTTCCCAATAGTAAAGCCCAGAGATTCTACCTCTCTTGAAGCATTGAAAAAATATGATAATATGGCTCGATTCAAATTAATGAGGACATCCTATACTTTTTAGCTATTGAAAGTATTGTTATAACCTTATATTTATATATGTTTTGTGATCATTGGTCAATGGCTATATTATCAATGGTAACGATACCACAAGGTAATTAAACCAAAAAATAAAAAAAAAATCATGTGTTTTATATTTCTATATGAAATTAAATGAAAAGGTAATTTTATTCATAATTTTTTTGGTCATTATATCATTCTCCCCTTAATAAAATTCTCCCTTGAAATTTAATTTTCCCACACTAAAACAGATTAGGATAACTCTGCCTCATCACATCATCCAGTTCCCTTGTTCCTTCTTCAAGTTTGTGGTTTCTCCATATCACTATGATGAGGGTCATTGTATTATTTAGTAGATTTGTTTCCTTATGATCTAAGATCTTCACTATATTATCTTTATAAGAAAGGTAATTATACAATGATAACACCTTTGTATTGAGGGAATGATATGGGTCTGGTATGAAATTCCTCAAAAGTGATAAATGGAATACATATTGTCCATGAGAATGTTTTGGTGGGAGTGCAAGTCGATAGGCCACTACACAGATGCAATCATGGATCTCAAAAGGGTCGATGTATGTTGGAATATGCTTTCCCTTCTTCCCAAATCCCATGACTCTCTTACATGTATATATTCTGAGTAAAACTATATCTTTAACATCAAAATATAGGTCTTGTCGATGGTTGAAATCATAGAACTTTTGACGACACTGAGAATCTTTGATGCATTGTTGGTTGGTATTAACCTTCTTCACCAATTTTTCACCCATATCAGGACCTAGAGGTTTTTTCTCAACAACATCATCCCAATATGTTCGATTTCTGCACCACTTCACATAAAGGGCTTCGTAAGGATCCATTTCGATGCATGAGTTGAAACTGTTTTTGTAAATGAACTCAACATGAGGAATGTGTTGATCCCATCCTCCTTTGAAATCTATATAGTATGCTATCCACATTCCATCAAGTATATGTATAGTCAACATATATTGGATATAAGTTTGGGTATGATTATTTTTACTAAACCACAACATAGTATTCAGATCATGTTAGAGACTCTACCAGAACGTAGAGGTAAATATTGGATCTGAATTCTATAAAATCGATAGTGGTAAAAAAAGCCTTACCAATCCTATGATTTATATCAATTCCAGTTGATCAAATACAAAATCCTCTAAAATTGAAACAAACTGTGCAATATTTGTAAGAATATCCACAGAAACAAAGATTTAATTGTTTCTTTTTTATTTCTTTGGATGTCCACTGACAATGTATATAGTGATGTTCTCCCAGTTTCAAGTGGGTGTGGGTAGTGGTTGCGTCATCCACTTAGAATTATTCCTCCCAGCCTTTACATACTAAAATACCAATAACATGGACATATATTCGGAATCTCCATCTTCATGTTATCCCACCAATAATGCTCTCATAGATCCATATATATCTTAGTGTTTCCGTGGTGGATGGAGAAATTCAAACTATAGAAATCGTCCAAAATTTATTTCATTAATGTCTGATTTTAAGGAACACATAGTCTAGACACAAATATCACTATTCCATTAAAATTAACATTGATAACTGAGGATTTCCAATTTCTAATAGTTTCCACATTCTTCTAAATTCCTACATCATTGTTTTGATAATCCATTAACCTTTTCCAAAGTAATTATTGAGAAATAATTTGTTAAGGGATTGATAATATTCCCTTCATTAAAATTCCCATGTCCATATTCATCAAATATAAGAAGATTGGATCCTTTTCAATTATCATCAATGATGTAATTGTCGGTTCCCTTCTACATAGAGTATCCACCACCTTGGTAACTTATCAATGGTGGTAATGAATTGAGATGTCGTAATCCTTAATGATATTAAACCATCTGCATTGGTACATGTTGATATGTTTCTATGTGAATATATAATTCATACTTTTGTGATCCGTATATATTTCATACTTTCACTAAATTGATAATGTTTCCACATTTTCAAGGTAATTTTCAATGCTTCCAACTACAAATCATGTGTGGGATAGTTTATATCATGAATTTTCAACATTTTGGAGCCATAATAGATGAATGTCTAATTCTCTATCAACACATATCCTATGAACTTCATTGAAGCATCATTGATGTTTATGAATGTATCCTCACTTGTGGGTAGTGTGAGCATATGGTAAGTTATGAGACTCTTCTTCAACTCCATAAATACTTATTCATACTTATCATTCCAAACAAACTTGACTCCCTTCCGAGTTAGATTAGTAAACGTGTATGACAATAATGAAAAAAAATTACAAATAGAATATAATATCTAGCTAAACACATGATGCTATGAATATCCCTCATAGATTTCAGTTTTATCAATCCCTCAATAGGTTTTTTTGGAAGGACGCACAGATATCCCTATGCTTGTGATGACATTCCCCTAGAATGATACTTCCATAAACCAAAACTCACACATGCTATAGTTTTCACAGAGCTTTAGTAACACCCCGAGTTTTTCTAAAAATAAATATAAATGAGTCGAAGTTTCTTTAAATATATATTTTTAATTTTCCATTAAAACATAACTTTTTTTTACTTCTATGTTCTAAATTTCAAGAAACTGTCATCTACATTTGTGTTTAGTATTTTATTTGGAGTCTTTTAGAACAAAATTGTTTTTTGTGAATAGTAGCATACCATTATTAATAGTAATATGAATAATGATATGACCCTAATGTATTGTAAATTTTATTATTATTCAATTTTATTAAGTAATTAAGAAAATATAATCTTGGTTATTCTATCATTGTGATATAGAAGTAATTACATAATTAGAATTGCTAATTTTTTAATTAAGTATGGTTTTTATTAAATATAAGATTAATAATAATTATATAATTAGTTTAAAATAATGGACTTAATTTTTGTAATCTACATATCGATAAATGGTTAGGGTGAATTTTGGGAATTTTTCTGAAACAAATATTTTTCGATGAATAGTAAAAAAATACAGTTTTTAGTTTTGCTATATTAAAAAACATCATTATTGATATATTAATGATGTCATAAATCTATTCGACTTTTGAATAGATAAATAATATGTGAGGTGACCCATGTGGGTCATACAATGTGAAAATATTATGGGCAAGCCGATGGTTTTGAAAATACCACCCATTAGGTGTCCCTTGAAAATTATTAAAATAATCCCTAACTTTTCCAATAAATACAAACTCTTCCCTTCATTGAAATCATTACCAATTCTCCCTTAATGAAGCTCTATAATTCATACCACCATTTTAGTCCCCCCAAGGTTTCCTCAAGCCCTAAGGTCCCAACCTTCACGGTCTAGGTGTTACTCTACAAGGTAAGAAAATTCTCAATTTATTTCTTTTTTTTCCAAATTCTCTTTTATGTTGTATAATTTTCAATTTTCCATACCATGTTATTACTTCCTTATTATTATTGATTTTCTTTATATTATGAATAATTTCTAGATGGGTGATCTTTTTCTACTCTCTTTTTAATATTTTCTAAAACTTGGTTGTGTAACCGTTAGGCTACCGAATTTTTGTATGCGATTTCACAATTTTCATCTATTTTGAGTTAGATCCTTATTCATTTTTCAAATATCCTTACCCATGAGGCATGAATTCTCTATAAATAATTTATACTATGTAATTTATCTTGTTTATGAAAAATTACTCATCTTTATTCATATCCTCTCCAAGTTATTTAAAGAATAAAAAACATTGTTCATTTGTGTTGAATTACCTACATCGTGGACGATGCAAATTCAATATCCATTAATTCTTTCAATTCTAGTAATGAAACAATTTTTATGGTTTAACCAGGTTATAATAAATTTCTTATGACTCACCCATGGGTTAGGAATTCTTTTTTATTCATGGTTCTAATTTATAAGACAAAACGATGTTGTTATTATAAAAGAACCACTAAAAGGATCTAAACGAACATCATTAATGTTCTAACATATGAATCATCCACATGTAATAATTAATAATTATAAATGGAAAAATTTATGTTACTATATATATTTAAATAATACTCCATTCCAATTACGGAGTTTAACTTTAAATCGAAAAGAATTTCCATCATGAACCAATCATGGAAATCATGTTAATAACTCACACAAAAATAGTGAAAAGGAAAAAATACTAACAATTAGCGGTGAAATGATGTCATGAAATGATCATATAAGATGTTTTAACAATGAAATATTTTCTGTAAAATATTAATAACAATATTTTATCCATTATACAGGAGGTTTAAACAAGTTGGAAGTAGGACAAACCAAAGGTATGGGAATTCTTCTCTGGATTTCTATTCTTTGGGTTAACCTTATACATCATTATTAATGTGTTATTTAATTTTTTTTGTTATGGGTTGTATTTATATTATGTTAATTATTTATATTTAAAGTATATATACATACTCCATCCACTATATTAAGTCTCTCTTCAATTTTTTGATATTTATATGGGGCTTTTCATAGAAAATCATCTTTTTAAATTCGGTTTTACGAAATTCTAAATAAATGTTTTCATGGAATTATTCATCTTGATTGATTATGTTTCGGTTATTGGGAATTATTTATGTTGAATGGTGGGACCAATATTTCCCTCCAATGCATTGGGTATTAGAAAGTTGGAGGTCGGCCGTATAGTCAATCCAAATGTAACTACAATGGTTATACAAAGTAAGGTAGCCGTGAGGGTTACAAATTTTTAGGTAGCCAAGATAGTTAAAAGATTATGTAAGTAATGTCCCAAGATACCTTTATGATTATATTTATGTTCTCATGTTTTTGTGGACCTTGTTTAAAACTCATGTTACATGAAGTATGTATATATGGGTGAAAAGCATGTTTTTGAAAATGCTTTCATACGTAACGAGTATTCATGGACTAATGTGGTCTTTCCTTCATTTTTCATCCCCTACTGAGATTTGTGCTCATCCCAAGTTTTTAAATGATTATTCATAGGTTTATGGATGTGTAATGCAAGGAAGGAAGACATGTTAAATGTTACATAATTTCCAAGGAATCTTGTTTTATGACATAATGTTTTTTATATTGAGAAAAATGGAAACTATTTTTATGGTATCAACTATTTAACAATGTGTAATGTTATTAACGTTTTTTCCTAATTCTATAAATCTCTACACCTGAAATGATACTCATTTTAAAAGGAATTTTTTTCTTATCTAAATTCAAGATTATGTATGTAATAAGGTATGATCCATATAGTTGGTACCAAAGGATGGTTTATATAACCTTAGGGGTTAGGGTGATGTTAATAGAATACCATAAATGATTTTCACCCTATGTTTAATTGGGAATTTTATAGAATTTAAATTTTACCATGTTGCATTATATAAGCAATGTTTGTTCAGAATGGTTGCCCGCAGAAGGAACAAGGATGATGAAGAGGAGAGGCACTAATAGAATGACATCCTTCCGAAACTACAGCCCGTAATAGTAGAGATTGGAACTGAGCAGTTTGTGATGGTAATGGATCAACTAACACAGTCAATAAATAGTGGTGGCATCCATGCAAGAGAACCAATAGAGGTACCAAAACAAAACATGAGGGTCGTGGATCATTTTATGAGAGAACATCCACTAGCCTTCAATGGATCTTCTTACATAGTGGAAGTTGAAGGATGGATCAATTACCTTGAAAAGATATTCAATGTTATGGAATATTCAAATAAACAAAAGGTATGTATTTATATTTATCATTTTGAAGGGGAATCTGATTAGTGGTGGTCAATGGAAATGAATATTAGGTGTTGAGAGGCTTTTGATTCAATAGAGTGGGATGAATTAAAAAGTCATTTCCTTGAAAAATATTTTCCTAAGGTGGCGTGACTAAGAATGGAGAAACAATTCCTTGAATTAAAACAGAAGGATGAAGATTCAGTGGTTGTGTATGAAGCTATCTTCACTTGACTGGTTATGTATGCTCCAAATTTTATTTTGGATCTTGATAGCAAAATCAATAGCTTTTACTCAGGATTGAACCCAGGGTATCGAAGGTCGCTAGACTCTCATGAATTCAAAAGTTATGAGAAACTTGTCTGATGTGATGAGAGGGAAGAGATAGAGTTTTGTAATGATCACAAGAATTTTTGAAATGAAGGTAATAAGAGGTACAGTTGGAATGAAATGGGTAAGAATCAACCAAATAATTCTGATGGTAAGAAAATCCAATTTCATGTTTGTGAAATGTGTGGAAAGAACCACCCTAGTGAATGTCTTAGCAGAACTGGGAAGTTTTTATATGCGGTATGTTTGGACATGTGCCCTGATAATTCAATGAAAATGATCCTATGAATAATCCGGATAAGAAAACTGTAATGTGTATTAAATGTGGTGAGATGGGTTATTATGCAAATGTCTGCCCAAAGAGAGAACTGAATGATGCAAAGAATACAGAATACAAACGGAAAGGTGTAGTGAGATCCTTTGCAACTACGTCAGCAGATGTCAGGACATCCAATGAAGTTGTATTAGGAACATTGTTTTTTCACTCATATTTTTCTAATGTTTTGTTTCATATGGGGTCAACACATTCCTTCATCACTAAGAAATTTTTTGGTAAATTGGAAATATCACCTCAATAAATGCGACCCAAACTTTTTGTTGAAACACCAGGGGGAAATGTTATAGCAATGAAGAATTATAAAAATCTTTCTATTGTTTTAGGTGGAATGAATTTACCTGAAAACCTCATTGTTGTACCCTTAGTCATGTATGATGTTATTTTGGGGATGGACTAGCTTTTTGATTATCATGCTAAGATTGAATGTATAGGTAATGAATTTATTTTCAGAAAGAGTTTCAGTTTGTATATTGTAATAAACCTATACAATTTATAACATATCAGGAAGCTGAGAAATTATTGAATGATGGAAATAAATTTTATCTTGCTCATATTATTGAAAACAATGGAAATGTTCAAATTAATGATATGCCAGTGGTAAATGAATACCTTGAAATTTTTTCTGATGAGTTACCCAGTGTCATACCTGATCGAGAAGTAGAATTCACAATTGACTTAGTTCCTGATGCTATGAAATTTCAAAACCCCCACATCATATGGTTCCAATAAAACATCTTGAATTGAAAAATTAGTTTTAGTATTTTCATGAAAAATGCTTCATTCGTCATAGAACTTCACTATAGGGAGCCCCTGTTTTTTTCTTACAAAGAAAGATGGTTCCATGATACTTTTCATTGGTTACATATCTTTAAATAACATCACTATTAAAAACAAGTATCCTTTGCCTCATATTGATGACGTGTTTGATCA
Source organism: Viscum album (assembly GCA_963277665.1). Classification (NCBI taxonomy): domain Eukaryota; kingdom Viridiplantae; phylum Streptophyta; class Magnoliopsida; order Santalales; family Viscaceae; genus Viscum; species Viscum album. The sequence goes on from OY728162.1 coordinate 544,598,443, forward strand.
GCTCCAGGGAGCTATGTAATTTTCTAAGATTTAATTGAGATCGGGATACCATCATCTGAAGGTGAAATATTATGACTTTTTGAAAATAATCTTTCGTACTAGATATCGGCATTATGAATTTGTTGTTATGCCATTTGGATTAACTGATGTAGCAGCTGTATTCATGATTCATATAAATAGAGTATTTCATGGGTTCTTGGATAAGTTTTTGGTTGAATTTATTTATAAAATTATGTTATTTTCTAAAAATAGAAAGGAGAATAAAAAACATCTAAGGGTTATTTTACAAACATAAAATAAAAATAAACTATATGGAAAATTCCGAAAGTGTGATTTTTGGCTGCATCAGATTCATTTTCTTGGGACCATTGTAAATAAGTATGGAATACCAGTTGATCTTAGCAAAACAAAGGTATTTGAAGAATGGAAAATAGCCACAAATTTTATAGAGATTCGTAGTTTTATGGTCTTAGAAAGTTATTAGTGATGGTTTTTCAAGAACATTTCACGGTTATCTAGCCCGATAACTATGTTAACACGGAAAGGGGATAAATTTGTTTGGACAAAGGAATGTGATTTTTTTAAGAACTGATGAAGAGACTATTGAATGCTCCAGTTTTGGACTTACCTTCCCGGAATGGTGAGTTTTTCATCTACAGTGATGCTTCCATAAAGGGACTTGGTTTTGTTTTGATGAAGAATGACCAGGTAATTGCCTATGCTTCGAGACAAATTAATCCTCATGAGGTAAATTATCCCACACATGATATGGAATTGGAATCTCTGGTTTTTGCTTTGAAAATATGGAGGAATAATTTATACGGAACCAAATGTCTAATATATACTGACCATAAAATTATGATGTATATATTCACTCATAAGGAATTAAACATGAGGCAGAGAAGATGGCTAGAACTGATATAGTATTTTGACTACATGATCAATTACTGTCCTAGAAATGAAAAAAAAGTAGCAGATGCCTTAAGTCAGAAATATCATGCATCATTAACCATGCTACATTTGGAACATGATCACTTGATTAATGATTTAATGAATTTTGTCATAGAAGTTTTAGGTGCAGGGAATTTATCTATTTTGTTTCAGGTTTCAAGGTAGTCTTTGTTGTCAGGCAGAATTAAGAAAGCACATAAGGAAGACAATGAGCTATAGAAAATGGTATAATTGGTTAAAATGGTTATGTTTCTATAATTCAGTCATGATAATGATTGTGTTTTATGATTTGGAAAAAGGTTGTGTGTGCCTTGAGATTCCTAGTTGAAGAAATAATTGTTGCATGAAGCTCATAGTTCTCCATTTTTTTTCATCCTGGCAATACTAAGATGTACAGAGACCTTTGGAAGTATTGCTAGTGGGATGGAATGAAAAGGGATATAACTGATTTTACCGTGAAATGTTTGACATGTCAGTAGTTTAAAGCAGAGCGACAGTTTCAGATGGGGGTGCCTCAGCCTTTTCCAGTTCCAGAGTGGAAATGGGAGACTGTATCCATGGACTTTGTGGTGGGACTACTGAAGAAATCTCGAGTTAACAATGCTATTTGGGTTATTTTTGATCGGCTAACAGAGTCTACAGATTTTCTATCAATTCGAGATACAATACCTTTGGATCACCTTTCTCTATTGTACCTCAAAAATATTTTCAGATTACCTAGAGTTCCTCTTTCAAATATATTTGACCGAGATTCCAGATTCACTTCTATCATTTTTAAGGGACTTCAAAAGTCATTGGGCATAGAGTAAAATTCCAGTACATGTTTTCATTCTCAATCAGATGGGAAGTCAGAATGAACGAATCAAACATTGGAGGATATGCTTCGACATTATTCAATGGACTATCAGAGAAGTTCGGATCAACATATTTCATTAGATGAGCTTTCTTATAATAATATTTTTCATTCCAGTATTCAAATGGAAACATTTGAGGCATTGTATGGAAAGCGGTGTTGGAGCCAACTGTTTTTGGACGATGTTGGTGAAAGAATGTTGATGGGGCCGGAATTAGTTGAAGTAGTGGATGCGAAAGTGAGGATGATCCAGCAGCACATGAGGACATCTTATAGAAGGAAGAAAAGTAATAATGATTATATAAGTAAAGACTTCTCTTTCGAGGTAGGTGACTATTTTTTCATGAAAGCCTGTCCTTGGAAAAGTGTGATGTGTTTCGCTAAGAAAGGAAAGCTAAGTCCTCAGTTAATCTGTCCTTTTGAAATCTTCAAGAAATTTAGAACAGTTTCATACCATGTAGCTTTGTCGCCGAGTTTTTTATAGGTACACTATGATTTCCATGTTTCGATGTTGAGAATGTATGTGCCAGATTCATCACATGTCTTGAGACCAGAAGAAGTTTAGCTGGAAGAGAACCTTTCTTATGAAGAGAAATAAGTTCAGATCCTCAATCGAATGGAATTAGTATTGCTGAATAATGTAATACACCAGGTAATGGGTTTTTGGAGGAAACGCATGATTTAATAAGCAATATGGGAGTCTTAGAATTATATGAGGGAAAAATACCCTTAGTTGTTTATAAAGATAATAAAATTTCAAGGATGCAATTTCAAGATAGTGGGGACAATTTAACACCCCATTTTTTTCTAAAAATAAATAGAAATGCATGATACTTTATTTTAAATAGATATTTTTAATTAGAATTTAAAACGTAACTTTTTTTACTTCTATGTTCGGAATTTCATGAAACAGTCATCTACATTTGTGTTCAGTATGTTATTTAGAGTATTTTGGAACCAAATTGTTTTTTGTGAATAGTAACATACCCTTATGAATAGTAATTTGACTAGTGATATGAACCTAATTAATAGTATATTTTATTATTATTTAATATTATTAAGTCTTTAAGAGACTATCATCAAGGTTAGTTTTTCATTGTGATATAGAAGTAGTTACATAATTAGACTTGTTAATTTTTGAATTAGGTATACTTTTAATTAAATATTAAATTTATAATATTTAGAAAATTATTTTCAAAAAATGGACTTCATTTTTTAATTCTACACGTCGATAAATTTTTAGGGTGAATTTTGGGAATTTTTCTAAAACAGTTGATTTTTTAGTGAATAGTAGAAAATAAGGTTTTTAGTTTTGCTGTATTAATTAATTCGTTAATTATAACATAATGATGTCATATATCTGGTAGACTTGTGAGTAGTTAAATAATATGTGAGGTGTCCCAAGTGGATTATACCATAAGAAAATACCATGGGCAAGCCCATGTTTTTGCTAATATCACACATGAGGGGACCCATGAAAAGTATTAAAACAATCCCTCACTTTACCTATAAATACCAACACTTCCCATCATTGAAATCATTCCCAATTATCCCTCAACGAATCTTTGGGATCCTTACCTTCATATTAGTCCTCCTAATGATTCCTCAATCCCTCATGTTCCCAACCTTCATGTTCTAAGTGTTACTCTAAAAGGTACCGAAATTCTCAATTTCTTTATTTTTCTTTTCAAATTCTCTTTTATGTGGTATAATTTTCAAGTTACCCTACCATAATCTTAATTAATTATTATTATTGATATTATCTATATTATGATTCATTTCTGTATGGGTGATCTTTGTCCCCTATCTTTTTAATATTTTTGAAAAACATGTTGCGTAGCCGTTAGGCTGCTGAATTTTTGTAAGCAATTTTACAATTTTTCTTTTATTATGAGTTCCTTCTTTACTCATTATTCATATATCATTACCCAAGAATCATTAATTATCCAGAAATCATGTATACACTTGATTTAATAATGTTTATGAAAAATTATTCATCTTTATTATTCTCTTCTCCCACATATTTAAATAATAAAAAATATTGTCTATTTGTGTCGAATTTCCGAGATCGTGGATGATGTGATTTCAAAATCCATTAATTCTTTCAAGTCTATTAATGAATCCATTTATATGGTTTAAACAGGTTATAATACATTTATAATGACTCACCCTTGGTTCTATAATTTTTTTGTACACATGTTTCTAATTTATATGAATAAACGAGGTTGTTATTATCAATGAACCACTAAAAGGATCTAAACGAACATCATTAATGTTCTAACATATGAATCATCCTCATGTAAGAATTCAAAATTATAAATGGAATAATTTATGTTACTGGCTATATATAAATTCTACTCCATTCCATTTCTGTAGTTTCACTTCTCTTCAAAAAGAATGTCCATCATGAACCAATCATGGAAATCATGTTAAGAACTCACCCAAAAATAGTGCAAAGGGAAAAATACTAAGAATTAAGGGTGAAATGATGTTATGAAATAATCATATAAGATGTTATAAACATGAAAATTATTATTTAAAATATTAATAAAACTATTTTAACAATTATTTATGAGTTTCAAACATGTTTTAAGAAAGAAAGACCTTAGGTATGTGAATTCTTAGCCCGATTTCCATTCTTCGGGATAACCTTCTACTTCATTATTTATGTGCTCTTTAAATAGTTTTTGTGATTGGTTTTTTATATTATGTTTAATTTATTTTATTTTCAGTTTATACACATACTCCATCAACACTATTAAGTCTCTCTTCAATTGTATGATATTTATAAGGGGATTTTCATTAAAAATCCTATCTTTAAATCCGGTTTTACGAAATTCCAAAGAAATGTTTTTATGGAATTATGCATGTTGTATGATTATGTTTTGGTTCTTGTAAATTATTTATAATGAAGGGTGGGACCGATATTTTCCTCCAATGCATTGGGTATGAGTATGTTAGAGGTCGGCCATATGGTTACTCCAAGTGTAACTCTGATGGTTATACAAAGTAAGGTAGCTGTGAGGGTTACAAGGTTTAAGGTATCCAAGATGGTTACAAGATTATGTAAGTAATTACACAAGATACCTTTATTATTATATATATGTTCTCATGTTTGTTTGGATCTTGTGTAAATATCATGTTACTTGATTTAAGTATGTATGGGTGAAAAGCATGTCTTTTGAAAATGTTTTCATACGTTATGAGTATTCATGGAAAAATGTGCTCTTCCCTTCATTTTTCATCCCCTAATAAGATTTTTCATCATCCAAAGTTTTTAAATTCTTTTTCACAGGTTAATGGATGTGTATTACAAAGAAGGAATACACGTTAAATGTTGAATAATTTTTCATGGAGTCTTGTTTTATGTTTTGATGTTTTATATTTTGAGAAAAATAGAAACTGTTTTTATGGTATCCACTCTATAACAATGTGTATTGTAATGAATATTTTTTCCTAATTATCTAATTATCTAAAAATTAAAAGATCCTCAATGTAAAAGGAAGAGTTTTCTTAACAAAACTCAAGATTATGTATGTAATAAGCCTGGGTCCTTATAGATTCTCCTTTCATAAGGTCTCTAGTACAAGTCTTATATGATATTGATGCTTCTCATTGGTATTGGATTATATTAGATTATTTTCAATAATGAAAACCAAAAACTTTTTCAAGGTAGTATCTAAAGACTCATTTAATCATTTCCATGAAAAAATATAGAGCATTTGTGTTTCCAAAAGGAATTACTATATATTCATAGTGATTGTTCCTTGTATGAAAAGCATCCTTGGGGATATCCTTCTTATTTAGCATTACTTAGTAATTTCCCAACCGTGGGTCCACATTGTAGATGTATTTATCTCCATGTAGCTGATTGAAAAATAAATCAATTCTTAAAAAATGATTATTTTTCTTTATAATTATTTTTATCAGCTCAGGATAACCAATCCAAAGGTGAATTGACCCATCTTTACCCATGAAAAAGAGGATTGTTTCACCCCATGGTAAAGCTCATTGGCATATGAACATTTTATCAGTATTCTCATGTAATATTTTCCTTAGCTCTAAAAGATCCAAAATGTCCATTATATATATTGTATTGTATATTAGAAACGTTGTAGGAAAAGATTAATCAAGATTTTTACATATCTTCTAGGAGGAAGACTAGGAAATTCCATGGTAAACACATCAGTGAATTCGTATACAATAAGAATTCCTTCATGGATGGTTCCTTCCATAGACTCAATCATTGTAGAATTACCTGAATTATCATAGTGAAGTAATTTCCATTTTTGAGATGATGTTTCTAATGAAGATTCATCCTCCTCCTTGTACATGTATAGAATCAGTGGTCGATTTACCATATAGCGGTTGATTTACATCTCATTGTAATTTATATTTTCAATATATTGGGAAATCCAATCCCAACTAATAATTTCATCAAATTCAACAAGAGGATTTATGACGATGCCCTATGATATGTTCGTTTAAAATATTATGATAAAAGAGGAATTATATTCTTTGGATGAAATAATATCCCAATTTTTTTTTTCTGAGTAACATCTTTACATTTTGATTTTTGGGGGTGATTGGATTCTTCTACAAAATATCTTGTGGTATAAAATACTGTATAGTTCAAATATAAAAAATCATGCTCTCAATTATTGAATGAATAACCATAATACATGTCACCACTTCATTTTCAGGATTCACTTCAAGGATCGTAATGGAAAATGACCCCCTTGCTGCCTTAGAGGTTTTTGGTTGCCTCCAATTACCCTTGTCATAGGGAACCAGTTTGCAATGTGCCGTAGTTCCTTGTTGTTTTACAAATGACAATGAGGTTTGACCAGTGTATTCCTTTCCACCACCACACTAGTGGGATTCTAAAATTGGAAATTGATATCCTGGTGACATTCACATCCTCACCTAATTATTTTCCTCAACACCTTTAGTCAATTTCGAGGGTGTTTCTTCTCATTATTTTGGAAAGTGGGATACTTGAATTTTATATCACCTTTGCTTTTTTCCATCGGACCACCTGAATTAAATTCCCCATTCAAACGCTTATCCCAATATACCCTTGAGATTTTTTGATCTCCATCACAATGTTTAGGGAACATCAAAAAATATCATAATAACTTTTAATGTTTTTGATCAATATTGCTTTTTGTAGGCTAGGTTTTATCACCCCAATGAAGTGTTAAAACTTCCATTCAAGGGTATCGACAAATACATAGGCATATCGTGCATGTCTGGTAATGTTTCCTTGTTTTACCCAATAGACTCATCATCCTTTATTGTAATTTCAAGGAAATATCATTCCATCATAAGATAGAGGGTGAAGGGAAAATATTTTTCTAAACAAATTTTCTGTAAATCCTTCCATTCTATTTCTCAATCTCATCCTCATGCATTGTATTTTTAGTCAATGCCCACCATTAATCAGCATCACCCTCGATAAGATATGCAGTTATATGAACCTTCTATTCTTTGAAAGATAGAAGGATAGATAAGATCTTCTCAATGGAGTTGATCTATTGTTTAGTGATTGAGGGATTAGAGGATCCATTGAAAGTATGAGGTCACTATCTCATTATGATCTCAATTGTGACATGTTCCTTCAGGGGGTGGGTGTGGGGGGGTTGTGGGATTCTTTGGTAAATTCATAAGTTTATTAAAAACCATTATTAATGGAGGAAAATAATCCCAGAATATTATATGTTTGTAAATAGATTATGTAAAATGTGTAATGAAGCCATGAAATTCATTAGTTAAAGAAAAAAAATATAATTTATGAGTTATGATATTGGTTAATTAGATTCTATTTTGTTTTTTTAGTATTTTAAAATGCATACCCCAAATTTTCATTTAATTCTAGCCAATGGCATGTAATATGAGCTCTCGAGCTAAAGTGATGTTTTTGGGTTTACCTCTTGATACATCTATGCCAGAGCCCCCTCTAATTGTCTGTATCTAGGAAGGGAAGTATTTTTATGATAAACCACTTACTCTATAGTCACATAAATATAGGGATTATTTTCTTATACTTTGTCTTATATTTAATTCTTTCAGTAGGGTTTTATTACCCTAATCCCCAAAATAACTAAACCTAACCTTAGATACCAACAAAATAACCCTTCTTTTTATTACACAATTATTCATGCATTATTATATAAACATTCACTTAATAAAACCTTAATATTGAGAAGAATAGTTTCATTGGGGTATAGGAACATTAATTGAAATCATTAAACATAAAATAAAAAATCTTCACTGAATTCCTTTTTACATAACCACAACATTCCCACATACGTAGCATTGCATTGGATATCCTGAGGACATAAAAAAGAAAAGGGCGAGCTATAATGCATGGTGAGGGATTAATAAATGAATATCATAAATAATACAATAATTGTTATTAAATGGTAATATTAATTGAGCATAAGAGAAACATGATCATAAAGGAATGATATAGCATGATTATCATTACATGGAAATGTGGAAGCAACATAAAACATTACATCATTATCATAAATGAATAATGAAAACCGATGTCCCAACATGGTGAAAAAATATCCTATAATGATTTAGGTAAATCACTATCCCAAAAAAATATAATGAAACTAGACATTACCCATCGTATTGTAGTGCTTTCAAGGAACACCCTTCATATTCATTTGAATCTCAGGCTTAAGTGTGCCAGATAGATTGTTAAACATGGATTCCTTCAACATCACCATTTTTACATGATAAATTAATGCAGAATATATTAATCTGCATAAAATTTAACAAGTATATGTGAATAATGTTTAATATCCTTGATAGATAAATGGGTATGGTATTCACTACATGATGATTTTGGCTTCAAAAAACGTAATGCAATTTCGGCAACATAATGTCATTATATAGAGATTCTTACAATGGGTTGATGAGAAAGAAAGGGATATCTCAAAATTTAGACAAGAAATATATAGTAAGGGAATCTTTCAACATAATATCCCAATATATGAATTTGAATTTAGATGAATAATATAGAAGAAATTATTGAACGTAAAAAAGAAGACATAAATCCCTTACGGAATTCCAGAATGGTAATGGGTGTACATTGAAGACACTAATGAGAGAGAAATGGGTCTCTCATAATTCAAAAATAAAGTGGAAATAATGTGGGAGGTGAGAAATCATACAAAAACATTTTAAATTTAAAATAAAATCGTATAACAGTATAAGGAAACTTTGATAAAAATGTTTTAGGAAGGAAAACCTTACCAAATTTTGGCATGGTGACGGGTGTATATAATGGGTCACAGGAGGGATAAATTATAGAGGAATGAGATATCATAACGTATACAAGAAATTAAATGTAATGGAGAAGTTTAATAACATATCAATGCATTGAAATGTAGGAAATTAAAAATGACAGAAGTTGAAAAGAATTCTTGATAATGGATGAGGTTGGATGATCCATTACATGGATATGTGATCCCAAATGCTCAGGAGTAGATTTGTGTGAGCCTATGGGAAACCTAAGAGGACTATAGGGAGTGGATATAAGTGTTATGACGAGTTCAATGGTGCTTCAGTGAAGTGTAATGGGTTCTTGGTGGGGTTATCTAGTAAATGAGAGTGGAATTAATTAATATTTCACAAAATTAGGTTTTGGAATCAATATAATTAATTATTAAAAATATCATTCCTTCCCATGTTTTTTACAAAATTGATTTAAAAAAATTAGTGTAAAACGGTATTTTATTATTCCAATTTCTGAACATATTAAAATATTAGCCTTTCTTATGTCGAGGAGAGTCACATTATTAATGAAATGAATTTAAAATCCAAAAATATACTGTACATTTTTTAGGATTTAATAAGGCTTTATAAAATATGAAGAATAAATCTAGAAGAAAATTATTTTAATGGGAACACATATATTTTGTTTATAATGCCCATTATTGTATATTTTAGATCATTTTGGGTTCATTAGGAATATCATAAAACACATATTTTATTTATACAATATTTAAATTTAATCTAAAAATTAGACTGTCTCAGAAAACAATTAAAAATTAACAATTGCATAATTTTTCAACCTGATTAAAAAAATAAAATACATTTTTTCTAAATCATTTTTTTAATATGTGAATATTCAATTTTAAAACGAAATCTGAAATTTATTGAAAATTCGTGGGTTTTGACAAAAACAATTTCAAACATTAATAGAAATTACATTTGACTTCATAAAAATTATATAATAAATTATAATTAATAAAATTAAATAGATAATATTATTTCATTATAATATTAGTTATTTCAAGAATTCCTCAATTCCTTATATCAAATTCAATAAAAATACAATTTATATTTTATCGTATAGAAACCATAAATGTTATCAAACCGATTACCTAATCATTTTTAGAAAAAAAGATAATATAATAATAATTTATAAGAGTTGTTTTTCTAATATAATTAAAAAAACACAGTTTAATATAATAATGTATATATTTCTTAAAATTATAATTTTTACCTGAAAATTCATTTGATGAATTTTCTAATTCTTATAAGAAATACAATTCTCATATTGGAAAATATGGGATAATACTTTAATTAAAATATTATATAATAAGTAACTAATAAATTATTAAATTTCCCCAATAAAAACCTTATAATACCTAAGTGTATGTCATGTGATAATGAAAGACTCTTGTGGTGAATTGGATAACAACGCTCGGATGGTAATCTTTGTTAACTGGAATATCTCTCGTAGGTGATTCTATTCGATCATATAACGATGTAGCTCTTCTTTAGCCTGGTCAACAGTGAAACCTAGTGAAACTACCTCCTTCCCAATAATTGAAAAATGAGCATCATAGGGCTCGAGTTTACAAAATGAGGCCATCGACTTGTTTTTTGTGTGTTGGTTGTATTTTTTTAAAACCATATATTTTTATACGTTTTGTGACCACTGTTTAATGGCTATATTATATACTATAACAATAAGTAATGATTATTTAAACTCAAAAATAAAAAATCTTACCTATTTTCTATATACATAATACATTAAAATATAAAGAATTTTATTGATAAATGTTTGGGTTTTTACATAATTCCCCCTTTAATAAATGTATCCCTCGAAATTTCCTTTTCCCACTCTATAACTAATGAGATTAACTCAACCACCTAACTTCATTCAGTTCCCATGTTGCTTCATCAAACATGTGGTCTCTCCATAAAACATTGAAGAGGGGTAGTGTATTATTTCATAGAATATTAAGCCTTTGATCTATGATTTTTATATGCTTCCCCTCATATGGTTACTCATTATCCAATGGTACCACCTATGGATTGATTACATGCGATGGGTCTGGTAAGTACTTCCTCAAAAGTGATACAATGAATAAGTCATATGCATGAGACAGGTTAGGTGGGAGTTCTAGTCGATAGGCCATTACCCCAATGCAATCAAGGATCTAAAACGGGATGATGTTCCATGGAATAAGCTTTCCCTTATTCCCAAATCTCATGACTATATTCCATGAAGATATTTGGGGTAAAAACATATTTTTTTAATATAAAACTTGAGGACTTTTCAAAGGTGGTCATCATATGCCTTTTAATGACTCTAAGAAACATTGATGTCTTGTAAGATATCCCTAACCTTCTATACAATTTTATTAACCATTTGTAGACCTAGAAGATTTTTCTCCCCAACATTATCTCGACATGCTGCTATTCGTTACCTCTTCCCATAATGGTCTTCATGAAGATCCATTTCGGTGTTTGGGAGTAAACTGTTGTTGTAGGAGAACTCTACCAGAGGAAGATGTTGATCCCATACTCCTTTGTGATCCATTGAGTATGCTCTCAGAATAGACTCATGTGAATGGATATTTATCTTAGATTGGCTGTTTTTTTGAGGATGATTATCCACACTGCAACTTAACATAGTATTCATATCATGCTGAGGACTCTTCAAAGACATAGTTGAAAATCTGCGATCTCAGTCCGATACAATCGATAGTTGTAGACAATGATTCATTTATAATTATTTGAATAATATCAACGCCAGATGATCCAATGAGAAATCCTCTCTAATTATAATGAAGTGTTTATTTTTTGTATAATGATCCAAAACAACCAAAGTATAATTGTTTTCTTTTGTTGCCTTTGAATGTCTGATGACAATGTTCAATGTAATGTTCTCTCATTTCCATGTTTGTGTGGGTAATGGTTGTGTCATCCACTTAGACTTCTTCCTCTCAGCCATCACTTGCTGACATACCAAGCACATTGACGTAAATTCAGAGATCTCCTTCTTCATGTTATCACACTAGTAAAGCTCTTGGATATCCCAATATATCTAAGTTTTTCATGGGTGGATTGAGAAATTTAAACAATTTAAATCATCCAAACTTTCAATCATTAATGTCAAATTTGATGGAACATATACTCTTAACCCAAATATCACAATTATGTGTTCATTTACATAGAAAACTGAGGATTTCCATTTTATAATAGTTTCCACATTCTTTTGAATTCCCACATCATCTTTTTTAGAATCCATTAACCTTCACCAAATAGTGTTTTGAGAAATAATATGTGAAATTATTGATGATGTTACTTTATTTATGATTCCCATGTCCACCTTCATCTTATACAAGATGATTTGATCTTTTTCAATTATCATCAGTGATATCATTTTTGGAACCCTTAATACGTAGAGAATCCACCACATTTATCTATTTACATTGGTGGTAAAGAATTGAGCAGTTGTAATCCTTAAATAGGTACAACCATCTTCATTGGAGCATGTTTAGCTCTTTCTATGTTAATATATATTTCAAACTATTAAGATCTATATATATTTCAAAAAAAATTCAAATAGATAATTCCAATATATTTTCAACATAATGAAAATATTTTCCAACATTAGATCGTGTGTGGGATAGTTTTTCTCATGAGTTTTTAATTGTCTTGAGGAATAGGTGATGACTACATCATTCTACTAGAACACACATCCTATGACCTTCTTTGATGTATCATTGAAGATTATGAAAATCCAACCACATGTGGGTAGTGTGATAATAAGTTTAGTGATAATCCTTTAAATCAAATCCTTGAAAAATTCTTCACATTCTCCATTCCACGAAATATTGAATCCCTTCATAGTTATCATATTACGAGGGCTTCAAAATCATGTAAATTTTCTCACAAATAGGTGATTATATATAGGTCGCCCCATGAAGATATGCATTCCCAACATAGATGTCGTCCATGGAAATACCATAATTTTTCTGAAGGATCAAAAATATCCCCACACCTGTGATGATATTCCCCATGAATGAGACTTCTTTAAACTACAACTCACACATGTTTTTCTTTGCATAGAGCTTCTCAATTCACAAGGTCTCTAGTATAGTTATTATATGCTCCTCCTTCTCAAACATGGTATTGAAGTATATTAGAATATTTTTAATAAATACCACCAAATTTTTTTCTAGGTAATCTATATATACTCTATTGATCAACTCCATAAAGATTGATTGAGCTGTGGTGAGTCCAATAGAATTTAAAACTAATTTATAGTGCCTATACCTTTCATGAAAAGAAGTCTTGGGTGTATTCTCCATCTACACCATTACATAGAAATATGCTGACCACAGATCCACCTTGTAGAAGTATTGTTATGCATGTAGCTGGATAAAAGAGACATCAATTAGGTGAAGAAAGATACTTTTTATTTATCATAATTTTATTGAGCTTGCAATAATCAATCAAAATGTTTATTGATCATCCTTATTCCTGATGAAGATAAATGGTTCACCCTATAGTGAAGCACTAGATCATAGAAACCATTTTGAATGATTATTTTATAATTGTTTCTTTCATTCCTCAAGCTCCACAACATCCATTTTATATAGAGTCTTGGATATTGGAAACACTTTAGGTGTAAGATCTATCGAGAAATATAAAAATCTTCAATGAGAAAGACCACGAAATTCCTTGGGAGGTTCCATCCTTATACTAAATAAATTTAGAAAGACATGAAATATCATATAGAAGTAATATATGTGACTGAGATGATGGTGCTAAAGTAGATTCTTCCTCCTCCATACTTTTGTATATAATTCAGGGTCAAATCCCCATTTTTTGAGTGATTTTCCTTTCGTGGAAATTTATGTTGGATCTACATAGAGAAAACCAATACTTTCCAGGAATTGAATTAAATTCTACAAGTGGAAATATGAAATTTATTGACGAGAAGTTCAATAAAAAATTTATAATTAGGGAGGAGATATATAATAATGGGATGCAATAATTTCCATATATTGTGTTCTCATTGTAAAAAATACTTCCATGATTTTAACCGGGGTTTCGATTGATATACTAATCATTAAGGATATTAAAGAATGAATAGAACTAAAATCATAAGGTATGTTTGATATTATTTAATTAATAACTATTGTAACTATCACCACTACATTTTTAGGATTCTCATGGGTGTTAGTAATGGAAAATTATCACCCTTTTGGACTTATAGGTTTTTTGTTGCCTCAAATTTCCCTAGGATTATGGTACTTGTTCTCAAATTTCCCTAGCTCCCTATAGTTGTAGAAATGAATGATGAGATGGGGTTCGATAGGAGCATTCTAATCCCATGCCACACAAGTGGGTTTCACATGTAGGAAATCATTATCCAGGTTCCCTTCACATCTTCAACTAAAGTGTTTCCTAATATCGTTTTGGAAATTTATAGGGGGATTCATCCCACAACATTGGAATAGGATATGCGGGAATATCATAGCACCATTTCTTTTTTCCCTTACACGTCCAGAATTAAATTCACCATTACACTTCTTATCACCAGTATAGAACTAATATTTTCTGATCTATATCTTATCATTTAGGGATCATCAAACAATATCCTCATAGAATTCAATGTTTTGGATCACCATGTCTTTACATAAGCTTGGTTTTATCCCACCAATTAAGTTGCCAAACCTTAATTCTGTGGTAACAACAAAACCAATGGCATATCATGAATTTCTGGTAATGTTTTCCTCATCTTACCCAACATATTATTCATCATTTTCTTGAGTTCAATGTAATATCATTCCATCTTACAACAGAGGGTGTGGGGAAAATATTTACCAAAAAACATTTTTAAAAAATCCTTCAATTCCAATGCCTTGATCTATTCCTCAGGCTTCATATTATTTATCAATATACCCCATTGATCTGATTTACCCTCTATATGATAAGCATCAAGGTGAACCTAATATTGTTCAAAACATTTAAGGGTGTATAATATCTTCTCAATGGAGTCGATTAGTTGTCCAGCAATTGATGGATCAGATAATATATTGAAAGTAGGAGGCCTTTGTCTCAAGAATCTCTCAATTGTTCCATATTTTTCATTGGGGGGGGGGAAATTATTCTTGAAACATGGTTCTATTCAAAACAGGATTTTACTGAGAGAGTATCATGACAATGTTCATGATTCTCTCTCCCATCAAATTGGTAGTCTCTCTATAACAGTCACCACATTGATCATTACATAAGTTGTTAGCCCAATTCATCCTATTACTATCCATTAGATAAAATAAAAGGAAATTTTGGGATAATTATTTTAAACTATTAAACACATAAATGAGAATATAATGAAAAAAGGCAATCCTTATAAATTACATATATCTCTTTAACATATGATTTTATAGGCCTTAATCCATCTTATCCATGATCAATTTCCTATCAAATATTAATATGATGTTTTTCCCTTAATAATGGTTCATAATAAGCTTATGAATATACCAAAATATATGCCTTCATTGTGTCAGACCAAGAGTGAAGAAAAGACTATTTCAATGCACCATTTCACATTCACATTTTTTTCAAAGTGGTGTTTTTGGGTTTTATCCCTAGATACATATGTTATAGTGCCCCCTATACTTTTTTGTATCAAGACATGGAAATATTTTCATGACAAAAAATTTACTCAATAATCACAAATATTGTGTTATTATTTTCTTATACTCATTGTTATCCCTAAAACTTTAACTGGGGTTTTATAACCCTAATCCCAAAAAGAACTAAACCTAACATTTTATACCAATTACAACCACTATGCCTTTTATTAAACATGTATACATGCATTATTACATAAACATTCAATTAATATAGCCAAGAATATTTCGAGGTCTCATTTAATTTGGACATATTAACATTAAATTTCAACTAAGACATAAAATAAAACACCATTATTTGAATATGTTTTTACATTACCACAAAATTCATTCATAGATAGAATTAGATAGGATAACCTGAGGACATATAAAAGTAATGGGTCAGCTATAAATCTATTTAAAGGAGTAAAAAGAAATAACATGAAGCATAAAATAAATTTTATGAAATGGGAATATCAATGGATTATAACAGAAACATGAACATAAAGGCATGATATAACATGATTATCATAAACTGAAAATGTGGAAATAAACATAAAACACTTCATCATTCACATAATGTAATTAGGTAAACCCCTTTTACAACATGGTGGAAAAATGTCCTAAATGGAATCAGGTTAAACATTATCCCAACATGATGTATCATGATACTAAACATTACCCAAATAATTGGGGATCTCTTAGGTAAAACCCTTTATATTCATTTCAATCACATTCTTAAGTGTGTTGAAAATGTCATATAACATGGATTCATTCAACATCATCATTTTTTCAAGGATCAATGAATGTGTAATAAATACATGTATTTACCATTAAATATGAATATTTTTAGAAAATTGAATACCATTGATATATAAATTTGTATAGTATTCAACACATAATGATTTTGGCTTGAAATATCAAAGTGCAAATTCAGCAGCATAATGGAATTATATGGAAATTCATAAATTGGGTTGATGAGATAGAAGGAGGGTATATAATAATTTATGAATTAAAAATATATTAATAGAATTGTGGTAAATAATATCTAAAAATATGAAATGGATGTTAGATAAAAAATATAGAAGAAATTCTTGAATAAAACTAAGAAGATAGAATCCCCTTATGGAATTTTGGAATGGTAACATGTGTACACGGAAGGCATTAATGAGAGTGAAAGGGGTGTATAAAAATTAAAACATAAGTAAGATATATTGAAGGAGGTGATAAATCATTCCCTAATTTTTTGACTTCAAATAAAGTATATAACAATATAAAGATTCTAGGAAAAAATAGAATGGAACAAAACCCTTATCGAATTTTGGTTTTATAACGAGTGTACATAAATGATCATAACAGTGATAAATGAGAGTGGAAGGAGATATAATAATTTAAATTAAAATGGAATATAAGAGAGAATTTTAATAACATATCCTATCAATGAAAAAAATGATATTAAAAAGGAAATAACATGGAAGGAATTCTTGATAAAGGAGGAGGTTGGATGACCCCTTACATGAACATGTGATCCCAAAGGGTTGAGATAGGATTCATGGGATCTTCGGGGAACCATGGAAGGACTCTAAGCATTAGATAATAGTCGTAGGACTAGAATAATGGTGTTTTAGTCATGATTAATGGGTTCTTGGCTGGCGTAATATAGGAATTGAGCGAAGAATTATTTAATATTTAACAAACATAAGTTTTGGAATCTATAAAATTGAATATTCAAAACAACAAACCATACCTCACTTTTTGCCCATATATTTTTGCGAATATTAGTGGAACCATTATTTTATAATTCTATTTGATAAATATATTAATATTTTATCTTTTCATTGGTGGAGGTGAGTCACATTATTAATGATATGAATTTAAAATCATAAAATATATTATAAAATTTGGAAGATTCACTAAGGCTTTATGAAATAATTAAAAAAAATATAAAATCACATTATTATAATGTGA